>OY743182.1:2050000-3250000 GCA_963555705.1 Ligustrum vulgare | reverse complement strand
CATATACTTTTCCATATTTATACAAATATTATGCTCTTCATGATTACATATAATGGAGTATATAATTCATTCATATACTTTTCCATATTTATTAAATTAAGATTCTCATAATTATTATATATAATGGAACCTCTCATGCTTGCATATATTTTCTTAATTTCAATAATAAAAATAAATTTGTGTATAAATAAATATTGGGATAACATTGAATTAAGTACTTGGACTTAATATACTTTAAATCAAGAGAATGGAGATATTTTTAGAAATTCGGAATTTAATTTAAAATCGAACGATCTCGATTATTTCTTGACTTGGCTATACGAATACGTCGTGGCGTTAACTTAATAAAAATGGGTGAAATAGTAGCGACACGATTTTCTATTAAAATAATTATTAATCGCGTAAAAATTCTTGGTCGCTACAAACTTACCCCCTTAAAATAATTTCGTCCTCGAAATTAAACTTACTTGATCTTATGATTTCTGAACACTTAATCAGAATCTCTTCTTCTTCTTCTTATGTAGCATCATCGCTACCATATTTAACCCAACCATATTTAACCCACTGGACTTTGACTAAATGCATCAATTTGTTTTCTTAAGACATGAACTTTTCTATCAATAATAGACATATGTCTACTCATAAATTCTTCTGAATCAAAATGAAAATTCCCAATCGTATGTGATATTTCATCATATCTTGTAGTACTCATGTATCCTGTCACTTATCATCGTATCATGTAACCTCAAATATTCGTATTAATATCTCTAAAATTTCAATAAATCTTTACTAACATATCATACCATAATAATTTGTCATTTCTTCTTATCACCAAATATCCCAAAATAATTAAAACGATAACCTGAATATTCTCTATGTAATATACCCAAACATGTTATTCACATATCAACATAATCATCAGTTTATCTTTCCAATATTTGTAACCCAAAATTTCTGCAAAATTCAATAAACAAATATCTCCCAAATAATTAAAATTCTTAACTCAAATATCATAACATTTCCCGTAAGGTATTCCTTTCACTTGCACAAACTTATTAATCCTGATTCAATACAGTCCTTATTTCACTTTCACGTATCCCCGTATTATTTCTATACCTTGATTATTATATCAAAATATCAGTACCAAAAATCCAAGAAAATATTCCATATCTCAAATCCCGTCATCATCAAATCTTCCTTTTATCAAGAAAGTAAACGGCGCATAATTCTTGTTCCCTCTTTTCCATTATTCTATTCCGCGCTTTCTTGCTGGAATCAATATCACGCGGATTTCCTCCGATCCTTAATGCTTTTAAATAGTTCATGCTGGGAAGAGGTTAGATCCATCAAAACATGGATATCATTCTTACAAACATTCGCAAGTTTTATTCCAGTCTTCCAATGAATGATCTGAGGAAAATTTATCGAATAAGACTCGAAAGATTGAGGTTGCTGATGGCTCATGGTGTTTCAGAAGATGTTCGCTGGTTGATCGAAGCAAAGGTTCGACTATCTGGTGAATTACCTATGACATTTCCAAAGCACATGCCTGGTTTAGGCAAAAGCACCTTCGCAAAGAAACGAAGAGCAAAAAGGCTGAATGTTGCTACAAATGTGCTCGTTGGAACTGTGATACTCGTTGCAAAACAGTAGGATATTCTTCTACTAATCGGGATGATAAAATCAAATTCATAAAGGGTGGACTGAGTAAGGAGTCTTTGGATGATATTCGACTGACTCTTGAGACGCACCCAAGTGGTTATGTGCAACGTGAACTTTTCTCCTTATACGCTCAGTTTAACGGGGACAAAAATCGTTATAGTCTCCAAAATATAATAGCAAAAGATCCTGTTTGCCAGTCTGTTTTACAAAATGAGGCTTCTGGCAGTTCATCAATGATATAAGGTAAATCTCTTGATACACATTTAAAATATTTTGCTGTTTTCTTTCACGCGTTTTGGAAATAAAATATATTTTCCTTTCTCGAGTTTTGATAAAGCTGGAAATAAATATATTTTCCTTTCTCGAGGTTTGATAAAGTTGGAAATAAATCACCGAAAGGTGATATCTTTGGTAAAACAGTCAAAAGTTGGCCGATTTTGTCAAAAGTAAATCTTTACTTTTTCAGAATCAATGAAAAACAGTAAGTTTTTCCGGCTTTAAATAGCCAAACATATTTCATAGTTCAGGCATCCCAAAATCACATCTTCTTCGTAAGTTTTCTCTTCTATACTATCAAAGATGGAAGCACCAAAACTTCGACAGATCAAAACTATTTGTGTATTTTGTGGATCAAAAGTGGGGAAAGGCTTCAGTTATCTAGAAGCGGCCGTAGATCTTGGAAAGAAACTGGGGGAAAAAGGTATCACTCTTGTGTATGGGGGTGGTAGCAGTGGTCTAATGGGTTGTGTTTCCCAATCTGCTCTTGCAGAGAAATCAAAAGTAATCGGTGTCATACATGTCCCTTTGGTAGATGTTGCAGGAAAAACACGAGGGCATGAAGTTCAAACCTTATCCATCCATGAACGCATAACTTGTATGCTATATGGTTCTGATGCCTTTATAGCCCTGCCCGGAGGTTTTGGTACCTTAGAAGAAATCTTTAACATTACCTCGTGGGCTCAACTAGATCTCCATACTAAGCCTATTGGGCTTCTGAATGTTAACAATTTCTTTGATGGCTTGTTAACCTTTCTTGATTATGCTGTGGAACAGGGATTCATCTCTCCATTTTCCAGAAGACTCCTTATTTCTGCTCCTACTATTGATGAACTACTGGATAAGCTGCAGTCATATATCTCAATACAAGATCCAGCAGGGGTTAAGATAGATTGGTCGCAAGGAAGGGGAATCAAGCGAAAATGGAGTCCGGTTAATGTAAACTTAACTTTATGAATCTTAGAATAGGTGGGGGTAGAGTACGGAATATTCTTACTCTCGAGACACCCCTCTAATTTCCTAGGATTTTCCTTAATGTTTAAATCTTGTGTGTACCTCAAAGGTTCCAGGTGGTAGATTACGGAGTATTCTTACTCTCGAAACACACCTTTTTGAAGGTTTCTTTATTTCCTCAAAAGGTCAGAGGTGGTAGGATACGGCTACTCCGGAAACACATCTCTCAATTTGAGGAATTTCCCATGTTGCTTTCTTTTGCTTTTGCGTGTTTTCATGTATTTCCTTTCTAGGGTGACTCTTGTGTGTTCTCCTTATGAGAAAATAATAATATCTCTGTTATCATCTACTAAATCTCGTTTGTGATGTAAATGAACTTGTATGTCTAACTTCAATTCTCTTAGTGATTGCATACCATACTATGTTCTTAACTCCAAACGATAAAATTCTAGGCAGAGTTTTCCTTTGAAATTTGGACTTATCCAAATCGTAAGCATACTTCATAACTCACAATAATAACTAATTGTACATTTGATCACAATTTCATCAAACTTCAATATCATCATAAATATTCCAGAAAATCAATTCATAATTCCTCAACATAGAAATTTCAAATCATAATTTCTAATATCACCATATCAAGTCCTTATTTCTCAATAATTAAGAGCCTAAACTTTAAATCTCCAACTTCATAATTCTTCTCATAAAAATCTCAATAAAATCATATCACTTATAATCTCAACATCTCATCATAACTTCATAAAACTGACTTTCTATTTCTCGTTTAATCTAAACGATGAATAATTCGAAAATATTATCTAGTCCTTTCTGTTGACTTCTCATACTTAGTGCCATGTCTAAAATCAATTATGCAAAGTCCATTTAGGGCTCATCATTTCTAAACTTGACGACAAAGATTATTTTGAAAATCATTCGTAAATCATATTTTTTTTTTTTTTTTTCAAAATTGAAACTTGAAGAGTGGTACCAATAATCATCCACAGTTTTTCCTTGCTTTTAAGCAAAGGTAGTGATAAAGGGATAAATTATTGAACCGAAAATTGAAACTTGAAGAGTGGTACCAATAATCATCCACAGTTTTTCCTTGCTTTTAAGCAAAGGTAGTGATAAAGGGATAAATTATTGAACCGAAAATTGAAACTTGAAGAGGAAGTACTAATAACCATCCACAGTTTTTCCCTTGTTTTTACACAAAGGTAGTGATAAAGGGATAAATTATTGTACAATTCATTATCAATTTTGTTTGTTTAATATATTATTCCATATATTTTGGGCCAAAGTTACAACCCAACTTAATTTCTAATTGAGTCAATCTTACTAAGCTTAATATGAACCAAAATTCATATCAATATCCTCTATGTCTCATGATTCTACATTAAAATGAATAAATTAAAATTTAGGCTTCTATCAATTCATATCATACTCAACATGTATATTTCACTTAAAGATTCATAACATATGAATATTTCATACTTAACATGTCTTAATAAAATCGTAAATGACTTGCAAAGCATATAACATACCTGGTTCGAGGAGTCAATACGTGGAGAGTGACATAGTAGAGTGATGAGTTAAAATATTTTTAAAAAAAAATTATTATTAATCATTTCGCATCTTTACATAAGATTGGGCCTAATTAACCCAAATAAAATTTTATCGTCAAATCTTATTTTCCTTTAGTCCCCGAACTTCTAGAAATTTATCAAAGACATCAATATAAACATCATATCACTAACTAATTATATTCCATAAAATCTTCAGAAGATTACAAACTCCCTTGCTTAAAATGAATTTTATCCTTGAAATTCGCACATCAAATTTCATCATACTTTTCAAAATCATAACCATACTTGACATGTGAAAATTCAAATTTTTTTTTTTTTTTTTTTTTAAGAAATAAAATTTCAAAAATCTACAGAATCGTTTTTAAAACTCTTGTCTCTGATACCAACTGTGACGACCCGAATTCTCGACCATTCGAGTGCCACTAAAAGTGACTCATATCATATTATCGAGACTTAAATAGAAATGTAAAATTATTCAAAAGAATAATTAGAATCCCATAATTTTATTTGTGAATAAAAATAGAACATAATTTTCTTACATAAAGTTCAACATAATTATCTCATCAATCAGCAACTGTGACGACCCGAATTCTCGACCATTCGAGTGCCACTAAAAGTGACTCATATCATATTATCGAGACTTAAATAGAAATGTAAAATTATTCAAAAGAATAATTAGAATCCCATAATTTTATTTGTGAATAAAAATAGAACATAATTTTCTTACATAAAGTTCAACATAATTATCTCATCAATCTTAACCACTTTTGCCACTTCCATGTTGACCGCCTCGAACCTTCAATTATCTGAAAATGGTAAATATCGTGGAGTGAGATTTATAAAATCCCAGTAAGTATACCAAGCATAAATTTTCTTTTGAAAGCATATGGATCATTTTCATCATAACATAGAATAGGATCGAAATACTCATAAACATAGGGAGACACAAGAATTTTACCGAACTTAAATGGCAAGAATTCTTATGTGTAGCGCTACTAAACTCCGGTCCCCTTAGCATAATCATAAACATATCATATGGAACCCATAACAATCTTGTGAGATTGATTTCATAGCAATGATCCAAACATTTTCATAAAAACATAAGATATACTTACTTGTCATAAAAACATACTTACTTTTCATAAAAACATAAGGTGTATTTACCTTTCATAAAAAACATACTTACTTTTCATAAAAATATAAGATATACTTACTTGTCATAAAAACATACTTACTTTTCATAAAAACATAAGGTGTATTTACCTTTCATAAAAACATACTTACTTTTCATAAAAACATAAGATATACTTACTTGTCATAAAAACATACTTACTTTTCATAAAAACATAAGGTATACTTACATTTCATAACAACATACTTAATTTTCATAAAAACATAAGATATACTTACTTGTCATAAAAACATACTTACTTTTCATAAAAACATAAGGTGTATTTACCTTTCATAAAAACATACTTACTTTTCATAAAAACATAAGATATACTTACCTTTTAAAAGATTAAAATGAAGTGTAGTAGTAAATGGACCAAAACTTTCTTGACCACCTTGAATTTCTCTTACTTGTGGATTTTGTCAAGAGATTGGAAATAAGTGTATATGTGTAGAGTTGTGTGTAAAAGAGATGGGTTTAAATAGATGTATAAAGTTGGCATATTGTAAACATAATCATTCAATTCTATTAATTTTAACACATCCTTTTCTTAAAGTAAAGCACCATTCATATACTTTTCCATATTTATACAAATATTATGCTCTTCATGATTACATATAATGGAGTCTTATCAACCATTCATATACTTTTCCATATTTATACAAATATTATGCTCTTCATGATTACATATAATGGAGTCTTATCAACCATTCATATACTTTTCCATATTTATACAAATATTATGCTCTTCATGATTACATATAATGGAATCTTATCAACCATTCATATACTTTTCCATATTTATACAAATATTATGCTCTTCATGATTACATATAATGGAGTATATAATTCATTCATATACTTTTCCATATTTATTAAATTAAGATTCTCATAATTATTATATATAATGGAACCTCTCATGCTTGCATATATTTTCTTAATTTCAATAATAAAAATAAATTTGTGTATAAATAAATATTGGGATAACATTGAATTAAGTACTTGGACTTAATATACTTTAAATCAAGAGAATGGAGATATTTTTAGAAATTCGGAATTTAATTTAAAATCGAACGATCTCGATTATTTCTTGACTTGGCTATACGAATACGTCGTGGCGTTAACTTAATAAAAATGGGTGAAATAGTAGCGACACGATTTTCTATTAAAATAATTATTAATCGCGTAAAAATTCTTGGTCGCTACACACGTATTTATAGAACTTGGTGGTAGATAGAATAGCCATCCTTTGCCCTATCAGTTAATGAGAATGGAAAAGCCCATAACTTGATTTGCTCTTTAGTCACTCCTTGTGGTTTCATGCTTGAACATACCATGTGAAATTCCTTCAGATGCTTGTGGGGGTCTTCATTCTCAAGAACATAGAATTTGGGTAGCAAACGGATTAGGACAAATTTTAGCTCAAAGTCTACCTCCAAAGCTTGGTATTGAATGCAAAGTGACTGTTAATTTTCATTTGGTGCAGTAAATTCCCTTAATGTTCTTTCCTCGTAAGCCATTTTTCTGTCTGTCTCAAAATCACTGAATGATAAATCAATTGAGCTTAAAAGGGATAAAAAACAAAAATAAATAAATAAATAAAAACTAAAAATAAATTAAATCTATTTGACACCAATCCCCGACAATGACGCCAGAAATTTGATGGGTGTCGAATCCAACAAATAATATTTTCATGCTCTTATAAAAATAAATTGTAATAGTGGTGAGTAAGGTCGAATCCACAGTGATTGGTTAGATTTAATTCTTCGAGAAAAGTAAAACAATAAATTAAAAACAAGGGGGGTTTTGGATTTAGAATGTAAAATCAAATTGTAAATAAACAATTGCGAAATTAAAATGATGAAAATATCAAATTAAATAAATATCCAGTCCAAGGTATAATCTCAGTATTGATTCATACAATTGATCATGTATGCAAAAATAAAATCCTTTACTCATTTTCTAAATTGGTTATGGTCATTGATACGATCTAACAACCTATCTCTCCTTACTATCTCGATAATCAAGAGATGCTCGTTGATTATTTTCCTAATCAATAAAACACCTTAGATACGATCTTAGGATTTAATTTACCAATAGTATTAACCTCTAGAGAGACTACCAGTTCTAACCAACAAATTCACACGTATGATTCATTTAAGTTAGATTATATATCTTCATAACATGTGTCAAAAATCAGTTTATAATCAACTACGTTATTTGCCACTTGTATTAGAAAACCTAAACAATTACGGATTTAGATTTCTAATTGGCTAGGTATCATTTTGACAATTAAAACAATGTGCACTTTGTATTAATCAATCAAAACAACAACTTCGATGCAAACAAAAGATATATAAGTAGAAAACAAGTAAAAGAACAATTAAATTAGTTAGATCTCACAATTTTTGGTGAATCAAAACTTCGAATATCCTTGAACTAGAATAATAAATAAGCTGTTCATAAAAATTGAGAAGAAACAATAAAACTAAGAGAAAAGAGAATGATGGAAAACCTAAGATCCTGAACAAGAAAAAGGGATAGAGAGTCCTTGTATGGAAAGATTTCTAGAGATAAGGAAGATCTAGTTTCCTTCCTTTTATCAAAATCTAATCATTCCCTAAAATAATAAAAATCTATTATTTACATAAATAATCTCTCTAAATATTCATATCCCTTTGAAAATAATTGTGGGTCCAATAGTAATATTTTCCTTATCCAAAAATCGCCCATATAATTCAAGTCTTCATGAAACAATAAGGCGTGCACATGCCTTATGCAAAGTCCTTCTTTGATTATGCACATTTGAGTTCCAAGATTCTTCTTTCCAAATTGTTATTTTGAGTCCAATTTGATCTCAATTCTCCACCTAATCCATAAAACATAAAATATGATTAATATTCATAATTTAAGCATTTAAAATCAATGAAATAAGAGGAAATATCACAAATTAAGTAGCAATTACGTGATCTATCAAAAGCAACACTACTTCCAACTTTAACCCTTCAAATCACACATTGAATTACTTTAATTCATAGGTGAATACAAAATTCCGTAGGTGAGGTGGTAAATTATTTTTCAAGCCTTTAGTTTTATCTTCCGAAGTTTTATAGGTGACTGATATTTTCTTTCACCAATGGAAAATCCGCATGTGAATAATTTAAACCATTACACGTAATAGCTATAGATGATGTCCGTAGGTAATTCTTCCTTGGTAAAAAACATTTGAAACTTTTTAATTTAAAATCAATTTATATAACCAAATGATAGCGATTGGGAATTACACGTTGATTTTCTCTTCTTTAACTCACATGATCTTTTGATGTTCAAGAAATAATTGAGCAACAAGAAAATAAATACAACACAAAATTTTCGGATCTCCAAAGTCTTTCACTATATATTAAATTGTTATAAATATATAGATTTTCACTCACTAACCCAATCCCATAGACTATAATAATAATAATAATAATAATGAACTTCTATCTAACACAAGTTTCGACCCTTTGAATTATCCAACAAAGATGCAAGAAAAAACAAAGATAAAGCTCTCCAATTTTCTCTTTATTTAGTTTCACATTAGATTCACCATTTTTTGCTCCTTAATAAACATATTTATAGGTCTAAGATAACCTTAAATATGTAGAAGTTGTCTCCAAGAAGAACTCCTATCCCTTTTTCAGGTTTGAGCGTTGCCTCTCTTTCCAAGTCTCACACGGTGGTGTTTCCTTAAAAAATGTAGCAGCTCTCCATCATTATTTTTCCTTGGTGACTGGATTATCTAATTCTCAATTCATGGCACAAACAAAATTTTGGTAATTACACCACACGAGGTTTATATATGTAACAATTCATAAAACAAGAAATAAATTTAATAGTTCATGAATCAGGTGTGTATTCATTTTTAAAAAATTAATTAATAATATTACCCATACATCCTACCTAACCACACCTCACCCAGCCCCAAAATGTATACGTTTCAAATTTCAGTGACATTCCTCCATTTGCAATCAAGGTTTTGCGGTGGTGGTACCACAACTTAGCGAACCACACCAAGGCGGCTCCCACTAACAGAGGCGGTCATTATGACTTCGTATGGTGGTGACGACTCAGAGAATCACACCCACGGTTCCTGTGCGTAGTTCCAAATCGCGACCGCAACGACGATGAGATGATCATTGCTCTTCAGTCTCCGACGGCTGCTCTCTGATGCTACTGCAGAGCGCCTCCTTCTCAGCCCCTCGACTCACATCCGGCGATATGTTCACCCCATTTCACCCTCCCCTTCGGCGAAGGTCGTAGCATTGAACGCTCCTGAACCCCTCGGGCGACGACGCCTCACAAAATTTCTTTAACTGTCACTGGAAGAGGCTTCTTGGCACCCAACAATACTGGAGACGCTGCAACCGTAGTTGTTGTGCGGCATCACAACACTGAGTGCAGTGTGGTCACTAATGGTTGTGTGATTGTGCAGTGTGGTCACTGGTTTTGCAGTGTGGTCATTGGTGGTTGTGTGATTGTATAGTGTGGTCACTGGTGGTTGTGTGACGATGTGAGGAGACGGTAGGGGCAGTGATGGGGGTGTTGGCATTGGTTAAGGTTACATGTCAATTATGATGGGATGACATTGAGGCTGAGCCTGAATGTGGATGGCACTGAGGTGAGGATGGGGTCACATTTACAAGTCAAAGTCACATATTGTTTGTTTGCGGTCACTAAGGTGGTGGTGTGCTGGTGGAGGTGGTGAGACGACGATTGTTTGTTTGTGGTTATTGATGTCACATATACGAGTCACAGGTCACATGTTCAAACCAAGGTCACATGTCACGTATTCAAGTCATATGTCACACGTTTAAGTCATGCACATGTTACATATTCAAGTCACAAAAAGTCACATTGCACTCACAGGTCACATGCCACAAATTGAAGCCACATGTCATATATTCAGGTCACATGTTCAAACCATGTTTAAGTCACGAGTCACGTGTTACATATTCAAGTCACATGTCACATTTTCGGATCATATGTTTAAATCAAGGTAACATGTCGCATAACAAAGTTCATAGGTCACAATTCATATGTTGCAAGTCATATATCACATGTTACAATCCACACAGCACATATCCAAAAAGAACTAGTGAAAGAGGCAAAGGCAATATATAAGTTTCAGATTTTAGAACTGGTGAATGAGGCAAAGATAATATGTAAGTTTCAGATTTTATTTTTCTTGATCTAAACAATGTTTTTGTAAATTTATATATATTCACATATACATCAGTTTCTGTGATGATGGGCGGCTGCAACGATTTGTCAAAGGTTATGATGAAGATGTGATGATGACAACACAATGGATGTGGTGGTGGTTGAAGGGGTGGTGGTGGTGCCGTCGTGGAGGTGGTGGTGGTGGTGGTGGAGGAGCTGGTGAGAACGGGGAGCTAAAGTTACTGGACATTGAATTTTATTTAAATCGGGCTGTGCTAGGCGGGGCGGGGTGAGCGGGATGATTTTTTATACTATATTAATTATTTATTAAGCACCTAATTGATGAAGTTTTAAACTTTTTCTTTAAGTTTGAGATTTGGTATAATAACCACCTTGTTTGTGTATTTTTCCCAACAAAATAATGCCCTATTGGGCCCTTTTAATCCCTTGTGAAGACTAAAGAAAAGCCCAAAAACTTTTGCCAATTAACACAGAAGGAAAGGAGTAATTAAGACATACTTTCTCAATTAATTTGAGTCAAATACCCAACAAAATCCTGCAGGTGAATAATGCATATATGAGCAACATCATTAGACATGAAATTTTCGTTGTTGAAAGGCAATTGACTGTAAAAGGCTATCACCTTTGTGAACGGATTCTTGATATTAATGTAATTCACCATATATAACTCAAAATCAAACTTGGGAATCGAAATTCCCATAAAAAAACTTATAAGAGATTATTCAAACTAAATATTCATGCATGTAAAGAGAAATTGCAAAAAAAAAAAAAAAAAAAAAAAAAACTTGAAGTAAAAAAAACACAAGAGATTTTTTTCGGTTGTAGCCACGCAAGTTCGGTGACAAGTTCGACAAGCTTTTTTGACATCCCTAAAAATCATTCTCTTCCTTGGTTATTGATGGGGGACTTTAATAGCATCTTACGAGAAGAAGAAAGGCCAACTGGTATAGCAAATTGTACTTCTTACGAACTCAAAGACTTCTGGGAATGCTGTAATATTTATGGACTTTCGGATCTTAACTCCATTGATTGCCATTTCACTTGGACAAACAATGAGGTTTGGACTGAATTGGATAGAGCTATGGTTAATAATACTTGGGCCGATTCTGAACATTTTTCCTTGGCAAACTTCATGTCTCCAGGTTGTCTTTCGGACTACTCTGCATGTGTAGTAACTCTATTTCAGCCTGATTTGTAATAATCAAAGACATTCAAATTCTTTAACACGTGGTCTTCTCATGTTGAATTTTTAAATTTTGTCCAACAGTCGTGGGTTAAACAACACTTTAATACTTCTCAATTTCAGCTTTGTAAAAAGCTAAAAGATCTTAAATGCTCCCTTTTGTCCCTCAACAAGAAACACTTCTCCCACATCTCTTCTAGGCTGAGAATGCAAGGAATGAGCTTGAAAGTGCAAAGCTTCAGTTATACGATGACCCCTCAAACTTCGAGCTTTGGGTTCGGACTACTGACTTAAAGAAACTTTAGGCCAATTTGTGTGAATCAGAAAGGAGTTTCTACTTCCAGCAGGATAAATGTCTACTTGAAAAACTATGATAAAGGAACTAAGTTCTTTTTCCATTGTCAAAAAGAATGTGAGACACAATGACATTGTTGCACTGGTGAAACCCGATGGTACTGTTATAATTCCCAAGATGAAGTAGCTTTTGAATTTCTGTCTTATTATGAGAACTTGCTAGGCATCGGTATCAACTGTGAGAAGATCGACCCCATTGTCCTTTAACATGGACCAACCTTGACTGCTAAACAGTCCATGGATATTATGAAACCTATTTCAATTGATGAAATCAAGGATGCTGTTTTTGATATTTAGGAAGAAAAATCCCCTGGACCCGACGATTTCTCTTCACGTTTCTTCAAAAGGGCTTGGCACATTGTTGGAGATAATTTCTTTGAGGTTATACTTGATTTTTTTGATCCCCGTTTACTTATTAAGCAACTTAACCATATGTTATTAGTTTAGTTCCGAAATTGAACCATTCTCCAACCGTGGGAGATTTTCGACCCAATGTTTGTTGCAAAGTAATTTATGAAGTCAGTTAAAAAATCTTAGCTGCTAGATTGGCTCCTACATTATGCTCTATCATTGATAAAGCACAGTCAGCTTTTGTTGAGGGAAAAGTATGACTGAGATTATTTACTTGGCTCAAGAATTGCTCAAGCAATATAATAGGAAATGCATTTCTCTGAGATACATTCTTAAAATTGATTTAAAGAAGGCTTTTGACACCATCATTTGGGACTAGTTGGGACTTCTTAAGGGAGGTGCTTCAAGGGCTGGGCTTCCTCATATTTTCATTGGCTATGTAATGGGATGCGTCTCTTCCCCCACGTATTCCATTAGACTGAATGGTCATCTACATGGTTTCTTCAAAGGGAAACGCGACACCAGACTGGGTGATCCACTCTCTCTCTTCCTCTTTGTGATATTCCTTGAATATTTATCGAGATCTTTGAATATTGCCACTAAATATTCATAATACAATTTCCATCACAAACATGGCCATTTGAAGATTACCCACCTTGCCTTTGCGGATGATTTATTGCTTTTGGTGAGGGAAGATGTTACCTTAGTTGAGATTCTGCTTGATTGAGAATTTTGGGGATGTTTCTAGTTTAAGAATGAACGTTTTGAAATCATCTGTTTTTGCAACAGTCATTGATGGAGAAACTATACACGACATACTTTCATGTTAATTATACCAAAAGGTACTATACCTTTTAGATATCTTGGGATTCCTTTAGTAGCCGAGAAACTAAATGAGTCAATATTCTCCTTTGATGGATAAAGTGACCGACAGTATTAGTTCTTGGTCAAGCAATTCATTATCACATGTGGGTCATGCCAAATTGATTAGAGGCGTTGTGCAAGGAATTGAAAGCTTTTTGCTCTCAATTCTACCAATTCCAGCAATGGTGTTTGAGAGAATCATTAAACTTCGTAGGAACTTTCTTTGGAATATAGGCAAACCATAGGTTGCATGGAAGAACATATGTCGTCCTAATCAGAAGGTGGACTCAGGTTTAGAGATCTTAATGGATGGAATACATCCTTACTAGCCAAAATTCTTTAGAACTCTCATAAAAAAAGGATACCATTTGAATATGATGGATACTGATGCTGTAAAAAATCCTAACCTTGACGTGGTAAGATCTGATGATACTTGATTGCTGGAAAAGATCAATGAATTCGCCTTGGATGACCTGAAAAAAAGGCGAGGAGGATTCTCCCCGTCGCCCCTCTGGTATGAGAGTCAGTTTTCTGGAGAAAAGTAGAGAGAGACTATTTAACTGGAAAACGTAGAGAATAATGAATGAATGATTTGTTATAAAAAAAAAACTGTATTTATAGGGCTGAAAAGCCCATAACCTCTTTTGGTTAAAGAAGGAGTCCTTTTGACATGAACTTACCTTTTATGAATAATTCCATTATTACAAGAAGTGATTTTCCCCCTTTTCAAGAGGTTCCCTCGCGGGTTATGACTCATTTGTTCCTTTGAGGGGCCCAAGAAGGAAGGCCCCTTGGCAAGGCCCATTAACGAAGAATACCTAGAGTCCTGTTTGTGGCGGGCTAACTAGCGTGAAGTGACCGGATTAGGCCGGCCACGTAACATGTCACAAATGAAGAATTTGATGAGGCCGGGCATGCCCGACCTCCGATGGCGATTAGCTCGGGCTCTCATTCTGACCTGAGAAAATTATACCTGATAAATTAATGAGACCGAGAAACAGATTGGTTGAGCAATAGGGCCGACCATGTTATCGAGATGGACCGATCTTGTCTATTCTAAATCATAGGCCCACATTGAGATGACGAGAAAATAGTCCGATCAGATACATTAAATTTATCTTCGAGGCACTTCCATCTGGGAAATCCGTGTTAGGAAGGATGAGTTGGCCCTATTCAAGAGATTGTTATCTCTTAAGGACACGATTATTTGCATGGAAGGCTCTGTCTAAAATGCTGCTCGAAAATTTAGCAGCTGGAATCATGGGGCCAGACTTTATACCGTAGCTGCATATGATTATTTTAGGCAGTGAGGGACAGAAAAATTTTGGGCTACTACAATTTGGAGCAGTTGCATAGCACTGAAAATGTCCTTCAATCTTTGGTTAACTGTTCTGGGTAAACTCCTAACAAACGATAAGCTGGAATTTCTGGATATCGACAGGAAATGTAGGTTTTGGGACCACACGATCGAATCATAGCAACATCTTTTCTTTCAATACTGGTTATCTTTCAAAATCTGGGACCAAATTAAGAGCTGACTAGGAATTACTCGATCAGTGAGCACTGTTTCTAGTGCATTGAAATGGATTAAAAAGGAAGCATGTGGAATCTTAGCATAGTAAATCCAAATGCATTGCTTTGGTCTCTACTATTTATCACATTTGGATTGCTCACAAGCATCTACATTTTGAAGATCTCTGACCAAATGAAGATAGTATTTTCAGAAGAATCAAAATACATGTGTACAAAGAAATTTTTAGTTCGTATCGTCATGTTTTGAATCGATATGAATCTCTTGCTATTCTTGATTGATTTAGACTTTGAGTAGTAGCTTGTTTATTTTTCTCCCATTTTTGATCGTTTATCCCGAGTATGCTCGGTGTACTTGTATTTGCTTGTATTTGAATGTTGTGAAACAATTTCCATTGATATTCTTTGTTCGAATTTGCTTGGGACTGGTTTTGTTATAGTGATTGTTTCCTTGTCACATATTTTCCTGCCTTCCTGTTACTTGGCTGCGACCAAGATTGATTTTGTATAGCTTGTTAGGAGAATTTTGCCAGGTTTTCATTATTGCTTCCCGGGTATGCTCGGTGGTTTTCTATATACTTTTGATCCATATATTTACATTGATAAAAAAAGAAAAGAAAGAACTGTTAAGATTTAATAAAAAGTCATTTTTGTGTGTATATATATATATGTGTATGAACACACTAGTATTAGTAACTAAACTTTCATTATCTACAAAGAGAGCATTAATTACTGCAACCAGCCTTAACGCTATGTAAGTATAACAAATTTGACTTGTATTGTCCTTGAAATAAACACTAACTACAATTAAATATAGGAGTCCGTTTGGTCCTAATTTTTATTTTTTCAAATTTTTAAGAAATTTTTAATTTTTAGGAGAATGTGTGGTTAAAAAGTAATTGAAAAATATGAAAAAAATGATGGATCCCAAAGAAATATACGATTAAAAATAAATTCGAAAGAAATTTTGAAAAAATATGATTAAAGACCATAAATGGGTCCCTAAACCACTCTCTAGCCAGAAGCTTCCCTTTAGAGTTTAGCCTCTGATTGTTAAAATGTTTATAAATAAATTTATAAATGACATATTTTAAATTATTTTTTAATCACATACATTTTTTAATCACTTTTCAATTATATAATTTATTTCGAAAACGTACATTCTTTCTTCTTAAAAACAAAAAAAAAAAAACTTTTATTCTAATTAGAAGATCCCATTTAGAATTTGTTTGATTCTCATTAAATTCAAACTCTTTTTTTTTTCATATTTATTTTGAACAATACATTAATACAAAAAAATATTTTGAATGTAAACCTATAAAATTTCCCTATAATTGTATATCTTTTCTTGTAGAAAAAAACTTGTTGTACTCCGCCTGACAGCTGGGGCCGCGGTAAGGCGTGATACAACAAGCCCCCTAAAAATCTCACGCTCGTCCTAGAATTGTATAGCTTTTCTTGTCTTAACTTTTTTAGGAGACATGGAAGCCCACTGCCACTCAGACAAAAGCTTTTGCCATCCATTCATTTTCACACCCCGTGATTTGCAGTTTATCGTCTCATCTCATTCTATAAAATAATTCTCACCGGTTAATTTCAAGAACCTCTCTCTCTCTCTCTCTCTCTCTTATGTGAAGCGTTTCTATATTCATTTTTACCCGCTTCTTCCTTCTCAAAAGTTCTTTATTTTCTGCAAAAGCTGGGTCTGGGTGGGCATATGGAACGAATTTTTGTGTTACAGATAATTTATTTTGCTTTGTTGGGACTATTGGTTTTTGCATGGGCAAGAGATGGGTTAGTAAATCCATCCCAGTTGGAAATGTTTGTTGATGAACTCCCAGACATGCCTAAAATCAAAGGCTATCATACTGTAAATGGTTTTCCAGTTCCCAAGTCTCTCCAGATTGGCATGTTTCACAAGAAATGGGTATGAATTTCTAAATTCTATTTTCATAATTTTTTATTGTCAATTCCAAAGCAAATTTTCATTTCACAGACTCTACTGCGTTCATGTAATTGAAGTCTCTATCTGTCTATTGGTTCTTTTTTCTTATGGTTAAGAATTCGAGATTTATCGACCAATTACTGAATTCTTTGTGCTAAAATATTTTGGGGACCAATGAATGAAAATTTTCTCTTTCAACACCAACACTTATTAAAACCTCTAATGGTAAAATCTACGAAGGCTAAACTTTAATCAGGTTACTATTTATCCATCTAATTTTGAAACAACCTAGAATAATTCTAGGTAGACATTGTTTGTAAACATTTTTAAGTGATATTGTGACATGTCATATATTCATTGATTGGTAAAAATAACTACCTCGTCACTTACCTTTTTATCACCCAATGAATGTATGACATTTTATAATGTTATTTAAAAATGTCTCTAAAAATATCTCCTAAAATCACTCATTTTGAAAAGATTTTTGAGCACTCACCCAACTTTCTACAAAGTAATCTTTCTGTCACCCAACGTCTAACATTTTTTATCCTCTGTTTGTTAAAAGTTTTATGTTTAAAAACATGTTTTTTTATATTTTCGATGTAAAATATGTGGTTGAAAAATGGAGAAAGAAAATGTGTGTGATTAAAAAGTGATTTGGGGAATTGTGTTGTTTAAAAATATAAAAAAAAAAACACATTTTGCCAAACACAGGCTTAATTTTTGAGTCGTGACATGTGATATAATTTGATATGACGGCGTTAATTCTCCTGAAGTCATCAAGTTTCAGTCATCGCACGTGATGCAATCGTGATGCAATTTGATGACAAGACCAAAAATAACGTCATTATATTAAGAATTGAAGAACTTTAGACATTGGGTTATACATGAGTAATTTCTTTAGAAGTCTAGTGAACGTTCAGAAATTTTTAAAAATTTGATGGTTAAGTAGTAATTTGATCAAAACCGTGGTTGATTTTAGCTAACATCTAATCTAATGAGTCAAGACTTTTTAAACCCAAACTCATGTACTCTCGGATTCAACCGGTGGAGGTGGATGTGATGATGGAGCCTCTACAACTTTAGTGAAGAAACTTTCTTGTTTTTTTTTTTTTTTTCGTGATAGGTAAATAAAGTTTCCACCTCCTTAGTATTCAATCTCAATCATTCATTAAAATTCAAATTTACAATATTTAACTTTTCAATCAAATCTCAATCATCCATTTTATTAAAAACCACTACTCATTTTAAAAAAACTATTTTTAAACAATACCAAACAAATACATATTCCTGGCAAAGCAGATGAAGCTCAAGGGACCCTTAAGCCCTGTCTGACCGCGAGTTTTTTCCAATTTCTTTCCCAATTTTTTCAACAGTGTTTTTACTTTGATGGGATCCACTGATTTTTTCTCCTTTAAGCATGACATTTTTGACTGCTTTTACGAGTTCTCTCCCTTACATTTTCAACATTGTTGTTGACTTTGATGGGACTCACTTCATTTTTTCTCCTCTGCACCTGACATTGTTGAATGCTTTTACTGTAGAAAACCATGGTTTTCCTCCAAGAACTGGCCGCAACACTGTTGAAAATATTGGTACAGAACTCGTAAAATCAGTAAAAAATGTCATGCTTAAAGGAGAAAAATTCAGTGAGTCTCATCGAAGTAAAACACTATTAAAAAAATTGGAAAAGAAATTGGAAAAAATTCGCTGTCAGACAGGGTCCTTGAGCTTCATCTGCTTTGCCGGGACTTTTTGTTTGTTGGTTAAGCTATTTTTTTTTTGGAAAGTTAACTTTTATTTAACAATTTATTTCCAAACATATTTGGATGAGTTAGTTTTTTTTCCAAAAATACTTTTTTTTAAAGTAATTTTTGGCTTAATCTTAGTATCTGTTTGATAACACTGTAGCAATTATAAATTGATTTATTTCTATTTTTGAGGTAAAAAAGTAAAAGTAGAAAATATGTGTGAATAAAAAGTGGTTTGAAAAATTGTGTTGTTTATAAATTTATTTATATTGTAATGGCTACGTTAAAGAATAGAGGTTTATTTTTATTTGATGAATAAAAAATTATTATATTAAACTTAAATTATTTAGGTGTAAGTCAACTTTTTCATAAAGGCAGAAGGCGCAAGGATTAAGAATATGTGAACTGAAATTCTTGCGGGATTCTCTCTTTAAATTTGCTTATTGAGTCTTTCACACTACTTTAAGACTTTTATTTGTACATTCCCTACTATAATGACTATATATATATGCATTACACCTAACTAGTTTTCCCAATAAAAATTTACTTTTGATTGTCCCTGAAAACGACCCTTCGATATTCAACCAGTATTAAGCATATCTCTAATATCAAATTCTCTCATGCGGTATAATTTCTTTGCATAAGAGACATACACAATAGTAGTAAGCCTCCGTCTTGTAATCCAAAATAAACTAATTTATAAACAATTTATAAACTACACAATTTCTTAAATTACTTTTTAACCACACTCATTTTCTCTCTTCAATTTTCAACCACTACTTTTAACCTCAAAATTAACCAAAATTGTTACCAAATAACAACAAAGAAGAACTCGTTTACGAGCCTTTCCAACTGTCATGACCTTTTCGCTTGGTCCCTTGGGACATCGAATAAAATTGGTGTCTGGTTTCATAGTACAGAATCCCCCCATCTTTAGCAGCTAAATTTCTGTGTTTTCATAAACATATTATTGCATAATGTTCCACGAGGATATGAAAATAAAAGGAGGTCATATTGGTAATTAAGATATGAGATATTAAGCTCTAATCTCTTAATCATGATGTCCCACATTGGATTCTCCTAATACACAAAGAAAATGTTGTATTAATTCCAGATAATGCCCACTATCATCACTTCTATATAAATTATCTATACTTTGGAATACATGTCAGCATCACTAGTTTATGTTGGAAAAATTGGAAAAGTAGGAATGTAAACAAAAAAATAGATGGACAAAAGTATGAATGTTGCATTCATTTCGTAGCGACAATCTCTTCAACCAAACTTATATTTCCTCATTTTTGAATTTTTTTTGTGTCTGCAATCTCAAGCTAAATGTTCAGGTTTTTCACAAATATAGCATAGTCTTTAGATTTCTTTTTGAAATTTCCTTGATTCTCTTAGGGCTAGAGGTCTCCCTTTCTTTTGAACTTTGTTGGATGGAATGATCGAAATTATCCATGACATTAGCTTTAGAAGTGCCATCATAAGAACTTTCGTCCCTATCTCGTGCCTTTTGATTCTTCTTTAACCCAAATTTGCTCATGAATATGTTCCAATGAGAAATCCTCGGAGTAATCAATAATTTCTTCCTATAACCCTTCCAAGTTAGTGGTAATTTCGCAATGATTGCACCAACTTGTAATGTTTTAGGAAGTTCAATTTCACCACCTTCGACATTCAAAATAATTTGAAGTTCATGTACTTGAGGCAAAGGAAATGTATTTTCTAAAAATTTAAAATAAAAATACCTTGATAGTAGAAACTTATTTGTTCCTTCTTCTTCTTCTTCTTCTTCTTCAACTTCGTATTTGTTTTCCAAGGCATCTCACATCTCCTTGGCCGAAGAGGTGTTGATGTAAGATCTTACAACCGGTCATATAATGCATTGAGATTGTTGCCTCGAAAAATTAATTAATCTTCTTCGCGATTTTGCTTTTCAGTCCTTACTGCATATGTGTCTTAATCGGTTGATTCGGAAAGTGGTGCCAAGTCCAAATTAATTATGAAAATATTTTCATCGCAGTTAGAAAAAACTCCTGTTTATCTTGCCAACAGATAAAGTTACTTCCATCAAAGCGGTCTAGTCTCACTAGGTCTTGATTCATCAATTTGATCATCGCCATAGTTAGGCTAGAATTTATACCAAGTGGCTGCTTAGTTATATGACCATGTGCTCTCGGGAGGGATATTTAAAAATTATTAGTTAACTGACTAATGTTAGCACTGTCTCAAACAATTCTAAAATATTTGAATAATTTTTTTTTGCACACATCGCAGTCGGAAGGAATTTTATTGCTAGATAGAGTTCACGACAATATAATATAGGCAATAGAATTGAAAGGTCGAAACTGATGACACTTCGATTAATTTTCTTGAAATGAGTCTCAGATTTTATTTTTTCTTTGGTTTGCAGAAATTTCACAGAGATCTTCCTCCAACTCCAGTGTTTGCATTTGGTTTGTCAAAGGACACTGCAACAATTCCTGGTCCTACAATTGAAGCTCTTCATGGAATTGAGACATATATAACATGGAAAAATGATCTTCCTTCAAAGCACATATTGCCCTGGGATCCAACCATTCCAACTGCCATACCGTCCACCAAAAAGGGCATTCCAACGGTGGTGCACCTCCACGGAGGCATCGATGAACCGGAGAGCGATGGACTCTCGACCTCGTGGTTCACTGCCAAATTCAAAGAGCGGGGACCCACTTGGACAAAGAAAAAGTATCATTACCACAATTTTCAGCATCCAGGGACCTTATGGTACCATGATCATGCTATGGGGCTAACTAGAGTCAATCTTTTGGCTGGCTTGTTGGGGGCCTACATAATCCGGGATCCCAATGTTGAGACGCCGCTTAGATTGCCATATGATGAAGAATTTGATCGTCCATTGATCGTATTTGATCGGAGCTTTCGCAATGATGGTTCGATTTACATGAATCCCACAGGAAATAATCCCTCAATACATCCACAGTGGCAACCAGAGTATTTTGGTGATGTAATCATAGTCAATGGGAAGGCATGGCCTCGTATGATCGTGCGTCGGAGAAAATACAGGTTCAGAATTATTAATGCTAGCAATGCAAGGTTTTTCAAATTCTATTTTGTCAGTGGTTTGAGATTTATCCACTTGGCATCTGACTCAGCCTACAACGGAAGACCAGTAACGGTCAACGACATACTTTTGGCTCCATCAGAAATTGCTGACGTGGTCATTGACTTCTCGAAGTCAAAGTCTCATTCAGATATTTTGGCTAATAATGCATCATATCCTTACCCTTCTGGAGATCCTGTCAATGAAGCCAATAGCAAAGTCATGAAATTTATCATAAAACCCCACCATGAGTTGGACACATCAAGAATTCCAAGTAAATTGATCAATTATCCATCCCCGAATCTATCGACTGCGTCACTCACACGGTACATTGCCATGTATGAGTACACGAGCAAGATTGATGAACCTATACATCTGTACATCAATGGAAAATCATATGAAGCACCCGTGACAGAGACACCAAAAGTAGGGGCCACAGAGATTTGGAATGTGATCAATCTAACGGAAGATAATCACCCGTTGCATATTCATCTCGGACTTTTTGTGGCCTTGGATCAAACAGAATTGTTGAACATTGATGAATTTAAAGAGTGTATGTTGAAGATGAACGACGCTATCAAGTGTCGCGTTGGCAAGTATGCACGAGGAAAGACGATAGAGGTACCGGTCCATGAGAAGGGATGGAAAAATGTATACAAGATGATGCCTGGTTATGTTACAAGAATACTAGTCAGGTTTTCTTACATTCATTCAAATGAATCATATCGATTTGATGCAACTGCAGAGCCAGGATACGTCTATCATTGCCATGTGAGTAAGCTTATTTGAAATTTTTGAATACCCTTTTATTTTATTCGCTTTATAATGGCAGCATCTTGAATTTTTCATTATTAAAGGCGATATTTTGAGACGAACAGTGATAATTTATTTTGCCATACGCAGATCTTAGATCACGAGGACAATGTGATGATGAGGCCATTGAAATTCATTAAATAGTGGTAAAGAATTTCACCTTAACTCTTCTCCATATATATAATTGTGAGAAAAAAACGAGTAACTTCGATGAATTTATTCTTTGATTCTTTTAACTCCAACGTTTTAACTGTACCTTTCTGCAGGTTTGATGCCACATTTGAAGAACAAAAAAGGGAGGCTGCATTACTTGGCACTTTTAAATAAGATCAAGCAAGAATGTGGCAAAATTCTAAATTTATAATACATTATCTGTGGAGATGATCAAATGTAAAGAGAAATGAAAAGGAAATATTTGTTTTTTCAAGTATTAGAATTTGTTGTGAAGCACGTGCTTTGCACGTCTTATGTATATGATAAATGTTTTTTTTTTTTTTGAGGGAAACAAGCTAAATATTATTAATTAATCAAATGAGAAGCATCGAAGTTCACTAGTTTAACAATGGAAGATGGAACCTCTTCACAAAGCATAAAATCATTCCTAGAGTTCTTGGCCAGTAGAGCTAATTCATGAGCCACCCGGTTTGCCCGTCTGGGAGTGTGTTGAATTCGGCAGTTCCCCATTCGAGCCATAAGCAATCTGCAGTTTTCAACTACATGCAGCACTGAGAGTAGGGGGATTGAAGATTAATAGCTTGGATCGACAACAAGGAATCAGTTTCAACAATGTGTACCCGTACCCCAAGTTCAAGTGCAAAATCAAGACCTCCTCTGAATGCCAACAGTTCAGCAGATAGTGGCGAGAAATTTCCAGACAAAATTTTCCCCATCGACCCCATGACTTCACCACGGTAATTACGGATAACAACCCCAATGGAAATAAAACATTCCTTACTATTTACAGCTGCATCAGTATTAATGAGGAGTGCACCAGTCGGAAGGGCTTGCCAAAAACTTCTACGAGATGTTCCTAGTGGATTTGTACTGTTTGAGTTCGTGATCTTAAGGGCGTTCTTTGAATTTTGGAATTCTGCCAAATATGCCTCCAATTTCTCACATTGGCTTTGTACTGGTGATACAGTCCTACAGTAATTCAAAGCATTACGATCACTCCAAATTTTCCACGCGATCATACACATTTTTTCAAACTCATTCACCTTCAACCTATGATATACAAACAACGTAAAATCTGAGAAATCAGCTCCTTTGAAATCGTGGATGGGTTTTCCAAAGCCAGCTTGACTCCACATAGTATAAGCTTGATCACAATGAATCAAGGCATGGAAGGTTCTTGTATCAAAATCCAACTGGCAGATTGCACATACCATAGAGGTGATGTCGTTTCAAATTGATAAGAATAGGAATGATATTATTGAAAGCACGATGCATAAACACTCTGACTTTGGGCGGTATATTCATGGCCGAAAGAAATTTCCACCATAGCATCGAAATTCCCACTGCTGCTAACCTCCGGGCTGGCATCCCTTTTTGAATACGCCAACCAATAATCAGATTTTACACTATAACCTCCATGCTTCGAGAATCGCCAAATCATGTGGCCAGGGGGTCAAAAAATTTCCAAGGAAAATTGTAAATAATATTTTAACTTCAATTCTTAATATATTAATATTTTATTGAAAATTTTCGTTCAGTTCTTGAAAATATATATTAGACAATTATTTAAAATGTTAAGAAGTAATCTAATATCATAACATAGGGTAGTTGGCGCAATTGGTCCATACCTTTAACACTTCTTGTGGAATTCGTCTCAATATTTATATTTTTTGGCAAATTCACCCTTACTTTCACATTTTCTTGTTAAAAAGATCATTACCATCTAATTCCATCCAAAAATTCGTTAGTTGACCAAAAAATCACCTATTGACTATTTTAATAAATGACAAACATGTCATTTTCTATTATTTAATTTAAAATGATGTAAAAGAAAGAAAAAAAACACATCTGTCTCATCACCAATTCACCCATTTCACCCTTCTCATTTGGAACTCACTTTATCCATCTCCATAAGTGACAAACCGGCCGCCTCTCAATCTCCGGCCGATTCTCTATCTCTGACAAGTGAAACCATGCCTATTCATTTTTCACCAAACACTAACAGCACATTGCTTGCCTTTAATCCCTATGAATCACAGTTTTTTCCCATTCTTCATGTAAATATAGGAGTTCAGAAGCCACATCTAAAATCTTTGATGATCTTTAACCTCTGTTCCCAAGTTAAAACCATTTTTGGTTCATTGAATAAGAACTTAAGTATTAGGCATAAAGTCATAAACAATCAATAAATCATCTCTTCTACGGCACCATCCTAGTAATTGATGTTAGATAATTTATCACAAATAATTGTTTATCTATGATCCAAAATCATCATGTTGAATTATCAAGAATGAATAACTGAAGCGGAAGCGTACCTTAATCAAACATGATTTACGATGAACGATTCGACGGTTAAATCTTCTAAATCAATACGTAGTCCTTATTTTCTCTCTGATGATGGGATGTCAGATAGAATGAACAGTACGTACGATTCAGAGACCATAACCGACCTTATATACTGAATTGCCAGTTAACCTAATTCGGCCCATCATGAATTAGGTAATGGCCTGGTATCTACACATAAAAGTTCATACATTAATTAGATGCATTAAAGCCCGATATATATAAAATTCTTATTAGATCACTTTAAATGGGCTTAACCAAATTTGATAACATTTTATTCAATACACAATAATTCACATATAAGCCCACACGATTGATTAAAATCCTTATGAGTACTCAGAATTTTGCTATCATTACTGAATGCATCCCCAAACAATCCGGTCCATCAATTATATCAACATTGGATCAAAGCGGCTTTCGCTATATTAATCGTAACTAAACATATCAATGGTCACGTATATCGACATAACTGAATGACATGGATCAAATATGGATGTGTAGCATGGAAATTACATGTAATGTGATCTTTAACATGCCTATTTCCAACTGGTCCAACTTTAGTGAGATCATCCTCAAACAAGTTCAGAGATAATAAACCTGAAACCTTACAAAATAACTTTAACTTTAACTTTAAACTGTATCCAAAAGGACAGTAAATGTGTCTAATGCACCCAAAATACAAACTCCTACTGAAACCAAATATCCTTAAGAAATACAACACCCATATGAGTATTGTGCTCATGAAAGACCTTGGGTTGTAATACTTTAGTAAGCGGATCCGCAATTATGGAGTTTGTCCCAATGTGCTCTTATTGACACGTGTCCACTCTGAACTGTATCCTTCACAATCAGAAACTTATGTCAATGTATTTTGACTTGGTTGAGCTCCTGTTGTTACTGGAATATAAATCTGCTGAGTTATTGTCACAATATAACTTTAGTGGTCTGTCTATACCGTACAAAATACGCAGCCCATTGACAGAATTTCGCAGCTATATTCCATAATTAGATCCCCCCCAAAAAATGCTACAAACTCTCCTGCCATGGTGAAAGAAGCTAAAGTGTTTGCTAAGCACTCCTTCCGGAAATAGCTCCTCCAACCAGAAGATTAATGTAGCCTGATGTGGATCTTTTACTTTTTTGGCATCTAGCAAAATCAGAATCATAATACCATATGATCTCCAACTGATCCGATTTTCTATATGCGAGTATGTAATCTTTTGTTCTCTTTAAATACCTTATAACCCATATTTGGCTGCTTTTCCAAATTATCCATCCCAGGGTTACTTAAATATCTCATTAGTATCCTAATAATGTATGCAATATCCGAACGCATACAAATTTGAGCATACATCAGATTTTCTATAGC
The DNA here is from genome assembly GCA_963555705.1 of Ligustrum vulgare. NCBI lineage: Eukaryota > Viridiplantae > Streptophyta > Magnoliopsida > Lamiales > Oleaceae > Ligustrum > Ligustrum vulgare. The sequence continues at coordinate 3,223,348 of OY743182.1, read as the reverse complement.
TTAACTATATAGGATCCTCTGCATTTCTTTAACTTCAAGATAACTTTTCGGGCATTAGTTGAGACTAAATTGTCTCCCTTAACGATATAAGGGTGTCCCCTGATTTACTGTCTTGTATGCCAAACCTCTTAAGTACTTTATCGATATAGCCCTTTTGTGACAATCCAAGAATACCTCGAGAACAATCCCAGTGTATCTGAATTCCTAATACAAAAGAGACGTCACCAAGATTTTTAATCTAAAAATTTCCTTGACAAAAAATCTCATAATTTTATGTGACATGCATATATCATTGGTGACAAACAATATGTTGTCAACATATAAAATCAGGAAAATATACTTACTCCTACTGAACTTGTAATACAAACAACCATCAACAGCATTAATCTCAAGACCAAATGAGATAATTACTTGATGAAACTTGTATTACCCTTAACGAGAAGCTGGTTTGAGCACATAAATGGATTTCTTTAATTTGCAAACCGTCTCATCAATGTCTCCATTGAGAAACGTCGTCTTAACATCCATTTGAGGTAACTCGAGGTCAAAATGTGCAACAACCTGACTTTCCTGAAATAGTCTTTTGTAGAAACCAAAGGGAAAGTCTCTTTATAATCAATGCCATCATTCTATGTAAAGCATTTAGATACAAGACGAACTTTATATCTTTCCATATTACCTTTCGAATCCCTCTTGGTTTAAAAATTCATTTAAGACCAATGGGCTTCGCACCTTCTGGTAATGGGACAAGATCTCAAACTTTATTGTCTTGCATATGCTTATACTCCTTAATAGCATTTTTTCCCTTTCTCTCGTGGATCTCCTTAATGGCTTTAGTTATTGAGGTTGTTGAGTTTGTACTTCTGAAATTTACCTTATTTTGGATGGGAGGTTCTTCAACATTGTCTAATTGAGGTTCCGAATATGCTTGTTGATAAATGACATGCATAAAAACTTGCACATTGTCAAAAGCAACAATAGGAATCGAAACCGATCCTTCTTCAACTTCTTCCTTAAAGACAATATCTCTAACCTTATTTCTCCCCCAAACTCAACATCCTTAAAAAATGTTTCATTTCCCGTTTCAAAAGTTGACTTAAGTGTGGGGTCATAAAATTAACAGCCCCTTAAACGCTCAGAATAACCAATAAAGTAGCTGGTGACTGTTTTGGAGTCCAATTTCTTTATGTGGCCTATAAAGCCTAGCCTTAGTTGGACATCCCCAAATGTGAAAATGCTTTAGACTAAGATTTAAGCCTGTTAAAAGCTCATAAGGTGTTTTAGTAGCTGCTTTAGGTTGTATTATGTATGATCTTTATTCAAATGTCCAGAGTTATGGCAAAAGAAACAATCCTTAACGTCTTTATGTGGTTTCTTTAGTTCTGAACCCTTAACAACTTTATTTTCTTTATTTGTTTTCTTACCCTTATCTTTAGAGGTGTTTTCCAAGTGAACACTCTTAATTCTATCCTACTTCAACTTTTCTTCCTCTTGCACACAAAATAGAATGAACTCATTTAGAGTTCATTTCTCCCTTTGATAGTTACAACTGACCTTAAATTGACTGAATTGTGCAAGAAGCTTGCACACTATGAAATGAGCTCATTGAGAGTCCATTTCTACTTTGACAGTTATAACTAACCTTAAATTAACTATATTGTGCAGGAAGCGATATCAATACCAAATGCACGAGCAAGTCATTAGACAAGTCGAGTTTTAGTTCCTTAAGTTTTGAAGCAGTGTGAGACATCTACATGATGTACTCCATTATTTTTCTATTGCCTTTATAATTTATTGAAATCAAACTTTGCATAAGCGTGCTTGTTTCAGCCTTATCGTTTTTCGCAAAACGTTTCTTAATTTCGAAAATGAATTCATTGGCATCATTTACCTCCTCAGATACTATGCCACTAAAGGCTTCTGGAATTCCGGACTTAATGATCATGAGACTCAGGTAATTTAAGCAATCCCACTTCTCAAAGTTCCTCATTTGATTAGATGAACTTTCATCCGTAAGAGGAGCAGGTTGCTCAATCCGTAGTACACGGTCTAGATCCATGCAGCCAACGAAAAGTTAATGTTCTTGTTTTGATCCTTGAAGTTTGTTCCATAAATACAGGGATTAAATTTGAGCTTTTAGATATAGTACTAGCAGAATTTGAAACAGAATAGAGAACACTTAAACAAAATAGCTCACATAAATACCTTATTATGCAAATCATACTTTCAAACAATGGTAGGGCCCATTACAAGATACCTAGCACAACATCAATATTTAGTCTTTGGACAGAAATATTGACTTGTAAGTGGTACTCTTGGTGCAGTAATCAAACACTGACAGTAAGACATGTCAACCAACAAACATTTCTTTGGACCGATTTATTGATCACACGTAAAACAAAATAACTGTCACGTATTTATCACCACAAGTTCATGTGAAATTCGAGCCAAATATTGACCTTCCTTTGGGCCGATCAATATCCGCATGAAATAACACACAAACACCTAATTTTCCCTTGGTGTAGTGATCAAACACTGGCAATAAGACATGTTAACCAATAAACCTTTCTTTGTACCGATTTATTGGTCACACGTTAAACCAAATAATTGTCACGTGTTTATCACCACAGGTGCATGTGAAATTCGAGGCAAATATTGACCTTCATTTGGGCCAATCAATATCCGTAATGAATAACACACACAAATACCTTCTAATATTCAAAGTTAATTAATATCCACAAGAGAGGTTGCTTTGGCAACATGTTGCTTCAACTAACTTACTTTCGAATATTATATCTCTCAAAAGATTCTGATGTACCAAGATTTGAAATTGAAATCACTGATTTGCATATATTTTGACTTTAGGATTTGAATTATAGAATTCAAAACTTTAGAATAAAGCAATCCTTAAGTTGAGAGAGTCAATTGCAATATTCTTAAACCTTAGGTGGCCAATTATGTGAAATTTTAAGCTTGAAGGGCTTAAATTACAATTTTTCCAAAACCTTATTGGCCAATTTAGATAAATTCCAAAGTTTAGGTCCCAATTTGAAAGAAAATCAAACTTTAGAGGTCCAAAATATGAATTTGAAAACTTTAAGGACTAAAAATGAAAATTTTATGAAAATTCTCAAACTATATGGACCAAATTAGAGAATTTTAGGACTTTAGGTGCTATATTAGAAAATTTTCAAACCTTAGGGGCTGAAATATTGTACCATTAACCTTAAAGGTACCAATTTTGAAAATTTTCAGATATTAGGGATCAATTTAGAAAATTTTCAAACTGTAGGGACTGAATCGTGAAAATCTGAACTTTAAAAGGCTCAACTTAAATGGTTTTGTAACTTTAGTGGCTGATTTTATAAATTCCATAACTTTAAGAGCCAACTTAAATAATTTTATAACTTTAGGGGCTGGAGTTTATAAAATCCCAAACCGTAGGGCTTAAGCTTTAATTCAAAATAAACAGGGAGGACTGCAGGTGCAAATTAGTATAATTATCCAAAATTGCAAAGAGCCCTTGAAGACTTCAAATTTCCAAACAAAGCCCCTGTCCCAAAATCTGAATTGCAACTGCTAGGGTTTGTAAACCTTGCAAGCGCCCCCATCGCCGCTCTTGCAGCGCCATAACCGGAGATTGCAACCGCCTACAGCGCCATAACTGGCGCTGCACTCCAGATGTACAGCGTCGCTGCGCGCGACATTGCAACCCACCGCGCGCAACCAAGTCCCCGCTCTGCTTGCCCAGGCCGACGACAGCTCCAACTCAAAACCATCCATCCACAACCAAAACCCAACTTAATCCATACCTTAATCCGAAAATCCATACATAATAGACAACCCATTTTCAACCAGTTTCAAATGCAATTTCCAGATTTTATACCCAAATTCGAATTCATATATATGCAGGAACCAAACCCATAATCCAAATTTTAGTGAATCCAAAATAGAAATCCAAACCCGTTTTCAAAAGGCATATACATACAGATTATATATAATATATTTGAATCCATAAATCACAGAATCAACACAGGAAATTCTAATTTGAAGGCCTTAATATTTCATGTTTTGAAATCTCAAAAATTCGACCTTAATCATTATGCCAAATTCAGCATGTATATACATATGAAACTGAACCCATATTCAAACGGTTGAATCTCATGGCAGTGAGCAACAATTACGTATCATATTCATACGAACATTGATCTGATAACCCAACACTATGATTGGCTCTGATACTACTTGTTAGAAAATTTATCACAGATAATTGTTTATCTATGATCCAAAATCATCATGCTAATTATCAAGAATGAATAACTGAAGCGGAAGCGTACCTTAATCAAACATGATTCACGATGAACGATTCGGCAGTTGAATCTTCTAAATCAATATTTAGTCCTTATTTTTTATTTGATGATGGGATGTCAGATAGAATGAACAGTACGAACGATTCAGGGACCATAACCGACCTTATATATTGAATTGCCAGTTAACCTAATTCGGCCCATCATGAATTAGGTAATGACCTGATATCTACACATAAAAGCCCATACATTAATTAGATGCATTAAAGTCCGATATATATAAAATTCTTATTAGATCACTTTAAATGGGCTTAACCAAATTTGATAGTCTTTTATTCAATACACAATAATTCACATATAAGCCCACACGATTGATTAAAATCCTTACAATTGAACCAGATTTAATTGCCTAGGCCGTCCTATGCTTTCAATCTATGAAACAAATTCACGTAAACTCTGCTTAGAATCGTGATATATTCTCTTCACAACAACTTGGGTATTGGAATTAGGCAAAGTTCCTTTGTAAAATCGGCCAAATCCACCGACTCATGTAGTTCCTTGTCTATAAAACCAATTGTCGCTTTCTTGAGTTCTTTGTAGGTAAATTTATGTGGGCCAATATCAAGCTCCTAAGCTTCAGTCACCTCCATATTCTTATTTTTCTTAATCTCGTGGGAAAATATCAAGCTCCAACATGTAATGGGTCGGCAGTACTGTGGGATTTGCCTGTGTAGTGGGTCCGGCAGACGTGGTTTCCATTGGAGTGTTTGATTTTTGGCTGAACTTCATCGGAGATGGAGGCGATCGGTTATTATTCGGTTGAGAACGATGGGGGGAAGGAATCAGAGGATAGTAAACGGTTGGTTGTGGTTCGGTGGAGAAGGGATGGGTTCAGTGATGCATCAATGAAACTTGGCCAGAGATTGAGGTGGCCGGAGATGGAGTCGGAGGCGGCAGATTGAAATCAGAGGTTTTGGGGAAAATCTATATTAATATATAAAAGTAGCTGAGTTTTGGAGGGAAAACTCAGTTTTTATTATGTTCACACTTCAAAAATCAGCTTTTATTGTGTTCACACCACTACTTCTACTTAATTATATTTATGTAGAATTTTTTGTACTTATTCATATTTGGTTATTTATGCTTAAACATTTCTTTTCATAAAATTATTCTGATTTTTTAATGTTTTGAATCTTACAACTAAATATTTGTGTGCAATCATACTAATTCAATGTAAAATTTTCAGTTCGAAATTATATCGAAATTGTATTATGTATCTAATACTAAATAAACCTTATTGTATAACACTTTTTATAAATAATCATATTTTTTAGTTATTTAGTACATCTAAAAATCCGGGCTCATTTGTATTGCGTTCTATTAAATTAATTAGTATTTTTATAGAAAGTTACATTTAATAACCTTCTTTTTTATATCAGATTATTTATCAAAATGATTTTATTTACAATTATATTTAATTGTTATTTAATTTCTTATTCCAGAAAGTCTCATATCACATTTTTTAACATTAACAGTTAACAAATTTATTTATATTGTTTTTAAATTATACAGTTATTAATGATTTTTTTTGTCCTAACTGTTAAGTCTAAATTTTTAAAAATAATTAAATATGACATGATATTAATTGTTATATTTTAATCAATATTTACGATTCTTAAATTTTTATAACAAATAAGTAAATTGTCTCCCAATTTTCTTAATTGAAAATTGAGATGATCAATATTATATTATAAGTTCCATAAAAAAACAATTACGTTGTATAAATATTGCTATAATACCATGAATTTGATGCATCTTTTGTCAATCTCACAATTTCATTTTTTTTATGATTATCGAATTATTTTCTTATACGTATTGTTTTTCATTGGCAATTGTCAAAACAGTCAATCTTATCTTCTATACAAATGATCTATATTATTAACTTTTTCATTTATTGTTTGATTATTCAGAGTACAGAGACATTGGAGATCTTATATTTAAGTGTTTATTTTGCAAGGCAACTCTTTGGTGCGAGGAGAGAGTGGATAGGTGTTATAAAACATGTCTTAATCCAAAGTTCTCACTTTGTTGTGGGGTGAACATGGTTTGCTTTGGACGAGTTATAGTAATATTTAAAACCAAATCATTTAAAACAATTAGGAATTTTTTCAAACCAAACCAAACCAAATCATTTTATTTTATAAATAAAACTAAATCAAATTATTTTTTGCGGTTTGAAACCGCGAATTGCTAACGAATGAATTAATATATTTTAAAGTGAGCTCAAAAACACATATTCGTCTAAAATTTCAAGTTGAAACTAACTCAATAATAGTTTTAAGTTTCTAATTGAGTGTTTTATGGTGAATCAATTCATGTTGACAAACAAAATAATTATAAAGAAGCAAACTGTATTTAGCTCTTATATTAAAAATCTTATTTTAAGAAAATATCTTGGATGATGATTATGAATTGTAGGAGCAAGAATTATTTTCAAATGGTAGTGGATTTGAACAAATTAATCTTTTACTCCTTAATTTGATTTGTTGATAATAAAAAGTGTGTTACATTTTTTTTTAAATTGAACGTTTGCCTTTATTTTATTTTTTTATTATTTTTTTAATTTTTAAAATTTGGCGGGTTGGCTGTTTGAAATCACGATTTTGACAATTGAAACTTAAACCAAATCGTTTAAAGTGGTTTGGAATTTTTCCAAAGTAAACCAAACCAAACCATTTGTGCGGTTTAGTTCAATCTCGCGGTTTGAAAGATTTGTTATATGGCAGGGACGACAGGATTAAGAATTTTGTTGAGAACATTCTGACATATAATATAATGTTTTCGTTCACTTCTATGGGAGGAATAGATAATGGGATAAATGATGGTAGAAGACCTCCTGTCTTCATATTACACAATCACCTCCTGTCTTCATATTACACGGTCAAAATTGCAATAAGATTGAGAGTCTGTTGACCGATGATTGTTCAGCTCTGCAATTTGCTTGGTTTACATTGTTGACAATGTGAATGAGGTTGAAAACAGAAAAAAGTCGTGGGATATGTATTATGTATTTATTGCTTTTATATTTATATTGTTTATGGATAATTTTGTTGTGATAGTCTAAAATTTAATTTATATCTTTTAATGTCCTCCGGTAGGAGTGAATCGTGCAATTCAATATTGTATGATTGTATAGTTTCTGATTTGAAGGATATGTTAGACAAATACAACAAATTATTAAGGATGTTTAGGTCGGTTTGAGAAAAAGATGATTGAGGAAAACACTTCAAATGTAAGACTTATACTTATTGGTTGGTGGGTGACCGATGATAGCCAATATGATTTTCCTATTGTAGATGAAATTGCTGAATTGATTGTCAGCGGATTTTAATACACAACCTAGACACATGGATATCATTATTGCCCCACGTGGTGGACCGTTGCAACAGATAAGTGAAGGACACAAGTTCTTTCTGAAAAATATTGATCATACATAGGGATTGTGCAATGGAACAAGGTTGATAGTTGCAAAACTTGGCGACTATGTTATAAAAGGTCAAATTATTTCTAGCATCAATGCAGGACACAAGTTCTTTATTCTAATGATATCGTTGAGCCCTTATGATTCTAGGATACCTATTAGATCTCAAAGAAGACAATTTCCATTAATGGTGTCCTATGATATGACTATCAATAAGAGTCAGAGACAATCATTCTCGCGTGTGAGACTTATTCTTAAACGACTGGTGTTCATACATGGACAACTTTATGTTGCGATTTCTAGGGTGACAAATCGTTCTGGATTAAAGATGTTGATTTGTGATAAGAATAGAAGACCAACAAAATCAACAAACAATGTTGTATACAAAGAAGTATTTCAGAATTTGTAGTCATATGAAATCAATAAATGATGATCTTGTCTCTTATTTGTGAAATTTATTTATTTTATCTAAAGGATTCATTTAATTTCACATTGAATTATCTTTATCTAGAAGTTTCTTCCTGTGCATTGCACGGGTGATTCACTAGTAGTGATGGCAATGGGTCGGGTATGGGTCAGGTTTGCCAAACCCGTACCCTACCCACTAAATATTTACAACCTCCATACCCTACCCATATACCTATTTAAAAATCGCGGGTCGGGTGGGATGGGAAGCGGGCTTGCTTCTATACCCATTTAAAACCCATTACTAATTATTTATTTATTTATTATTTTTTTAGGTTATAAATAGGTTATAGGTGCTCCGGATTAACTTGAATCAATTAAATATTGGGCTTCACTTGAATTTGAGTTGAAAAAAGTTTGTTATATGTTGAAATTATATAAGCGAATTTGAACAATTTTTTTAGACGTTAACAAAGTCAATAGTTTAAACATATTAATGTTTAGACGATAACAATGTCAATAGATATTTGGGTTCTATTTTTTTTTTTTTTTAAACAATCACTTTTGTTTTAAATTCTATAATTTTTAAAGGAAATTAATGGGTATGCGGGTCGGGTATGGGTATTGTAGTAAAACTTACACCTGACCCATACCATGTCGGGTTTTAAAATTTACCTCCATACTCTACCCACGAACCCATTTAGTCGGGTAATTCCCGCCCATTTATGTCGGGTCTCCATCGGGTATCGGGTTCGTAGGTATTATTGTCATCCTTATTCACTAGTGAAAGTAAAATGTGAGGTTGGAATGAGTTAAGTGGTAGTAAAAAAACGTGTTTTTTTTTTTTTTCATTCTTTCTTTTACATCATTTTATTTTAAATTAAATAATAAGAAATGACCTCTTTGCCCTTCATTAAAATAGTCAATAAGTTATTTTTGAGTCAACTAACGGATTTTTGGATGAAATTAGACGGTTAAGACGTTTTTAGCAAGAAAAGGTAAAGGTAAGAGTGAATTTGCCAAAAAAAAAAAAAAACATTGAGACGAATTTCAAAAGAAGTTTGAAAGATAGGGACCAATTGCGCCAATTACCCCCATAAAATATTAGGCAAATCAATAATTACTTTATAGAATATTTATAATAAGTTGCGAAAAATGTGAAAAAAATATGCATAGATAAATTAAAATTTGTATGCATATTTTTATAATGGAAAAAGTCATAATGAAAAAGTTTACTATTATGCTCCTATTTTGGAGAAATTAAAATAAAATTTTAATCAAAATCAAAATCAACAATTAATTTTAATCACACATTTTATCGAACCCACAACTTTTCAAACACATTGATTAATTTCTATTCAAATTTATTAAAAAAATCATCACCAAACAGCGACTATATAAATTTAAACCAAAATCCCAATTTTGATAAGAATTTAAGTGAGTTTAAGAATAACAAGTTTCACACTCACCCTAATTTTTTATCGGTAACTAAAACATAATTATTTGAATTAAAAATAGAAAATTCTCATTAAAAGCCTGTTCAAAGAGTGTGTTTATAAACAAAATAGTAATGTCCAACAGAGTGCTAAAAGATAAATGTATAAATTAAAAATAAATAAAAAATTAATTAAACGCATAACGCACTTAGGGATGACAAATGGCCGAGCTTGACCGCCCATCAATTGTATTAAGCTCGTGTGGGCACATGGCCTGCTTAGCTCATGAGCTCGTTTGCTCATGGGCCAGTCCAAGCCTGTGGCCATTTTTTTTGTTTTTTTTTTTTGTTAAAACTTAAAGAGTTAAAGTGTAAAATTGAATTGGACATTGAGATATAATACTACATCATGTGACATTTGTGACATTAAGAATAGTAACATTTAATTTAGGCTTAAAATGTAACATTCTCGTATGTCCGAAGTCGATTAAGAATTTAAAACTTAAACCCTCCTCTTTTAATTCTGGTTTGGGACCGACTACATTTAATTCCTTGTATGTAGAGTTAAAACTGTACACGAACAAAATGATACATGTACAATTTTTTATTTGAAAGAAAGAATTGAAAATAGGGGAAAAATGCATATTGAGAAGTTGTAAGGACAATATTAAATAACTACTTACTAATACGTTTGTTCTTCGAATTCCTCGGTCATAACTTCACTTATTTTGATGTAAACCCCTTTGGTGTTTGGACTAAAAATTCCCACAACAATTTAAAATCAACAAAAGAAAGCTAAATTTGTAAAATAAGTGATGAAACACCTTGACCCAACTTAATCTAGCCAAAATTCAAAAGTTAACAAACCTAAACCCAATGGATAGAAATAAGTAAATTTCAAGATAGTAAAAATCAACAACAAATACAAGAATACAATACTCAAGTAAAGTTGAAGAACTTTCAAGAAGAGTTTACAAGAAAAAAGAAATGGGATATACCTCTCCTAAAGGAGTCTCACATGACCAAGAATATTGAACATCCAAGTTATCTATAGGGTTTGATAAAAAAAAGGGTATTTATAGTACAAATATTTGAGAAATAAAGAAAACCAGAAAATAAAAATAGAACTCGTGAATTCTGCCTCTGATTCTACTGAGCGACCGCGCAGGATAAATACTCGTGGCTGCGCAGGAGGCTGATTTGGGGTTCTGTTAATTTGGCTGAGGAGGCGTGGCCACGGAATGATATCCTTGCGCGGTCGTGCAGTATAATTTCCAGCTGCTAGTGATTTTGACTCCAACTTGATTCTTGGCTCCTTTTTTGAATTAATCACTTTGTTTAGCCATGAATCTTGAACCTCTTTGGCATCGGATCTCGTCATGGGTCCCACCGGCACGTGCATCGAAGTTTGACTTTCTCGAATCTCATTATCCCCTCCCTTTTGAAAAGGGTTCGACTTCGAATCTTGCTTGAATGCATTGCCGTGAGATTCCTTGACCTTTGATCTTGCATTGTGGACAAAAGGTTTGTGCAATGAAGTTGGACTTTCTCGATTCTCATTATCACCTCAATCTCGAGAAAGATTCGACCATGAATAAACACCTACAATAAAAAGGGAAAATCAGGCACAATAAATGTGACTAAGATTTTATACTCGTAGGGTAAGATCAATTTGTAAGCGTTGTTTTTGGTCTTGCCAAGAGTTTGAAACTAGTCATCACGGCAGGATAGCAATTTGGATTTTGTTTGATCGGGGGTTGCTCCTTCCACGAATAAAAACACATCCATCCACCCGGATCAAATGTGATACGCTTCCTACCATGGTTGGCATGTGAAGTACATTATATACCAATCCCCTCAAATGGAAGCTCGAACCTTCTGCAAAGGGCTTAACCAATTTTGCATTTTTATATCCATCTAAACTAACTCTTCCATCAATAAACAATTGCATTAAGTTCAAAGGAGTTAGTAGGTTAAAATCACAAGCAACCTTAAGCGGGGAAAATTTACTACTAGGATGAACAATTCCATTGCAAGCAATTTTAACAAAATGTAGACAAATTTTCCCACTCTTTAGGTCATTTTCAAGGGTAGTGCAAAGGAATTGTGTTATAACATGATTAACCACTTTGGTTTGGTCTTCAGTTTGTGAATGACAATTGTTTAAAATCAAAAGTTTGGTTTCCAATTCCTCCAAGAACCCTTCCAATGGTGCTTGAGAAATTTTGTAATTATACCCAACACAATACCGCTAAGGACATCAAGTAAAAGCACTACTTCCTTAAAGAAAAGAATTTCCATGTTGGTAGCATCGTTGATTTCGTGATATGTAATATAATAGAATGTGAAATTTTAATAACCCTACCAACGACCACAAAATTAGCACCATTTGCTTTCTTTGATCTAAGTAAACCCAATATAAAATTTAAAGAAATATCAATGCAAGGTTGACTAGGGGTGGGAAATGGTGTGCATAAAGTTTGAAACAAAAACTTAGACTCGACCCCGTTGCACGTGATGTATGTACTACGAATATAAACATGCTCAACATTAACTTTCATTTTAGACCAATGAGAATGTTAATGTCCCATCAACCACCCAACATGTGCCTCTCTTACTTGCAACTCTCGCATAGGACATTTAGGAACAAACAATCTAATTTTCCAAAATAAATAATCATCATGCTTAAAGAACCTATCAAAGTCCCTCTTACCACATAATTCAAACATGATAGACAATTTTGGGTTATTAGCATGCATGCTCTTAACATATTCAAAACAAAATAATTTGGCACTTAGAAGGCCAGGAAAAAAAGGTCACTTTTACATAAAAATGTTCGTTTAGACCTTCCCCATGAACTTCCCTAACTAGCAATTCTTTTATAGGGCAAATATGCACATCAAACATTTTTTCACAAAATAGGAATTCATCATGTCCATGAAATTTACTATATGCAACATTTTCACAAATCAAAAATACATTTACAAAACCTACATCATTTTCATACATCTCTCTCATACATTTAAAATTCAATAACCTTGCATCCAAAAAGTGATGAGAACATACCTCCTAAATAATGCATCGACTATTACATTTTCTTTACCTTGATGGTAGTTTTTGATGTAGGGAAATGTCTCCATGTACTTCATCCATGTTCTATGCCCTTGAAATTTCTCGTTGCATTGGTAAATTTCCTACAATAAAAGAGTAACCAAACTAGGGAGTGAAATGTTAGGTCCTTCAAGTGCTAAAAACATTTTTGTTGTATCTTTTCTCTCAATTTTCTTTAGGGTACTCTTCACTCTCTCTCCTTTTTCTAAGGTAGGAACCTTAACCCTCGATTCTTCTCTTGCCTCCCCTTTTTCTGGAGTCATAACTCCAACTCTCATTTTCTCACATTTTTCTATGGTCGTGGTCCCAACTCTCACTTTTTCTCCTTTTTCTTTTTCTTTTTATTTCTCTTCTTCTCTTCTTCTTTCTCTTTCTCAGACTCCTTCCTAAGTTTCATTTGATCTTTGTTAACCTCTTCCGGACTCAAGGATAGGAGCACAACCTTTTTCCAATTCAATTGGAAGCTATACCGGTTCCTTTTCCCATCATATTTCACATATCAATCACATTATCAAGGTCTTCCCGAAATTATGTGAGTAGTGTGTATGGGGACCACATCACATAGTACTTGATCACTATAGGTACCAATGTGAAAAATAAGAAGAACTTGTTCACTTATCCTCACCTCATAGTCACTCAACCTTTGCAATTGATAAGGATTGAGATGCTTCATTACCGGTAACCCCAACTTCTCCACCCTACTGCACTCACCAAGTTAGTGCCACTCTCCCCATCTATAATGAGACTACATGCCTTATCCCCTACAAGAAAATTAGTGTAGAAAGTATTTTCTTCATGCATCTCCCTCTCATTAGTATGGGCAAAAAATGTTGGTGGCCTAACTTCCATCCCCAACTCTCCCTTCTTACTATCACCACTCCCATGAGATGATGAAATTTTCATTTTCACACTATCAATATTCCCATCCATTCCATATCTACTTCTATCAACCCATTCTTCTCTTCTTCTACCTATTCTCCAATTTTGCTCACCATCCTCATCATTTCTGATTTGATCCGAAGTAGGCAACAAAAGTGGGAATCGAGCCATTGGAGATACGACAGTGATTTATGTGCAAAATGGAGTAAGTTTCGTGTTGGGCCCAAACTAAGAATCAAACCGGGTCACGTTGTTTCAAAAGGAAGAAAAAAGGTGCAGCCGGGACTACCACGGCGATCGCGTGGTGAAAAGGAGCGGGCGATGGTAAAAAATTTCATTCCAGAGTTTAAGGGCCAACCACGCGATCACGAAACCGTTCCCCAAACGATCGTGCGGTTGTGACAGAAGCAGATTTTCGCGATTTTTAAATTAGTTTCCGTTTTTATTAATTATTAATTATATTTGTGAACCCTAATGCGGCTAAGGTTAGGAATAGGTCGTTTTCCATTATATTATTGACAATTTCAATATTTTAAAACAGTTTTTAAGATTATTGATTAAATTGAGAGATTTTCTCTTTGAAAAGGTTGAGGATTCTCTTTTTGTGTTCTTTAAAGAACAATTCTGAACTTATCAAATATTGCGAAATATTTGTGGCGTTCCAATCAGAAACTTATCAAGGAAATTGACAAGTCCTTGTGGCGTTTCGAAAACGTTGGTTCTTCAATCCGCACGTCGAATATTCGCGTTGTGATTGTCGGGTCAGGGTTCTATCGTCAATTCTATCTCTTCCAATTATTTTATTTATTGTTTCTTAGTTTTAATCTAATTTATATCTTTTCTAGGTCTTTATTTTAGTTAATTCCGTGTTTTCGTCGAGATTCGCGATTGGGATAGCGTCATTTGGTATCAGAGCTTGAATCTAATTTAGATTCTTACCTTTTCTTTTTTTTTTTCTTGACTCGTGTGTTCTTCGTGCCAGTAAAATTTTTCAGCTTTTGATCCATAAAAATCCTACAAAAAATTCAAAAGTATTTTTCTTGTTTGTTTTTTGTTCAAATCCAATTCCTTTTTTTTGCCATACTCGTAGTCAAATTTTCTAGTAGTTCAAAAAAAAAAAATTCTTACAAGGAGGAATCGGCATCATCATCTTCTGTGTGTGACAAAAAATAATTTAGGGGTGTGAATAAGAAGGTTGGGCAAGGTAATGATGAGGTTGCAGCGATGCGAGAATAATTTGAGAGGTTGATGGCTCAGATGAAGGAACGGGTACAAAACGTGAAGAACAACACCGGAATCAATTTCATAATGGTTCTCGGAATAGGAGAGGTAATAGGTGTGAGGTTGGTATGGATGATTAGGGCATGGGCAGTGAGAGTGGTAGTATATCTTCGGTGGAAAGTGTGCGAAGGAGGGATAGAGGAGATATGTATGATAGGGAATATCGTAATGTTAGGGGACATCGTAGAGGTAGAGATGTTGAGGATGATGACTTTGAGAAAATTAAAATGAAAATACCACCGTTCCTGATCTGGAGGCGTACTTGGATTGGGAAACAATGGTTGAACGGTTTTTTGATTGTCATAATTATTCTGAAAAGAAGAAGGTGAAATTAGCAGTGATTGAATTCACAGATTATGCAAATATTTGGTGGGATCAACTGGTGACAGGTAGGAGAAGGAACCTTGAGGGGCCGGTGGAGACTTAGGGTGAATTAAAGACCATAATGAGGAAGTGGTTTGTGACAACTCATTATTATAGAGATATTTATCAGATGCTGCAAGGTCTGACTTAGGGGTCAAGGAGTGTGGAGGATTATCATTAGGATATGGAGGTGGCGATCGGGAAGCTACAATAGCTAGGTTTTTGAGTGTGTTGAATAGAGATATTGCCAACACCATTGAACTGCAACATTATGTAGAACTAGATGATATGGTGCATATGTCAATGAAGGTGGAAAAGCAATTAAGGCAAAAGGGGGTAGCAAGACACTCACGGGGTTCTTATCCTACATCACAACCGAAGCGGGACCACAATGATGAACATGTCTCGAAAGGGAAGGAGGAACATATAACAAAAGGTAAAAATATTTATGATTCTCAAACTGATAGGGATAGAAATATTAAGTGCTTTAAGTGTTTGGGTTCGAGTCATATAGCATCCCAGTGTCCAAATAAGAGGGTAATGATTTTGCGTGAAAATGGTGAAATTAGTTCGGAGGATGAATTTAAGGGAATGCCTAAGTTAGTGGATGTTGGGGCTAGTAGTAGTGATGAGGAAGTGTTGACTTATGTTGTTAAAGGCTCACTTGTTAATCAGCGTATCCTTAGTACTAGAGCTAGGGTGGATGCAATCGGTGAGCAAAGGGATAATCTATTTCACACTAGATGCTTAATGGGTGAAGAGGTTTGTGGTATGGTAATTGACAGGGGGAGTTGTACTAATGTGGTTAGTACAATGTTGGTTGAAAAATTAGGCTTGAGCTTGACGAAACACCCTAGGCCTTATAAGTTACAATGGCTGACTGAGTCGGGTGAAATTAAGGTGAACAAGTAGGTTTTGGTGGGTTTTTCGATTGGTAGTGATAGTACAGGGATGAATTTGTTTGTGATGTAGTGCCTATGCATGTTGGCCATATTTTTTTGGGGAGGTCATGGCAACATGATGCACGATGGGTTTAAGAATCAATATTCCTTTGTGAAGGGTGGGAAGAAAATTACCCTTATGCCTTTATCCCCTAAGGAAGCTCAGGAGGATCAATTGAAAATCAAATGTGAGTTTGAGGAAAAAAATAAGAGTGTTGAGGCCACGACCTCAGAAAAAGGATAGCTTGAGTGCAAACAGAAAAAGAAAGAGAGTCCACCCCCAAAATGAATTTTTTGGCACAAAAGTTGATGTACAAGGATTCTTACCTTACACTTAACCAATCTAACAGACCCCTCCCCAGTTTGGCTAATCCGTTTTGCAGGTACCTAAGTCGAATTCCAAAATTAAAGTTGGAATTGAATTATAAAGAGAGAGCAGGTCAAGGAGTCCAAAAGATGCACAAAGTCTCAGCATAAATACCAAAAAAGCAAGGGCAAACATAAGCATGGTCTAAAAGCAAACAAACCTATGAGTGGTAAGAGGATTGGACCAGTTTCAGATTTGAGGTCGAATCCTTTTCAAGAGAGGGGGAATGATGTGATCCAAAGTAGGCATCAAAAGCGGGAATCGAGCCATTGGCTATTTGACAGTGATTTACGTGTGAAACAGAGCAAGTTCCGTGTTGGGCCCGAACCAAGAATCAAACTGGGTCACGTTGTTTCAAAAGGAAGAAAAAAGGTGCAACCGGGACTACTACGCGATCGCGTGGTGAAAAGGAGCGCCCGACGGTACAAAAATTTCATTAGAGAGTTCAAGGCCAACCACGCGATCACGAAACCGTTAACCAAGCGATTGTGCGGTTGTGATAGAAGCATATTTTCGCGATTTTTAAATTAGTTTCCGTTTTTATTAATTATTAATTATATTTGTGAACCCTAATGCGGCTAAGGTTAGGGATAGGTCGTTTTTCATTATATTATTGACAATTTCATTATTTTAAAACAGTTTCGATGATTATTGATTAAATTGAGATATTTTCTCTTTGAAAAGGTTGAGGATTCCCTTTTTGTGTTCTTCAAAGAACAATTTTGAACTTATCAAATATTGCGAAATATTTGTGGCGTTCCAATCAGAAACTTATCAAGGAAATTGACAAGTCCTTGTAGCGTTTCGAAAACGTTGATTCTTCAATCCGCATCGTCGAATCTTCGCGTCGTGATTGTCGGGTCAGGGTTCTATCGTCAATTCTATCTCTTCCAATTATTATATTTATTATTTCTTAGTTTTAATCTGATTTAGATCTTTCCTTGGTCTTTATTTTAGTTCATTCCGCATTTTCGTCGAGATTCTCGATTGGAATCGCGTCAATTTTTCAAAACACCCCCACATTTATCCTTCACTTTTCTTCTATTTTTCCTTGGCTCCTACCCACTTGTTTCTAACATTTCCAATCTTCCCCCAATCTTTTCCATTTGTCTTGGTCATGGCGGTTGAAAGATTTTGCAACATCTCCTTCAAGTCTTGCATTTGAGCATTGAAAATTCTCCCACTTTTGAGTATTGAATTTGGTCATGTTGTGTAAGTGTGGTAGTGTCCTCACAAAAAATATTTTCACCCGTGTTTCACTCAAATTAGGCTTTTACCCGATAATGAGCTCACCACTCTTGCTTTTTTCCACTTAAAGTTTCATTTCTCAAGTTCTCCGAGGAAGGTAATCAACTAAGCCAAGAAAATTAATTCTTGTGAAGTTAAAAATCATAAACAAGAAAAAGGAATTTAGAACAAGTAGACACAATAGCAAGTAGATTTTCTTTGCTTGCTATAACACAAGAGATGACACTTGAATTGTAAGACAAGGATTTATGAGTACAAGATCAACAATGAATTGGACAAAACACAAGCAACTATCAAGGAAAAATGTATAGTGTTGGAAGGTAATCTTTACTAGCGTAGTTTTCTGTGAGATATTTTAACAAACACCTTGTAGACATCTCCAAATAACCTTGAATGTGTATAATGTGGATAGATGTAAGAACCCCAACAACTCAAGATGCTATACCCAAAAGGACAAGTGATATATGGGATAAGATGTTAAAAACACAACTTCAACAATGGATTGAATAACCACAAGTAATTAGCAAGACATAGAGATTGAATACATAGGCACAAATAATGTAGTTTTCATTGAGGCATTTTATCAAATACTTAGGATGCCAACTTTGAATAGTATAGGAACTTCAAGTGTTGTTTAAATGTAACCCCCAATAATCTCAAATTGATAACAATAACAATACCCAAGATGTAGGAATCAAGAAACACTCATGGACATTTTTTTTTTTTCCAATTTTTTTATGAATTTTCATTTTTTTTTTTTTTTGGGAATATGAAGAACAACAACTATACAAGAATATAAAGATAGATTTATCAAATTAGAGCCAAACTCTGATACCAAATGATGCGAACCCCATTGATATTTGAACAAAAAATTTCGACAACAATTTAGAATCAACCCAAAAAAGCTAAAATGATAAAATAAGTGATGAAACACCTTGACCCAAACTTAATCTAGCCAAAATTCAAAGGTTAACAGACTTAAACCCAATGGATAGAAATAAGTAAATTCCAAGATGGTGAAAATCAATAACAAACACGAGAATACAATATACTCAAATAAAGTTGAAGAACTTCCAAGAAGAGTTTACAAGAGAAAAGAAATGAGATTTACCTCTCCCAAAGGAGTCTCACATGACCAAGAATATTGACTATCCAAGTTATCTTTAGGGTTTGATAGAAAAAAGGGTATTTATAGTACAAATATTTGAGAAATAAAGAAAACCCGAAAATAAAAATAAAACTCGCAAATTCTGGGTCCAATGCTACTGAGTGACCGCACAAGGTAAATACTCGTGACCGTGCAAGTGACTGATTTGGGGTTCTGTTAATTTGGTTGAGAATGCGGGGCCACATAATGATATCCCTGTGCGGTCACGCAGTATAATTTCCAGCAACTCGTAATTTTGATTCCAACTTGATTCTTGGCTCATTTTTTACTTAATCACTTTGTTTAGCCTTGAATCTTGAACCTCTTTGGTATCAGATCTCGTCATGTGCCCCACCGAAATGTGCATCGATGTTTGACTTTCTCAGATCTCATCATATTCACGAGCCGGGCCAAGAACTTCACAAGTTGAATCCGATAACCAACATCCAAGCCCAAGTCCCTTTTTTAACGAACTGAGCCGAATTCACGAACAGTTCAGTCCATTTGCTACCCCTAAACGCACTCATTGAATTGTTCAATGGAGTTATCACGCAAAATGAAATTTAATCGGACAATATCTAAAAGTAAATTAAAAAGTAACTACGCTAAGTGCTTGTTTGGTAAAGTTAAAAATTTTACCACAACTTTTGAAACTCAATCTCAACCATCCATTATTAGTTAAGCCTACAAATTTTGACATTTCAAACATTTTTAAACCACACATCTATCAAAAAACTAAAAAAAATCACAAAACCAAAACTTTTCACATTACCAAACAAACTCTAAATTAATATAAAATAACCAATTTCGATTTAGTTAACATGGATAAATTAATGTTTTTGAAATAAAATTTAAAATAAATTTAGAATAAGTTTTAATAAATGAATTAAGGGTATTATTTAGAAAAAGAAAATAACGTGAGAATAGAATGAGAAATCAGCCAAATCTCACTCATCCATATATTTTTAAGATATATTATTATTATTATTATTATTATTATTATTATTATTATTATTATTTGTGTGTGTGTGTGTGAGAGAGAGAGAGAGAGAGAGAGAGAGAGAGAGAGAGAATTGTGAAAATCGACCAAATGAGGGCGAAAAATAGAGAATTGTTGTATGGGGACTAAATTGAAAATCTTCCAAATGTTGATTCGTATCAAGAATTGAAAACTGAAGATTATATGGATCAAATTAGAAGATGAATGACTAAATTTTACAAAGAAAGGTTCCAAGCATCCGGCCAAACGAAGTTCCGTCTCAAACTCTTTATTGTAGGAATTTTAACACGTTTTAAACCTACTTTGAAGGCACAATTCCGGGAAACCAAGCTTGAGAGAGAACAAGAGGCTAAAAATAAGAAATTATTCATCATTCTAATTCGAAAAGTGAATTTCAGTTCTTGGATTTTGGGTGCAACAGAAAATTGTTTAAGGAAGCTTGAAGAGGTTTAAGAATTCTTTTTTTTTTTCCCGATCAAGAAGTCGGGTAATATTTCATGTTTCAGACATGATTTCTTGTAATTTTGTTCTGAACATCTAGTCATCATGACGTAGGTGAACCCTTTTTATGAAGTTTTAATATAAAGTCCAATACTTTGACTTTTGATTTTGATTTTTTTTTAACAAGTTTGGGAATGTAGGGGTTGGAGGTATGACTCGAACATAGTTCTCCATCCGATAAGGTCGCTTTCCTAACCACGAGATGTTGTCTTGGTCCTACTTTTGAATTTTGTTTTGAATTTTGTTTGTTTTGGATAATCTTTATAGATATTAATATTTTTCAATTAATTAATTACTAATTGAATTCATTTGTCATAGCTATTTCATTTGAGAGAAGAATAACGAATATAGTCCTTGCAGCGAATGTTGTAGCGTCAAATGAGGGTAAAGATATACCATTATGCTTTGCATTCTTTCATATTCTCATTTTTCATAAAGATATATGAACGTCACATGTGAGAATATATTTAATTTTACTCGAAAGAGATTATTGAACAAAATTGGAACATTAAAAGACGATTAAATAAATAGATGTTGTCATGATTTTGACTCTTGTTAAAACGAATTAATGAAAGGAGATTCAAAAGTTTAGTGCATACATTTCGGTTTTACAAACGCTTCTCAATTGCTCACGAGATTATTTTTAATCATTAGTATAAAATCAATCAATCAATCATAAATTAATTATTCAACATTTACAGTCCTAGAAGGATATATACATCTACTGAATGACTGTAATGATTTTATGATGTAGAAGTTTGCTAGATTATTTGCACAAATTTTAGATTATGAGTACAATTTTAATATTAAAATCGAGACAAAAATTCTTGTTAATTCTAGTAAGCATAAATCTCGAATCTTTTAGCTAATCATTTAAATATATCCGATTAATTGCTAAATTATTATTATTGAAAATAAAATTTTTTCCATTTTTACGTAGATAATGCAATTTTTTAAATATATATATGCTTCACTATTACACATGAGATTTTTCCTATAGTTAGATTTTAATGGATTATGCTCATTGTATAATGAATGTCCATAACCTAGCTACAAGATATTTATCCTAAAAATAATACTCCTATAAGATAAAAATTATATACGATACTCACAAAGATAACAAGAACAAAATCTTGAACCATCAAGCTGACTAAAAGATGGTAGTGCTTGCATGTTATGACTAGATAACATGAAGTAATTCATCACAATTGTGACATTGAAGACATTGAAGTGCAAAAATGGAGGTTCATTACAAGGATTTTTATATTAACTGAAATTATGAGAGTAGTTGTACTCTTTTTTCTTCAATTTTAGTTGTTGAACTTTTTTTACTATATTTGAACGAGATAACATTCAATAGGTTACGGCCGTGATCAATTTCAATTCCATTTTTACGACCGTGAGGAATATCTTTACGACCGTGAATCACTTTCTGCACAATTTCTTGATTATTTGCCTCGGCTTGATCCTTTCGCCTTCTCGGCTCGACTCCAACACGGAACTTGCTCCGTTTTGCACGTAGATCATTGTCATATTGCCGATGGCTCGACTTCGCCCCTCGATGCCTGGTCCGGATCACATCATACTCCCTCTCTTGAAAAGGATTCGACCTCGAATCCATTTTTGGTCGGCTTTTCAAATTCCTCCTGCTTTCCTGGGCTCGGTGATCATTTTTATGCCTCGTGCGATCCTTTAGACTTTTGGGCTGCTCATTTTTGCCAACAAGTTTCTTTCCTGTTTTAAGCTCATGGTTTGACTTCGGTACCTGTAAAACAGAATTTAAAGAACTGGGGAGGGGTTTGTTAGCGCGAGTAAGTGCAAATAGACTCATTTTTGTGGTAGACTCTGTTTTCTTTTGCTTTTTGCACTCAGTCTCTCCTTTTTCTGAGGTTTGAACCTCAACCCTCTTTTCTTTATTTTTCACTCCCTCTCCTTTTTCTGAGGTCGTGACCTCAACTCTCTTTTCTTTAATTTCCACTCCCTCTCCTTTTTCTGAGGTCGTGGCCTCAACTCTCTTATTTTTCCCCTCAAACTCACTTTTTACTTTCAATTGATCTTTCAGGGCTTCAGTTGGAGATAGTGGCATTAAAGTAAACTTTTTCCCCCTTTTACCAGGCTGTATCTATTCGTATACCCATCGTGTAGTACAGCCCTTTCATGTTGCCAAGGTCTCCCCAACAGTATGTGACTAATTTGCATTGGCACCACGTCACAAATTACCTCATCAGAATACCCACCCAAAGAAAAATTCACCAAGGCCTGTCTCTTCACCTTAACTTCCCCCGACTCAGTCAACCATTGTAATTTATAAGGTGTTGGATGTTTTATTAAATGTAAGCCTAATTTTCCCACCAACATTGTACTAACTACATTAGTACAACTTCCCCCATCAATCACCAAGCTACACACTTTTTCATTCACTAAGCATCTAGTGCGAAAAATATTATCCTTCTGCTCATCCACATTACCCACAACATCCATCTTACGTCTAATGCTAAGAGCACGCCTATCAATAATTGACTCATCCACCACAACACTTTTAGCCCCTTCACTATCACCTCTAACCTTTTTAAGTGGACAATCAAGTGCAATGTGACCCCGTTCCAAACATTTAAAGCACTTAACATTTTTACCCTTGAGAGGCTTGGAATCAGAATTATTTTTACCTTTGGTTGTCGGTTCCTCCCTCCTTTTATGAACATGATCACTACTCTCCCGTTTTGATGTCTCTTTATACTTCAATGGCTTTTCATCACCCCCATCTCCACTTCTAGAATTGGCTTCACGCCCCTTATGCCTCCTAGCCCTAGAATCCGCCTGATGTTGCTCCTTTTCCCATTGAGCAAGTTTTGCTTCCCTTCTTTCCATCCTAGCCATCAATCTCTCAAATTTTACCTTCATGGCCTCCATCTGTTTAAAATTCTTGTTGTCACCTGTTGATGGAGATTTTTCCCTGCGAGACATTGTTAGCTTTCAAAGACAAACAAAAATTCCTCTCGTGTTTATTTTCACTCGTGTATCACACTCAATCCCTTCAAATTTCACCCAAGAACAAACCAAGGATCAACAATCAAAGAATTTATGGAAGATACGAAAGGTAAAAAAAATTAGAAAATTCCCGGAAAAATTCGAATTTTTTTTTTTTATAATCTGCCAGAGAATTTGACTACAAGTATGGCAGAAAAAACGGAACTGAATTTGGACGAAAAACGAAGAAGAAAAACACTTTTGAATTTTCGGGATTGACTCTTATGGATCAAACTGGAAAAATATATGACTGACACGAAGAACGCGAAGAACACAAAAAAATTCAAGAAACGCAAGAATCCGAAATAGATCCAAGCTCTGATACCAGATGACGCGATCCCGGTCGGGGAATCTCGTCGAACAACGCGGAATAACGAAATTTAAAACCCTAGGAAAGATCTAAATCAAATCGACACAAAAAATAACAAGAACATGAATAATTGAACAGAAATTAAAAGATAGATTGACGATAGGACCTTGACCTAAGATTCATGACGCAAGAAATTGACGATGCGGAATCGAGATCCAAGGTTTTCGAAACACCACAAGGACTTGTCAATTTCCTTGATAAGATTCTAATCGGACACGCCACAAATATTCTCGCGAATATTTGATAAGTACAACGCCACAAATATTTTCACAATATTTGATAGGTCGGATTTGTTCTTGAAGAACACAAAAGGGACTCCTCAACCTTTCAATTGGAGAAAACTCTCTCAACTATATTAATCTCAAAATCAATCTTAACTGTTTTTACAATGAATTGAAAAGCGTATAAATAAGCAAAATAACCTAGCATCTAATTTACTCAAAATAGAATTCTAATTATACTAAAATTCTAAATTAGGAAAATAACCTAAAATAATAAAAGGAAATAAATTAATTGAAAAAAAACTGGAAAATCTGGAAAATCTTGAGTTACGGCTGTGAATATCTAGTTTACGGCCGTAACTAATATTCTGTCTCAAATTTCAGTTTGGTGTTACGGCCGTGATCAATAGGTTACGGCCGTGATCAATTTCAATTCCATTTTTACGGCCGTGAATCACTTTCTGCACAATTTCTTGATTATTTGCCTCGGCTTGATCATTTCGCCTTCTCGGCTCGACTCCAACACGGAACTTGCTCCGTTTTGCACGTAGATCATTGTCATATTGCCGATGGCTCGACTTCGCCCCTCGATGCCTGGTCCGGATCACATCACCACCAACATCTGCATCGAGGTTTGACTTTTTCGGATCTCATCATATTCTATCTTGTATCCGTATCTCCGTAGACTCCAATCCTTTAAACACATTAAGTTCTCTCATATGTCTTCTTTAAGTCTTGACCTATAATCCGATAGAACTCTACCACCTGTAGTAAAAGCAGCCTCCGATGCTACAGTTGATACCGGAAGTGTTTGTAGATCTTGTGCTATTATAGAAACAACTAGGTACTGACTACTGACGATCATTTTGTCTCCACCACTAAAGAATTTCAAAATTATTTCTCTCTTTATCGTCTAACAAGTTAAAAAGTCCGTGTGTGAAATACCTAGTTAACTCACTCAGAACTTCATCTGAACTATTACGAAATGCACTAGAAGAACTAGAACCACTAGAAATGTACTAGAAGTCCCCTTATTTCCGACTCGTTGCGGGCTGGAAATGGGAGCTAACCCATTAAGAGTCAGGCCAAGAACTTCACAAGTCGAATCCGATAACCAAGATCCATGCCCAAGTCCTTTTTTTAAAGAACTAAGCCAAATTCATGAACAATTCAGTCCATTTGCTACCCCTAAACGCACTCATTGAATTGTTCAATGGAGTTATCACGCAAAATGAAATTTAATCGGACAATATCTAAAAGTAAATTAAAAAGTAACGACGCTAAGTGCTTGTTTGGTAAAGTTAAAAATTTTACCATAACTTTTGAAACTCAATCTCAACCATCCATTATTAGTTAAGCCCACAATTTTTGACATTTCAAACATTTTTAAACCACACATCTATCAAAAAACTAAAAAAAAAAAAATCACAAAACCAAAACTTTTCACAATACCAAACAAACTCTAAATTAATATAAAATAACCAATTTCAATTTAGTTAACATGGATAAATTAATGTTTTTGAAATAAAATTAGAATAAGTTTTAATAAATGAATTAAAGGTATTATTTAGAAAAAGAAAAGAACGTGAGAATAGAATGGGAAATCAGCCAAATCTCACTCATCCATATATTTTTAAGATATATTATTATTATTATTATTATTATTATTTGTGTGTGTGTGTGTGTGTGAGAGAGAGAGAGAGAGAGAGAGAGAGAGAGAATTGTGAAAATCGACCAAATTAGGGCAAAAAATAGAGAATTGTTGTATGGGGACTAAATTGAAAATCTTCCAAAAGTTGATTCGTATCAAGAATTGATAACTGAAGATCATATGGATCAAATTAGAAGATGAATGACTAAATTTTACAAAGAAAGGTTCCAAGCATCCGGCCAAACGAAGTTCCGTTTCAAACTCTTTATTGTAGGAATTTTAACACGTTTTAAACCTACTTTGAAGGCACAATTCCGGGAAACCAAGCTTGAGAGAGAACAAGAGGCTAAAAATAAGAAATTATTCATCATTCTAATTCGAAAAGTGAATTTCAGTTCTTGGATTTTGGGTGCAACAGAAAATTGTTTAAGGAAGCTTGAAGAGGTTTAAGAATTCTTTTTTTTTTTTTTTTTTCCCCATCAAGAATTCGGGTAATATTTCATGTTTCAGACATGATTTCTTGTAATTTTGTTCTGAACATCTAGTCATCATGACGTAGGTGAACCCTTTTTATGAAGTTTTAATATAAAGTCCAATACTTTGACTTTTGATTTTGATTTTTTTTTAACAAGTTTGGGAATGTAGGGGTTGGAGGTATGACTCGAACATAGTTCTCCATCCGATAAGGTCGCTTTCCTAACCACGAGGTGTTGTCTTGGTCCTACTTTTGAATTTTGTTTGTTTTGGATAATCTTTATAGATATTAATATTTTTCAATTTAATTAATTACTAATTGAATTCATTTGTCATAGCTATTTCATTTGAGAGAAGAATAACGAATATAGTCCTTGCAGCAAATGTTGTAGCGTCAAATGAGGGTAAAGATATACCATTATGCTTTGCATTCTTTCATATTCTCATTTTTCATAAAGATATATGAACGTCACATGTGAGAATATATTTAATTTTACTCGAAAGAGATTATTGAACAAAATTGGAACATTAAAAGACGATTAAATAAATAGATGTTGTCATGATTTTGACTCTTGTTAAAACGAATTAATGAAAGGAGATTCAAAAGTTTAGTGCATACATTTCGGTTTTACAAACGCTTCTCAATTGCTCACGAGATTATTTTTAATCATTAGTATAAAATCAATCAATCAATCATAAATTAATTATTCAACATTTACAGTCCTAGAAGGATATATACATCTACTGAATGACTGTAATGATTTTATGATGTAGAAGTTTGCTAGATTATTTGCACAAATTTTAGATTATGAGTACAATTTTAATATTAAAATCGAGACAAAAATTCTTGTTAATTCTAGTAAGCATAAATCTCGAATCTTTTAGCTAATCATTTAAATATATCCGATTAATTGCTAAATTATTATTATTGAAAATAAAATTTTTTCCATTTTTACGTAGATAATGCAATTTTTTAAATATATATATGCTTCACTATTACACATGAGATTTTTCCTATAGTTAGATTTTAATGGATTATGCTCATTGTATAATGAATGTCCATAACCTAGCTACAAGATATTTATCCTAAAAATAATACTCCTATAAGATAAAAATTATATACGATACTCACAAAGATAACAAGAACAAAATCTTGAACCATCAAGCTGACTAAAAGATGGTAGTGCTTGCATGTTATGACTAGATAACATGAAGTAATTCATCACAATTGTGACATTGAAGACATTGAAGTGCAAAAATGGAGGTTCATTACAAGGATTTTTATATTAACTGAAATTATGAGAGTAGTTGTACTCTTTTTTCTTCAATCAAGTTTTTTAGTTGTTGAATTTTTTTTACTATATTTGAACGAGAGAACATTCTATTACACTTAAATTGTGTGATTTGAGGACACAAGTTTGTTGAATAATTATATATTTTGAAGTAAAAAATATGGCATTAATTCCTTGAACAAATTCTTGAACTCAAATTCATTGATTCATAACTTGTATAATTTTGAATTGAATTCTCATATATATGGCTGCCGGACGTAGGCTGGGTATATCACATGCAGGAAATTAAAGCAATTAGTCAAAAATTGACCAACAGATTTTCACAAAATATTGGAGAATGCTGTTTATGTATTGGACTAATAGAAGTTACAAATTGATGAGCCGAGTGTCAAAATAGACCTTAAACATAATTTTCAAGAATAACAAATATAAAAAATCAAATATGTTAAAACTTGGATTCATCCTAAAATATCAATATTATTAAGCATAATATATGCATCAAATCTATATATATTGGTCTATACTTCGGTATTTAACCAATGTAGATACTTTGCAAGATGATATCTCATTTAAGAAAATCAAATCTTGAAACCGTTGTGTATCATTTTATTGTAATTGGACTAACTCGCTGCCCACTAAAATTTAATTGACTTTGATATCATATTAAAATTCGAGTTCATTTTAAAATATCAACATTATTAAGTGGAATAACCAAGATTTTCTATGTTGGTCTACTTCAATATTTAATGCTTAACAAGACATTTTTTTAATTAATTATAAATTGTTTACTTCGAAAATATAAAGATAAGCAAAATTATTACCGACTTGCATGAATCTGTAGATAAACATACAAGTCACATCGCATGTAATTTTTTTGGTCCAACTTTAGCATACTTTTCGTTGATTGTTTTCACATTTCAACCATCAAACATTGAGTCGAAATCCCCACATGATAAATGGAATCTATTTTGCATTATTGGGCCCACGCCGTGATTAACGCAAGTAATTTTCATCGAACAAGAAAAGAAGTCTAAATTTTTGCCACAACTCCACGAGGATTTGGGAGATAAGAGAATGCTGCCAAAAATGTGTGTTGATAAGAGAAAAAGACAATTGAATTTGAATAGTACGAGTAGTGCAAGTTTGAAGTATCATGGTCTCAATTCAACGTAAATTTGATGGCCGTACATACAAGAATTAATAAATAATTAAAATTAAATAATTAAAATTGCAGAAAAGATCCTTTACCTTTGCAACAAGAGAAAATAAATCACAAACCTTTAAATTTTGACTACGTAATCCTCAATTTTCGTAAGTGTAACAAATAACAATAAGAGGTCCTTCTCCGTAGAATTCATTAAAATTGATTTTGAAGAAGTCCACTCACCTATTATTGAGCAAAACAGTCCGTGCACTTTAATAAACACATTTCAAAGAAAATAAAAAGAAATATACAACTCTCTCAGCCCATACACCACAACCTACCACACCCCCCACAACCAATGACATCGACATCCCATCCAACCATAACTATTGTCATTGGGCGGATTCGTCATTCACCCTCCCTCGTACATAAGGTTCTTCTTTGGACAATTCAAAAGTTGGAGTAAGTTTTTTTCTTTAACCAATAAATCGATTTTCAAAATCATTCAATTTAATATATCAAAGCGTTGAATCTCTAAATTCTCAACCCCACCCCCCTCGAAAATTCCTTCAAGAGCCTGTTGTATCATTTGTATGGATCCAGTCATTTAGACTCCGGCCACTACACTTTAGATTAAAAAAGGGTGGAATGACATCTTGAAAGACAACATTTAAGTGCTGAAAGACAAGTACATACATGAAGGCAAAGTAATTGTATGTCATGTTACTTCTCTGAAGGTCTCGTCCACACGACGTAAAGAGATTTCATGGGGAGCATAATCGTTACCTGAATGTCTACGTCAAGTATGTATAGGCTGTATCCACATTCGTATTTATCTGGAGGGCGAATTGGTGGGAAAGACCATCATTCTCAGGATTAGTCGAACAAAACTTGAAGACCTGAGTCGTAAAAAAGAGGTGGAATGACATTGAAGTTGAGAATTCATTTGCTGATTTGCACTTATTATAAAAGCTAGGATCCTCATTGTAATTTACGCTAATAATTATTTAAAAAATTTATTTATTTTATATAAGATAATAACTTGTCAATTTGTCAAAGGAGCAGCCAATTTGTGCTCTTTATTTGACCCATAATCCCCCATCCCAATAAAAGAGTGCCGTTTAGCTTTCGGATCACCATCAATTTCATTTATCACATAGGAATTGAGAGTTTCCCAAAAGGTTACCAAAATCAAGAAGGGTTCTCTTTAATCATTTCAAGAGGAGGTTAACAAAGACCAAGAAGAAAATGGGAAATAGTTTAGGAGGTAAAAAGACTGCAAAAGTCATGAAAATTGATGGCCAAGTGATCAAATTCAAGACTCCAGTACATGCCGTGGATGTAGTAAAAGACCATCCTGGGTTCGTTTTGTTAGAATCGGAGGCAGTGAAACATTATGGTATTCGAGCAAAACCCCTGGAGCCACAGCAAGAGCTTAAGCCAAAAAGGCTCTATTTTCTAGTAGAATTGCCCAAGTTTCCTCAAGAGAAAAACCCGAGGCGAGTTAGGTCAGGCATTCAAATGAGTGCTAAGGACCGGCTCGAGAGCCTACTGTTGTCAAGAAGGTCTGTCTCGGATCTGTCAATAATGAAACCACCGAGCATTGCGGTCGACGAGGCGGCCGAGGTTGAAGAAAAGGCACAAAATGGTGGTGCAGTTAGGCTTAAGTTGAGGCTTCACAAGGCGGAGTTGGAGAAGTTGATGATGGATAGCAAGGATGGAGCAGAGGTGGCAGAGAAAATCGCCAACCTTTATATGGCCAACACCGACGCCACAACCGCCGCCGCCGCCACCAACTTCGTCGGCGCCGTGGAGCCCAAGAAGTTTCAACATGGTAATGCATCAATGCAGCAACATGGGCATTGGAGGGCTGATCATGGCATCTTGAAAAGTGGTCTCAAATCTCGCGAGGTAAGGATTTGATCCATTTTTTGTGCCATGCTTATTGAGATTGACAAATTATTTTAATTATATATATATGCATGAAGGTTGTTAATATAGATTAGTGGGCTTAAGAATAAATAATATAAATTGACTTTCTTAATTTTACTTTTAGCCCTGTTTGGTAAGGCTTCTGCTGTTTTAGAAGGGCTTCTAAAAGAATTTACCTTAAATCAATTAACTAAAAAAAAAAAATCTTCTAACTAGATAAAACAGAAAAATCTTTAATAATCATGTTAAAAAAACAACTTCTTAATCTTGGAAGCAGCTTTAAAATCATGTCAAATGAACCCTTAGTTTTGATAACATCGTGGCTTAGGGATTCAAATGATTTTAGCTGTTCAATGTTTTTATCATGATTTAGACAATTTACATACATTAATAATTTGCTAGAATGAAATCGACCTGTACATGTTCAAAATTGTCTAGAACACTTTTGGACAATATTGTCATCAACCTAGAATTTAGTTGATTGTTTCTTCTCTTTTTGTACAGAAAAGAAACCAAATCCATAACATATGAAGTTGTTTATCAACTCAATAATTAGGGGATTGACAAACCACTCAATTATTAGGGCACTGACACGAGCATATAGGTCAAGATTTTGGTGCTTAACTACTCAATAATATTAATGTAAATTTTTTTGTGTTGATTTCTTATAATAGTTGTTCGTAGAAAAGTGGTAAGATTGTCCTAGGTGACAGTCCCAAAAGAACAAGAAAATCCAATAAACCTACCATTACATGGACGGATGTAGCATATGTCGAGGGTGTCTGGTCGTTCGTGCTGGATTCGCCAAAAAAAAGATTTTTTACCTTATAATTTTGTTGTCAAATTTTATTTTTTTCCCTTACCCTTATAGTGGTCGCTCGCGCCGAATCAAATTCGCTTGCGTTGGATCAATTCCTGGATTCGTTCCTGCTACCGTATTTAATTTCTAGTCATCATAATAAATTTCAGGTTCATGACATGAATGTTAGGCACTTGTTTTTGACCCACCGTTTTTTCATATCAGTTTATTAACGGCCTATCCCTAATGGATTTGGATGCACTCAAAATAAAATTAAGTGGGTCAAGTGGCTGCCACAGTCAATTTGGACTAAGTTTATTTTTTAAAGTTTTAATTATAAATGATTTAAATAATAAATGAATAAAAATAAGCAATGAATAAATTGTGAAAATTCCCACGAAATATAGAGATAACAAGTGATATAGTGGATTTTAAACAATTTATAAATATTAGCCAAACATGAATGTAATCGACCGTGAAGAGTACATACAAAAGTAAGGTTAAATAGAATTATATATTTATATTAATGTTTTTATTCGACAGAAATTCATACTTTCTTATAGCTTGTTTAAATTCAGTTTAGATTATTTAATTGTTGCTCGTACATATACTTGCAGAAGCACGTCGGGTTCTCGCCAATAATGGAAGGAGAGATCCAACTAGCCATGGCTTAGCTCCCAAGAAACCATACTTTCGAAGCAAGGAGTTCTCAACAACCAGCAGAATGAATTAATGTCTGTTACTTTTGTGTATACATGTCAATGTTAAGAAGCTGAGAATGAAAGTTTAGCTTTAGGTTTAGCATCAAGAGGGTCGATTTTGAAAGAGTAGATGTTTAGGGTTGAGCATGTAAATGAATCTCTTTTCAATTTCGTTATTCCGAGTCAATAAAAAAATACTTTACATGACGTGGGGATATATTCACCCTTATGTATCGTCTCAATAAGTTCACTTCTTTTATTTGTTGTAATGCACAAGTTATTTATCAAACATGTCATTAAAATATGGACGAAAGTCCTCGAGAGAGTTGAAATGCTATGGATTGATCTATTTTGGCAATTTTATTATAGCTTGTTTATGTAATACTACACGTAGGTATCAATCAACAACATAGTTATTCACCTCGTATTTGATGAAATGAAACTTATGCATGCAATTCCGATTGAATCAGCAACTTTCTATCATGATTGAATCATGATTGAATTAGCAACTATTCTGATTGAATCAGCAAATTGCATGAGAATCAACTTTTCCGTTCATTGAGCCGCAATGTCACGGTCGCATTTAGGGGTGGGCGTTTATCGGATCGGTTCGGTTATTGAAGGAACCGAACCAGAACCTCGGTTCGGTTTCGGTTCGGTCCCTTCAAGTACAAGAACCGAACGGTTTCGATTTCGGTTTGATATTCGGTTATATTTCGGTTTTTATTCGATTCCTATTAAAAAATATTTGAATTTATAAATTCTTTTGTCAAACCTCAAATTCTATTCCTTTTTACATTTTATTATAACAACTACGTAAATACAAGAATGTACCTCCCTTAAATCTTTTTCCTGTCTTCTTAGCTTACAACATTATTTTAATATATAATCTTCCCTCAATGAAAAAATAATTGTTACATAACAAGCCCTTCGTTCATTCTATGGCTTACCAAAATTTCAATAAATATGAGACTATTGCATGAGTACTTTTTCTCTCACTCCATTTGACGCTAAATCACCTATTTCAAAAAATTCATAATTTTTTTCAATATGTCAATTCCTCATATAACTTTATTTTGGTTTGAAACTTAGACAGTCTACTTTCCTACATTTAATCGTTAATCTGAGTCATTTGAACTAATCACACTCTAATATCACAGGTAAGTTTCATGTTTTCCTAAGCCCCCTACAATTATCAAAAGGTAAATACCATGATGAAATTTGGAAACAACACATTTAAGGAAAAAAATCAATTATATATATATATATATATATTTTTTTTTTTATCGATTTTAGTTTCGGTTTTCGGTTTTAATTTTTAGAACTGACCTATTTTCGGTTTTTATTAAAACCGGTTTCGGTTTCGGTTTTTTTAACTTTATTTTTATAAAAATCGAACGGTTTCGGTTTTTTTTGCTCGGTTTCGGTTCGGTCCGTTCGGTTCCCCTTTTTTTGTCCACCCCTAGTCGCATTTCCATAAATACGTTTTTTTTCTTTTGTTTCATTTTTCTGTTATAACTATTGCAACGTGGCATTCTCTGATTTGTTTTTTTTTTTCCTTCCTTACTTTGCTTGTATATATTCTACGCAATACACATTTTTCAAATGTGTGAACTAAATAAATAAAATTCACTATCCTCCTCACGAAGATTGAATCAGCTTCATTTCTTAGTTTTATCAGTATTTTTACATGTTTTGAGGGAATTAATCCACCTAAAATATATCAATGCTAAAAAGCAAGGTTTAATGTTATTTTCCATAACCCATCATTTAAAATTAGGAATAACTAATCTTAAATCAAAGCCTCGAAAAATCCAATAAAAAAAATCCAGGATTAATTGCTCTCTTGCAGGACACCTTTCATTATCAAGTTCATTTCTTAATCTCCCAGGAACATAGTAGGTTTAATTTTTTATTGAAAAATAATTCTTGCTCCAAGGCAAAGCAAGATTTGGAATAATTGAAAATTGATTCCCAGTTGCCTTGAAGGACACTCTGTGCAGGCTTCGCACATGAACAAGAGAAAAAAGTCCTTAAAAAATGTAGATACCCACATGCACAGAACCTGCAAAGTCCAGGTTTCATTCTGAACAAGTTCTCCCAGAAATTCCAGCTCAACACCAACAATGAAAACGAAATTTACAACAGATAGGGCAGGAAAAAGTGCGAAAAAATTTAACTATCCAAGTCCAAGGTTCATTCTGAATAATGTTGTATTGTCCTCACGACCCATTTTCTACGATATTGATCTGTGTCAACAACGACGGACATGTAACAGCTCGACATTGGATGATACTGAATTGCCTCACATGATGTGCACATGCACAGCTCGACATTTGAGTTGACGCGTGTCCGATGGACAACTCTTACAAAAATTTCACTATCGAAGGCCAACATTCATGCTGAATAGTGTTGAATTATTCTCATACGACTATGTTTTCCATGAGATTAATTTGTTGCCCATCGGACTCGTATATTGATCCGTGTCAACGATGACGGACACATGTTAGCTGACCTTGGATGATATCCATTGCCCCACATGACATGCACATGTACAACTCGATATTTGAGTTGACACATGTCCGATGGAAAACTCTAATAAAACTTTCACTATCGAAGACCAACATTCGTGCTTAATAGTGTTGTATTATTCTCATACGGCCCCGTTTTCCACGAGATTAATTTGTTGCCCATCGGACTCGTAACAACTCGACATTGGACAATGAGCTGCCCCACATGAACAGATTGACATCCTCCAATGCGGAGTTGCCACAATAGATCAGGTTTGCCATTTTTTATTGCTTACAAAGCATAATTCTCAATTCTATATCATAGAGACCCAAGGTGCTCTTTTCAAGGTAATAACATGGTGATGGTGCGCTCGAAGAGGGGAGGGAAGGTTCAAGTTCAACGGAAACAAGAAACAATATATTCAAAGTATTTTTCAATAAAATTGTACGAATTTACAAGTACGATGGTCTGTAACAAACTTTCTCCCAACCTGCATTTCTGTGGTTTCTTATTGGTGTCCACAAATGAAAAAACCCAGAATAGAAAAATTAGAATGCAGAATTTACTCTCCAGTTTTGCTCAATTAATTCTTTTCTATCTGACCTAACCAACCGTACCAAATACATTTACCTAGGAGGTGCGTGAAGTCAAGAAACGTTAATGCTTACGATGACCATTGATCCGGTACCGTAAGAAAGTATGTTGTCATTGCTTTTCTGAATCTTTTCTTGTATTGTTTTGGAGATACGATGGTTGGCGACGCATGCTTTGGTCCACCGAGCAGGCCAGATGCCTTTACCCATGTCTCCAACTGCTTGTCCCAAGTATATTGTCTCATGAAATCGATTATCCCTATAACCAGCTCCTTGCGCTCTTCGTCCACCCCGACCAACAGAGAGTAGTCCATCACGTCAACAGACTAATCAAGAAAACGAACAAGTGATCAATTCGGTATAAAAATACAAGATAAAAGGTACTAGAAATTTCCATCCAAGCACCATTTTTCCTTAATTTCCTGAATCGGAATATTTAAACCTCTGTTGTAAGGACACTTCAACTTGGATAGCTTGTCCATGTTCGAAATATGTCGGATTTGTGTCGGATACGACACTCCTCCAACACTTTGATATGGTCATTCTTCTTTCTTTATTACTAAATAACAAATAGATATTCAAAGATTTCAACTAGAAAAATTAATAATAAGTACAAAATTAAATTTATATTATATGAATGAAGAATTTAAAAATTTTAATTAACGTGTCGATAACATGTCGTGTCGGTATTTTTTTGAAAATTGCGTATCAATGTGTCCGTGCATCATAGATTTAAACAAAGAAAATCCGCTTTTTTTATTTCATTGGAGGTGAAATCAATATGATTTTTCGAAACACTTGTAAGAATAATAAACATTGATGTGAAAAGCTTCAAACTAGTGATAAGCTCAATAAATTCATCAAGAATAGGGTGTGAAAGCACATTACCGCTAAAAAGGATGTATCGTTCCAAACAGCTCTTTCCAGGCTCCGTTTTGCTTTGCTTCCAAGAAATATAGGCTTTGTACACAGCGTTTCTAAAAGATTCATATCTAATAATACTTTATCTGTTCCCGTTGTATCTGAATTATAACGAGACCGTGAAGAGCCTTTAAGATCATACAGCCTCGAGATACTTCTTTTGAAGAAGAGATTCTCCATCACCATCAAATCCATTTTTGTTTCCTTGCCGCCTATTGGATACTTGACGGTGACCTGAGATTAAAATAGCATATTCAGAGGCGGCTCTGAGGGTGTGTAGGTAGTGCGACCTCACAGGGCAACAATGTTATAGGGGTACAAAAAAAAAATTATTATAGGGCATGGGCACTTGAAGGAGGGGGAAAAAATGGTTATAGGGGCACAAAAAAGTTTTACAAGGCACCAAAAGAAAATTCTTAACATGTTTCTAAGTTAAATGGAAGAGGGACCATTTTAAATTGTCGTATCGGCACCAAAAATCTCAAGGCCGGCCCTAAGTAGATAAGAACGACAAATAAAAAAGAAACAAGAAGCAAACAAATGAGGTCTAACCTGATAAATACCAAGAACTTTGGCAAGGCAAGTTGGACTTCCCGAATTAAGAGAATTGATCAAATATTTAAAATACTCTGGTGCAAATGTTTCAAAGGATTCCAACTCAGTCTTTGTTACTTGTTTGATTATGAATCGTTCATCAAATGACTTTGCAAAATAAACATTACTCTTTCCCCCCTGAGCACTCCACCTCCTGCAGCGGCTTAAGGAACGAACAAAATCTACTTTGCTGGGACAACACCTCTTCCAAAGAGCATCAAATTGTTTTGCAAAGTAACATACTACAGAAAACTTCAACTTTCCACCAGCGCTTGAAGACTCGTCTTCGAAAGAAATTCTTAGATGAGAACTCTTGGAGTCTGTGAATCGAGAACTCTCGGTTGCCAAAGCATCTCCGGAAGCGTAACTTCCATAGTTTAAGTAATCCAAGTCCAGCGAACCAAAGGATTCCCATGTGGAAAGGTCAGAAGCTATAACATTGACCTTTTTAGTTCGACTTATATTTGATTCTCCTTCAAGCCTATTTGGCTTATCAGCAACCCATTCTTCATACTCTTTGCAGCTAAGAACGTATGAAATTATGCTTGTGGGCTCATTATCGTACACAGCAATAACAATTTCATTTTG
This sequence comes from Ligustrum vulgare, assembly GCA_963555705.1. Lineage (NCBI taxonomy): Eukaryota > Viridiplantae > Streptophyta > Magnoliopsida > Lamiales > Oleaceae > Ligustrum > Ligustrum vulgare. The sequence continues at coordinate 3,186,064 of OY743182.1, read as the reverse complement.
AACGTTTTGAGGGATCATCAATCTTGCTCCTTCAGGCAAAAGAGAAAGAGAAGAGATAAAAGAGGGTGACAGACCCTTGGAAAAATTTAACTCCTCAGCTTCTTGAGGCAATATTTGAGAATATGTCCTTTTTACAATTGGAACAGGATCTCTGACCATGTACTTGTAATCTCCAGAAGCATGGAAAGATCTGAGATTAGACAAATGCAATGTAGAAGGTGGCAGTCCTTTTCTGATTCTTTCTTGAAGTCTCTGAGCAGAATCAAAGGAGTATACTCTGGTGGGTGACATCAGTCTTTTAAAAGATGGACTTTCTTTTCGATTTATCGGCTCGGATACCGTCAATACAGGTACGTCAGTTTCAAGTGCTTCAAGCAACGGTGCTTTTATTGGAGGCAGATCTGTGCCTGTCCATGCAGAATCTATCTTATCTGAAAGAATGGACCCAGCTGATTGGAGACGTTCTAATGATGTATTGTTGACTACATTCTTCTCGTCTGCTTGCGTTCCGTCCTCCGCATTCTGCTCGAATTTGCTTGATATAGATTTTTCCAGAAAACTAGACTCTGAAAGCAAAAAATTGGGCTCCTCGTCTTTGGATAATGCAGCTTTATTAGGGCACTCGTCTAATTTTGAACACTCGAGGACATTATCTTCATGACCAAACTCAATACTGCTATATGCCAAATATGCATCAAATTCTTTCAAGCCAACATAAGCTGCATCATCATTCTGAGCTTTGGGATTGGAGCTCCTATTAAGGAGAGAGTCCAATAGATATAGCCGACGATCCCAAAACTGTGTAGCCATCAGAAGCGAATGTCTCAATCGATTAATTTCAAGAATGTCAACAGTTACATGACCTAGGTCTAAAATCTCTTCATCGACTGATAGAAGCAAATCCTGTTCAAACAAACTGCATAAGTCAGAGAAGCCAGGACACTAGAACACATTTACATGAAGCACATAAACAGAGTCGAACTGCACGCAGTACTCACTTTGTAATGATTCAACTCTGTCGCAAGCATGTTCTTTGACACCAATATGTGACGATGCGATTCACTCGCCTCGGAGAATTCATTTTTTGAAGATGAGCTTATTCGTTCAATTTGTTGAAGAACAACCGATATCTCTGCATACAAGGCTTCGGCTTTGCTCAAAAGCTAAGGGAAGGAAAGGCAGATAGTTGTGATGCAGACAAATAATTTAATTATATCTCTGGACATGAAAACCGGAAAAAAGAAAACAAAAATCAAAAAATCAAATGTTCTACAAACCTCAGATGCTTCTTTTCGTACCCAGGTCTGTTCACCATGGCCATTGAATTTGAGAATTGATGGCGGCAAATAGACAGAGAGAATATCAATAGGAGAATATTGGAAAAAAGCAACAATACTCCCAAACCTGTCAAAAGATGGAGAGGGGGAAAAAATCATTATTCACCTATTATTTTCAACTAACAAAATGGTTCTGATGATCAGCATGTTCTTGAACAACAGTAATCAAACTGAAATCTAACTGAACATCAAGCTTACCCATAGAACCTAAGGCAGTCCCTTTGCAGAGAGTGACCACAGCTTGCCACACGATTAGCAGTTGCATGGTTTGAAAAACTTAGCTCGAGAAACTTTCCAAAAGAAAGTCCCCAGGCGGCATCAGACATCACCACCTTTCGAGTGGCTGGTGGAACTCCATCAATATGTGCACACTTGAGGCATCTGTGCCACATCCATATCTTTCCATCTCGCTCCCCAGGAAGATTTACCAAGGGGACATGTCTGACGTTAATTTTAAGATTCCCATGCGGATGTGTATAGCATATGACATGGGCTTCAGCTGGCTCCTTGCATGATCTACAGCAAGATGACTGGCAAAACAAACTGCAATGAATAACTAAAGCAACTAGACAACAAGACAAGAAATGGCAGACTCAAAAGAAAGGTTACCTGATCAAATAGATCATCCCGAAGATACCTCCCCAATGGTTTATCAGAAGGACTATAGAATTTGATACGCAGGAGTTGAGTACGTTCACATACAGTTCCATTTAGCACATGACGACTAGAAAAAGAAACTAATATGCTCTGGTGACCATCATTAGCTGAATAATATTCACTTGATTCTTCAAACTCATCAACCCTCTCAAGTGCAGCAGGTTGAGCAACTTCACCTGATTGGACCTCTTCTTGACCTGGCAATCCTGCTTGTTCATAATTTACAAAGCCAGCCAAATTATCATTGCATGCATCAGAGAGTGCATTTACAAATCTGTACTTATCGGTCATACAGGCATCATCATAACTAGCACGACCAAGTTCAGACAGTGACTCGTATAGCCCAAGCTCCAAATGGAATTCAGCAGGTCCTCTTACATCAATGCTACGGAGATCAAGTTCTTCAGGGCAACTGGAGGGAACAGCAGAAATAGGGATCACAGAGAGAGAATTATTAGGACTCATCCGCTCTGGCATGGAGGATGAAGGTTTTACTGCCATTTTAGGAAGACTAGCACCCTCATCAGCAAGAAAAGAGGTCTCAAGTGATAAATGATATGCTGCAAAGACGGCATACTGTACTACGCTTTTCACTTTCTTAAGTTCTTCACGACATGATCCCTTCAGTACAACCTACAAATGCAAAATAGAATCAGATCCCTCTTTCTCCTGCTTTCACCATTCCCACGGTATTAAATAATAAATATAACCTCAATACTTCTTTCAGATGCATTAGAAATAACAAATGAGAGAGACTGGTCTGGGAAGGAGTTCTATGTGAAAGTTTGGCAACTAGCAAAAACATAAAGATAAGGAAGCAGGAATCATCAATTCATACAATGCGTGCTTAGAAAAAATAATAAATGACATACTATAAATTTCAAAAAAAATAAAAATTACCGTGCAACCTAACCGCCTGGGACATCCCTCAAAAAACATCAAGGTTTTTGAGGGTTTTTTGTTGAACTTCAGCAGCTCATGGTCTTCTGAAACTTTCTCCAAATGGAAAAGTTCACAGTGTCCCAACCGTGTCGTGGATAAATGATCAGTTGATGGAGTTAATGTAGCACCAGTACATCTTGCAATCCGCTCCAACAGAGGTCTTTTAACATTTAAAACTAACGAGATCTCCTTTGCTAACAAATGTTCTTGAGCAAATGAAGAAACGCTTTTCTCCACAAGCAGCACATTTGGACGATGGACCTCTATCTTTGAAACGATCATCTTCAGATGATCATTTTCCTGAATCAAAAATAAATTCATAAATTCATGCTTAATAGCTTTGATATCTTACAGAAATTAGGAAAAGAAAATAATAAAATAAAATTAGGAATTAACCTGTTGCAGTAATGTATCAAAAGATGCAAGCTGATTGGGAACTCTTTGGTACTCAAGAGCTCCTCCTAAAAGTAGTAGTCTAGGGTTCTTGTATTGTGATGTCATGCGCTTGTGTTTTATATTCTTGGAACAAACTACCCCTTTAATAAACATGCTGCATTGAAGAACGGGTTAACATTATTATTTTTTAATATCTAATGATAAAATGTAATTTTTTCCCCCCCACAAATGAATCTGATAAAATGACATGGATAAGAAATCGGTCAATAATACCACATGTTTACCTCTCTCTAGGACTTCCTGAAGCTACGCATTTAACCTTAACATAATCACAGGGATCCATGCTTCCTCCTCTACTAGTATCTGGCTTCACAAAATTTGCAGCTTGCCATGCTATTTCCATAATTACATCAAGCCAGTCCTCAGCATAGTTGTCTCTGGAAACAATTATACCATGTGCGTGCAACAGCTGCGACACAAGAGACCTAAAATACCCCTGCACCGCAGCTTTCAAGGGCTCTTTGTGAACATGATTTAGCTTTTCCTTTGTCAAAAACATGCTATCCAGACTATCAGTAGTGGAAAACATTGCACCTAACTCCCCAACTTCATCATCCTCGTCGTCATAAGTAAAGAAATTACTTTCTGCCTCACTAGATACATCATCTAGTGGTGGAGGTAACCAAATGAGATGATTGGCTTCAAAATCCAGTGGCTTTTCACACTTCAATACTGACAGATGATGGACATTTTGAGGAACCCCTGTCCCTTTCAAAACAGCCACAGACTCTTGATCACAGGAACCATCATTCTGAGATCTAGCTGTAGCTGTTCCACTTTGCTCTTGCTGTGCATGATGCCTAACCCTATTGGAAGTAATATGGATCCTAGAGGGGCTGTCTGAAGGGCTTGATCCAACAGACAAAAAACTGTAATTTCCATGCCTAGCACTAACACTACTTAAATCTACATCAGAATTATACTGTAAGTATTCGCTTGATGTGCTGTAAAAGAAATTTGTGGAATCATCTCCCTCATCTTCATCGCTCCTGCAATCACAATCACAAACATAACCATAAAAATTTCAACCCCAGAAAAAGCAAAATATAGTAGACCATTTGTGAACTCATCAAAATTAGATCTTCAATATTATGTTCACTAAAACACTCGAGGACACCACTAATGTTACTTATGTGGTGCATACAAATTACTAAGCAAAAGATCAAATGAATTGACATACAACTGGAAATCTTGTTTAACTGCATATCTTAAATCAGAACTTTACTTGCTAGGAAGTATTATGACTAGCCAAGTCTGACTTGGTACTTAATATCAAAATTATATATTTATATTTGATTAGTATTCAAGGAATCTGAATACTTCAGTTTAGGGTAAAAACAAAACTCCACAACAATAAACTTTATCAAAAACCAATGCATAGAAATAGATTCAAAATTAACAAACATGTGATCCATAAAAATTTGAAGCAACAATATATCAATAAACCCCGGTACATACCTGCTTGGTGAACGAGGATCAGAAACCGGAGATGGATGGTTCAAAAATGACGTGTTGACTATTTTAGCCAAAGAGTGGGGAGAATGGTCACCAATTCTCTGACCACTAAAACTTGGTGATGGTGATTCTGAGCTTTGTCTTGGAGATTCAGAGGGATAAACCTTACCACTATACATTCTTGCACAGTTGCACCAGGGACCAAGTTCTAAACAAAAATTGCAAAACTTGATGTCGGACGGTGTCTCCTTTGTTTCTTTCAATTGTCCTAATGCAAGTTCATGCACACAGTTCCCACACAACACACGTCTGCAACTTTGACAGTGGTACTTGAGGGAGAATTCTGATATATTGCTATCACACTGGTAACAATTTTTGCGACTCTTACCAGTCATCTGAAGTTCACCAGGTATGGAATTTGGACCACTCTTTCCCCAAGAAATCCAAGATCTAACCTTCTCAATCAAATCCAGTATCGAATTATCAGGTGTTCTCATAGACCAGCAATAACCCAGCACCCAACACACTCTGCAATTCTGTTTTTCTACTAATCTAGACTCCACAACACATCTAGTATATTAATTTGTTAGTTAAATAGAGATTTTATCTGAGCAACGGCCAAAACTATTAAACCCACAATAAAAAATGGTGGGTTTTTTTCCTCTTTCGTTTTGCAAGTTGAATTAGGTATGGTAATTTTCTTTTCCTGAAAAAACTCTGAGACACACAAGGTAATTTCCCCCAAAGGAATCACAAAATATCACAAAGGGGCCTTGCTCCCATCAAATTCACACAAAATCTAATTATATGTACACCCAAAATAACTAAAATCACAAAACATGTAAAATCAGAACTACAGCAGCACAACACCAAAGGGTTTTACAGATTTCTCAGGGAAGTTCCAAAAACTCTCAAACCCCTGAAATCCCAGTTCAACCAATCCCAAAATTATGAAGATTAGAATCCAGGATTAACACTTTCATTAAAAAGGGTAAAAGATCCAGAGCTTAGAACCAAAACCACAGAAAAGCCAGATCGGATTAACTTTCCTTAATCAAACAGTTAATGGCACAAAAACCCACTTAAGATAATCAACAAAGAAGTCCGCCAATAACACGGTATCAAGAGAGTTCTTGAATTCAGTACCCAAAAGTACCTTACCAATTAAAAACAAAAACCCAGAACTCTTCTGATCGGAAAACAAGAAAAGATATGGGCTTATTTCAAATGTTTAGAATAGGAATAACAACAGATTTTTAAAAAAAAAAAAAAAATATTCAAATCTTGATGTTGTAAAGATGAAGGTAAAACAAAGCAAAACAAAATAAAAATTAGTGTATTATCTGATTAAATTTAAGGATTAAAGGATGAAGAGAATGAGAATGAAAAGTAGAAAAAGGAAGAGTACTGAGCAGTTTTCCTTTCTAATACTAGCACTAGTTATGGTGGTGGCTCGCATCTCCATGACCATTTTTTGCTCTCCCCGCTTCTACAACAACACCATTAAATCTTCTCTCTCTCTCTTTCCCATCCTTCGTATATAGCTTTCATTTTCATGTCTCAACAACTTTAAAATATTAATATTTGTATACCCCTGTACAAATACTACACCTCCCTCTCTATCTTCCTTTTTTTTCTTTTTTTTTTTTTTTTTTGAGGAATCTCTATCTCTTTTATATTTCTTCTGTATGTATTAATGTATTTATAAAAATGCATATATAGTTGGTATCCCTGTCAACTATTATCTTTATAGAATTCATGCTATGAAAATGATGTTCATTTATTTAATTTTGTTAGATTTTGTTCATTTCCTTTTATATAATTGTGTTATATTGTAAGTATTCTTTCTCCTCATCTATTGGTCAGCAAGACAATAAATAATTACGAAATCTGATTAATTAATTGAGTTTTAATTTTTAGTTGTATCTATTTGAGTTATTTTTAACACTTAACAGGAGATGAGAAACAAGGTTTTGGAATATTTTTGCTGCTAAGTGAGCCGCAAAACTTACATTTTTAAAATACACTCGAAAAATTCGACATTTGATATCAATTAAAATCCTGATTTTAAGTTAAGTCAAAGTCAACAATCAATCTCAATCACATATTTCATGGGACTCACAACTATTCAACCACACATCTCATCAACTTTTATCAAAATCTACTTAAAATCTGATTTAAATATCTACCAAACGGATTACTCTCAAATAATTTGAATGCATCGAACACATCCTTGTAATCAGGCATTTTTATATATATAAAAATAATTCATTCATGTTCTATATTATTTAATATATATTATAAAGTTTAATAAGGGTATTAATACTCGTTTATTTTAATTTAAGAAAAAAAACGAATCACAACAATTGAATAGTCATATAACAATTTTCCTCCGTAAATATTGAGAAGATTCTATAATAGTATATGTAATAAAAGAAAATCTCTATATCTTAATTGATGATATTTGAAAATCCAATTTATAAAATTCCTTCAAGAATTTTTTTTTTTTTTTTGGGAGAGAAAATCCTTTCTTAATTGATGAAATCTGAAAAATAATCCAATTTAAAAAAATTCATGAAGAAATTTGTCTTGTACTAATCAATTGAAAAGTGAATCTAATATTCGCTTTATGACTAGATTTACTGAAAATATACGTAGTTGCTTAGATCAAAATATTGGACTAAGTTTTGGATATTCAAAAGTCAAGAAATTGGGCATAAGGATAAGGTATACTGTTTTCTTCACCACGGTTAAAAGGACCCACTTTTCGTAATCTGAAAGTTTAAAGCATAGCCCTCTGAATTTGAATTCAATTCCTATTTCCTAGCAAGGAAAAGATATCATGAAAAAGAGTTGTAGCAATTCTCACGCAACTGTTCAAAATTGATAAAAGAAAATCATGACATATTTTTCGAAATTATTTATTTAACTAAATATTTTACCTCAAAAATTCAAAGTCCTTATTTATAAACCCAAATCAACGGCCAAATAAAGGCTAAATTAATTTTATTTAAAGATGATTCAAGTAATTAAGTGTATTTGTTGGAGAATTCACACTTGCACAATCACAAAGTAACAAGTTAATCTCAATATATGACAACTAATTGGAATGATAAGATTTACAAAGAATCAAGAATAAGATAAACTCCCTAAAACCTTGACAATGCCACAATCGTGTGACTAGAACCGAGGGCTCAGAAATTGCCCCAATAACCACAATCGGCAACACCACACGAAGTAGGGAAGATCACACTCCGAGGCAACTCGCAACCTACAAGTTTTCACCAAGAAACCGTACCAAACAGAGGCCTAGAACCGGACGCACCGAGGTGCGGTGAACAAGCGCCGCGCACGAAGACAAGAGGCGGAAGAAGCAGCCCACCACGAAGGAGGCAGCAAAACCGGAGGCCAAAAATGGAGCAAGGTCGTAGGGTTACCAAGTTCACAGAGAAGAGAAAAGCCAAGCACTGTCGGGTCACGAAGAGAGAACGAGAGAGAGGCTTTTGAGTGTGTCGTGAGTTATGAGAGTGAGGGAGTAGATATATAGGATAGGTAGGTTTAGGTTTAGGTTTTAATTAGGGAATGGGTCGAGAGCCTAATTAAAAACCCGGGCCGCCAATCGGATCCACCTATCGAGCAACTAGGTCAATGACCCAATTAACACCTCAAGATAGGGTGGCAAAGTTCCTAACCTGTTCACTCTTGGGTTACGCATATTGTGGTTTAATTGGGGCATAAAATACTTCGATCATGGGCCGAAGGCCTACGAAGCAAAAAACCGACCCGATGTTTCATCATCGCCCCCGGGGTTTGTTTGGGGCCAAAATCCCAACAAACCTCCACCTTGGTACCGAACAAACCTGCAAAAAACAAAACAACACATGTTTAATAGTTGCAAGATTAAAGTCCTAAACTAATCGGACCTTTTCATACCTGTACCGATATTTAGAAACAATAGACAACTTCTAAATTTTACCAAAGTGAGCACCTTTGTGCCCATATCTGCAGGGTTATAATCTGTATACACTTTCTCAAGTTTAATTTCATCTTGAGAAACAATATTCCTAATAAAATGTAATCTAACTTCAATGTGTTTAGTACGTTCATGAAAAATAGGGTTCTTACATAAATGAATACCTGATTGACTATCAGAATATACTGTTACATTTTCATTTAAGGCTCCTAGTTCCTTAAGTAATCATTTAAACCACAAAGCTTCTTTAAAGGTTTCGGTAACAGCAATATATTCAGACTCAGTAGTAGAGAGAGCAACAATATGTTGGAGCTGAGACTTCCAACTAACATATGAGTCACACAAAGTAAACACATAAGAGGAAGTAGATTTCCTATTATCTCTATCTCCACCATAATCAGCATCGGTAAAACCCTTCAATTTCACATTATTAGATTTGCACTTATAGATTAAACCCACACTGTAAGTATCACTAAGATACCTAAGTAGCCACTTCAAGGCTTCCCAATGAGTGGGGCCAGGATTAGACATGTACCTGCTCAAAGTACTAACAACAAAAGCCAAATCTGGCTGAGTACAAATCATCAGGTACATCACAGAACCAATCACATTAGAATAGGGTATATTACTCATATAGACTATTTCTTCCTCATTCCAGGTGATTGATCTTTTGTTAAAACAAAATGATTTCCAAGAGGTACAGAAGCAGGTTTACAATTTATCATACCAAACTTCTTTAACACCTTTTGCACATAGGGAGTTTGATGCAAGAATTAGACATATTTCTTTCAATTTTCATACCCAAAATACGTTTAGCATGGCCTAGGTCCTTCATATCAAATTCCTTGTTTAACTCATTTTTAATCTTGTCTACTAAAGTCATGTTAGAACCAATTAATAACATGTCATCCACATAAAGTAACAAATACACACACTCATCAGTGCTGTGATGCATATAGTATAGACAATGATCAAACTCACTCCTCTTGAAACCAATAGAAAGCACATAAGAATCAAATTTCTTGTACCACTGTCTAGGTGATTGTTTTAAACCATATAATGATTTTTTAAGAAAACACACAAGGTTTTTCTTTATCTTCAAAACCTTTGGGTTGAAACATAAAAATTTTCTCTTCAAGATCTCCATGTAAAAAAGCAGTTTTCACATCAAGTTGTTCAAGTTCCCAGTCATAATACGCAACAAAAGCAAGCATGACTCTAATGGTGATATACTTAACAACGGGCGAGAAAATCTCATTATAGTCTACCCCTTCCTTTTGTGTGTACCCCTTGGCAACTAGCCTAGCCTTATATCTCACAGGCTCATTCTCAGTGGTACCCTCCTTCACCTTGTAGACCCATTTGCAGCCTACAATTGATTTATCTCTTGGTCTATCCACTAAAACCCAAGTTTGATTCTTATGGAGCGATTCCATCTCCTCTTTCATGGCACTAACCCAAAATTTACTATTTTCACTTCTCATAGCCTCCTCGTAAGTATTGGGCTCTTTATCAGCTAGGTCTTGGTAACTAGCATAGGCTATGACGTAGTCGGACATTCTTTGGGGTTCTCTATGTGGTCTTCTTTCCCTATCTCTAGCTAACTGATAGTCATCTAAAGGGTTATGGTCAACAGAATTATCTATAGGATCATCTTCTTCAAATTCTACATTCTCGTGATCTTGTTGGGGGGTACTCTCCACCTCACTCGGGGTAATGGGGATAGGGACTCTAACACTCTCCACCTCAGGTGAGGGTTCATCTCCACCTATCTCTAGCTGTTCTTTGTTTCCTAGACAAGGCATCTCAAACTCATTAAAGGTGACATCTCTGCTGATGATTATTCTCACGCCCTTTTGACTTCTGTCCCACAACCTATACCCTTTAACACCTTCGGGATATCCTAGAAAGACACACTTTCTAGCTCTAGGTTCTAACTTTCCCTCACTTTGATGAGAAAACGCAGTACAACCAAAATTTCTAAGCATAGAATAATCAGCACATTTCTCATACCATTTTTCATATGGTGTATCACCATTCAAGGCAGCGGAATGAGTCATATTAATCAAATAGCATGCAGTCATAACAGCTTCACCCCAAAAAGATTTAGGCACACCAGAACTTAACATCATACATCTAACCTTATCAAGTAATGTACGATTCATCCTTTCACCATTATCTTTACACATATTGTCAAAATCAGAATTGCGGAATTCAAGACCATTATCAGTTCTCAAATATTTTATATTTCTACCTGTCTGATTCTCCACCTATAATTTCCAAGTTTTAAACTTTTCAAAAGTTTCAGATTTATCTTTCAACAAATAAATCCACACACGTCTGGAGAAATCATCAATAATGGACAGGAAATATTTGTTACCACCAAAAGTGGGATTACTCCCAGGGCCCCATAAGTCAGAATGAATGTATTCAAGCATTCTAGTTGTCCGGTGTGTGCTGGATGCAAAAGACATCCTGTGATGTTTCCCAAGCACACAATGATCACAAAATGGCATGTCAGTCACATTATCCTTTCCAAACACACCCTTATCATTCAAAAATTTTAGACCTTTAACACTCACATGTGCAAGTCTATTGTGCCATTTTTGTGTGTGATCGGTGTCAATGGATGCAATAGTATGGTTTTTACCACTTACTACTTCAGTATGAGTTGTGTAAATGCCATTTTTCTTAATGACCTTAAAGGCCCTAAGTGCACCTTTAAACATTTTAATCATCCCGTCACCAAGCCTCCCAGTGAAACCTGCATTTGCTAACTCTCCCACCGATATCAAATTTCTACCCATATGTGGAATGTACCTAACATTCTTCAATGTATGCACAAAACCATCTTCAAATTTGACAATAACATCACCAACACCTGTAATGTTATATGCGACTCCACCCCATGCAACAACGTGATCATGATCAGACTCATGCAAATGATCAAACCAATGCTTATGAGAAGTGACATGAAATGATGCACCAGAGTCAAGAATCCATTTATCAGTATGGGAGTTCATAGACAAGTTAATTTCACTAGGCTTGTGATCTAAGAGGACGTAAACCTCACCAGGTTCATTATGTTTTGGTGCCACAATATTCGCCTCCCCTTGTTCACTCCCCTTTAGTTTATTTTTCTCCTTATAGCAATCACTAATAAAGTGTCCTAATTGACCACAACCATAGCATTTTCTACCTTCAGCTTTCCCTCGAGATTTGGATCTACTTCTACCCTTTTTCTTGCTACCACTATTTTGTCCGCTCCCACTATTTCCATTTGAGTCCTACCTCTCATAAAGTGGACCTCCCCTTGCTTTCTCCCACCTTTCTCAGCTCTAATCTCCCTATCCTTACTCTTAAGTGAATCAATGACTACCTCCGGGGTAAGGGTCTCCCTCCCATACTTGATAGCATTCTTAACATCCTTATATATGTCAGGAATGGCATTCAGTAAAATTATGGCCTTGTATTCTTCATGCACTTTATCACCGCAATTTGTGATATCTTGAACAAGTTTATTGAAAATATCAAGATTGTCATCTAATTCCTTTGAAGGATCGATTTTGAAACTGAAAAAACTTTCAAGAAGAAAAAGTTTGTTCGGGGTGGATTGTGTTAAGTAAAGTTCTTGTAACTTTTTCCAAAGAGCTTCAGTAGTATCGTGTTTACCAACTTTTTGTAAAACACTATCAGATAAGTGCAAGATAATAGAAGTATAAGCAAGTTCATCAAATTCCTTTTTCTGTTCTTCAGTCACAGTAGCAGGAAAAGAATTATCAATAGCTTTAGAAACTTTTTGCTGAACTAAAATACCTTTCATTTTCTGTTGCCAAATAGAAAAGTCACCATTTCCATTAAAGACACTCAAGTCAAAATGATGTGTAGACATATTTCAAGAAAACAAGCAACACACCACAATGGAATAATATGCAGCTCAAAGAGAATTTCACACAGAAACCTAAAAGGCCGCAATATATACGCCGTTCTAAACTCTCAGGATTCCGTGAGACTCAAAAGGTCTCAGGTCAAGAGAATCTTCGACACGGGTAAGGTCAAGGGAAACAATTCTAATATCAAGAGCAACACGAGATAGATAATCACCAAGATGTATCAAGAACAAGTATGAAATCAGCAATATCCTAAATCACAGGTAATAACAATTAAGTCCTATAACTAGCAACAGGCAACCGCAAGCATAATGGTCACCCCACACGATGACCTGCTATTGCAGAAATTTAAAAGTGATCGGCCAATTTACCAGAGCGGACTTCTCTGTGTCCGTAATAAGGAGTGATGCGAAAATTATTTATTTTAGCGAAGTTTGCAATCAGCTATCCCTTGATGCAGGCAGACTCAGCACTAAGCAAGAATGACCTACGCTGTAATTGCAAAACAAAAAAAACCCGAAAATAATCAGTCAAGGAATTTTCAGAAACGCTAAGTAAATGAAATTTCAATGACAAAATAATTTCTGCAATGAAACAGTGAACAGAGGTTGAATGAAAATTATCAAATTCCAACGAATGTCATGAATCAGCCGATCAGTCAGACACGGCTCTGATACCACTTTGTTGGAGAATTCACCCTTGCACAATCACAAAGTAACAAGTTAATCTCAATATATGACAATTAATTGGAATGATAAGATTTACAAAGAATCAAGAATAAGAGAAACTCCCTAAAAACTTGACAATGCCACAATCGTGTAACTAGAACCGAGGGCTCAGAAATTGCCCCAATAACCACAATCGGAAACACCACACGAAGCAGGGAAGATCACACTCCGAGGCAACCCGCAACCTACAAGTTTTCACCAAGAAACTGTACCAAACAGAGGCCTAGAACCGGACGCACCGAGGTGCGGTGAACAAGCGCCGCGCACGAAGACAGGAGGCGGAAGAAGCAGCCCACCACGAAGGAGGCAGCAAAACCGAGGCCAAAAATGGAGCAAGGTCGCAGGGTTACCAAGTTCACAGAGAAGAGAAAAGCTAAGCACTGCCGGGTCACGAAGAGAGCGAGAGAGAGGCTTTTGAGTGTGTCGTGAGTTATGAGAATGAGCGAGTAGATATATAGGATATGTAGGTTTAGGTTTTAATTAGGGAATGAGCCGAGAGCCTAATTAAAAACCCGGGCCGCCAATCGGATCCACCTATCGAGCAACTGGGCCAATGACCCAATTAACACCTCAAGATAGGGTGGCAAAGTTCCTAACCTGTTCACTCTTGAATTATGCATATTGTGGTTTAATTGGGGCATAAAATACTTCGTTCATGGGCCGAAGGCCTACGAAGCAAAAAACCGACCCGATGTTTCATCATCGCCCCCGGGGTTTGTTTGGGGCCAAAATCCCATCAGTATTTATTAGGAAAAAAATATTAATGTGACACTTTTAGAATGATAATAAAAATATTAATGGAACAAATGATTATTAGGAAAATCCTCTTTATGATTGACGATATTAATTGATTCGAACAAAATTGTTGACGGCACTAGCGTTGATAGTCATTGACGAACTTCGTTCAATGATTATCAATGATGTCATCAGTATTAACATTAACTACTACAAAACTGTTTTAGTTGCTAACGAAAATCGTTCAATATCGTCAAAACGGTTTTTACAATGATCAAGGACTCAGTAATAGTCAAGCGGCAACATTGATAACAAATTTCATTGCTCTTTCACTAAACTCCACTCCACATGATCTTGAATTTCAGAAATAACAAAACTGAAACAACTTGAGAACAAGATTATATAATTAGTTCAGCAACTAATTTAGTTAAGCATCCATAAATATGAGCTCTATATGGGAAGAAAGAATTTACTAAGTAATGTTAATTAGCTTACATTAATGTTTTAATTAGTGAACAAGTTTCACCAGGGTTCCAAAATTAAAAATAGATTTGTCTCATCAATCATCATTGTTGCTTAGCATAAGCTAAATAGCTGTGCTTAATTGGCACCCCCCCCCCCCCCCACATGTGTATATGTTGGGATTCATCCATTCTGATTATAAATTTGATGTCATGAGTTACATAAATCATTTTAGCCACACTATGTTTATTTTCATATCTCCCAACACAATAAAAATAAGGATAGCTATATTATCATCACGAACGTTTTTTGTTACACCATTTTTTTAGATATTTCTCTTATTTATGAAAATAGACATAAGTTAAATTAGGTAAAGGACCAGAAAATTGTATTTACACCACAAGTCTTTCAATCTTCATTTTCTTCTATCTTCACTTATTATTCTTAATGATCTTCTCTTTTCTCGTTTCGAATGATCTGATCTTGTTATGTCTTCACTCATCGACTTTTAAAGTTCACTCAATAGGTTACAGGGTAAGACAAAGGGAAGGAAGTGCTATGATTGTGGTAGGTCTGGACATTATAAGAGAGACTGTCCTGGAGAGAAAAATAAAATAAGAAATGGGGATAGAAATGGAATCAATGTAGTTAGTTGTTCAGATGGTGATCCTAGTGGAGTTTATTGATGCTCTTATCTCACTTGTAGTTACTACTGAATAATTGTGTGCATCTGATTGATTTTTTTTACCTTTTTGCATGTGTATGGTCACTTGATTCGGTTGCATTTTTTATGTTGTATTTCATTTGCGCTGATTCAAAATTTGCATGAATATGAGTGTGATATGTTATTTTGTATATAATATGGTTACATGCATGATGGTTGGATAGAAAATGCCATGTTAAGAAAAAATATGTAAGTACGTACAGTACATAGTAGAATAGAAAGAGAGAATGGTTCATAAAAAAATAAAAACTTGTATGTAATGTGACGTAGAGGAAGACCATTGAATATGATTTTCACAATCATCATCATTACTTTTTACTGTGTGAAATGAGCTCCATTAATGGAATAACCAACTTGACATTGCAAAACTAAATAAAACCAATAAATTCTCTCTTTATAATTGTTGAAGAACATAAATAATAAATAAATATCAAGGTACTAAAAATTGAAACTTAAGAATATTGCAGTGTTGGATCCTTTAGTGAAATGATAAATCCTTAATACACTGGATTCGTCAACTCTTAAGGACACGGAAAAGAGAATTGGTTGGGAAGAGAGATTCATACCCGTGAATGAGAGAGATTTAGTCCTTGTTTAGTATCAATTAAAATCTAAATTTTAATTTAAATCAAAGTTAACAATCAATCTCAATCATATATTTCAAATGACACACAACTTTTAATTTCATCAAATTTTATCAAAATTTATTAAAAATTTGATTTTAATCTTCACCAAAAATTTATTAAAAGTTAGCAGGAGGGCATGTCTGTGATGTGGAATGCTATTTAATTTTTTTTTTTTCATTTTTTTTTTTTTAGTATCTTCAATGTATAGGTGTATAGATTTATATATATATATATATATATATATATGTGTGTGTGTGTGTGTGTGTAAAGTAAATGCGTCCACTTATCAATAACCCGTGTATTTATAACGCAGTGTACTAAGAAAAATGTATGGTGTTAATATACCCTAACCATATAAATTAAGCTTGGCATTGACTATGGATAAACATAGATGAAAATAATTAATTAAACATTAAACATAAAAGCGATAGAAAATAATTCTAAGAAAGGGAAAAAAAAAGGGGGTTATGTTCCATTTGTCCAAATTATGGGGCAGAAATTATGGTTTGGTAGCTTAGGATTTAGATTAGGTGAGAAGACACATCTCTGTCAATTTAGAAATCTGTGCCGAAAGATTGGTTACAGTTTTCTATTTTTCCAAGTCATTCCTATACTTCCATCTTCTTGGCATTTGCTTTATTGAACAATAATTTAAACATTCAAGGCAAAACCTAATGTTTTGTGTGACACAAATGGGCATTTCTTTATTTAGGTGCACCCCACTACTCTAATAAAGTAACATTAATTGTATTTGCACATTTTATGTGACCATATAAATTGACCTTTTCTTGGAATTTATTTATGAATTTTATCTTGTGCCATCATCATGAATGAGTCATATACATGTGAAGATATTGTTATTTTGTAACTTTGGGGGAATCTAATCCCCTTTACTTCACAAGGGATGCTTGGGTTAAGAGGCCCCTTAAAAAATAATCCATCTTTTCATGTCTTCAAAAAGTCATATTTTTCACAAGAAGGGAATCATTACTATTCATGATATAGCATTGTTGTTACACATGTAAGTATTTATTTGAAAAATAAAAAAAATGAAGGGTTTGATATATGCAAATTTGTTTAATTGAAGATAATGGATGGATAAATCATATATATTATTTCTAATCTAGTGGAATATTGTAGCTATTAGGGATCTTGATCATATTTGTATTAGTGAAGAATACGGTCAGAAAATATTTATTGAGACCACACGCGTGTTAAGCAATCTCAGGACGTAAACACTTAAAAGTATCTAGTAAATGTATAATAGTTTTCATACATGTATATTCACCCCCATAGTGTTTCCCACTTCATTTATCATATAAATTTATATATAAAATTTTCATTTTTGTTACAAGAATAGACTTGACCTGTGGTTGGATATTACAAATTTACAAATAATTATGTGGCATTTGTTAAATAATGTTGATTAATTATGTGGCATTTGTTGAATTTAAAATTAATAACTCATTCACAAAATAATTAAAATAATCTTAAACTTTTCATTATTACAAAGTATAAACTATAAATGTTATTTTCTTGTACTATATTTCATTTTTTATATTTTATTTTGATAGTTAAATTATTTTGAGACTTACTGACAAAAAACTCTTTATTAATCTTAAATTATATTTTTTTATTTTGTAAAACATCTCAATGACTAATATTTTTATATAAATTTATTTAGGGACAATTTTTTGTTTATTAAAATACATATTTTTAAAATTATTAATCTTAAATTTATTAAAATTTATTGATTATGTAGTATTTTTCTTAAATTTAAAATTAATAACTCTTTCATAAAATAATTAAAAAAATGCTGGGCCATCAAATCTTAATACAATGGAGAAATATTTTAAACTCGTTATGTCTATTTGTTGATGTGTCACCTAATTTCTCTCAACAATATAGTGCATTGGAGATGCTCTAATAGTAAATATAATTTTTTTGTTGCATCAGATCCTTAAAATTTTAATATCGCATAGAACTTGAATCACTTTAAAGAGAACGAGATGCTTGTTTCTTAACTTTATTTTATTATTATCATGTTATCTAATATTTCTTTTTCAACGGGGTTAAGGATGAACCAATGATGATTAAGGAAAAAGATTTCAATAAAATAAACAATAAAAGTAAGATATTTTATGTGCATATATGTCTAATCGACTAATCGAATCTCCACTGTGATAAATCTAGACAAAGAAAAGCACTTTGCTTTTCCTAAGAAAAATGGTTGAGTTGCGATGTACTAATAACTTTTTTATCATTTTCTTTTTGAATACATGAGATTGATATACTCCACTGAAAGAAATGTATCTATTTTCCTTGACGTTTAGCACTTTGAGAAATAATCTATTGGTCTGATAATTTATTGCAGCCATCATTTTACTTTTTGACAAAATCAGTGATGAAAATTGAATGGATAGTGAATGACTCCCGAGGTTCTTCCTAAAATGTGCTTATATTCTCTTAAGAATATCAGCATTTTTTTCTTTCTATATAGGTCACTATTTTACTTATGATGTTCAAAAATCTCGTCCAACCGTCCTAAGTCCCAAGTCCAAACCATAAATGTTTATAGAGTTTGTCTTCGAGATTTGTCCCTTCACGTTAAATTTATCTTTAATTAATAGTGTGTTTACTATCGTAATCATTACTGTTTATAAACAAATTTATAAACAAAATAATTTTTTAAACCACTTTTTAATAATTTAAATTTTCTCTCTTTACTTTTGAACTACGCATCTTACTTTTTAAGCAGTAAAAAATCGTTTATAAACTGCTACAGTGTTACCGAACAGAGCATAATGTCAAGTTTAGCTAAAGATTAAACTTTTAGTAAATTTTGAAAAAAAAAAATTGATGAAATGTGTAGTTGAAAAATTTTGATCTCGTAAAATGTGTGGTTAAAAATACATTTAAGGAAAAAATGAATTTTAAAAAATAAGAATCAAATGTGTACTCAATTTTAGATGTGCAAATAATCTATATAATATATAAAAGCAGTTGAGTTTTGACGGGAAATTTAGCTTTTATTGTGTTCACACTCCAAAACTCAGCTTTTATTGTGCTCACACTGCTACTTCTACTTAAATATTTTTATGGAGAATTTTTTTCACTTATTTATATTTGGTTATTTGTGTTTAAACCTCTCTTTTCATAAAATTATTCTAATCTTTTAATGTTTTGAATCTTATAAATAAGTATTTGTGTGCACTCATACAAATTCAATGTAAACTTTTTAGTTCAAAATTATATTGAAGTTGTATTGTGCATCTAATACTAAATAAATATTATCTTATAAAACTTTTTATAAATAATCTTATTTTTTTTAGTTATTTAGTACATCTAAAAATCCTAACTCCTTTGTATTGCGTTCTATTAAATTAATTAGTATTTTTTTTTATAGAAAGTAACATTTAATACGTAAATAATTTTTTACAATAATTGTGATATTTTATTGGTCTCAATCTTATGGATGAATAATCTCGTTCGATCATACAAATCCAATGTCGAATTTTCATTTACATTTATATCGAATATTTAATCAAGTTGTATTAAATTTGGTTTTAAATAGTCATACTTTTTAAGTTTTTTGCTACATATACATAATAACCTTCTTTTCTATATCAGATTATTTATCAAAATAAATTAAATTACAATTACATTTAATTATTATTTAATTTTTTATTCCTCATATTACATTTTTTAACATTAACGGTTAACAAATTTATTTATATTGTTTTGAAATTATTTAGTTATTAATGATTTTTTTGTCATAACTGTTAACTCCAAATTTTAAAAAATAATTAACTATGACATGATATTAATTGTTAAATTTTTATTCAGTATTTATGATTCTTAAATTTCTGCAAAAATAAGTAAATTGTCTCCCAATTTACTTAACTGAAAATTGAGATGATCAATGCTATATTATAATTTTCATAAAAAAAAATTACGATGTCTAAACGTTTCAAAAACATATAATACCATGAATTTGATGCATTTTTGTCAATATCACAATTTTAGTATTTTTTTCTTTTTTTATGATTATTGAATTCGTTTATTATACAACAGTCTTGGATGATGATTATGAATTGTAGGAGCAAGAATTATTTTCAAATGATTTTGAATTTGAACATATTAATCTTTGACTCCTAATTTTGATTTGTTGACAGTAAAAAGTGTGATGCCTTTTTTTTTAATTGAACGTTTGCCTTTATTTTTATTTTTTTAATTTTTTAAAATTTGGCAGGTTGGCTGTTTGAAATCGCGTTTTTGATAATTGAAACCTAAACCAAATCGTTTAAGGTGGTTTGAAATTTTTCCGAACCAAATCAAATCATTTGTTGCAGTTTAATTCGATTTCGCTATTTATTTATTCACCCCTACTTTATTGTATTGTTCAATAATATCTCGCGATGCGAGATATCCCCGCAAGTGTACGGGTCGTGAGAAGTAATAAAGTGGACTTAGGAGTCCGGATTATCGTCCCACGAGGACTGCTATTAATTATCGAAATATTTTAGTTCTAAACTTTATTTGAACGAACAAATGAATTTGAAGTTTTAAACTAAATCTAAAGAATTAAACTAAAGAATTTAAAATTAGAGAATTGTTTTGTTTTTAAAAACGATTGTAAAATAGTTGGGATTTACGATTTCACCTAACCAATTAAATTAACTCAAATTCCATGTTTTATTTCCTAACTATGTACTCGGTCGAATTCACTAATTTATATTGTAATTCCTCTCTCGAGTTTAAATCAATTCTACATATTTAAGTCAAACATGTATCTCTACAGCGGGTCTGAATATTCATTATCTAGATGCAATAAATACAAGAATTCACACACGACCGCAATAATAACAAGAGTATATCTCTATCTCTCGTTTAATTATCGGATTTATTACCATGTTCTAAATTATTAACTCACCTCTCGGATTATGAAAATAATTCAATATATCATGAACTGGTGATCAAGCAATTCAAGCATTAAGAACAATAATAAATCAATACATGCAACAAAACATTAAAACAACGGAATTTGAAATTAAAATAATATAACTAGGCTACATCGTTCATTCCAACATAGAATTTAGTTACACATCATCAATAAAGAACAATAACAATAAAAATTAACGTTCATTAAAAATAATATAAAGAATGGAAATCTTGCACCAAGTTTTAATTCTTCAATTCACGCCCCTTTGCGATGCTTGATTCCCCAAGAATTTTATGTTGATTTCTCGATTGTGGCTTGTTCTTTGGAGAGGCAAAGGTCTGATTTTCGTGCCTCATGTTTTGTATATATAGGTTTTGGAGAAACCCTAGGTCAAAATGTCCAAAACCTGTTAAAAATCGCGAGAAAAATCTGATCTGCGGCCCAGTCGAAAAGCCACGCGATCGCGTGGTTAACACCCTAGCGATCGCATGCTTGATCCTAAAACTCTCGGGTTAAGATTTTGCACCATCTCGCGATCGCTTGGTACATAACCAGCGATCGCGACTTCGCTCTTTTCTCGACTGTACAAGTTAGTCCCTAACTTTTAATTGCACCTTCAGTCCTCAACTTTCTATTGTTGCAATTTAGTCCCCAAACTTTATCTTCTTCTTGATTTGCCCATTTAAGCTCTTAATTCATTCAATTGGGTCATCCAACATCTGATTCGTTCATTTTGGCACATTGCATTTTTCCGGTTGACGTCACAAACTTATCAATTGCTCGTTTTAGCTCCAATCAACATCCAATTATGCGTTTTTCTCGTCAATTACTTCATTCTTCATCTTTTGGGATATTTTCTACAAAGTAAACAGATAAACACAAATTAAATAGTATATATTCTAAAATGATAATAATTTATTCTAATTTAGACGTACAAATAAGTGTATAAAACACACTTATCATGTATACAAGAGAAAGTGAAGATTCCTCTTATGGAAGATCATCTTCTTATTTTGAGATATTTGTTATATGGTAGGGACGACATGATTAAAAATTTCGTTGAGAACATTCGGACATATAATATAATGTTTTCGTTCACTTCTATGGGGGATCAGATAATGGGCTAAATGATGGTGGAGGGCCTCTCGTCTTCAGATTACACGGTCAAAATTGCCATAAGATTGAGAGTATGTTTCCTGATACGGTTTAGCTCTACAATTTGTTCGCTTTACATTGTTGGAAATGTGAATGAGGTTGAAAGCAGAAAAAGGGTCGTGGGGTATGTATTATGTATTTATTGCTTTTATATTTATATTGTTTATGGATAATTTTGTTTTTATAGTCTGAAATTTAATTTATGTCTTTTAATGTCCTTTAATAGGAGTGAATCATGTGATTCAATGTTGCATGATTGTATAGTTTTTGATTTGAAAA
The DNA here is from genome assembly GCA_963555705.1 of Ligustrum vulgare. Lineage (NCBI taxonomy): Eukaryota > Viridiplantae > Streptophyta > Magnoliopsida > Lamiales > Oleaceae > Ligustrum > Ligustrum vulgare. Next base: position 3,163,703 of record OY743182.1, on the reverse strand, counting down.
ATATGCTTTACAAATACAACAAATTGTTAAGGCAATTTAGGTTGGTTTGGAAAAGATGATTGAGGAAAACATTTCAAATGTAAGACTTATACTTATTGGTTGGTGGGCGACCAATGATAGCCAATATGATTTTCCTATTGTCGATGAAATTGTCGAATTGATCGTCGTGGATTTTGATAGACGACTTGGACACACGGATATCTTTATTGCACCACGTGGTAGACCGTTGCATCGGATAAGTGAAGGACACAAGTTCTGTATGAGAAATATTGATCATACACAAGAATTATGCAATGGAACAAGGTTGATAATTACAAAACTTGGCGACCATGTTCTAGAAGGCCAAATTCTTTCTAGCATCAATGCAGGACACAAGTTCTTTATTCCAATGATATCGTTTAGTCCTTCTGATTTTAGAAAACCTATTAGATTTCAAAGAAGACAATTTCCATTAATGACGTCCTATGCCATGACTATCCATAAGAGTCAGGGACAATCATTTTCACATGTGTGACTTCTTCTTAAACGGCTGGCGTTTACATATGGACAACTTTATGTTGCAATTTCTAGGGTGACAAATCGTTTCGGATTAAAGATGTTGATTTGTGATAAGAATGGAAGACCAACAAAATCAATAAATAATATTGTGTACAAAGAAGTATTACAGAATTTGTAGTCATATGAAACCAATAAATGATAATATATCTTATTTGCAAAATTTATTTATTTTACCTCATCTAATTTCACATTGAATTATCTTTATCAAGACGTTTCTTCCCGTGCATCGCACGGGTGATTCACTAGTTTACTTTTAAATGAGCCGTGACAAAACTTAATATTACAATAAATATCACCACTTCATAATTTAATTGTCCCTTCGGCGGCTTAACAAACATCATTATTTTTAACTTTTGGTGTTTTTAAGATAAAATTTATGGTTAAAAAGTGATTTCGAAAAATGTATGTTTTTAAAAATTGTAATGATTGTTATAAATAATATATAAATATGTGAATGACATTACCATTATGCCCCTGTAAACTTTACAGTATTACGATTGTGCCATTGTCCACTCCTATAAATAGGAGCCTATATTCATTTGTAATATACATCTCTTGAATAGAAATTCTCTCTAATCTCTCATTCTCTCCATCCAAGATCTCTCTATCTATTTCTCGTTGTTATGATTTCGATGGTTTTATAACACGTTATCAGCACGAGTCTCTAGCCAATTGAGTAAAAATGAAAATCTATATTGATCGTTCTTCTGATTCCCAGAAAATATGAATTAATCTTGGTAGAATCATCCAAAAAGAAATTCTCGTACAGTTCTCCAGATGGATCTCGGATCTTGACAGGAGATACAGGAATTAATCACAATGGTTTCAACATCTTTAGCAAGAAAAGATCAGGATCTGAGGATCAATGGGATCGAGAAGATTTCATCGCAGCCAAGAAGGCGTTGAAACCAATGATATGGGAGGATCCAGCGGCGGCGCTATCCAATACGCGCCACGTATTCGGTGAACACGGCGGCGTTAACATGTCAATTGAGGCATCCACCACCTTCACCATCATGGAGCGGGAGACCATGCGCCGTATGTTCTCTGGTGAGCTTGGACCCGATCGCGATTTTTTATTTACCGCCACCTACACCACAGCTTTCAAACCCGCCGTTGCTATCAACTCCCAGATTCGTAGCAGGAGCAACTAGCAGTGTTCACCTCAGCAGCAAAACAGCAGTAGCAGTCCGGTTAACAGCAGCTGTAGTTCGAACCAGTGTTATTTCAGTTCGGCTATGGCAGTTACACCTTCTTCTTCTTCCAGGCTGCAGCAGCTTAGTTCCAGCAGTAGCAATAAAACCAGCAATAATAATCCACCAGCAGCTGTGCTTCTCCTCCTGTTTCAGCTGCAGCAACAGGTTTCCAGATTGCCGCAGCCACTACTTCTTTGTTTCAACAGCAGCTTCTACCTAAGGTGATGCCTCAAGTGCTAGTTACTTCTTAGCTGGAGCAGCTGTTACTGGAAGAAGAAAAGCAAGCAACAGGCTGGAAGAAGAAAAGCAATAGGCTGGATCTCGTGGAGGTGAAAAAAGCTGGAAAGTGATCCTTTCAACTAAGAATTGCTGGAAAGTGATAATCATATTAATTGCTGGAAAGTGATACCAAATGAAATGCCATCATTTTTTTTAGCAAGTGGAAATTTTTAATGGAGACAACATTTGATGCGTAATGGAGCGATTGGGAGATGATGAAATGACCCACTGTAATGGGCTGCTTACATGTGCAAAGTGATCATTATTCTATGAAGAAGATACCCACTAAATTAGTGGTGACAACAATGAGCCAAAGTGGAATGGAATATTGGTGAAATTGGTGGAATGCCAGCCGTGGGAAATGGTGGAATTTTCCACCAAGCAACAAAGAATAATGATTAAATTCGGTAGTGGTGGAAATAGTGGAAAGTTATACCATTACTGTAGCACCAACAGGAAATGGTGGAATATTATTATATTAGGTAATGGAATTTGGTGGGGTTGGCGAAAGAAATACATTAAATTTCAAAAGGAAGTGAATCATTTGAGCCAATATGCATCAAGATGAGGGATGCAGTTCTTTTGGCTTCTAGGTGGATTGCAGCTGGTTTCTTCCAGCTGGAAATTATTTCCAAGCATCTGCAAAGTGGATTGATCCAAGCATGTGCAAAGTGGATTACAGCTGGTTCAATCCAGCTAAAAAAAATTATTGAGTGAGCCAATGTGCAAAGATAGCACGTGCAAAGATAGCTGGAAATTATTGCTGAGCATGAAGTGGCATAATTTGGTGGACAACAGTGAGCCAAGTGCAAAGATAAGTATATGAATCCATTAACCATATTTTTAACATATTAACACGATTATTAATCATTAGTATTAATAACATTATATAATATCAATTGAAACACAACACGTGTTTCAACCATAATGGAGGACTAATGGTCATTATACACTTTCATGTGTAGAGGTGGGATTATAAATATTATATTATTTATTAATTCATGCATCCATACTATGATAGTCCACCCAACCCATATAAACTTGATATTATTATTGCTGTTAGATATTGATAAAAATAGTTTATCAAATGATACCTGAAGTTATCATTACCAAAAAGTTGGTAAATGTTGATAAAAATATTTTATCAAACGGTACCAGAAGTTACCATTATCTGTATTGAAAAGATAGATAAAAATGAATTATCTAACAAAAAAAAAAAAAAAATTGTTGATGTATGATAATATCACATGATAGCACGGATATGGCTAATGTGAAAAATAATCTCATCAGTATTATGAGATGAATATTAGATGATAAATGTCTGGAAAAGTTCTTGCACAAGCACTTATGTATTCCAGAAGAAGTACATATTTACTCCAGAAGAAGTAAAAAAATTATCATCTAAACATACTGAAATGATATTATTATTGCTCCTGAAGAAGTATAAACGAGTCATACATGCAAAATACAAAGGAGGAAACATTTATGATCCTCAAAATTAGAGATGTATTTCGGGAGTAGCCGTATCCTAAGAAATACTCCATACTCTAGTCGTATCCTACCACCTCTGATATTTTGAGGAACATAAAGAGGTGTGTTTCAAGAGTAAGAATACTCTGTATTCTACCACCATTTATTCTAGGGTTCACAAAGTTAAATTTATATTAACCGGACTCCATTTTTCGCTTGATTCCAATTTCCTAAATCCACGGCTGCTTCTAGATACCCAAAACATTTTCCTACTTTTGATCCACAAAATACACAGATAGTTTTGATCTGTCGAAGTTTTGGTCCTTACATTTTTGAAAGTAAACTTACGAGAAAATGTTATTTTGGGATGCATGAACTATGAAAAAGGTTTGACTATTTAAAAATCGAAAAACTTCACTATTTTCGCTCGTCTTTTGAGAAAGTGAAGATTTACTTTTGACAAAATCATCATACTCACCTTTCAGTGATTTATTTTTTAGCCTTTATAAAACTCGAGAAAGGAAAAAGAAAAATATTTTAAATATATATCAAAAGATTTACCTCAATCTTTCAAGTCGAACTCGGTAAATTCTTTTCAAAACATTTACCGGAAGATTGAAATAATATTTGCGAATATTTGAAATTATGATATCCATTTTTTTATGGATCTAGCCTTCTTCCCAAATCATCTATTTAAATGCATTATTCAAACGCGTAAAAGAACGATAGCTCCGCGTGTCAGTGATTCCATTAAGAAATAATGGAATAAATTATTGAAAAGGTAGGAACAATTAGATAATGCATCATTACCTTTTTCGATATAAGGGAAGATTTGGCGACAAGATTGAGATGATAAGATATTTCTTTGAATATTGTATTGAACCAAAAGTTCAACTATACAGAAATACGTACTGATAAAATGAATACTGTATTGAACCAGAAGTTCATACATATGTACAATTGAAATATCTTGCTGAACCAGAAGTTTATACGTACAAGTGAAATATGTATATAGTATGAATCAGAAGCTCATAAATGAAATATACATTGTATTGAACCAGAAGTTTAACGATATTGTATTGAATCAAATATTCATACATAGAAATGAAATAAAACCGTATTGAACCAGAAGTTCTATAATAAACGGTTAGATTATCAAAAGTTTCAAATTATTTATGAGAATAACTTATTCAGAAATTGTTTATCATACAACAATATTCTATGTCAAACAGGGATTAGCTCAAGAAGCTTTATGATTTGTAAAAGTGCGATATGTATACAATCCACCAAAAGCGCACTTAGATATATGATTGAGATTATATCTCTAAAAGAATGACATGTGTTATGGCATTTTAGCCGATTGATAATGTTTGAGAACATTATGGGGAAAACACGCTTGAAGCGTAATTATGCCTGAAACATAATGATTATCGATTCCAAAAACAAATATCTCTCTAATGATTGAGATGATCCCTTTGAGGCTAAATACTCGTAGTGAGTAAAAGAGACATAGTTAAATGATGAGAGACTCAGGTACCTGATGATAGAACATATAATGAGATCTCTCTATGTTATATTGAGATGGAATCGATAAATAAGTCGACTACATACCCTCTTATGAAAATGAGGTTGATGAAATTATAATACTTTGGCCAAGTATATAACCCCAATGTAGGGATTATTGTTCAAGGACCTGAAGTCCAAATGATTATTGTTCAAGGACCTGAAGTCCAAATGATTATTGTTCAAGGACCTGAAGTCCAAATGCTTAAATGTGTAAAGCCAGTAATTATATGTACAAATGAAAAATATTTCACAGTCGTAAAAGACGACTCGTTGCGCGCAAGATTTTTCATAGAACTGGCATGACATATGGTGGATAGACTATAGTCTAAATCACTAGCTTGAGCTCCTTGATATACCAATGAGTGAGATCAAAATGTATGATTCTCATCTCGGTACTTTGGGAGTATTCTTTGATGTACCAGTTGATCGCGGTACGTTGGGATTTCAAGTAAAATGATTGTAGATTATATGTCGAAATTGATATCTATTTCAATGATTGATTATGCTCCTGCAAAATTAGAAATTGTAGTTTATAAAGTGCAAGAACATACATGTATAAATCATTGAAAGATTCAATATGCCCAGATTAGTATCACTATAGAATGATACAAATGACTCCATGATATAATATGTTGAAAGTGAAATTGGAGTGTACTATTTATGACATCTGGGAAATTGATTATTCACTAGAAGTGAATACGAAAATGAATATTCACCAGAAGTGAATTTGAAATTGATTATTCACTAGAAGTGAATTTGAAAATGAATATTTAATTATTCACTAGAAGTGAAAGATGCAATCTATGAAAGTGAATTATAAATTTGATTATTCACCAGAAGTGAATTCTAAATTTGATTATTCACCAGAAGTGAAAGATGCAATGAAAAGATTCGTGATTGCACCAATATACATGTAATATTCCATGAAAGGAATAAATACGCGTTGCACTCTTTTTCCCTTGAGGTTTTGTCCCACAGGGTTTTCCTAGCAAGGTTTTGGAGGCATCATCATAGCTATCAACAAGCTAAAACTCAGCAACACATTGTTATACTGGAATGATATCAACAAATGAAGAAAATCATACACATCTTATGAAGAATGTTATGATATCGGATACACACAAGAAGATTTTCATATATACACATTCCAGACGAAAGATGATATCATTATTCAAAAGGTTCATGAATACTTGATTGCACACTTCAGGGGGAGAATCATGCTGTCATGCTGTACTCTTTTTCCTTCGTCCAGGTTTTGTCCCACAGGGTTTTCCTGACAAGGTTTTAACGAGGCAGCGGCTGTACTCTTTTTCCTTCGTTCAGATTTTGTCCCATTGGGTTTTACTGACAAGGTTTTAACGAGGCAGCACTGAAGCACTGAAGCACTTCAGATTTCAGTACATGATTTGTACTACTTATCATTGATGGATATTAGACTCAATGATTCACCATGGCCAACATCAGGGGGAGTTTCTGTACTCTTTTTCCTTCGCTCAAGTTTTATCCCACTGGGTTTTCTTAGCAAGGTTTTAACGAGGCAGGCAATTGCGGAACATGTCATTCAAGGGGGAGTGTTATAAATAATATATAAATATGTGAATGACATTACCATTATGCCCCTGTAAACTTTACAGTATTACGATTGTGCCATTGTCCACTCCTATAAATAGGAGCCTATATTCATTTGTAATATACATCTCTTGAATAGAAATTCTCTCTAATCTCTCATTCTCTCCATCCAAGATCTCTCTATCTATTTCTCGTTGTTATGATTTCGATGGTTTTATAACAATGATTATAAATATTTATTATAATCAAGGATCAAGGAGCCGAACACATACTAAGTTACTATAGCAAAGATAATTTATTTATTATAATCAAGGATCAAGGAGCCGAACACATACTAAGTTATTATAGCAAAGATAATTTATTTATTTAAACTTTATTAATAATATAAGGACAATAGTCATAAATCACCACTAATAATACCACTAATGGCTGCCCATTTGGGTAATATTATAGCAATTATAAATTGATTTATTTATATTTTTGAGATAAAAAATGTGATTAAAAAGTGGAGAGAGAAAATATGTGTGATTAAAAAAGTGATTTAAGAAATTATCTTGTTTATAAATTGTAATAATTGCGTTAAAGATTGTAAGAGATACTGTAACAAGAATATAAATAATATTCACTATTTGGTACGAATTAAAATCTGATTTTAATCTAAGTTAAAAGTCAACAATCAATCTAAATCACATCTTTTATGAGACTCACAATTTTTTTATCCACATATCTCATCAACTTTTATCAAAATTTATTAAATATCTGATTTTAATCTCCACCAATAAGGACTTAGTATTGTGTAAATATCCTAATAATTCAATAATCTTGTCAATCGTTATAACAAGATTTCTCTATACCATGCTTTTTTGACATGTACGTTTAAAATGAACTCAGCAAATAATTAGAATTTTATCGCATTTTCTAAGTCAACATAAACATGAACCGAATCTAAAATTTTCACTCACATAAACATAAAGTAATAAGTTATATAGAAGAAGAAATAAATAAATAAATGGTGCATAAAAAATATTTCGTTCCGATTTTCGCTTTGGCTTTCACTATTATCTCTAATATGTCGAATATAACTTTTCGCTTATTAATAAGTTCAAAAAAAGAAGGCAAAAATAACTACATTTACTGGCCCAATCTAGCATGAATCACAATAATAAGAAGAAAGAAAAAAGAAAAAAGAAATGAAATGCATTGAAAGCACTATTCAAATGAAAAACGAGGTTACATTCACGACCAATATCCATTTTGGGTTTGGTGTTTTCGTTCGAAACACTTATATTGAGTCTTGAAGAGGTTTGATGACAAATGAAGTAATGAACTATTAGGATATATAAAGAAAATGCATAAAATAAAATTTATAAATTATTAGATATCGAATTTAATAGTATTTATTTATATCTGATTAAGCAGCCTCAAAACTTTATTCATTATGATTTTTAGGTTTAAGCTGTCAATGGTCAATATATCTGGATTTATCGTACAAGGGGTTCATCACTGATGTGATGATAGAAGATATATTTTCTCCGTCCCAATTATATAGGTTGGTTTGACTTTTCACACAAATTAAACTAACATATTTAATGTTATTAAAAAAGTCATTTTTGAAAAGAAAATTCTCAACTTATCCTTATTTAAGTATCAAAATTATTATTATTGAAAATAATGAATAAATGTACATCAGTAAACAAATAAAATAAATACTTTAAAAAAAAAAAAACAAATTTATATAATTGAGACAAAACAAAAATGAAAGACAGATTATATAATTGGGATGAAATGAGTATTTAGGATCTCTTGCCCCCAAGACATAATTCAGTGGTTGAAATGTGAGAGTTATTCTCAGCTGAGCTATCAACTACAGCCTACAGGATGAGAGTTCAAATTCTACTTTTAGTATGAATGAGACTCCTTGCAAACTCAGTTAAACATCAAGCTCTTAATCCTATACCATTAAGGCACATCCGATGTTTTACATCGTTCACCAAGACTTCATGGCAGGAGCTGGTGGGGGCTTTAAGGTGGAGGTTCCACCTTTTTATATTTAGGATCTCTTTATGATAGTTTCTACTTTTGCTTCATTTATTCGCAGACAAAAGTCAACTGAATTCTTTTAAAAGTTCTTTCAATAGATAAAATGAAGTTATAAATCACCCTAATAAACAATAGATGAAAATTTTACTTCTTTTTTGTAATTGATCAAAGGCTAATAATAGACACAAGATTTTTACTTTTTGTAATTTTGTTGAGCCCACCTTGCTATGATATCAGCATTTCCATCAAATTAACTAAGAAATGTGCAGAATATTAGGACATGTTGCGAGTTATTAGAAAAGACTTAACAATAAATTAATTTGCCTGTGATGACAACAAAAGAACGGAGAATTTCCCAAATTGTCAATTCTTATTCGTGACAAACAATTTCATACAAGTGAATATGTAGAAGTACAAAAGAAATTCCAACAGCGAGGAACTAGCATTGTTTCTGGCTTATTTGACAGTCACTCAGAAGTTCTATATTCATTGTTTTGAGCACAATCTGACATACAGTTTCTTGGAAGACATTTTTCCGAGGAAAGGGAGATAATTTGCATTTTCATACCTTAACGTAGTCCCTTATCATTTTTATCTACGAGAAGAGATACGTGGATTACTTGTCTTTTGCATGAATAGAGGATCATCATGCTCGTTTAGTACGCCTCCCAACTTCAAGTGCTAGCTCTGTGTCGATTTTCAGGGAAATGTCGAGCGCTTTCACAGAATGGGTCAGAGCACCACTGCAAGCATGGAAAATTACAAAGTAAATTACAAGTATCCATATGTTCAACATGATTGTGTTCGATTGTAAAATACAACTGAATTGGAAGGCATTATTTTGGTAGGAATAAGATTTGCAAGTTGGAAAATGTTAAATTGTTCAATTATAAATGGATATAAATGAATGGTGAATAAGTGGATATTACTCGTGGGTCCTCCAAAATGCGTGGATAAAAAGTGACTTTGAGTGTTTATAAACTGTTGATAAACATGAGCCAAACATAGGCTAAATGCAGCATGGTTAACATTTGAACATTAAATGAGAGCATTAATTATGCATAGTGCAAATTTATCTAGCTGAAATTAGATCTTCATATCATATATAAATATAAAAAGGCTAAAAGAAAACAAATGGCGAACTGGTTAACCAGTGGTTCAGTGTGGTTCTTCAGTTCTTTGTTGAGCTCAAGTATGGAATGAACTGGTAGGATCTTGGTTTAGGTCTTTTTTTCTTTTTCTTTTTTTAATTGAACCAAACTAAACCAGACAATTCGGAATTTGAACTCTTTGGCATTTTGCACACCCTTAAAATTCTCCCTCGAACTTAAAACAAAAAAAATAAAATAAAATAAATAAAAAATAGAAGAAGTGTAACTATGGGAATAAATAATTAAAGGGAAAGTACATATAAATATATTACCTAGAAATATAGGTCACCCCGGATTGTCCAATCTTCTTTACAGTGTCAAGGGTAACATTTCCAGATGCCTGACCAAAAGAAGCAATTAAACACGTGCTAGAATACAGGATACATAATTTTAAAAGGTCACACAAATGTTAACAAAAAAGATGTCGTTGTCATGCTATGAATAGCAACAAAAGTTGCTTGGAAGCAAGGAAAAGAATAATGACAAGGAAGAGAGAGGTGGCATTTATAAGGCTACAGATGAACAAAACTATTCATGGCAGTTTCATTTTCGATCATCTTAAGCACATCCATTCCATAAAAAAGTTTCACCAAACTTTCATAACTGTTGCTGAAGTAACTCTCCGTCCTGATGTCATTTGTTAACTTTGTAATGCATCCATGTTCATTGTCTCATTGGTAACAAAAGTTTGACCATCTTGAAGTCTTAAAAGGTAGATGTAAAACGTTCTCCTCATAAAAGAATACTGAGAAGCCCAAGAGAATTTCATCACATCACTGTTGCAAAAAGGCTAAACACTGAATGAAAGTACTCTCAGAAATTTAAAATCTTGCATTTATTTTTTGAACAAAGAAAAAATATTATTGTTTTCATCTGATTAAGTTCTATTCATTCATAAAAATGATCAATTTGTCTGATCTTCTTCTAAAGGCTATTTACAACCATATAGTTTGAATCTTTCTTCGACTTAAAAGATATTGATCCCTCTTAAAAGGAACCAATTTTGATAGTGAGTGTGGCCTTAGTAGTTGCTCAGTCTGAGAAACATCATCCACAGCATCCATATCCACTATGCCCACTCCAAAAAATATCATTCACAGCATTCATCTCCACTGCTCTGGTAATTGGCAACGAAAACATGTGCAGTGCACTCTATGTCAATTTGTCTTATAAAGATAAAGATGTTCCAAAGACATTAGATGGCTCTCACCCTTCACTTTCTGATGATGATTTGTGGGAGGGATAGAAACGATGGTGATTTGAGGTGATTGTGGATCTTTTAGATCGGTTCACTTTTTTATGTAGGTTCATTTACAGAAGAATTTTCCAAGAACGTTTAGATATTTTGTTTTTAAAATATTTTTAATTAGCAAGTTCTTTTTTCATTATTCCATCATCTTATTATCAAAAATATATTAGGATTGGTAAAAAAATTTGGAGAACATATATACTTATATGGTACACACTCTATACTGTGTTCTATTCTTTACAGCTAATTAATCATCAAAACGAATAATTACTCAAAGAAATTACTCCCTCTGTCCCACAAAGATAGTCCACTATTCTTTTTTAGTCCGTCCCAAAAAGATAGTCCACTTTCTTTTTGAAAGTGAAGTTAATATTTTATGTCCCATTTTGCCCTTATTTAATATGTTTTTTTATTAGTCTAAATGAATTTATACTCTTTTAATTTTGTGGGAAACTACAAAATTTATTAGAGGTATATTAGAAAAAGGGATTGTAAAACTTATTTTTCCAACAACATTTAATCTGTGTAAAAATGGGTAGGGATCTTTATGGGACGGAAGGAGTAGTACACAGGTCCTGCTTCTATCCACCTCGCAATGACAGCAAGGCAAAGCCCATCCATCGCACCCTTCTCACTCTCCCATTTATGCTAAGGGTGTGTTTGATTGCATGAGAAAAGATGGAAATGAAAATATTTTCTAGTTAAATTTCATCTTCAAGTGTTTGATTGGCAAATTTTCCATGGAAATTATTTTCCATCCAAGGCCAAAAAGTGAGAATTTTCCTTGAAATCCTTGAATTTATTTTCTTTGGGTGAAGGTGAAAAAATATTTTCCATGGAAAATGATTTTCCTTTTCCTTTTCCACCCTCCAATCAAACATACCCTAATATTTTTTGGCCACTGTGTTTGTGTTCATGTCTAAAATTATTAATAAACATTCTGTCCAGAATTCAATGAACCCAGAGAAGGGGAAAAATAATGCAGTGAGATCATAAGATTTTGTTTCTGCATTAAACCAAATACTACGAACTCAGAAGCTTTCAACCCAAGCAATACCAATCCAACCAGTTTTAAATAAAAGTTTGTTAAACCTCTGCATGCTGTGACATGGATTGGATTTACAATAAATGGCATTATGAGATCTAATCACAGGGAAATTTCGCAACGAAGTGCTTCTCAGTTGAAACATGTACATAAGTGCCTTCTTTTAGGATAAACTCATAAAAATCTTGAAATCGTATTTACTTAAGCTCCCAATTTTAATGCACAGTAACCGAATATCCCAAAATACACAATCTGTCGGAAGCAATGCTTTTTTACCAACAGATGGTTTTTATTAACTAAATTTTAGCAGTCATAGAAACTATGTTCATGGATGGTTTCAAAATTAATTATGTACAACACTAATAACCCATCCAGTTAGGATAACACACTTCAGGGCCTCATGATTTCAAGCTGGTCATCTGATGCATTTCCAGGATAATAGCGATACTCAATTCTGATATATGTAATACATGCAAATCATGTGCACAGGAAGCAGGAAAAATCAGAAGCATGGTACTTGATTCTCATTTTCTCATTTAATATTATTCAGATTCATATAGTACCAAGTTTCATTGAGAATTTCTTTTCACCAAAAAAAGCAAATGTATCCAATAAAAAGTGTTTAGTAACAGACCAGGAAACACTTTTTCCTTAGGTATGCAGATTCTTGTCTATTGCGATGAAGAATTAATGAAAATTTTAAATAATTGCAAGGCAGACTGAGGAATGGGATACTTTATAGGTTAATAAGATTGAGGGCCAGACCAATAACGAAGTATTAGAAAGAAAATGATGGTCTATTTAGGGATGCAATTGAGAAAATAAAGAAACAGAAATACAATCGAGAATTACCTCAGTCTCAAATCTCCCATCAACCAACTCTACTGCTTCTTTAAGCATTGATACATCAACATCCCCGTTAGACAAGGGGACAACCATATTATCCAGCATTATCCTAGTCACAGATGTCTTTATTTGGGATGCATAATGCAATACCTCATTTACTTCCTGCAGCGTCCTGGTTTCAATCTGTAAGCCGAGTAGAAGTGTTCAATTACACAATTATACAACCAAATTTTAATGTACATATAAAGGTATATGCAAAAATGTGAGTATGGAGCTAAACAAATCAAATACTTATAACTGTGTAACTGAGGAAAGGGGTTGGAAGGGCTGACCGTGTTATTTAAGTTCTTGAAATCAACCTAGCACCTCAAAGTTTTGATAATCTGACACTTCTGCAGATTTTAAAATTGTCATCCATTTTATCATAATGCATGTATTTGATTTATTCAATCCATTTTTATGATTGTGTGATGGATACCCAAATTTTTTTTTGGAGAGCATGCACCAGTCATACATGTCTTCGTGGACCAAGGAGAAAAGGGGTTCAACGTGTATAATAGAGAAGCAAGGAATGCACTTCAATGGGACCCTCCAATAATTCTATTGAAATTGGCTTTGTATCAATGGAATTTCATCATCCAGGAACAGGGGAAGGGGTCAGATTTATCCCGACAAAAGCAAGAGTAACAGTATGATTTATAATGCCACGACAGCAGTTTAGTAGGACATACACAAACACATACTTCACAAGCTGTGCAATTATCAGATTTAAAGTGGATTCATCCTTGTAATGTTCCGATTTGATCAATTCAAACGACCTCCACTTCCCATGGATAAAAAAAAGATCACCTTCATATGTTTTGTGACATCCTACTGTTGACCAGTAAAGCTATTGCATGCAAATTAGAAAAAAATTCATGTAACATTTAATCAATATTATCTAAGTAATAACTAAGAACATTGGAAAGTTTTATCATAAGAACATTATAATAAAATAACATAGTATATTGGTCAAAAGAGTCAACAGTTTGACTTTGTATTGAGCCAATGTTTCAATAATTGTGAAGAGGAAGGAATTAAATAAATAGAAGTAAAAAATATATGAGCTTAGAAGGAATTAAATAAATTGAAGTAAAAAATTACACAAGCTTATCCAATCACACTGATGCATGAACACACCACAGTACTAGATCATGAATCTAAAACAAATGACATCAAAATTCGCGCACATGTGCCGAGACAGAAAGCTTTTGCCGAAAGTTATATGCTTGGAGTTAATTAGAATCAATTGAGTAACATTTACAATTAGGAAGGCTAATCAAGATATAGAATGTTGATGAACCACATAATTAATGAAATATGAAGTTTTTAGTTTGACAGTCTAAGAACTAGAATTATTTAACCTAAAATGTTAATACTTTACCTCAACACCCATTTTAAGATTATTTTGCTCCAAATAGAGGTCGACAGATTTCAGGGCTTTTGTGATACCTCCAGCAATTGATATATGATTGTCTTTTATCATGACCATATCAAATAAACCCATTCTGTGATTCTGACCTCCACCTATTAAGACCTGTAAAAAATAATTGGAAAATATTGTTAGACTATCAGAATAAGTGGGAAAATGCTGATGTTAAAATATTGAGTGAGATTAGTGAACTACACCGCCCATTTATCCACCAAACGTAGACCTGGAGCAGTTTTCCTCGTCTCTAAAATGTAAGCAGGTCGTGCAGCATTTGCCATTGCCTGAAAGAAACTTGAAATCATTGACCATATACAAAAATCAATCTCTCAATATAAAATTACTTTTATGAAGTTATCTTTTAGCGTTTTAAATATGGTTTCAGCATAAAATACTTGAACCAGCATCTTATATACTTGACATTCCCTATAGAACTATACATAATCATGCCAACATCTGGTTTACCATGATTAACTAGGTGAATCTTGTCTTCAAATCTAATTCTTACCAAAGTTTTCAGGTTTGTGCACATCTGTGCAGGAAATGAAAAACTGATTTTTGATAAAAGTTTGAGTTGACTCAAAATGTGAGTTAAACCCCTATAAGAAGTTGAAATGTGTAGTAAGAAACGCTAAACGCGGCCATGTTATGACTTATCACAATATATTGATGTTTCCTTTTTATCCCAACCTTTTGGTGTATGTTGTAAGATTCTTAGAGACAATTTCAAGATCAACATGTAAGTCAATACATGGCTTAAGCACCTTCGTTATACTCCAGTTGATTACTCAAGGTTCGGAACAAGAGACCTAGTTTGGTTCCTGTCAACACTGACTGTTCTTGTCATAAAGGGAAGTTTCATGAACCACACCTCCATAACCTATAAAGCTCCTTGCACGTGTTTGTAGATTCATTGCCCATGATAATAAGGCTTTGAAAAGTAGCATGGCTGATTTCTGTCGGTGTTTGATGTTCCAAAAGAATCATCTAAAATTTAAGGGGCACAATCATGACTGTTGAATATTCATACTGATAATTTAACAATCATAATCAAGTGCATTCTCCAATGAAGATAGTCGAAAAGGTTTGAACTGATTAATTAGTAAACAATGGATCTTGAAAACTTATTCAATAAAATTTAACACACCTTGGTTAGAGTCGCTATTCCACTCATTCTCTGCATAAAATTAAGCACAACTCTTTCAGCTACTACAATACTGTGGGCTCTTCCTGCACATTCTCAGAATGGGGTGAATGAGCGAAGAGTTAAAATCGCTATTCAAAAATAAAACTTCAACTCCAGAACCAGTTTCTCCTTTTACCGTGTACTTTGCCAAATTGGAGGCCTTTATGTACATTATCACCATCATTTCTATACCACTCAACCTGACATAAACATCCACAACAACAAAATTAGAATCATCTATTTTCTCTTCTTTAATTGTTGCCAAAGTGAGGTTGATATAAGTGTGAAACTTTGAAGAATCATTTCAATTTTTCTCTTCGAAATCCAGAAAACATCTGCTTCAATTGGAGGTTTAATTCAACCCATATATTTGAACTTGTTGATTAATTACATAAAGTGAACTGTATACCTGCAAGGAAGGATCGACCTCTCCAAATACCATTTCTGCAAGTGCTATTCCAGCCACAATCCCATCCTCCTTTGCCAAGAAATGGGCTTCCACTTCCATTTCAGCGGGAATGGTTGCCTTACAAGTCACATCCCCTACATTTTTAATCAATCAGAATGTCACTCAGAACTTAATAACCTGAGATATGCCACTACAACCAACTTCTTCCTATCCACATGCTATATAAATTGACAAGAGTATTCCCAATATCAAACAAAACAAAACTGTAAAAGAAGAAAACAAAACAAAATGCACACTGACAATTAGCCTTCAGCATTATATTATATGAAATTGAAACAAAATTCACACTTCGACTGTGCAACTCATTTGCAAAACTACACGACGACTTGATGATTAACAGTAGTTTTTGAAGCACATAACATATATAGAACATTCAACCTAATGTCAAATGCACATGAAATTCAGAAAATAATAACCAAGCAGTAAAATTGTAATTTCACCTCGATCCCCGGCATCTTCTGAGAGGGCAAGTTGTACAACGCTCTTCAAATCATAAGTGGGATGTGCGGGAGGCTTCACCACCAGGGACCTAACTGACATTCCCACGTTTCTTGTCGCTGTTGCTGATATTTTCACAATCAATCTGCAGTTTTTCCCCAAAACAAAAATCTTTACAACTGAAACCTAACCTACAACATCCACATAATTCTAAATTATACAAACATACGTCACATATCAACAGACCTTGGATGTGTAATGGGATTGGGATGTAGCAAGGAGGAAAGAGAGAGAGCCTTGGACATCGGGTTTTTTACGAGGAGTGGGAAATATGGGAAGACTCAAACTTTAAGAATGGTGATAAATAGTGGGTTACGATAAAAAAAAAAAAGAAGATAAATTAGGTGGGTATCCAATTGTAACTTTTAAAATATTTAAAAGTTCGCCCTTAATTTGTAGATTTCAAAAACTTTCATTTATTAAAAAAAAAATAAGAAAAATGTAATATTTTAAACAAATTCTTATATATTCAAATTATCCATAGAATGCAACGAAATAAACCATATTTCTCATATAAAAAAAAGTTATTTTAAATTTTTTTTTAAAATTATGTCAGATCAATTATTTTAGAATAACAAAAAGTAATAAAAATTCCTATTCACTTTCATGGTCTGTTTCAAAATTTATTTATTTTTATTTTATTATGTTTGATTCAACATTTTTATGTTAGATTATCGAATAATATAATAATAAAAACTCATATTCACTTTATTCACTTTCATGGTTAGATGACTTCGGTTCAATATTTGCCCTTTTTTTTAAAAAAAAATTCTTGACAACCTTCTAAATCAACAACTGTAACTCCATTTAATGAACTCAATTTTTTTATTTTATTTTATTTTTTGAATTGCGGAATGGATTAGAATCCATAATTTGTAGTGTTAAAATTGAGGGGAAAAGGATACGTTAGTTGGCAATGATTTGGTGTGGCAGGACATGGTGAAAATGAGATCTGTGTGGGGTTCGGACAGGTCGGGGTGATATCTTAGAGCCTTGGCAAATCTCAGGATGGATGGTAGATTGTTTTTGAGAATTATGTGTAACTTCTAATCAAAAGTCTCTAACAGTCTAGCAATGAGAGAAGTCTCTAAAAGTCACTCTCAATTTGAATACCATAGAAATTGTAGAGACTTCTAAAAAGTTTCAATTGAATATACCATAACTTTTAGAGACTTTTTAAAAGTTTACAAAAGTCTCAATTGAATACACCTAAACTTTTAGAAAGTCTTTAAGCCTCCGTTTGGCAAACATATTTTTAAACATATTTTTTCTACACAATTTCCCAAATCACTCTATGACCACACATATTTTCTCTTTCTATTTTTCAACCACACATTTTACCTAAAAAATATAAAAAAAACATGTTTTTAAACAAAAAGAGGCTAAGTCTTAATTGAATACACATAAACTTTTAAAGTCTCCAAAAGTCTTTAAAAGTTCCAATTGAATACGGCCCCTTAGCCTCCGGTTGGCAAATCAACAAAAAACATGTTTTAAACAATACAATTCCTCAAATCAATTTTTAATCAAGCAAATTTTCTCTCCACTTTTCAATCACATATTTTACATCGAAAACATAAAAATATATTTTTAAACAAATAACTTTTAACAAACAAAACTAAGTTTTAACTATCAAGAGGTAATGAGTATTTTAATGTGTCGAATTTTGGTCATTAAACTTACTATTTAAACTAGCAATCGCACTCATGCGATACACAAAAGATATAATGGACAATTATTCATTGAATAAGTTGTAAAAGTACAATGCCTGACTTAAATTGTGCATTCATATATAATGAAATATATTTAAAAACGCAAAACATAAAATTACGAATTACATATTTCTTTTAACGGCTAATTGTTCATTCTCTAATTTTCTTAGTCTATTTACACGAAGTAAGATATAGGCATGTGGCTTATTTGTACTTCACAATTTTGATTTGGTGAGTGGTGACTGAAATCGAGCTTACAATTTAAAGAATGTGTGGTTGAGAATGAACATTGAAAATAATTATTTTCAAATAATCAATTCTATACGAATAAGTGATAAAGTCTTATGTCATGTGGGTTAAATCCCATTTATAAATTGAGATGTATAGATAATTTTTTGTATATAAAGTTAATTATATTTGTAATATTCATATAATAAAATTTAATTAAATTTTGCAATTCATATTATTTATTAGTTACATTAACTTAAATATAGGACTGCGTATAAGTTTATCACGTGTAAGTTTAACAAATCGCAACATTTAATTTAAGTTTGAGCAATTTTTTATTTTTTAAAATGTTTAGTAAATTTTGTTCGTGATGTATTTTGCTTTTTTGCATGTAATGAAATGAAATATTTATTAATATATTTAATATCAATTATTGCATTAAAATAGTTAGTACAAATTCTTATAGTGCTATACGGAAAGTCGTTCAATTAATTCTGTAAATATCTATTAGCATCTTTATTTCATTTTAAGATTTGAAAATTGTAAACATTTCAACTTTTAGAAATCAAAAACCCTAAGTTCGACTCCAGTCATCAAATCAAAATTATAAAGTATAAAATAAGTCACATGTCCATATCTTACTTCGCCTAAATAGATTAAGAAAATTAGAGAATGAACAATTAACTATTAAAAGAAATATGCACGTCGCAATTTTATGTTTTACTTTTTCGAGTATTTTCATTATATATGAATGCACAATTTATGTTGGGCATTGTACTTTTACAACTTATTCAATAAATAATTGTCAATTATATCTTACGTGCATCGCACGGGTGCAATTACTAGTTACTAGTATATATAAAAGTAGAATAACCGTCATCAAAATACATACATAGTTTCCCGTAAAAAAATTTTCCTAAATTTGGAGATTTTATTCAAAAAAAATAGTATATTAAATATTTTAACAATTATTATTTTACATGTGTCATTAATTGCATGGGCCTCAATGCTATTAATAACATCAAAATGTTATATTTTTCTATTTTATTATTATTCTTTTAATAATTATTGTATTATTTTAAAATTGAAAAATATGTAATATGGGTGTCAAATTAAATATCACAGTGAGAACTTTAATGCAAGCGAATAAGTGAGAGCAAATTGTAAATATATTGTCCGTAAAATCATATAAAAAATTAAATGTAAAGTTTTATTTTATATTTTATATTTTTCCTCTATATCTAATTCATTTTAAGAAAGAACATTTAAGTTCTATAGTATTATTTATAATTAGTTAACTAAATTCATTTTAGTCACAAATGATTAATTTATATTCTGATTTTTTCTTATCAAATTAAAATAAATAATAATTATACGAATTTTTAAGACAAATCCAATTAAGTTGGGTTAATTTTATAAACTTAAGATTTCTTCAATTCATTCATCATTTTTACATTATTTTTATTTATTTACTAATTCTGTTCATTTTTCTATTTTTCATTATAAATTTAAATAACTAAAATATGCAAAAATATATTACATATTTTAACAATTAGTTCATATAATTTCTATTAAGCAATTGATCGATCAGTAATTTTTATTAAAATAATAATGTATAACAATATGAAGAAAGAAATTGTCAGTATGAAGAAAGAAGAATCAATTAATGTAACAATATTTATTAAAATTAATGATTATTTTTTTATAAAAACACTTGAAATTAATAATTAATACTTAAAAAATCAAATTATACTAAAAAAGTCTATCATATACCTCTTTTTGGGAAGAACATATTATTAATTATGTGAAGGATCTCTTGAGTTGAATTCCACGTTCGTGCACCACAAATCTCGAGGTTGATTTTCACTTTCGTGCATCGTCAATATTGCTTAATTTTTTACATTTATTTATATATAGTGCCGCATATATTTAATTTGTTACGATTACTTTACTTTATATAAATTATAATATTATGAGGATCATTATTTCTATTCAGTTAATCAAAAATATTTGGACGAAATTTTTTACTTATTCTATACAACATATATTTGAAAATTTGCATTATTTAATTTAAATTTAAACAATTGTTTAAATATGTTTATAGCAACTTTCGTGTATCACAAGGTGTTAGTAATGATAAACTGTTCAAACAATGTATTATTTAAAGAGATTTTTCAAAATTTATGAGAATTGTAATTTATTTTTATTTTGAGCATTCGTTGACCATCAGTGTCATTAATCAAAGCAAATTATGTGTTTAATTTTTTTTCCTATTTTGTAATGAAATTTATAGTAAAATCATTTCATATTGTTCTTCCGTGCAACGCACAAGTGTGATAATAATAATAATAATAATAATAATAATAATAATAATAATAATAATAATAATAATAATAATAATAATAATATCTTAAAAGTGTGAATGAGTGAGAATCTTTTGATTTTCCATTTTATTCTCGCATTATTTTCTTTTTCTCAATAATACTGTTAGTTCATATATTGAAAGTTATTTTACAATTATTTTAATTCTTATTTCAAAAAAATAAATTTATCTACCTCGACAAAATCGAAATTAATTATTTAATTAATATTAGTTTAACATCGTTACTTTTAATTTATTTTTAGAATATTGTCTCACAAAATTTCATTTTCCATGATTACTCCAAATAATGTGTTTATAAGTTTAATGGATTTTTTTCTATTTTTAATTCAAATAATTATCTTTTAGCCCTCTGTTGGACAATAATATTTTGTCTATAAACACACTCTTTGAACAATTCAAAGAACATGTTTATGTTTTTATTGATTTTTTTCTATTTTTTAATTCAAACAATATGTTTTAGTTATTGATAAAAATAGAAAAAAAAAAATCAAAGTAGGGTGAGTGTGAAACTTTTTATTTTTAAACCCATTTAAATTCTTATCAAAACCATCAATTGATTTATATAAAATGAAAAATAATTTTTTAACTATTTTTTGATTAAGAATCTAAAATAAATAATTTTAAAACTCTTTTGAAAAGAAAAAAACCAAAACTGGAATTTTTGTTTAAATTCATATAATCAATGTTTGGTGATGATTAAAATCGGATTTTTAATAAATTTTGATAAAAAATTAATGAAAGTGGTTGAAAAATTGTGGGTTTGATGAAATGTATGTTTAAATTTAATTGTTGCATTTCATTTGGATTAAAATCTTATTTTAATTTCTCCCAAACAAGAGTGTTAAATTAAAAAAAAAATTATTATAAAAACATGCTCACAAATTAATTTAATTTATCTATTCACATTTTTTTCAAATTTTTTCGCGGCTTATCATAAATATTTTATAAAAAAATTATTGATTTTTCTAATATTTTATGATATCAGATTACTTCTTAATATATCACACGCGATTTATTTATTAAGTTGACATTTTAAATAATTGTCTAATATATATTTCGAAGAACTAGATGGAAATTTTAAATAAAATATTAATATGTTAAAAAAATTGAAGTCAATTTACCATTTCTATTTTCCTCTAACAATATTAATTACGTCAATTACTTTAAAAATCAGTATTAATACTTAAAAAATGTTCCTTTATATAACATTCATCATATACAAAACACGTGCTTACTACTAGTCGCTATAAAAACATGAATCAATAACTTATGATTTTTTCAAGGGAAATTTCATCCATGGTCACTATACTTTTCATTTAGTTTCATAATGGTTGTGAACTTTAATTTGTTTCATCATAGTATCAAGCTTTTTGCTTAATGTCATCCGTTATCGTCAAAAAATGTCACGGAAGCATTTCATTCTCTCCAAGTCAACTTAAAGAAAAATATAGAAAGTAAAGGCAAGGAAAACTAGAATACACGGTACGACAGAACTAGCGATCTAACCTTAATTGTTGTTTTTTCTCTTTTATATATGAGGAGAAAAATTTGAGAGAATACAAGTAACTTTGGAGCGTTTTCCTTCTCCTTATGTAGAAAAAAAACTTCAATCTCTCTTTATTTACAATACTCGGCTCTATTTATAGGAAAAAATGTAATGATTTCACTAATTAACACTTGATCAAATAAAATGATGGTTTTTTTTTTTAATCAACGTAATGCACTTTTAGCAATTGCAAGTGACTTTAGTGAGACCTTACTGAGTTGGATGTGACACTGTAGCAATTTGTGCATAACTTGTGGAGCAAGTTAAAGGAATATAATTGATATTCCTTAGAAATTGTAAAAGATGAAGTGGACACAATCGATACTTTAATGCCTGGTTGAATAAATGTTCTATCTCTTGAAGTAGGTGGAGAGCTTAATCTAGTACCCAAGCATGCTCTGAGTTCAATTTTAATCAATGTGATGGACTTCCTTTGAATATCCCAATACGAAAGATTATATATTCCCAATATCGTAATTTAGAATTCTTGAGTCCTTCAATGCATTTTCAAGCCTTTTTAACTCCCAAGTCCTCCGAGATCCGAGCTCTTTCAAGCATGGAAGACATGTCGAGGCCTTTCACGGAAGACCTATCGAGGTCTTTCAGACAGGGGCGAATCCAGGAACTCAATCCAGCATGAGCGGGCACTACAACGTAAGAGGGAAAGAAAATTTCGACACTACAATTATAAGGTAAAAAAGTTTTTTTTAGCCGATCTAGCACGAGCGTCCGCATGCCCTCGCGCAGGGTTGGATCCACCCCTGCTTCCAGGCCAACGTCTTCCTCTGAGCTCTTCCTGGGTGGTAATGTCGGATTTTTCAGATCCTAAATTCGAAGGTATGGTCCTAACTCGATTGTATTCCTTATGATGACATTTAGTTATTCTCTTATTGACATGGAAATTAAAATAGGTCTTCCAAATACTTTTAGCTAAATTGAATTTTTTAAATTAGGTGGCAACATCATCGAACTTTAAGTTAATTTTAATAGTATTCGGGCAAATAGTTTGAACTTTTGACAATTGGTCATGAATTGGTCGTGAATTTTTTATTTCTAGCATTGAAGTTTAAAGCTTTCGAATGTCAACATCTGAGATCCTTCCGTATTCGAAAACGTCAATTGGATTGTTAAATAGTTGAGTTTTGAGTAAAATGTTCAATAGGTTGAGTTGGAACGAATGGAGAAGCTAAGGCTGTGTTCTCTTTGGCGTTTTTCAACCGTTTTTCGTTTTCCATTTTCGAAAACGCGGAAAACGCGTTCTCTTGAGCCGTTTTCGGAAAACGTTTTCAAAATTTGTAAAGGAAATGGAAAACGTGAAAATCACGTTTTCCGCGTTTTCCAAAATTTTTGCCTTGTAAGTGGAAAACGCGGAAAACGCGCGTTTTCCGCTTAAAAAAAAAAAAAATTTAAAATAATCAAAAAAATTTGAAATTTGTCAAAAATTATCATTTTTAATTACATTATTGGTCCCTGATTTTCAAAACTTGTCATTTTAATCCTCAAAATTTGAAATTTCTTTCGAAAATATCCTAATTTATTTGCAACTTAGGTCCCTCAACTTCAGATTTTGTTGCACATTAGTTCACAAATTTTACTTTTCTTTTAATTTAGTCCTTTTCGTATTTGCTTTATAGGTCATTGTCTTCAAACATGTATAACTTTTGATGTACAACTCCAAATTGCACTCTGTTTTTTGCGTAGAACTCCAAATTCAACCATCTTACTGATGATGTATCATGTGCTTAATTATTAAACCTTTCTTTTTTACTTTTGTATTGTAGACACTTATTTTGTAAGGGCATAATTAATTAACGTAAATTGGTTTTTGCAAATTTTATTGAAACTTAAATTTTAAACGTTATGAGTGCTTACTTGAAGGATGTATCTATATAAAGTATTAAATGGAACGATTACTTTAGAAGGGAAAATTACTACTCAAATGTGGAACGATTACTTTAGAAGAACAACATGAATTTTTGAACTTTTTTTATATAACCAAATTGTGTGATAGGGGTTATTTCATTTATTTTTGTTGTGTAACTCAAAATATGATATCTTTATTTCATTTATATTCACAAATAATATGAAATAATTTTCTTCAAAATTTTAAACAGAACGCGTTTTCCAGCTTTTTATTTTCGAAAACAGTTTTCAGAAATAACAAACCAAACGCGTTTTCAGCAATTTCGAAAAAAGTCACAGAAAATGAAAAATAGAAAACATTTTCGAAAATGAAAACAGGAAACTGAAATACAAAGAGAACGCAGCCTAAATGTACACACATTTTTACAAAAAAGTTGACACGTAGATATTATGTCATTTTGTGGTTTTTAATGTAAACGTGGATTTCCTCTCCTTCCTCTAACCCAAATGATCATTTTTATGTTCAAAGTAATAATAGACAAACAAGACTTGCGTATTCTCACCCTATATAAATGTACTTCCATCCTCTTTTGATTTGAGCTTTGGAACGCGTGCGATCACGGTCTTTCTTGCCTTTGCTTGGAGAGGTGTCAATCTTACCCTTCTAACGTCTCTGTTCAGCACCTTCAGTACAAAATGAGTATGATCGATTACATTTTCTAAATTACTTTTTAATCACACATTTTTTTCTCTCCAATTTTTAATCACATATTTACCTAAAAAAAATTTAAAAAAAGGCAGCCTTGCGCTCCGTAAAGCTGTGTTTGGCGACAGTGGGAAGAGAATTGGATTTATAATTTTGATTTATTTGAGTTTTCTAAGTAAGGTGTGTGGTTAAAAATTAGAAGAAAACGTTTATGGTTAAAAAGTAATTTGAAAAATTGTGTAAATTAATTTAGACAATCATTGCCAATTTAAAATGACAGTCGAACGGACCCTAAGCAGGATTTTAAGTTTGATATTATCGACAGTCTTAACTTCATATATGTTTCAGTGCTTAAAGTATTTACGGAAAAGTGGGTTCAGTTTTGTTCATAGGCTCATAGATAGAACCTGGATAATAATTGTTAGATAATTTATTAAAAATTCTATAAATTTATTTATTTATTAGTAAGGAAGGAAAGGTGAGAAAGTATCAATCATTGAATCATTGTCTCATTGATATTGATAGCAAAAACAATAATTCTAACTAATTAGGATGATGATTTGTACATTCGTTAGCTAACAGTTCAATATTCTATGTAGTATTTCTTGAATATGTTGTTGCCTTTGATACACAATTTCGGACTAGTAAGCTCTCCAAAACACGACTTCAAATCTTCAAGCTCGACCCAATAATAATAACAAATTGATTGCTCCAATATTACTCTAACCAGATCTTGATAGAGAAAGATGAAAAATAGATGAAGAAAACAACAATGAAAGAACCTCAAGAACTCCAAGCCGTCTGTCTTCCCTCTTAATTTCTATAGTTCAAACTCAAGTTCAAATGAACAAAACGTGTAGTTATATAACAACAAAATGGGCTAGGTCAAACACAAATGGCCCAACAAACAACTAACCCAAAGACAATACCCAAAATCACCATAATGGGCATTCTAAGTAGGCCATTATCGAGTTTAGCTTTACAATTAGGTATTGATATAAGTGGAAATTACACCCTACCCTACTTTTAAAGATACAAATTCAAATATAAGATCAAACATGGATAATTTCAAATTTCAGGTTATAAATAAAATTTCAACAATTAATTAATTAATAAATTAAATTAATAATATTATAAAATTAAATCTAAATCCTATCCCAATACCACACCATACCAAACCCTAATTATTATTTTTTTTCTCTCTATTCCTATTCACTCTCACAATCCCATATGGCGCAGCTCCCTCCTTCATTAGGCGACCTCCACCTCCACCTCCGCTCCTTCATCCTTCATCCTGCCACCTCCGCTCCTACATCCTGCCACCTCCGCTCCTTCATCCGTCATCAAGCCACCTCCGCTCATTTTGGATCCAGGCATAGGCGTCGCTGATTTTGCTGCGATTCTGTGGTGGTTGGTGGACTGCAAATGTGTGCAGTGGTGTGCGAAGTGACAAGTGACTCCTGTGGTGGCGTTGTGACCTAATACGTGCAGCGACGCCACTTTTTGAAACAAGGCTGTGGCGCCGATTGATGGAAGTAGGCACAACGACGCCCCTGTAGCAGCGTCGCTCTCTCTCTCTCTCTCTCTCTCTCTCTCTCTCTCTCTCTCGTGTGTGGGGTGTGGTGTAGGTGAAGATGGTGATAGCGTTCTGGCTGCTTGGTTTTAGTGTGGTGTTGCAGCAGTGTCTGGTGGTTGTGGATTTATGATGGAAGTGGTGGCTGAAGGTGGATCAGCAGCCCTAGTTCCTTTCTTTTTTTTTCCCCCTTTTGGTTAGGGCACCGCGACGACAGCGTTGGGAGGGTCGCGACAGCGGCGTTGAGTGGTGGTGGTGGTGTGTTGGTGCTTGCTTTATTTTTTTTCTTTGGGAGGGTGGCGGCACGTCGGCGTCGGGAGGGTGGCGGCGACGTCGTGACAGTGGTGGTGTGTTGGTGTCTTTCCTGATATGTTGTGACCTAATACGTGCATGTGTCTTAATAATATGATAATTGTGACTTAAAATATTTGTGACATAAAATATTCGTGACCTAATAATTTAATGAGTCAGAACCTAAAAATAATTAGTGATCGATTACTTTAAAACATGTGACCTTGAAAATGTTATCACGAAGTACAAAAAAATTGTTATTGTGATGTAAAAAAATTCATTTTGTGACTTCTACTGTTTCGATAATTTGTGACTTTAAAACTTGTGACCTACTATTTTGATATTTGATAATTTAAAACTTGTGACCTTGAATTGTTATTATGAAATAAAAAAAAATTGTTATTGTGACTTAAAAAAAGTTCACTTTGTGATTTATTGTTTGATAATTTGTGACCTTGAAACTTGTGACCCTATATTTTGATATTTGATAATTTGTAACCTAAAATATGTGCATTTGTGACCTAAAATTATATTGTGTTGTGACCTCAATTTATATAATTAATCAAATATTTTTAATTATTTTATTTTATTAATTACATATAATTAGAACCTGATTTTTGAATTTTTTTAACTTATATCTTAAAATTGAAATTGTGTATTGTAAATACCTTATATATGTATTTTTCCCTTGATATAATTCCACAAATGTTTTACATCATTGTTAGGATTTATTGGGTATCAACTAATCTAACAAATCTCCACCTTGCTACCCAATCGACATGCAAGAAAATAACAATATATTTATACTTGCCCAATTAAGACACAGGAAATGAAGATATAACTATAAAATAATAATAAAAAAAATCTTTTCAAACATGCTCACAGAAGAACATAAGACTAACTCTAAGTTAATAAAATACAACGACCAACACATATACACTACAATGTATAAATGACTTCATTAAAAGATCTCATACAATTATTCCATCACATTCCATGTAATTGTACCTCGAGTACACATATCACACACACTCAGGGGCAGATCCATGGCATGGTGAACCTCATGCTCGTCCGTGCTGGATCCGTCCGAGAAAAAAAATAGTAGGAATTTTTGGCCATCAAAGAAGGTATCAAGTTGGCTATCGAGAGACGGTTTCTGATCAAGGCGGTCGAGAGTGATGCGCTCAATGTTATTCAAGGATTGATTTCGAATGATAGTTTTAATCCGCTCGCTAGCTTATTTTGTGATATTCGTTCTCTTCTGATTAGTAGTAATTGTGGTTCTTGTTATTTCATCCCTCGAGAGAGGAATAGAGTAGCACACAAGTTAGCTAAGTTTGTTTTTTTTTTACTACACGTAATCAGGTTTGGGATAATTGTATTCCTTGGTTCATTTCCCTGTGTCGTTTCATTGGGGAATGAACCTTTCTTCTTGGTTGAATGCAATGGCCCATTTCAAAAAAAAAAAAAAAAAAACTTGAAAAATTACTGAAGTCCGCCCGTGCTAAAAAAAAATTTCTGGATCCGCCACTGCACACACTGCCACATGTGCCCACTAGATTGATCACTAAACATGCTAACTGGTCATAAGTCTATGGGATGCTTCTCTATCAATATTTCACTTCTCTCAACCTAAGGGACTATTGGGTCTTCATCCAATAGAAGTGATTAAATTGTCTCTTACACTCCACCTTGCCAAATTTTCCAAATAGAAGATTTATAGTACATTTAATAACATCTCAACCCGTGATTCCAATGTCACATTCACTTTCTGTACATCTCATCAATGTACCATCATGAACCTACTCCACATGTTACCAAAAAACATCCTCACACTTACTGCCAATGCATCACAAACCTACTATGCATGCCAACACATTTCACTCAGTAAAATTGATTGCACACAAATTTATGCAAAGTAACACATCAAATAAGTTGAAATACTATACAAAACAATGCAACGAATTGAGTAATCAAATATGTAGAAATGACTCAATCCAATATGCATATACACATATTACTCACAATAAAAATTAACGACACACTAATTCATGCACGTGTCACCCCTATTGAGGGGAGTGTCAGGGTGGGCCCCGCCTGACACCCAATGCCCACTCGCCAAGTGGCTGGTGTACATTTTTTATGGTGCTCATTGGGGGCACCATAAAACCTGTATCAAATAAATTGAAATGCTACACAAAACAATACATCGAATTAAGTAATCAAACGTATGCAGAAAGGATCACACAGATGCACACGCAATAACATCGAGTACTTATCCTCAATAAACCTCTATCGGATCTTACCTCGATCCAGTGGTACTGTTCGCCTCACCTATCAACTAACACTTTCTACTCCCCAAATTATGACAAACTCGAATAAGAATGTCCAAATATACCGCAATTTTATCACCTTACCTACCACACTAATTAGACCAAAAACTTTGCCATAACATACTTTAGAAAACCAAGTCACCATACCATCAAGAAAACCCAGGTATTATCATCTTATCCTAAAAAAAACGCACAAACACGATATGCAATAAAATGCAACAACCACAAGTAAAGTATATGCACATATCATACATAAATTTACCACCATAAGATCACAGACATTTCTAAATGGCAATACAACATCTAAAGCGCAATGTATTATATCCAAACAGAAATTAATATATCAAATTCATATGTCATACATGACACAAATTAAACAAATAATTCCTAGGCTTACCAATTGGCAATGGTTATCAAGCAATGGCAATCTTTCAATTCTAATGACCACCTCACACGATGATTTACTAGTGCGATAAATAAAGGTTTTAGCCAATTTACCAGAGTGGACTTTTCTGTGTCCGTAGTTAGAACACATGCGAACATCACCGTTTTAGGGACACCACCTGATGCAAACCACGTAGCAATTGTAGCTACGCAACCCACAAAATATTGAAATCGACCCAAGAACGTCAAAGAACCACGATTTATGGATCCAATTAAAATTAATTGAACCAAGCAACCAATACAATCACTGGGATATATTGACCTCTTGATCACAAGCAATAATAATTCTTACCGAGATTTGAACAAACAAGAATAACTAGCAAGTTCGAATTTTATTCAATGAAGAATAAGATTGTGAAAGCAAAATAGCATCTCAATTATAATATCAAAGTTGTGTGTATAATAATGAAAATTACATCCCTATAAATAGGGTCAAAACCTGACTAAAGAGTTTTAATTATACTAGGAAAGAAATACCTAAAAATAAGGAAATAAATAAAAACCATAAAATTACGCATATCGACTTTTACGGCCGTGACTCCTTCCTTTACGGCCGTAAGAAGCTTTTTGATTCACAGTTACGGCCGTGATACCCTGACTTACGACCGTAAGTCAAAAAAATCCAAATTACGGTTTTTGAGCAGCATCTCCTTTACGGCCGTGAACCTCAGCACTTACGGTTGTAATCCTTTATTTCTCGCAATATCAATTTTAGCAGTGAGCTGGTTACGGCAATAAGGAAATATATGTTACAGCCATAACATTGAAATTTCACAATTTTCAAAATTTCCTTTGACGGCTCGAATGAGGTTGATCCACTCATTGTTTTGGCTCGGTTCCAACATGGAACTTGCTTCTTTTGATGACACGAACATTGTTTTGGCTATTGTTTCTTGCACTAGCTTGTCCATTGCTTCGATGGCCCTTTTTGTTTGTAATCGAGTCATCGGTCCTCCTTTGATCATCAACGGATCTTTGTGCGGGCTTGTATTCGTGGTCTGGATCACATCATCCCCTCCCTCTTCGAAAGGATTCGACCTCGAATCTGTACCTGCATCAAAAGGAGATAGATCAAAAACATTAAATGAAGCCGAAACATTATACTCACCAGGAAGATCGAGTTTATAGGCATTGTTGTTGATCCTTTCAATCACTTGGAATTCACCATCCCCTCGCGGTTGTAACTTTGACTTGCGTTGTTCTCGAAACCGCTCCTTTCTCAAATGTACCCAAACCTATTCACCGGGTTCAAATATGACGCCCTTTCTTCCTTTGTTAGCCTGCGAAGCATAATGTTCATTTTTCTTTTCACTTTCCAATCTCACCTTGTCGTGGAGTGATTTAACCATTTCAACATTTTTCTTTCCATCCAAACTACTACGTTCATTCACAGGTAAATGAATTAAATCCAATGGTGTTAGCGGATTAAAACCATAAACAATTTCAAATGGTGAACAAGAAGTAGTAGAATGTATAGCTCTATTATATGCAAATTCAATAAATGGTAAACACTCTTCCCAATTTTTCAGATTTTTATTGATTATGGTGCGCAACAATTGAATCATTGTTCTATTTACTACCTCGGTTTGTCCATCGGTCTGTGGGTGACAAGTTGTAGAGAAAAGTAGTTTTGTTCCCAATTTGTTCCACAAGACTCTCCAAAAATGACTAAGGAATTTAACATCCCTATCTGAGACTATACTCTTAGGAACCCCATGTAAGCGCACGACTTCTCTAAAGAAAATATCAGCTATGTTTGTAGCATCATCAGTTTTGTGGTATGGTATAAAATGTGCCATTTTACTAAAGTGATCTACTACTACAAAAATAGAATCTCTTCCCTTTTTAGTCCTAGGTAATCCCAAAACAAGATCCATAGAGATATCGACCCAATGTTCACTAGGGACGGGTAAAGGCATATATAATCAATGGAGTTTAATCCTATATTTTGCCTTCTTGCAAGTAATGCATCTACTACAAACCCGAACCACATCAATCTTCATCTTAGGCCAATAGAAATGTTCACTTAGGATTTCGATGGTCTTTTTAACCCCAAAATGACCCATTAAACCTCCACTATGAACCTCTCTCACAAGTAACTCTCTCATTGAACATCTAGGGACACACAATTTATTTTCTCGAAATAAATAATCATCATATTTAAAGAACCTATCCACAGCCCCTTTACCACATGAATCATAAATACTAGAAAAATCCAGATCATAAGCATACATGTCCTTGATATATTTAAATCCAAGTAGTTTAGCATTCAAAGAAGTTAAAAGAACATACCTTCGGGACAATGCATCTGCCACCATATTTTCCTTACCTTGTTTGTACCGGATGACATAGGGAAATGTTTCGATGAAATCTACCCACCTTGCATGTCTCTTACTCAGCTTAGCTTGACCCCTCAAATGCTTCAAGGACTCATGATCAGTGTGTATCACGAACTCCCGTGACCACAAGTAATGTTGCCATGTCTCCAAAGCGCGAACAAGTGAGTACAACTCATTGTCATATGTGGGATAATTAAGTGCAGCCCCCTTTAGCTTTTCACTAAAATAGGCTACTGGCCTTCGATCCTGCATTAAAACAGCTCCAATGCCTAGCCCTGAGGCATCACATTCAATCTCAAAAGTCTTGTCAAAGTTAGAAAGTGATAAAATCGGTGCTTTACACAACATATTTTTTATAGTCTCAAATGCATGCTCATGTTCTACACCCCATTTAAACCCTACACTTTTTTTGACAATTTCTGCGAGTGGTGCGGCAATTGTGCTAAAATCTTTAACAAAGCGCCTATAAAAACTAGCCAAGCCATGAAAACTTCTAACCTTAGTTATGCTTTTAGGTGTGGGCCATTCTTTAATAGTTTTGACTTTCTCTTCATCTACTTCTATCCCTTTAGCACTAACCACATAGCCAAGAAACACAATTTTACCCATGCAAAAACTACACTTTTTAAAATTAGCAAAAAGTTGCTCTTGCCTCAAAACTACAAGCACACACCTAACATGCTCCACATGCTCATTCAAAGTTTTACTATATATCAAGATATCATCGAAGTAAACTACAACGAATTTACCTATAAATGCACGTAAAACATGATTCATTAAACTCATAAAAGTGCTAGGTGCATTAGTAAGTCCAAACGGCATAACTAACAATTCATACAAGCCATATTTAGTTTTAAAAGCAGTTTTCCACTCATCTCCTTCCTTCATTCGAATTTGATGACAACCACTCTTAAGATCAATTTTACTAAATATGCTAGAGCCATGCAATTCATCCAACATATCATCTAACATAGGAATAGGATGACGATACTTTACCGTTATGTTGTTGATGGCTCTACAATCAACACACATTTTTCAAGTCCCGTCCTTCTTTGATACTAGTAACACAGGTACAACACATGGACTCATGCTCTCCCTTATGTACCCCTTACTCATATAATTATTTTATTCTGATTGGAAAAGACAGTGATTCACTGGGTAGGTTAATGAAGAAAATTATCTTTAAAATTGCATTTTTTTTTTTTTTTAACAACTAATTTTACCAGGAAAGTAAAGGATCTCGTTCACCAAATTTCAAGGCTCGTGACTAATTCTCCATCACGATTATACACGTTAAAGCCAAAATCCATCGCTTAGCTAGTATGAAATAAAGCTTCATTTTTATTTTTTTTTAATTTACTTAAAGTTGGCTAAAAATCCTTTTAATACAATTAAATTCAAAGGTCAATGTCGTTTAACGACTTAATACCTCATTTAGATTAATTCTTTTTAACATTCCATTAATCACGTCAAGCCGTACACTTAAAAGATGAAATTCTATAGTCTGTCAAAAAATAAAAAAATAGCCGGCGAGGCAGACGCCATTGACAATGATGAAGCCACAAATGTCTCATTTCTCGCTGCCGGAAGAGACCAGTTTCCTATGGATGTGAGAGTTCAATTAAAATAAAAATATAAAAAGAAAAGGACTAACTATAATATGTAGTTGGTGATTAATAAAGAAATAAAAAATTAATTGCATTAATCTAAATTGGCTGCCATATGCCATGTTCAATTTTCAACTGTGAATTTATTTATAATAAAAGTAAAATTAAAATTCAAAGTCTTCCCTATACTAAAACATGGTTTTACTTTGAGGAAATTCACACAGTCAATTCTCTGCGCTGAAAAAATACCCATTTACATTCATTTACACACGGCGTTATTGAAATTCAGCATTTCTTTCAACTCCATATTTGCATGTTACAATATCTTCAGTTCATCTCTCTCTACATCTATATCAATATATCATTCTGTTCTTACAATTGCTACTATTTTTAGGAGACTCGAACGGGAGAGAAGCCAAGGTCGCTCGTGCCGCGAGAAAGGTCCAATGGTGGCCATGAAAGTAGCTATGTTACTGGTAATTCTAATCACAGGAAATATGGCTTCAAGAGGAGAGAGTACGAGAATGATGAAGTCCGATAGAGCTTTCGATACTTTGCTGGAAAATCGGCTGCCAAGAGGGCCGGTGCCTCCTTCTGGTCCATCTCATTGCCACAACAAATTGGACCCTTTCAAGGAAAGCAAGTTTTATTTCACTCCTGATCCTGATTATGTTATTTGTCCATGAATATTCAATATGTTATTAATTATTTATTTTTCGGCTTATTCTGAATATTTTAATACACACACTGCAGAGTTTATTTGTTTGATTTTGTTTCTCATATTATTTTTCGTGTTTTCTTATGGGAGGGATGATCTCGTGCTCAATGAGATATAGTAATAGTTTCTTGTAAAAAATTTATCTATCAACTCGTAAATAACATATGCAACTAAAATTTGTCTCGGGGAAAATCAAAAAATCTAATTTTAAATATCACGAGTAATTATTAATTTGTATATTAGTTTTTAATATTGATTACTTCTAAAAAAACTTATAAACGTTAGGTTAATCTTCTCAATAATTTGAAAGGATCATCAATCTTGCTTGATTATTTTAAAATATTCATGCGTGGACTTAAAATCCTAAAATACAATTATCAACTGATTAAAGGGTTTAGAAAATATCTCCAACGAACTAAGATCCAAAGACCCAGGCTTTAAATTATCACCTACAAAATTCACTACAAGAAAAGGGAGCGATGACGACAAAAAATTGTGACAACACCATGTGTCGTCGCTATTGGTTCAAATAATTACGATGACATAATTAGTCGTCTCTGTTGGATTCCTCCCAATAACAACAACAAAGGAAGTTGTCGCTATTTAACGGCCTAATAACGACGACAACATAAGTCGTTGCTATTGGACGGACCAATAGTGACAAAAATTATTGTCGTATCTATTGGTCCGCCCAATAGCGATGGCTTATGTCATCACTTTTTTTATTTAAATAACATAAAAAATGCGTAATTAAAAAATAAAGAATATTTTTTAGTTTATGTATAAATTTTTTATTGGTAATATATGTTTGAAAAAAAGTTTTTGAATATTGAGTACTAAATAAGGCTCTATATTTTTCTATTTCTCTATTACCCAATTATATTATATTATATAATAATTATTATTAAAGTAATATTTGTTCATTTAACTAATATATATTATCGAGAGAAAAAAAAACAACAAGAATCAAATTGCCCCATTGGTTAAGTCACCACTCACTTAACCCTTAGATAGGATTCAAGTCTTTGCAATTGCACTTGTTGGCTTCAATTCCACCTGCAATTCAACAAATGAAGAGATTAAATCAAAATTAAAACCATGAAAAATCAAGCTAAAATGAAATAAAGAAAACTAAGAGTTTAGAAATTGATTTTCCCCATTTTTGTTTTGGCTCAGAAAATCAATCCAATAACCACAAGTGCAACACCACAATTTGGAGATTTGTACAACCAAGAAGAAAGTACGGGTAATCACAAACCAAAACCATTCATGAAGAAAAGGCAGCCCACGAAGATCATGAAGAGTACAGAGATTTTAACGAAGAAGGCACGAAGAAAGCATATGAGATTTCACATAGAAAGCACGAAGAATACAGGGCTGAGTTCAGCCATTTTATAGATGAAGAGTCCTATCCCACAGATGAAGCCAACCAGAATAGAGGAAAGT
This sequence comes from Ligustrum vulgare, assembly GCA_963555705.1. Taxonomy (NCBI): domain Eukaryota; kingdom Viridiplantae; phylum Streptophyta; class Magnoliopsida; order Lamiales; family Oleaceae; genus Ligustrum; species Ligustrum vulgare. The sequence continues at coordinate 3,127,924 of OY743182.1, read as the reverse complement.
AAGGGGAGCGGATGAAAGAGATAAAGATTATCTTAACCAACCGAGAATAATGAGATAAAAGATATTGATAAGCTTTGTTCGGTTTTATCTCCTTTTTCCAACATTATCTCCAAAGTCGGGTATCGAGTACCAATCCCAATTGGGTTGACTCCCTCAAAATACCCGACCAAGTGGGGGTACAAACAATTTTGGTATGGACTTAACCGTTCTTCAATATTGGCTTATAAAAGCCTGAAGTTAAAACGGGCCTCGATTTTTCATCATCGCCAAAGGGGTTAATTTTGGTAACACGTTTACCTAACAAACCTCCACCTTGTTACCAAACTAACCTGTAAGCTTAACAAAGAAAAATAATAGCATAAAGGAAACTTACATACCTGTACCAATATTTAGAATACTAAGACAGCTTCTAAATTTTACCAAAGGAAGCACCTTAGTGCCCATATCTGCAGGGTTGTATTCTGAAAGAACTTTCTCAAGTTTTACCAGTTCTTGAGAAACCATATCTCTAATAAAATGTAATCTGACATCAATATGTTTAGTACGTTCATGAAAGACAGGATTTTTACACAGATGAATAGCAAATTGACTATCAGAATATACTGTCACATTTCCATCAAGAACACATAGTTCATTTAATAGACCTTTAAACCACAAAGACTCTTTAAAGGCTTCAGTAGCAGCAATATATTCAGATTCAGTAGTGGACAATGCAACAACATGCTGAAGCTGTGATTTGCATCTAACACATGAATTACACAAAGTAAACACATAGGAAGAAGTTGATTTCCTATTATCTCTATCACCAGCATAATTAGCATCAGTAAATCCTTTCAATTTTAATCCTTCAGTACTAAACTTATATACCAATCCAACATTACAAGTTTCTTTCAAATATCTAAACAATCATTTTAAAGCTTCCCAATGATTGGGACCAGGATTAGACATGTACCTGCTAAGTGTACTAACAGCAAAAGCTAAGTCAGGTCTAGTACACACCATTAAATACATTACAGATCCAATGGCATTAGAATATGGAATTTTCTTCATATATCCTTCTTCTTCTTCATTAGCAGGTGATTGTTCCTTTGATAAGACAAAATGATTTGCTAAAGGAAAAGTAACAGGTTTACAATCAATTATGCCAAATTTTCTCAAAATTTTCATAATATACGGAGTCTGATACAGAAATAGAATTGAATTTGACCTATCTCTTTCAATTTCCATGCCTAAGATTCTTTTAGCACTACCTAGGTCTTTCATGTCAAATTCATCACCCAACGTGGTTTTTATTTCATTTAAGAATTTCAAGTTAGGGCCAACAAGCAACATATCATCAACATATAATAATAAGAACGCACAGTTATTATTAGCACTCCCCTGTTGATAATACAAGCAATGATCAAATTCACTCCTTTTAAAACCAATGGTTTGCACAAAAGAATCAAAACGTTTGTACCATTGTCTAGGAGATTGTTTTAAACCATAAAGAGAGTGTTTAAGAAAACACACATTATTAGGTTTTAGTTTATTTTCAAAACCTTTTGGTTGATCCATAAAAATCTCTTCATCAAGTTCACCATGCAAAAAAGCAGTTTTAACATCAAGTTGTTCAAGTTCCCAATTAAAATGCGCAACTAATGCAAGCATAGTCCTAATAGTGGTATACTTAACAACAGGAGAAAAAATTTCATTATAGTCTACCACTTCCTTTTGTGTGTAACTTTAGCCACGAGTCTAGCCTTAAACCTTAAAGGCTCTCCCAAAGTATTTCCCTCCTTAACTCTAAAAACTCATTTGCACCTAACAATAGACTTGTTTTTAGGTCTTGGGACTAACTCCCATGTTTGATTTTTATCGAGGGAACTCATCTCTTCATTCATCGCTTTCACCCAATTCTCAGCTTGTTTACTCTCTAAAGCTTCTTCAAAAGTATTTGGCTCCCTATCAACTAATTCTTGATAACTAGCATAAGCTAACTCAAAATCAGACTCTAACCTTTGAGGCACCCTATGTGTTCTCCTAACTCGGTCTCTAGCTAATTGATAATCAGATAAAGGGTTTTGTTCTACTTGATGTTCCTCTAAAACCTCATTACTCCCAACATTTTCATCCTGATTGTTTTCTACCTCAAGATTTTGACGCTCCACCTCAATTTGTGTAGTGGGGATTTTAACACTCACAGTCTCTAAATCCTCTTTGGATTCGCCACTAGTGTTTTCTTGTTGTTTTTCTCTTACAATGTCACTCTCTAATTTTAGACACGGCATCTCAGTTTCATTAAATGTAACATCACGACTTATGATGATTTTAACTCCAGTTTGACTTCTATCCCAAAGCATATATCCCTTAACTCCTTCAGGATACCCTAAGAAAACACATTTCCTAGCTCTAGGTTCTAGTTTCCCCTCATTTTGATGAGAGAAAGCCGCACAGCCAAAAGTTCTCAACAAAGTATAGTCAGCACATTTACCATACCATTTTTCATGCGGAGTATCACCCTTTAATGCACTAGAAGGTGTCAAATTGATCAGATAACATGCAGTAACAACAGTTTCACCCCAAAATATTTAGGAATACCAGAACTCAACATCATACATCTAACTTTATCAAGTATAGTACGATTCATATGTTCAGCAACCCCATTTTGTTGAGGCGTATATGGATCAATTTTATGTCTAGTAATTCCACTTTCCTTACACATATCATCAAAATCATTATTACAAAATTCAAGGCCATTATCAGTTCTCAGATATTTTATCTTCTTGCCAGTTTGATTTTCAACTTGCAATTTCCAAATTTTAAATTTCTTAAATGACTCAGTTTTATCTTTCAACAGATAAACCCACACTTTTCGAGAAAAATCATCAATTATGGATAAAAAATATCTATTACCACCCATCGTAGGATGAGTGGCTGGCCCCCATAAATCAGAATGAATATATTCTAAAACTCTTGTAGTTTTATGCACAACAGATGAGAAAGATAACTTATGATGTTTTCCAAGCACACAGTGATCACAGAATGGCATGTCAGATACACAATCTTTTCGAAACACACTTTTTTCATTAAGCAATTTAAGTCCTTTAATGCTTACATGAGCTAATCTATTGTGCCACTTGTGTGTTTCATCAGTGTTGGCAGAATTAATAGAGGAATTAATCACTTCAGTAATTGTCACATAAATCCCATTTCTTCTGATACCTTTACATGTGACCATGACACCCTTAGTCATTTTTAACATGCTGTTTCCAATTTTACCAGAAAAACCCTCTGATTCTAAAGCTCCTACTGAAATAAGATTTTTGCCATTTCAGGAATATATTTGACTCCACATAATTTGAGCACATAGCCAGTATCAAATTTTAAGGTGATATCACCAATCCCAGCAATTTTATAAGCATGGTTATTACAGAGAATAGCATGACCACTTTCAGATTCTTGCATATTTTCAAACCAATTCTTATGAGATGAAACATGAAATGATGCACCAGAATCAAGTATCCATTCATGCAAGTGTGATTTCACAGTCATATTCACTTCAGTAGGTTCAGAATTCAATAACACATAGACTTCACAAAGTTCATTGTCAGGTGAAGTAACAACATTTGCCTCATCACGTTTTTCTTTTTGCTTATTTTTCTCAATATAACAATCTTTAATAAGATGTCCAAGTTTACCACACTCATAGCATTTTCTACCTTTTGTTTTACCTTTTGACCTGGACCGACTTCTACCTTTCTTTTTACTACTAGATGTATGTCCACTTTGGTTATCATATGTCCTAGATTGAGACCTACCTCTCATCATATGGACCTCACCACTTTTTCTTTCAATTTTCTCAGTCTTTAACTCCAATTCTTTACTCCTTAACGACTCGATGACAATTTCAGTAGTTAAAGTCTCTCTCCCGTATTTAATGGCACTTTTAACCTCTTTATAAATATCAGGAACAACATATAACAAAATAACAGCTTTATATTCTTCAGGAACTTTTTCACCACAGTTAGTGATATCTTGCACAAGTTTATTGAAGACATCTAAACTTTCATCTAAGTCTTTAAAAGGATCAATTTTAAAACTAAAAAAACTTTCAAGCAAAAAAAGTTTATTAGGAGTAGACTTTAACACATAAAGTTCCTCCAATTTATCCCAAAGTTCTTTAGTGGAGTCCAATTTACCAACTTTTCATAAAACAACATCAGACAAATGTAAAATTATAGAAGTGTATGCCAAGTCATCTAAATCCTTTTTCTCATCCGCAGTCAAATTTGAAGGAAAAGTGTTATCAATTGCCTTTGAAACTTTTTGTTGAACAAGAATACCTTTAATCTTTTGTTGCTAGATTGAAAAATCCCCCTTACCGTTAAAGACCCCCATCTCAAAATGATGCGCAGACATTTTACCAAAAAATGCACAGAACACAAATTCAAGAATGTAAAAGACTAAAGGACACACATATTATACAAAGTAACCAAGAACAATATTCCTATGGTTTCACAAATATACACTATTCTAGAACCCCAGGATTATGTGAGAATCAAGTTCTCAGGTCAAGGGAAGAAACTAGAATAGGAGTCTGGGACAAAGTCTAGGTAAATAAGAGATAACTAAAAGCAACAGATTTCAACAATCAAAGAATATGACAATAATTTCACACAGAAATTTAAAGAACTCAGATAATGCACGTAGTCCTAGGTTCTAAGCAATGACTACCAAGTAATGGCAGCCCCCAATCCTATTGACCACCCCACACGATGGCCTGCTAGTGCGGAAAAATTAAATGAGTTCCAGTCAATTTACCAGAGCGGACTATCTGTGTCCGTATATCGAGAGATACGAGTCCCTAGAGTTATTTTTTCAAACCCTAGGGTTCTGGAAGTTTTTAATCCCAATTTCGAATTTTACACCACCAAGGTATGGACAAATTTAACTACTGAAACAGAAAATCGCAAAACTATCAGCACACAGTTTTTAGAAATAATAAAATAAAGATTTTGGAAAAAAACAATTCGCCGGAAAATCACGGCCGCCGTCGGACCGCCACGCGCCGCCACCGGACCGCTGCCGAAAAATCACGCGCCACACACCCGGAACCGCCTCGACCTACTGAGTAAGGAGGTGGTCTCCGTTTCACAATCCGACCACTGGTTTGGCCGAAATCGTGAATTTTCAGTTCGAAAATTTTGAACTTAATCGCCTCTGTTCTTCCAAATTCTGATTTTCTGGACCAAAAACCTTCACCAATTGCTCTGATACCAGTTGTTGGCTTCAATTCCACCTGAAATTCAACAAATGAAGAGATTAGATCGAAATTAAAACCATGAAAAATCAAGCTAAAATGAAATAAAGAAAACTAAGAGTTTAGAAATTGATTTTTCCCCCTTTTTGTTTTGGCTCAGAAAATCAATCCAACCACCACAAGTGCAACACCACAATTTGGAGATTTGTACAACCACGAAGGAAGTACGGGTAATCACAAACCAAAACCGTTCCCGAAGAAAAGGCAACCCACGAAGATCACGAAGAATACAGAGATTTTCACGAAGAAGGCACGAAGAAAGCATATGAGATTTCACACAGAAAGCACGAAGAATACAGGGCTGGGTTCGGCCATTTTATAGATGAAGAGACCCATCCCACATATGAAGCCAACCAGAATGGAGGAAAGTAAGGGGAGCGGATGAAAGAGATAAATATTATCTTAACCAACCGAGAATAATGAGATAAAAGATATTGGTAAGCTTTGTTCGGTTTTATCTCATTTTTCCAACATTATCTCCAAAGTCGGGTATCGAGCACCAATCCCAATTGGGTTGACTCCCTCAAAATACCCGACCAAGTGGGCTACAAAGAATTGTGGTGTGGACTTAACTGTTCTTCAATATTGGCTTATAAAAGCCTGAAGTTAAAATGGGCCTCGATTTTTCATCATCGCCAAAGGGGTTAATTTTGGTAACACATTTACCTAACAGCACTATTATGAATTATCTTACAAACTAAACACAATATGCTGGTCGACAACTCAGGTTGAAATTGAGTTGGGTTTTGGGTAAAAATAAAAATATTAAATAATTTTATCAATTAGAGATGGCATAGTCGTCGCTATTAAGATCTAGCCACGGGTGTAGAGCGACGACTATTTGGAACGACTTTGTCATCGCTATTACTCAATTGCAATGACTTTTAGCCTTTCAATAACGACTTTTAGCCTTTCAATAACGACTTTTAGCCTTTTAACAACGTTTTATCATCGCTGTTGAATCATTTTCTCGTAGTGATTACTAATGAGCGGTTCGCCACTTCCTTGTAGCCTCTACCTTTGCCCCAATAAATGAAGATCCCATCATTTGAAATAAATAACCAAAACAGAGTACCACGTTTAACAATATTATGCACTTCTTCGAGGCCACAGAAATTTTCTCAATCCACAATTTTTTTAACACTTCATGCAAGTGTTGTAAAATTATGTAGAACAAATGGCCGAGACCGTTTAGGCAACGAAAATAGTCTTTTAATATTTTAGTACTATTTCTGTCATTTAGTTTATCCTGAATTTTTTTTCCTTATTTGATTGAATAAGTTTTATGTTTTCCTAATTGCTTTAGAATATGTTTATTTGTTTTATGACCATATAAATAGAAGATTAATTCATTGTTTTCATTCATTCATTGATTAATAAAAATTTTAGAGATTTCTTCTCAATCTTCTTGAGGATTCCAAATTTATATTTCTTTTAAGGTTTTCGCTTGAATTCCTTTGTTCTGTTATGTGTCACAAAATGGTTCTCAATATTCCTACCGTAAATCAAACTAACATCAAAAATAAAACAATACGCTTTTACCAATGAAGTGGCACAAATCTTGATTCATGAACCTAATAGACGAATTCCTGTTTTGTCAAGCTAAAAGTGTTAATAAAAATTAAAGTCAAAGTCATTATTTAATTTTAATCATATATTTTATGAGTTTTACAACTTTTTAACCATACATTGATAAACTTTTATCAAAATCTACTAAAAATCTAATTTTTAGTTAAATTAAACATGACTGTAACTTGTGTTTGAAAGCTCGAAATGTAACATTTTCTTTATTAATGTGATCATATGTTATCCTTTATCTTGCATTCAATTAAGTGATCTTGCATTTATTTGATATTAAATTTTCTTCATTGATTGTGCTTGGTAAATGGTACACGTTCTTGATGGGAGAACGTGTATAAATAAGTTGGTTTTGTCCCTAAGCTAGATCATCATTCTTCTTCTTCATACACCATCATACGTGATGTTTTAAAGTTTAGGAGCACCAAAATCAGCGAGAAGAAGAAGCTGCACCAGAAATTCAGAGCATCAATGGCCGAAGGTTTTTTATTCTCGATCCTTATATATTCGATCCCTTTAGTCGTTTTTAATTTAATATTGGATTCGAATATCTACATGAAAGACATGACAATGCAATCTAACAGTAGGAGCCCTCTCGCATCTTAAATATAGTGGATACGAATTTGGTGGTACGCACTCTTTTAATTTGACTCACTGAAAACTATTGATCTATGCAATAAATCCAATAAATTAGGGGCAAACATGATTCGGTATGATTGATTTTTGGCCAACTTTCAAGTATAACCATTAAAATTAATGCTTCGAGATTTTCCAAATCAAAACATTTTTATGGCTCGATTGAGTTCCAAACAACCATTTACTAAACGAAATAAAACTTAAGCATTTGATTGAGTTTAGCTTTAAAAGTTGTAGGAATGGGTTTAGAAATACCCAAAATAGGTTGTGAATTACTTGGGCTACTTGTTTGAAATTTGAATAACCTCATTTGATGTTTGATGGAGGTAATCGAATACTTAGGGGCCGTTCTCTTTGTATTTCGATTTTGGATTTTGAGATTTGAATTTTGGATTTTGGTTGTTTGTTTTGGGATTGTTAAAAACATATTCTCTTTGTGATTTTGGAAAACTGTTTTCAAAAATAGAAAGCTGAAAAATGTGTTTACTTTGTAATTTTTTGATATATTTATTTTGTGATATTTTATATGTAAAAAATGGTTGATTTGTTGAATTACATTAATTTTAATGTTAATAAATCAGTTAGTTCTCTATGTTAATAAATTCATCATTAATATTGTTTCAGCTAAACAAAAATTTAACCACATACCAATAAAATCTTAACATTGCTCTATATATAATGGCAAAATAATATAAGAACTTCAAGTGAAGGAAGTGTCTCTCATTTAAAAAAATAAAAATAAAAATAAAATAATAATAATAATAATAAATAAAAAATTACAAAAAAAAAAATCTTAACATAGATCTATATAATAGCAAAATAATATAAGAACTTCAAATGAATGAAGTGTCTTACTTTTACAAAAAAAATAAAAAATAATAATAAAAAATTTACAAGAAAAAAAACTTAATATTGATATATATATATATATATATATATATATATATATATATATATATATATATATAATGACAAAATAACATAAAAATTTCAAGTGAAGGAAGTGTCTCACTTTTACAAAAAGTAAAAAAAAAAAAAAAAAAATTTACAAAAAAAAAAAAAAAAATTTTTTAACATGAATCTATATATAATGACAAAATAATATAAGAATTTCAAGTGAAGGAAGTATTTCACATTTAAAATAATAATAATAATAAAAAATAAATAAATTACAAAAAAAAATAAAATCTTAACATGGATCTATATATAATGACAAAATAATATAAGAACTTCAAGTGAATGAAGTATTTCACATTTACAAAAAAAAAAAAAAAAAAAAAAAATTCAAAACGCGCGTTTTGGTCGTTTTGGACTTTTTAATACAAAATATCCAAAACGAAAAAAAATCGTTTTGAGTTTCCTTTATATTTTTTTTGATGTTTTGGAAAACGCATTTTTGAAAATGGGCAAAGTGAACGCGTTTTCGATATTTCCAAAAATCGAAAACTCAAAACGGAATCAAAATAGTAAAGAGAACGGGGCCTTATTTCTTATAGCGTTAGTGTGAAAATTATAATGCATATATAAACTTTTATTAGAGCATTTAGAAAATTATTTTGTTTGAATTAAGAATTGTAGCAATTGACTTTTTATTCAGGTGAAATTCAAAAAATGATGGATGGTCTATAAAGAGGACAAAAACGTTCTCGACCCTAAAATAATGCTACTAGTATAAAATTTCCAATGGCTATTTCGAAATTGGGTACGTACACCGCGTACTTGTTTCTGTATTGATGGTTCATCTTTCAATGCACTTTGGAGGCCCAAACACAGTTTACATAAAACATGGAGGCCATATACCTGTAGTCGTAAGGGGCAAAGACAAACTTCTAAATTGAGCTTTTCCACGTGCAATTTTTTTTCTTTTATTTATTTTATTTTTTTACAAGAGATTGAAAGCGATCAAACACAATAAGAATATTAATAACTAAATATGATAAGTTAACAATAAAACAATGAACAAAATTTTTTATAACCCATAAGTCTGCAAAGTAAGAACTCATCTCAATTCAAGCAAATGAAATCATATATATATATAAACCAGCTATCAGAATCAATTAAATTTGAATTAATAGATTAGTTACCACTTACCTCTCAATCCTAGAAAGATAAAAAGAAAGCCAGAGTAGGAGTAATGTGTATATGTATAATGTATATCCCCTTAAACCCTTCTCTAATTCAGAATCCTGAATCCCAAACAACTGGCAACATGAAAACATCAAGCTAAAAGTAAAAATTAAACAAAAACTAATTTAATAATTGAATGATGAATCTCACTACATTCTGCCTAATCATTCTAAATTTCTAATAAGCTATATAACAATAACATAAGCAGAAAACATGAGATTAATTTATGCAATTTATTATTTATGGGAACTCAGCCCGAGATTTGAGAAGTCAAAAGTAAACCTTCGAAGTGCCAAGCGGTCGTCGGGCGAGCGGCCAGTGATAGAGCATCGAGGTGGGCCACTGCTGTCAGGACTCAGGAGACGACGACAAGCGACGGCGAATGTGGGGGTGAAGCCTTGAAGAATGAAGAACATTTGAATGGAGTATGGAGATGCCGGAGTCGAGGGCTTCTGTGGAAGATTTTTTGAATGTGAAAGTATAATTTTGATTTTGTAATTAGTATTAAATTGATGTTTTACCGTATTGGACTATTGGTTTGGGAAAAATACATAAATAAGGTATTTTAAAATACAAATTTCAAAAATAAGGTGAAACTTATATAATTTCAAAAATCAGGTCTCTAATTAGAATCAATTAATTAAATTAAAGAAATAAAAATATTTTAATAAATATATATTAAGGTCACAATATTTTAATTGCAGGTCACAAAAAACAAATTTTTTAGGTTACAAATTTATTTTAAGTCACAAGTCAAGTTTTTTAAGGTCACGAACTTATTTTCAGGTCACAATTTTAATTTATTTTAGGTCACATTTATAAATTATTAAGTCACAAATCTTTTAAATGTCAGAATTAATCTTTTAGATCACAAATCAAAAGTTATTTCTAGGTCACAATCACAAATTATTAAAATATTAAGTCACAAAATGTATTTAGGTCGTAATTTTTTAAATTATTAGGTCACAATTCTTTTATATTTTAAACTTATTAGGTCACCTTCATCAGTTAATGTTCAACATCAATCGTCACCGCCTCAGTCTCCGTGATCTCACTACCACCACCATCCAGTGTGCAAAAATTTCGCCCATCTCCGCCGCCCCAGCCACCGACGTGACCTCCGATGCCGTCGCCGCCACCAGATAACTCCCGGCCATTTCAAAAATAAAAAAAACGCAGACCTTCTCCAAATGCCAAAAACCAGCAACCTCACCAACACCGTCCACCATCACCAAGGTATCCTGAATACCCCCCATATACTCCGCCCCAGTCACCGGCGCGGCCTCCTATGTTGTCCCACCAACAGAAAATCCCAAACCACCTCAAAATAAAAAATCACAAACCATCTCCAGATGTCGAAAACCATCAACATAGCTGCCAAAATCACCACTTATAACCCTCCGCCACGACCACCACTAACAAAAATCACAAAAACGACCAAGAAATCTAAAACCCGAAGGAGGCAGCAAGTAGCGTCGTGCGCAGCTCCGTGAACACAACATTTTTTTTGTCACCACTGTTGCCATTTTCGCCCCGCTTCATAGACCGCCACCACATAGAGGTGGTTCCCGTCGTATAGAGGAGACGCATCGCCTGGTAATTTTGACGCCGCCGAGACAAAGATGGAGAGGAGATTGAGGTTTACAGTCGGGCTTGAGTGATTTGGGGGCGGGGGCTACTATGCAGTTTCTGAATGTGGTGCTGCCCGCCGCCGATGGATAATGGTTCCGGTGGAAAGAGAGGGTGAAGAGGGAGGAGTAGATAGGCTGATGATGATGGACGACTTGGGTAGTAAATGGTGAAATGGGCGGTGATGGATGATGAAAATGAGTGAGAAAATAATTAGGGTTTCATATGGTGTTGTGTGACTTTGAGATGAATAATTAGTTTAATTTTAAATTATTTAGGTTTATTAATTAATTATTAAAATCTTAATAAAACCTGAAATTTGAATTTATTTAGGTTTCACCTGATTTTTGAATTTGGATATTTAAAAGTAGGGGTGAGTGTAATTTCCACTATTGGTTTTGGTTTGTGGCCTGGAGCACTTGGCAGTGGGTTCTTTTTAAAATTGGGCCTATATTTTTTTTAAAGGGTAGCCTATTTTGGACCCTCAAATTTGGGCAAAAAACTTGGGCTCAAGGCGACGGCCTGCTGAGCCTACCATCAAGTCCGGGCCTGGCCATATGACAATGAATCAAGAGAAAATTAAACATTGAGGAAAGAGTAGTTAATTTCTCTCCTCATGTCCATTATTTTATTTTGCCTCCATTTGACAACAGTGCAGTGGTTTATAAACTGATTTATTTATAATTTTGATGAGGTAAAATGTATGGTTGAAAATTAGAGAGAGAAAAATTGTGGTTAAAAAGTAATTTAAAAAATGTGCTGTCTATAAACTGATTCATAAACCATTTACCAAACACTTACTTTATTTTTTATTATATCCAAGCTTCGCTTGACTAATTTTGGGAGATGGCAGCCTTTCCCCCTAATTCAATATCCATATAAATTCGAATACAAATACATTCTATGCAAACTCATATTCATTATTTTGATCAATGCCATATTAATGTGAAAGGCTTCTGTCTGAGGTTTTCGCTTCAAATTGATTTACCCATAGCGATTCAATTTACACATATATTGAATCGTTCCATAAGAAAGAAATCCCGACCATGCTTATTTACTTAATGATTTCGGTTTGACAATAAAATTTAAAATATAACGAAAATTTATCATTACACAACTTTTTGACAAAAAGAAAAAATATTTAATTCCGCCTTAGCGCATCCCTTCGTTTCCCACTAATACTATTTTAAAACATTTATAATATAGCCCATCAAACAAAATTAAATGCATTTTATTCAAAATATCTCGTCTAATGGTTCAATAAGATGCAACCCTCTTTGAATAAAATAAAAGTGTTTATGAGTAAAATTGTCGCAATCGGAATTCGACATAAAATAATTATAAGTAAAGACCAAAATAAAAGATTCTTGACAATAAATTCTTGGTGTGTGTTTGTGGGGTGTTTGGTGGAAGGAAATGGGAGGGGAGTTGTTGTAGGGGGTAGCTGTCCATCATGCAACGACAATTTGATATTTGAGAGCAAAATATTTTCACTCTTTCACGTTTGAAGAATTAATGGTGAAATATTTCCATGATCTACGTAGTTTTTTTTCTCGACTTTCTGCAATATTTTTATAATATTTTTATTGTATTTATAATTTTTTCCCCCTTTATAATCATTTGTAACTCTATTAATGTGGTCACTTTTATAATGATAAAAAAAAAAAAAAAATTGAGTTGATGGAGTAATATTTTTGAGATAGTGTCTAGGTAGTTGGCAATTGAAAGGAGTTAGGTGGATTATTTCTTCTTAGATTCTCCGTTTCTCCTCCAGTCTTTTAGTATCCACAAGCCAGATAGTGCCGACATTAATCATGTTCTAATATAAAGGTTGGGTAATTGGTGCAATTGATTTCTACTTTTTACACTTATTGCAGAATTCGTCACAACGTTTGATGTTTTGACAAAAAACATTCTTGTCGTCTAATTCCATCCAAAAGTCCGTTAGTTGATCCAAAAATCACTTATTAACTATTTTAATGAAGGACAAACAAACAAGTCATTTCATATTATCTAATTTAAAATGATGTAAAACAAAAACAAAAAGAAACAAAGGATCAAAAAGGTTTGACACTGTTCATGTCTTCCCCACTTGATACACACCCACTCAATTCCCACACCCATTCCCCATTTGGCCATCCCCACAAGTCATTTCATATTATTTGTGATTTGCAGGAGTCATCACTCCAGTTTAGTGAGAATGAAAGGGGCTTCAATTTATGGTAATTATATATACTTGGTTTATGACTATGTTTCTGAGGCTAATCTTGCTGTTTGTTTGAGAAATGCAAAAAACTTGAATTTTATTGTGTTTTCTAGTTGGATTCCACTTATTCAGATTGCTTCTGATATTTCTCATAGCCTTGTTTATGTTCATTATTCGACTGGATTCAAATTTGAATTTGTGCACAATCATATAAAGATTAAAGAGTAGTATAGTTATTGTTATGGAGACATCAATAAATGAGAAAATATGTCATTTTAGCAATGCTGAGCTTTGTGGTGAAATTAACTGACGTCACTTGATCTAGATTGTGTAGTTAATTGGGAGGAGGAATTGGGGAATAATATGAAGTGTGGGGATATGATGGAGTGAGCGGTGAGGTGCAGATTTTTTTATTTTTTATTTTTATTTTTATTGTAATTATATTATATGAATTTAAAATTAGGGAAAGAAGATGAACAATGTCAAACATTTTTGTTTTTGTTTTTGTTTTACATCATTTTAAATTAGATAATATGAAATGACTTGTTTGTCATTCATTAAAATATTTAATAGGTGATTTTTGGATCAATTAACGAATTTTTGGATGAAATTAGACGGTAATGACGCTTTTAGCAACAAAAAAAAGGGTGAAGGTAAGGGTGAATTTGTCAAAAAATAAGGTGGAGTTCTGTTTGTATTTTATTTTGTATTTTCATTTTCGAAAATGTTTTGTGTTTCCTGTTTTTATTTTTGTTTTCAAATTTGCTGAAAACACGTTTGATTTGTCATTTCTGAAAACTGTTTTTGAAAATGAAAAGCTGAAAAACACGTTCTGTTTAAAATTTTGCCGAATACTATTTAAACTATTTTTAATTAATTTGCTTGCAGAATACTACTGGCTCAAACTCAAATTTCAATTCACAATACATTGAAAACATGATTACCTGCAACACACTAATGTGGGCCCTAAGAGTCTATATGGACACAACTTGATCAGGTTCGGAATTTGAGGAGGCTCTGGTTCTATTAAAATCCAGAAAATGCAAGTTCTTTCAAAAGCACCAGAGTCCATTTATCAAGACATTTTTTGAAATATAACAACAAGAATTTTCACTTAATTTTTTTTGTAATGTTAATATTGAATTCAATAAAACTTTATTTAGACTTTTAAGCTTAATTCCAAGTTAGGATAATTCTTTAAAAAAAAAATTAATTAAAAATTGTCAAAACGCATTTTCCGCATTTTGAACATTTTTTATTGAAATATACACAAAACGTCCAAAACGAGGTTTTGGACGTTTTGCGTTTTGTGTACAAATTTTTTTTTCGTTTTCCAAAATGCATTTTCGAAAATAGTAAAGAGAACGCGTTTTTAGTGTTTTTGAAAATAAAAACAGAAAACGACTACAAAACAACAAAGAGAACATGACCTAAACGTTGGGACGAATTCCGTAATAAGTGTGCAAGATAGGGACCAATTGCGCCTATTACCCTATAAAGGTTTATACATTAGCTTTATGAAAGTTCTTTTTAAAGATTTTATTTTTAGGTTTCTTAAAATTAAGAGTCAGTTTGGTGTAGGATAAATTAAAGAAAATTTGGTTTTTTAAAAGAATGTGTGGTTGAAAATGGATTGAAAAATGTGAGAGTGACGAGTCTCATGAAAAATGTGTGATTTGAAAATAAATTTTGGGAGAAGGTTGTTTAAAAAATGTGTAATAAATTTTAAAAATTGAATGTCAAGTAAATCTCATGCTCAAAATTTCGACTTTCTTCTCTTCTCACCTCCCTATTTCACGTAATATTATCATCTGAAAGACTCAAATATTTGGAAAAATAGGAGTTTGTGAATGTACAATACAATCTCGACTCAAGTTCAAGACCTTAAAAAATGAAGAGTTGAACAATATCAATTATGGACAGACTCGATGATATTTTTCATTAATCATTTTGCTAGGACTATAGGAATTGATCCACTCCGTAGATAAGTCAAAGGTCCCTTTTGCTAGGACTATAAGCAAAAAATTGTCAAATCGAATCGAAATCGCATTTTAGAAATCGTCGATTTGGTGTCACGTGGAACCGTCAATGAAATGGTTTTGAATCGGATCAAATTGATTAAAAAATGACTTGATTTAGGTTTGAAAATTTAATTGTGGTTTGAAACCAAACCGGACCGACGAAAAAATATATAAAAATAAAAAATAAAAAAATGAGAATTTTTGAAAATTCGGCACCTAATATGTCAAATTCAATAGTTATATGAGTATTTTTGTTAATTCTTATTACATTTATTACCCAATTAAATAAATATCATACTTTAAAATTCGAAAAAATCCAATAACATCCAAATATCCGATAAGAAGTTTGAGTTCGTAACAACAGACAACGATAAACTTATGTAATCGTTATGTTGATTATATGCTCTCTTTCTAATCAATAAATCACTTTTTTTCTAGATATGACGATCACAAACATCTTATTAGACATCATGTTATTTTTTTTTGGTCTTATAGATTGTAATGTAAAATTGTCGTAATTTTTATTTGTAACATTTTTACCTAAAAAGTATGACAAAATAAATATATTGTAATTTATCGTGATTTCATTTTGATTTTGTTAGTATTTAAATTTATAGTAGATCTATTGAGTTTGTTTAGATTTATTTTCAATAAAGTATAAGTATATATCAAAATCAATGAACTAGTGATACAAAAGTAAATAGGCCAAAAAAAAAAAGAAAAAAAAAGAAGGTAAAATCGACTGTTTAAAATCGGACAAAACCGTTACGTTTAGGTTTGAATTTTTCTAAAACCGTTTAAAAATGTTTGATTTAGGTTTGAGTTTTTTTCAAAACGGATTTCAATGGTTTGGTTTCAAATTTATCAAAAATTGGTAAAATCGGACTGCTTACACCCACCTTTTGCAATTTAACATCCATTAGGTAAACACAATGAATTGGTTTATAAACCAATTTATAAACTAACTAAACTATTTCTCAAATTGCTTTTTAATCACACACATTTTCTTTCTTTAAATTTCAATCACTATTTTTTATCTCAAAATCATAAATAAATCAATTTGTAAACAAAGAGTGTTAATGATTTTTATTTTTATCAAATCACGAGTTTTTCGAAACTCTACTGTCAAGAAAATTGAAGACACAGAATTCAAATACAAAAGGACAAAAACACGTTAAAAGAGAATTGAAAAACACATTAAAGTTTATGTACAGAATAATAAATATGGATGAATTTTTCCTGCATTAACCTTTTGGTTATAGGATTTCGTTTACAACCTGGGAATTTATAAACATAAAAAATGTCCAACCTATTATGTTTCATATAGAATTTATAATATTATTCTTAAGCTAAATGTCCTCCATCCCGTTGTTGTCATTGTTATTGTTGTTATTATTATTTTCTTCTTACCGAAATCAATATCCAATTATGGATCACAAAACTGTCATCTATTCTCTATAAAACAACACATCTTGTGCTAATAATTTTTGATATATTACTTAATTGGCTGGTTTAAAGGTTTTAATTATGCTACATTTTTCTTTTATCCTTTCTCTTTTCACTCAAAAATTAATGTGGAGTTTTGAACTTTGATTGTACTAACTATTAATCTTTCCACATTAATCATTTTCTTTTTCTCTCCATTCAATTCATCACGACATCTGTTTGTAATGAAAAGCGACACTCATCATATAATATAACAAAATATTAAAGGATCATCATCAACCTATCGCAATCTCAATCACTCAGAAATCATATTTTCTTTATTCATATTTCCCAAAGGTATGTCTTACAGTGTAGAAAAGAAATGACAATAATACAAACTTTACTAACACTAGTAATGAAGATTAATGCTATTCTACCACACAGTGTGCCATATCGGGTGTCACGAGGTGGGGCTGCTCATTATGAGGGCGATCCCACACACAACCATGTGAGTGGGTGACACCTGATATAGCGCACTGTGATGTACAATAACACACTGTGATGTACAATAGCATTACTCATTCAGTAGTATAATGTATTCCTATGTAATCTGACACAACAATCTTGATTTACTGATATGTGAAAAAAACAAGTCACATATATACGTATATATGTGCTATTTTGATTTTATTATTACTTTATTAAGTAAGATTAATAATAAATATAGCATTTATCATCATTAAATTCAAAATAAAAAGACAAAAAATGGCCATCCACGTAGTTGGAAGATTGCATAGTAAATCCTGCATTTATTAAAAGTAACTTTATTCAGAAATGTTGTCCCATTAATAGATGTGCCAGCATGTGTTTAAAATACAGACCATTTAAGGAAGATTCATCAATGGGTCTGTGCAAATTCTGAACTCATAAAAAGTAAATAAAGTAATATATTGTATGGCATAATATGAGGTGGGGGTTGGTGAAGTTGAGGTTTACGTGGGTTGGTGGAATTTTTTGGTTTTGGAGTGGGTAGTTGGTGCACAGAATAGTATCGACTTTCAACCCTAGGAAACCCTCACAAAATAAAGAAATAAATTGTTTCATTTTCTCATCCAGTCCTCAAATTATGATTCATATTTGGTGAAAATTAAAATAAATTTTTTAGTAAATTTTGATAAAAGTTGATAAAATATATGGTTGAAAAGTTATAATCCTATTAATATGTGATTAATTGTTAACATTGACATAAATTGAAATTTAGATTTTAGTACCCACTCACCTATTAATGTATCATCTTCATGTTTATTCACCTTTTTATTCTATTATTAATTGCTCAAGCTATGAATATGATATATTATAACCCTGAATTTTATAACACATTTTGTAATCATTATTGGATGAAATTAAAGAGTATTACTAGCGTACGATGACCCGAATTCTGTTTGGCCAACTGATTATATGTTGTGAAACTAAAATTATTAGAAAAAAGGTCGGCCCGATCACTTAACCCACCACTAATCCCAATAGGTGCTAGGACAGTATGGACATGTTTTTGTGAACAATTAATCCGCATATATATTCTGTACTTTAGATTTTTGAATTTGTTATACGTAAGTCGTAACCGCTGTTAATCGATCTCTTTGTATCATCTTACATACAGAAAATTTCTCCTCCTTTGCTCAAGAGTATTTTTCTTTGTTCTAGAGTGTCCAATATAAAACTAAACTCGTTTACTATTTAATGGATAATTTTATTTGTACTCTCAATGATTGATACATTGGATTACTCCTCTCTAACATGAAGTGGGGCCACGAATATTTTATTGTGTGTGCGCCTCCTCCATGTGAAGGAGAGTAACCCAATGTATCAACAATTTTGTACACATAGCATAATGCTTATTTCGTTGTTTATTTACGTATATAACATAACAAGTACTATGTTGTTTCTGTAAGCTGTAACAAGTCAGCATAGCCTTTAATTTTATAGGCTAGTCTAAGCCACAAGTCGTTCAATTGTAACTATATGATGCAAGTTACTTAAAAAATAATGCCTTCGCAATTAAATTTACTTTTTCAAATAGGACGAGGCTTCCTACCTCAATTTCAGGATTTGAATTCATGCATTAACCTAATTCTTCTCCTAATCTGAAGGTCAAAAGTATAAACAACGTTTGTTTCATGGACACATATGTTAGTGCATTGAAATGAAAGGACTCAACAAACTTAAAAGAAAATAATGAACTTGACAGTTTTCGTTCCGTCCTATTTAACCCTTTAATTTGTTTGTGCAACCACCTAAACTTGTCAAGTGGTTTTAGGGATAACAATAATATCCATGAACTCGATACCCGATGAAGACTCGACATAAATGAGCGGGGATTACCCGACTAAATGAGTTCGTGAGTAGGGTATGAAGGTAAATTTTAAAACCCGACATGGGTATGGGTCGGGTGTGGGTTTTACTACAATACCCATACCCGACCCGCATACCCATTAATTTCCTTAAAAAATTATAAAATTTTAAACAAAATTGATTGTTTAAAAAAAAATAAAAAAAATAAAAAATAGAACCCAAATATCTATTGACATTGTTATCGTCTAAACCTTAATATGTTTAATCTATTGACTTTGTTAACGTCTAAAAATATTGTTCAAATTCGCTTGTATAATTTCAACATATAACAAACTTTTTTCAACTCAAATTCAAGTGAAGCCCAATATTTAACCGATGCAAATTAATCCGGAGCACCTATAACCTTTTTATAGCCTAAAAAAATAATAAAAAAATAAATAATTAGTAATGAGTTTTAAATGGGTATAGAAGCAAACCCGCCTCCGACCCGCAATTTTTAAATGAGTATATGGGTAGGGTTTGGAGGTTGTAAATATTTAGTGGGTAGGGTACGAGTTTGGCAAACCCGACCCATACCCTACCCATTGCCATCACTAAGTGGTTTCAAAGTACCCTTACCACTACTGATGGCAATGGGTCGGGTTTGCCAAACAAATACTCTACCCACTAAATATTTACAACCTCCATACCCTACCCATATAGCCATTTAAAAATTGCGGGTCGGGTGCGGGTTGGAGGCGGGTTTGCTTCTATACCCATTAAAAACTCATTACTAATTATTTATTTTTTTATTATTTTTTTAGGCTATAAATAGGTTATAGGTGCTCCGGATTAACTTGAATCAGTTAAATATTGAGCTTCACTTGAATTTGAGTTGAAAAAAGTTTGTTATATGTTGAAATTATACAAGCGAATTTGAACAATTTTTTTAGACGTTAACAAAGTTAGTAGTTTAAACATATTAAGGTTTAGACGATAACAATGTCAATAGATATTTGTATTCTATTTTTTATTTATGTTTTTATTTTTTTTAAACAATCGCTTTTGTTTTAAATTTTATAATTTTTAAAGGAAATTAATGGGTATGCGGGTCGGGTATGCGTATTGTAGTAAAACCCACACCCATGTCGGGTTTTAAAATTTACCTTCATACCCTACCCACGAATCCATTTGTCGGGTAATCCCCGCCCATTTATGTCGGGTCTCCTTCGAGTATCGGGTTCGTGGGTATTATTGACATCCCTACTTACCACGTTGGTTAATCTAAACTTAGTCCCTATTTGGTGATATTAAAATCAGTTTTTTAGTAGATTATGATATAAAGTGATGAAATATGTGGTTGAAAAGATGTGAGGATCCCACGAAATGTGTGGTTAAAATTAATTGTTGATTCTGACCTAAATCAAAATCTGCATTTTAAATAGTACCAAACATACATGGGCTTAATGTACAAAGATAGAGGAAGATCGAATATTTTACCTTGAAGTTTATTGGAAAAGGGAAGTAGAAGAAAGGTTAAGGTCTTGCTAGTACTCATTTATATGAAGTTATTATGTGTTACACCTTTGATGGAAATAATAAAGTTTAGTTGATTTTAGATGTTCTGACAAAGAATTATACATTGTTCCGGCGCTTAAGAGATTGATCTCCTTAACAACTTTAGCAATAAAAACCAAGGCTGTTCGAACATGAATCATCTCATCCTCAAATGATTATTCATTGGCTTGGATGGCGGCTGGCGAGCTTAGCTCTCGTCCTGTAGCTACTGCTTAGAGGCGACTGTAATTCATGCTCTCTAGGCATGTCATTCGTGCAGGATGACTCAAATCATCCCCCAAAATAGACTGATGAACCCTAGCATGGAAATATATGCATGATTCTTAACAAGAAACATCTCAAGAAGCCACCGAGTTTTTCAAGTGGGAATTAAACAAATCGAAATTTACTTATTACAAGTGTAATAGTTGAATTATCATTCTTCTTCTTCTTCTTTACAATCAAACTTGCATTCTAATTAGCAATATGGTACGTAATGCAATAGATCAAACTCGACATTCGACCACAAATGTGGCCTTTAAAGCAAGCTCATGAACTACATTATAATTCTCCTCATGAGGAATATGATAGCACGTTCCAGAGTTAAGCTCTTCCATAAGTGCATGAATATCCTTCAAAATTTGGGATTAATTATGTGAAATCTTGTCATGACGGACAATGGATTTTGATAGTTAGAAATCAAGTCCTATACTTACCATAAACCTCTAAAAGATTTTTTTTTTTTTTTTTTTTTTTTTTTTTTTACACTTGATGAAGAAGATAACCTACCTCACATTTTTATTCATTGACTCATGGAATATTTGTGTTGCAACATCTAGCAGCCGGAGAGAGTTGCACGTTATCAAGAAGTAAAATATTCTAGAATTAGGATTACATTATTTCTCTCTTGCATGTATTGTATATATATCTATTTCTTGTTCTATATATCATTATATAGTGTATTCTGCATTGTATCTTATGTGAGGAGAAATCAATTGAATTAATTTCTTTTTCCGATCTCATATTTCTATATTCTGTCCACTTTCTAATTTGGTATCAGAGCTAAATTAATGGCCAACAATCCCTCCAGGACCGATTTAAACTCACGAGTTCAAAACTCAACTGTCAACGCCAATTTCAACCACTTTGGAATGACTCTCACTCAAAGTCCTTCTATCAAATTAGATAAAAATAACTTTCTCAAGTGAAAAAACACTGTGATTATAAGAGGGCTCAACTTAGAAGGATATCTCTTGAGGACAGAGGCGTGTCCTCCAGAACTTCTGGGATGTCAAAACACTACACAAGAGGGAGCTTCTGTTGAAATGACATCAAATCGAAAGGTTGAAAACTGGGTTTCAATCAACCAACTTCTCATGGGATGGCTATACTAATCTATGACACTTGAAATCTTAATGAAGGTGATGGGATGCACCACCTCAAACAAATTGTGAAATTTTGTGGCCGAAAATTATGAAAATCACAAGAAGTCAAGGATTACATTCCTTACACTAGAAATTCAAAGAGTTAGAAAAGATGGTTTGACCGTGGATGAGTACCTCACTACATTCAAACAGCTTGCAGACAACCTGAAAGTTGTTGGGAAGAAAATAGATCTTGTAGACTTGATTACTGAAGCCCTCGTTGGGCTAGATGAAGAGTATACTCCCATTGTTGTGCAAATCAATGGGAAGGATTCTATTAGCTGGAGTGAATTGTCCTCTGTGTTGTTGACATATGAAAGTTTAAGCTATGGAGCAAATAGAAGACGAGTTAACAATTCAGAAAGAGGAAATAGAGGTGGAGGAAGGTTCATCTCCAACAGAAGAAGATTAAGGAGCAAAGGAAGATCAAGAGGAACTGAATTCAAAACATCATGTCAAATTTGTGGCCTGAACAACCATCAAGCAGGATTATGCTTCAAAAGATTTGATGAAAACTTTGTAGTCAATAAGCCAACCTACCATAATCAGAGTGAAAAGGAGCAACTTATATTGCAACACCAGAAATTTTGGAAAATGAATCCTGATTTACCGATTCCTAAGATAAAGAAAAATGTGGTTTGTGTATCTAAATTCACTACTGATAATTCTTTTTACATGGAGTTCTTCCCTAATACTTGTTTTGTTAAGGATTTACAGTCGAGGAAGATTCTGGCACAAGAGGTTAGGACATCCCTCAATGCAAGTCTTGAGTCGTGTCTTTGAGTCATGTAATAAGTCCTTTAATGTTAATAAAAAATTGTTCTGTGAAGCTTGCTAGTTTGGAAAAGGTCATGCACTCCCTTTTAAATCTTCTACTTCACACTCACTAAAACCACTTGATCTAATATATAGTGATGAGTGGGGACCTGCCCCAATAACCTTAACTACTGGATTCAAATATTATGTATTGTTTGTAGACGATTGCAGCAGATTTACATGGATATACCCTATGAAACACAAATTTGAGACACTAAGTCACTTTATTACCTTTAAGAAATTAGCTGAAATAAATTTGAAAGAAAAGTTAAAATGCTACAATCTGATTGGGGTGGAGAATTTAGGAACTTTGGGAAAATTGCTCAAGAACTTGGAATTAAACTTAGATACTCTTGTCCTTACACCTCAGTACAAAATGGATGGGTTGAGAGGAAACAAAGGCATATAACTGAAACCGGACCCACTCTTCTAGCTCAAGCTCACATGTCTCTACGTTATTGGTGGAAGGCATTTACCACAACAACCTTCCCGATTAACAATCTGTCCACATCAGTCCTAGATCATAAAACACCCACACAACTACTTTATAAAAAGGAAAACAAACAATTCTAATTTTAAAACTTTTGGTTGTGCATGTTACCTGTGTCTTAGACCTTATAAAAAAACAAACTATCTTTCCATTCACAAAGGTGTGTCTACATTGGACCAAGCAACAAGCATAAAGGTTATAAATGTTTAAGCCCTAGAGGAAAAATCTACATTTCTAGACATGTGATATTTGATGAATCTTTATTTCCCTTTAAAACAAACTTCCTGCAAAAATCATCTACCACATCTACTTCCAATATTGTTCTCTATCCTTTACCTATTGAGTCTACAAAAGAGCATGTCATCACTCTTATAATCCCTATTGATATTGGTCCTTCTGAAGCTGAGTCTGCTGCAGAGTCTTTCTTCACCAATACACAACCGGATACTATGGAAATGTTATAATTATAATGGTCAAGATTTGGTGCAACATCCTTCAACAACTCTGGATAGTGGAAATGAAGTTGATGAAACTGGCCAACAGTTTCAAACTGATTTACAAGTCTGTGATAGCAGAATACATCTCATGATAACTAGAGGAAGGGCAGAAATGTTTAAGCATAAGGTCCTCAGCTCTACACTCACTAGTGAAATTGAACCAGCATCAGTTATAGAGGCACTGAACAACAACTTATGGAAGAAAGATATGGAAGAAGAATTCGAAGCACTTGTGAAGAACAAAACGTGGAAACTGATTCCACTTGATCCATCAAACAAATTAATTGGATGCACATGGGTTTTTAAGATTAAATATGGTCTTGATGGTGCTTTGTTGGTCCTGATGGTGCTCTGTAGAGGTATAAAGCATGTCTGGTAGCAAAGGGATTTCTTCATACGATTAGAATAGACTATGATGAGACCTTCAGCCCGGTTATCAAGTCAACCACATTGAGAATTATACTGGCCTTAGCAGTTGGAAATATTAGGCAATAAGGCATGTTGATGTCAATAATACGTTTCTTAATGGTGAACTGACAGAAGAGGTTTTTATGGAACAACTTGAGGGATTCGAAGACAAAAGTAGACATTACCATGTGCGTAAGCTAGAAAAATCCTTATATGGCCTAAAACAGGCCCAAAGAGCCTGGCTCAACAAACTATAAGATATATTGATCAATTGGGGTTTTAAACAATCGATAGCTGATAACTCCTTATTCTTTATGGACAAAGAAGGGAAATCGACATATATTCTTGTATATGTTGATGATATCATTCTAATAGGAAGTAGTATTCATATTTTGGAGGCACTTATCAAAATGCTAAATGACACCTATGCCTTAAAAGATTTGAGACTCTTAAATAAATTTCTTGGTATAGAAGCTGACAAAGGAACTTGTGTATTACTTCTCTCACAAAAGGGGTACATTCTTGAAATACTCAGAAGGTTTGGTTATGAAAAATTGAATGCCAATGTGACATCAATGGTAAGTGGTAAACTTATATCAAAGGATGAAGGTTAATCTCTTTAGAATCCTACCAATTACAGAAATGCTGTTAGTAGGGGTGGGCGTGAGTTGGGTTGTGTTGATTTTTTGCCCAACCCGAACCCAACCCACTATGGTCGGGTTGATAAAAAATCAACTCAACCCAACCCAACCATGAGTTCAAACTTAACCCAACCCAATCAAGTTTCGGTTAGGTTGGGTTGTGTTGCGTAGTTTGGGTTTTGGGCCAATTAACTAAAAATCTTAGAAAATCAAAAAAATTATGTCCATAAATCAACTATTAACTCAAATAAATTATGTACAATACAATAAGCTCAAATATAATAAATTGAATACTTGCTAATAAAACTAAAATATGTTCAAATCATATTTGAGTTTCATCCAAATTAAAAATGAGCTTAAGATTCTTGAAATTTAAATGATCTTATATTTTTAAAATTTTGATTGGGTTGGGTTGGGTTTGACACCCAACCCAATCCAACCCAAATTTTTTTTTTTAGAACCCAACCCAACCCAATTTTCATTAAAACCCAACCCAAACCGATCAGGTTGGGTTGGGCGATTTTGGCGGGTTAGCCCACTCCTAGCTGTTAGTGCACTTCAATACCTAAGCTACATAAGACCGAACATTTCTTTTTCAGTTAACAGATGAGTCAATTTTTGCAAAATCCCACATAGACCCATTGGAATGCACTCAAGAGGACTTTTAGGTACTTTTAGAGGACCTTAATTAGGTTATGGTATTCTGTTTAAAAAGAGTGGAAGCTTAAACATCATAGCATAAACAGATTCCGATTGGGCTTTATGACATGACGACAAAAGATCAACGGTGGGCTATTGTGTGTATCTTGGAAGAAATCTAATCTCCTGGAGTTCGAAGAAACAACATGTTGTAGCAAGGTCAAATACTGAAGCGGAGTACAGGGCTTTAGCTCGCACAATTGCATAAATAGTATGGATTCAGTTCTTGTTGAATGAAAAGAAAATGAACTTAAAGGAAGTGCCTAAAGTATGGTGTTACAATCTTAGTGCAAAGGGGCTTGCCTCTAATCCCGTGTTTCATGCTCGTATAAAACACATAGAATTTGATGTTCATTTCATTCGTGATAAGGTACTAAGCAAGGAATTGGAGATCGAGTATAGTGATGGCAACGAGTCGGGTTCGGCTCGGGTCTCCCCGAACCGTGCCTCGCCCCATGAAATTTTATTAAACCCAAACCCGTCCCACGACCCGAGAGTTTCAGATCGAGGCGGTTTCGAGTTCGAGGTCGGGTTGGCTCTGCCGCCCCGTTTAAATTTTTTCTTTTTTTAAAAAAAATTTTTGGCCTTTTTTATTATTTTCTTTAATATATTATTTTAAATAATATAATCGGGGCGGGTCGACCAAAACCCGTACCCGCTTGGGTCGCTAAAACTTGACCCGAACTCGCCCCGCCAACCCACGAGGAGGGTGTTTTTCGCCCCATTAGGGGCGAGTACCCATCGGGTTCGGGTCGAATTTTTTTGTCATCTCTAATCGAGTATACTCCTTCCGCAAAGCAAGTTGCAGACATTCTTACTAAGTCACTACCTCCTACAAACTTCCAATACTTTATGAACAAACTGAGAATCATCACAAGGGACTCCAGTTTGAAAGAGGGAGTTAGAAATCAAGTCCTAAACTTACCCTAAACCTCTAGATGACAGAGTTTAACACTTGATGAAGAAGATAACCTACCTTACGTTTTTATTCATTAACTCATGGAATATTTATGTTGCTAACTGCTAGAGAGAGCTGCACGTTATCAGGAAGCAGAATATTCTAGAATTAGAATTACACTTTCTCTCTTGCATGTATTGTGTATATATCTATTCCTTGTTCTATAATTGTGTATTCTGCATTGTATCTCATGTGATGAAAAATCAATTGAATTCATTTCTTTTTCCAAGCTCATCTTTCTATATTCTGTCCACTTTCTAACTTGGTATCAGAGTCAAAATTATGGCCAACAATCCCTCCAGCACCGATTCAAACTCACAAGTTCAAAACTCAGCTATCCACACCCATTTTAGCCCCTTTGGAATGACTCTCACTCAAACTCCTTCTATCAAATTAGAAGTTAGTTTTTTACATGTCGTAAAAAGTTAGTTTTTTTACCAACGAACAGTTAAATGTCTTACAAGACAATGCTATGACCACGATCCTCTTTTTATGGCATACATTGCATGTTGTAAAACAACATCGTTAATAATTTTATTACAATGGTCATGTAAATTATTTTTAAACTTGAAAGATTTGTCTTTGAGAATGGAATAGCTTAGAGGTTTATGTATAAAAATGATTTGAGACGTTAGTTAACTTGCCATATCTCACGCCAATTTGTTTGATACTTGGCGTGATTGATGTGCAAATATCTCTGACAGTATTATATTCCTTATTCAACTGTTTCTATATTTATTGTATATATTTGTAATATACTGTGTATCTACTCTTACCATAGATAGGCTTCCGAAATTGCTGTAATTTTGGACAATCTTTTCTATTTAATGAAAGGTATCCTCACAGAGAAAGATATTCAGTCAAACATTAACATGGTATCAGAGCCACTACTCTGATATTCATCGAGGTTTTTCTAAATCACTTGTGAGCAACAGGAAAAATTATTTCTGTACACGTTACCTCTTGGCTTCTGGTGGGTCGTCTTCCTCGGTGGTGATAATTTCCGTTGTGGGTTTCCGGTTTTGTGGAAATATAGGGGTCTGCTATCTCGGCGTGACCAGCGACCCTCCCTGTGGGACTCGGAATCTTGGGTAGGCAGCAGGGGTGATCAATCTCCGTTAGCGTGACTGGCGAAGGCGTCGGTAGTAACCCTTGGCGTGACTGGCGAAGGCGTCGATCGTGATTTCCCTCCCTGAGTGTGGCTGTTTCTTTTCGTCTGAGAGTGCAGTCGATTTCTTTTGAGTTCATCGGTCAAATAGATTTTGTGGAACTGTGAAAGTGTTATTCATATTATACACTTTAGTTTAATTCTTGGGTGATTTCTTTGATTAAAAAAAAACATGTCTACAGAAAATTTTTGTGTACGATTTACGGGTAAGAATTATACCGCGTGGGAATTTCAATTAAAAATGTTCTTGAAGGGGAAAGAGTTGTGGGACCACATTGACGGATCTTCTCCCGCTCCTGAGGATGCTAAGGAACTTACCCAGTGTGAGACAAAAGACGCTCGTATAATTTCTTGGATTTTAGGGACTATCGAGGCTCACATGGTGAATAATTTACGTTCTTTTGGTACAGCTAAGGAGATGTGGGAGTATCTTAAGAGAATTTATCATCAGGACAATACTGCTAGGCGATTTCAACTAGAGCTTGATATTGCGAACTACAATCAAGGTAATCTCACAATTGAACAGTACTACTCTGGGTTTCTTAACTTATGGAGCGAATATTCTGGGATTATTCATGCAAAAGTCCCAAAGGAGGCTCTCACCGCCCTTCAAGCTGTTCACGAGATCAGTAGGCGTGACCAACAATCTTTTCTATTTAATAAAAGGTATTCTCACAGAGAGAGATATTCAGTCAAACATTAACAATCTCTACCCTATCCTGTCTTACACGAAATTGGAGTACATTATTGTCGAGCTCAATACCTCGGAATTAAACGGAGCTAAATGTCCACCTATTTTATCACTTTATGTCTATGTCCAAACTAAGTTATTGGAATCACTTTGACCCTTTTCCATACAAGGTCGAGCATATACATGATTTATGTTGAATGGAGACAAACTTGTTCCCTAAAAATACGTGAAGGCGGTTTCATAGATAAGATAGGAAACTGTGTAAAATTGATTAAATGACCATGGAGGGTCAATGATTTGATTTATACTACTGATGGATTTATAGACGTACAGTCAGAGACGAATCCATAAAATCAATTCATCACGAGCGAATTTATTTCAATACGTGCGGACACTATAAAGCAAGGGAAAAAAATTTCGATATCAAAATTATAAGGTAAAATTTCTTTTTTGACGGATTTCAACATTAGCGGTCGAATACCCTTGCCAAGAGTTGGATCCGCTCTTGCGTAGAGCATTATTCCACAGTGCAAAAACGCACAAAAAAATAAAAATAAATAAATACAATAAGTATGTAAAAATGATTGTTGTTTAAAAAAAGGTGGACCCCAACCTTAAGGCCCTTACCTGCTCCTGTCTGGAGTCTTGATGAATGATGTAAATAGCAGAATGTGTTTTAGTAGAATAAGGTTGATAGTTTACTGTTTAACTGTATTTTTAAGGAGCCTCATCCACAAGGATGGAGCTGACTAAGGACCGGTGGGGATCAAGGCCTCCACTGAAATTTCAAAGCAGATTATAGCTTCTTTGAGTGACTGAAGATGAAATAGGTCTGGTTGCGTAGTAAAAATGGATGAGTTTTTTTGACGGATAGAGGAAGAAGGAGGATGATGACAGCCACAGGTGTCAATTGCAATATGAATTAAGGCACAACTTTTGTTTTTAGCTAAAGTTACGTGTCTCTTCTAAACATGTTACTTATTGTAAATATGTATATTTTTTCTCAATTTGATAATCAAAATAAATTGATTTATAAATCAATTTATAAACTACACAATTTCTTAAATAATTTTTAATCACATATATTTTCTTTCTCTAATTTTTAACGATTATTTTTTACATCAAAATCATAAATAGACCAGTTTATAACAATTGGATTAGGAATTTGTAATCAATTAATTGATTGGAGACTATCTAAATTAAATTGATTTAAGGACTTGTTTGGCAAGTACTCTAGTTGTACTTGGAATCAAAGTGAGAAAATTCAGAATCGATTTTCTCGTAAAATATTGATTAGGTTATCCTCTTATATTCCCATGAAAATGGGCAAATTCTACACTTTTCACATTGAATAAATTTTGTTAAATGACTAATGTACGTAATTTCTTTCCACGTAGGATGAATATTTAATAAAAAGAAATAGAATGTCAAAAGTCATCTCCAATGCATTATTTCTAATTTTATAATCCTGTTCATATGATATTTCTTTTATTTAAATAAAATAAACTAAAAAATACTCCCTCCATCCCACGATGATAGACTCGTATTGTATTTTTATTTGTCTTAAATTATAAACGACTTTCCTTGTTGAGAGCATTTTAATACTCCCTTCATCATGAAGACATGCTTATTCTCCTTTTTCATCCGTCCCAATTTATAGTCCACTTACCTTATTTAATTTTTTCATATCTTGATATGGTCCTATTTAATGTGCTTTGATTAAATAGATTAATGAATTATTGATATTAATGTAAGGGTGTACGTGGGAAGTGTAAGTAGAACTTACTTTTTCAATACAATTTCTTATGAAAAATAGAGTAAGCCTATCTTCATATGATGGAGGGAGTATCTTAGTTTTCTAATATACCCCTATTTAATATGCATTGTTATCAAAAAATCGAGTTCAATTGAATATTTGACTTCGTATTTGTGTTTATTATTGAACTTTTTTACATTATCGATTTTCGAAATTTTTGGCCCCACTCCCTAAAAATCCTAACTCCGTCCCTGATCATCCATACCAAAGGTAGAATTTAAACCCCCACACTTTTCTGTTTTCATCATCCACCCCCAAACTCTTCAGTCACCCTCAGATTATTTAAGCTACTTTGTTGGCAAGTTCTTGATTTAAGACATCATCATGTTGAGTGTCCCCAATATCTCATATTTATCCAAATTAAAAATAAATGAATGAAAAGAGGAGAAATTTTTTCTGCACTGCATGCAAGTGTATCGTTTGGAATTGGTTGTTGTGAGGATCAAACAAATATCATCTGTCAGTCAAACCCAAAACTTTTCTCACGTGCGACTACCACAATATATGCAAAGACTAACCTATATATTATTTCACACGTACGAGACAGGCCTTGGAAAATGTCACCCTTTTTGTCTATAAATTACCTGAACACCCCAAGTCCCCAACATAAGCCAAACCCTTGTGGAATAATTGGATTCAAACCTCGGAATCCTAAAGCCAGTTTACTTTTGTTCTTCCATCCACTAAATCTGCTGCTCAAATTCTTTCAGCATCTGAGTTTCATGACGCCTTACTGTCTATGAATGAGTATGTATATTCAACCTTCTTTAGAAAGGCAAAAATTATTAAGATTAGTGATCATGAGAAGAAATTGATCCGGGGTTGTAACGTTTAACGGGTGAGTGGTTTCCATGCTATGCTTGTCAATTGAGCAGTCTTATTTGCAGTTAACCTTTGATTCGTTGTCTGTTCGACCTTAAAATACTGGAAACCCTAACTAGGTGTACCTGTTTTTGCATGAAACTAATGATTCTACGAATTGATTTTGTGGAGAAATTTAATAGAGTTGTTTGGCTGATTCAAGATTCAATATATATATTCATAAATTTTCTTCTTTTAATTTTCCCCTTCTTATCTTCAAAATTATAGCTATAGGTTTTTGAGGATCTTGGTTTGGGAGAATTTGACCTGTTCATAATCTTCCCAAGCTGAAAGACCTGTGAAGTATGACTGATTCAAATATATATATGTGTGTGTGTGTGTGTGTGTAGTTCTCAGGTTGATTAGCCTTATATATATAAGGCTGTGTAATTAAGTCACTCTTATGAAGATTTTCAGTGCATATAAACTAAAGACGAATCAAATTATAAATTAATTTTTTTCCCCCCCAAAAAAATAAACAATTTTGCAGGAAACAATCTTCTGCAGCAAGTAGTCTTTATTAAACATTAAACAGAAATATGCACATATTAAATAACATATTTTGAGGGTGCAACTAAAGAATGGTCTTGAATCTGCTGCTAACTCATTAATGCTCAGAAATGCTCTCTCCTGTCTTCAAGATGAAATAAAATGGGGGGCCAGGGAAACTTCCCTAACCAATATTATTTACCATATAGCAATAAATAATTTATGGATTAAAAAATGTTTTATTCTTGACTTCATCTTTATTTATGCATTTGCTGTGTAATTTACCACCTAGAACATGTGCGTATATAAATAAATATATATTGACAGGAAATGTGAAACACGAGGAAAAAAAAATCGTTTTCTTGAAAATAAGTTTCTGTTAATGAAAAATAGCTTGTAAATCATC
This sequence comes from Ligustrum vulgare, assembly GCA_963555705.1. Classification (NCBI taxonomy): domain Eukaryota; kingdom Viridiplantae; phylum Streptophyta; class Magnoliopsida; order Lamiales; family Oleaceae; genus Ligustrum; species Ligustrum vulgare. The sequence continues at coordinate 3,095,748 of OY743182.1, read as the reverse complement.
AAGATATTCAAACATTTTAAGGTCGGATAGATGATGAAATTAAGGTATAACACGCAAGGACTGCTGATTTGCCAAGGCTTTGCATGGAAAGCAACACCTTACAGCTTCCATTGATATTGGAAATACAGCCATCCCAACAAGGACGCAGTTTCACCATTGCAAATTTATCTTCTTGTTTGTTTTCAGCTATTTCCAAAGTTTTGGAAATATATATTTTTTGCAGGCAGATTTCCTATAGAATCTAGGTGGATTCATCATAAATGACATGATCTTCGGTAAAGCAGGCACCCCCATAAACAACTATTTTAAGGTAATTACATTATTGAGTGGATTTGTAACCTTTAAATACTTCTGTCAGAAGAAGATGCCTCTCTTTGCGTTTGTGTACGAATTCTTTTGTAATTCTTCTAGTTGCAAGTTATTCAATCTGATGCTTAAGATAATGGAGATTTGAGTCATCCTCCAGCGCTAGGGTACATCCCAACTAACAAAGGTTGGAGACCCACAAACACTGACAGCGTAGAGGTCGCATGTTCGAATCCTCGCAGGTTTGAATTTGCTAGGCACTTTGTCGGTTCAGTAGGTGGTATCCAGATCTTGATCAGCTCGGGATATAACCTGCAATTTACATCATCCATCAATCCACTGAGCATGGACAGTAGGGGGCGCCTAAAGTTGGCGTTCAATCTTTTTGAAAATGCTCATTGAATGAACAACTTCAATCAGAGAAGTTGGGTCAATTTCCTAATCCTTCTATATCTAATGGAGTAAAGATCCAATATTTGCAGTTTCATTTATGGCGTAGTCATCCGCTATAAAGATTTGGATGTGCTGTGGCCTTTATGTGTTTTTGTGTTCCCATATTTCCATGTCTGATATATTGATTGTCAGCTGTTCACTTTGTAAGCCAGTTATTTAAGTTTTCATCCCGTGAAACATATAGAATCTCTTTTGATTATCGCTCTCAGAATACAACGATCGAATCACTTGTTCAACGATCACAAACAATTTCTAGAATTCTCAAGTTTTACACCTAAATCTCAACAAAATAATTCTAGAAGCTTCTATGTCTGTAGTTTTCTACTTTTCTTTGAGAAATTCCAAGTAATTTGTCTAGGAGCTAAAGGGAAAGCATGAAGGGTGATGAAATCCCATATATCTTCCTAAATAATTTCTAGAAATGAAGGAAAATCAACTCCAATTTTAGATGGTAAATTTCTAATGATCAATTTTCCATGATAAGAAGCATGAGAATTCATGATCCTAGATAATCTTATTATCCTTCAATTATGTGGTTCCATATGGTATTTGTTTTATTTATACTAATGTTAGATTCCATCATTGTTTAACTTCCCTCGCGAGAATCTTAATGTAGTTCAACTAATTTGGTCACTTTGCCCGATAAATTATATGTATTGAATTAGCATTCTTTCAAAGTCGTAATATTCAATTCGATGTTTGAAGACGTTTATAAACATTTTTTAATTGAAAACTTTGGTCGATTTTGTGAACTTTTATACAATTTAAATAATTAATGGTTTTAAAAGAATAAAAAACAATAAACTTAATTAGATAAATAAATAACAAATATATTGTTATTATTATTTATTTACATAATAATAGGATAACCATCACTATTTTACGGACACACTTTCCCACCCAATTTAACTTTCTAAATAGGGAAACTTTCTTGCAAAAAAAAAAAAAAAAAAAATTTTGAGCACCATGCAACTTTTATCATTTCTCTCTCACACACACACACACACACACACACACACATAATATATATTTTGAAGTTTTAATAAAATATATGTAATCAATACATTAAAAATTAAACTTAATAAAAAATTAAAATACATTAAAAAGAAAATTGGTGATGAATACAAATAAAATTTAATTAAACGCCAAATTTTAAGACGCGTGAGTATTGTTTCTTTTCCTATTTTTATTAGTTTTATCTTTTTTAAAATTTCGAATTCAATAATATTTTGTAATAAAATATTATTTGTACTATATTTTTAATTTGATATGATTGTATAATCAACATATTTTCATGAATTCTAAATTATTATCATGAATAGAAATGATGTGATCCGATTTAGGAGACCAAAGGAGAAGTCGACCTATCGGCAATGCGACCGTGATCTACGCGGGAAACGGCACAAGTTTCATGTTGGAAGCGAGCCGAGAAGACAAAGGGGTCGATCCAAATCAAAGGGGCAAGGTTTGGAGGCCAATGACACATTCACGGCTGCATGTAAAGTCTGTTGTTCACGGCCGTAACAGCCCCTCGGGTCAAAAGCAAGAATTCCAGAATTTTATTACTTACGGCCGTAAGACTACAGTTCACGGCCGTAACTCCTTCTCTGGTGGAATTGAAGAACGTCAGCAATTTGATTCTTACGGTCGTGAGAGTTCTTGTTACGGCCGTAACTCATTAACAGAGAGTCACTTACGGCCGTAAGTGACATTGTTACGGCCGTAACATCTATTTTTTTTCCAGATTTCGCGTTTTTAATTTAATTCCGTTTCTTTTATTTAATTTTATGTTTTGGGCCCAATTAGAGGCAAAAACCAAATTAGGTCAGTTTTTACATTATATTACTTTGTTTTTCATTATGAAACAACAACTTGGAAAATAATGAATGAATTGAGAATTTTCTCTCTAGAAAAGGAGGATTCCTTTTTCTTGTTCTTGAAGAACATTCCATTGAACTTATCAAATATTTTCTTGAATATTTGTGGCGTTCCAATCAGAAACTTATCAAGGAGTTTGACATCCCTTGTGGCTTTTCGAAAACCTCGGTTCTTCAATCCGCACCATCAATTTATTGCGTTGTGATTGTTAGGTTCAGATCCTACCGTCAATTTTATCTTTTCCAGTATTTTAGTTATTGTGTTCTTGTGTTTCTTGGCTGAATCTGGATCTTTCATATCTTTGTTTAGTTTAATTCCGCGTGTTCGTTGTGACCCCCTCCAGGCAGAGCCGTACCTGTGATTTTGTAGACCTAAAACGAATGGTTGTTTTTCGAGATATAGGCCCTGGCCCCGTACCTGTGATTAAATAAAATGTAACACCCCAAGTTTAAAATCTTAAACCTAGGCATGTTAACTTCCTTTCACATTAAATACGAAATTAAAACATTTCAAATATAAATATTTCACTTATCTATTACAAGATTCTACAAAAAAATTGACAGATTCTCCTCTATAAATTGGACTTAACCAACCTGTAGAGGAATCTCAAAATATTTTAAATCATCAAACACAACTCATTCAACATCCAACCTTCTACAATAATCCAAGATTTATCCCAAACTCCTCAACATAATTAAATTCAAACCATGGTCTCCATTTAACTAAATGGAGAATTGATAAACTACTAACGAGATAAATAACTTATCAAAATTAAATTCAATAAACAATTAAAAAAATGAACTAATAAAAATAACCAAACAAAAAATTTATGAAATTTCAATAAAGATTAAATTCATATTCACATAAAATAAATAATACAAATTCACCATAAAATTGCAAAAAATAAAAAGTTCAAAAGTATTAACTAATATAAAACGACCAACAAAATATGATATTTCATATACTTAAAGTTTTATACTCAAAAGTGTTAATCAATATAAAACAATTACTTAAACATAACTCTTCTAGCTGTTTTAGAGGCAAACATATTGATCAAATCAGTATAATCAAATTGTTCAACCATTTCTTTTTCGATCGACAACATAGCCAGTCCATTTAATCTGTCCTGCGACATAGTTGATCGAAGGTAATTCTTGATCAACTTCAACTTGGAGAAGCTTCTTTCTGTAGATGCCACAGTTACTGGAATGGTTAGCAAAATTTTATAAGCAATATAAATATTTGGCCATATACCATTCAGTTTTGCCAAATAATGTAGCACATCAATTGCTGTTCTTTCACTTGTTAAATAACATCTCATGACCATCAACTCTGAATATAATTCTTCACCATTAATGTCTGAATGTCCATCGTGACTCAGAAATTCCTCAAGCTTCTTACAAGACAACTGTAAATAAGTTAAAGACACCCCCTCTTTAACTTATCTAAATCCAACAAAAATCTAAAAGTTTCTTCATATTGTTTAAACTGTTCAAACCGAACTTGAAGGGAAGATTGAGCTTGATCAATTAAAAACAAAAAGTATTCAACTCTAAACGATTCTTCACCTGATAGTGTCACATCATCACTGCCACTTTCATCAAATTGTCTTTTTCTTTGAATGCTGCGCTTTTTCTGAAATGTAGGTTCGATTCCCATCTCACTAGCCAGTTGCTTCGCTTCATCTATGGCACTATCAAAGCCATGTTCTCTATAGTCATCAAGAAATGCAACGAGTCCTTGTAAGAGGTTTATTGCAAGGCCAATATTCATATCTTCAGACTGAAGAAATTTACTAACACCATTGATAGCATACAACAACCTGTACCAAATCACAATGCCAAGCAAGAATTCAAAATTCTCCAAATCATACATTGCCAAAGCCTCTGCCTCACTCTTTGTTTTAGAATCTTCACTTTTTTCTGCCAAGTCAAATAAAGCATCTCTTATCTGTGTAGTTTGCTCTTTTATAGCTTTTACACTCTCAACATGATTTTCCCACCGTGTTTGTGACAATGGCTTAAGAGTCAAACCGGGCACCATATCTTTAAAAATTTTCCATCTTTTTGGAGAAGAAGAAAACAAAGTGTAAATGCGTTGTACCACTCCAAAAAATGACTTTGCTTTAGAACAACATTTCACCATATCCACAATAGCCAAATTAAGACTATGACAACCACATGGAGTATAGAAAGCTCTAGGATTCATTTCAAGTATTCTTTTCTGTACACCTTTGTACCTTCCACTCATGTTAGCTCCATTTTCATACCCTTGCCCTCTTACATCATCAATGCCAAGCTCAAGTCTAGTTAGCACATTTTTCAGTTCATTCGATAATCCAAGTCCGGATGTGTCATCCACCTTCAAAAATTCAACCCAATATTCTTCTACTGTCAACGTGTCTGTCGAATCATCCACACATCGTAGTACTAAAGACATTTGTTCCTCATGACTCGCGTCTGGAGTACAATCAAGAATGACCGAAAAATATTTTGCATGTTTTACTTTTGCAATGATTGCACTTCTCACTTCATTTGCCAAAGTCAATATCAACTCATTTTGAATTTTTGGTCCGAGGTATGTATACTGAATTTCTCGTGCTTGGGCACGCCGAACATGCTCTTCCATTACTAGATCAAACTCAGCAACCATTTCTATCATTTGTAAAAATAGGCCATTGTTCTCAACATAGAGCTTCTCATTATCTCCTCGAAATGCCAAAGTATTTTTGGCAAGTCTCTTCACAATGGAGATTATTCTTGTCAAGACTTGCCTCCAATGATGTCTTTCTTTATTGATTTGAAGTTGCATGCTTCGATCAATTGTGTGTTGTGTTTTCAATCTCTTTTCCAAATCAATCCAAGAAATCATGCAGTCCATGTGATCCTTACTAGCTTCATGATTTCTAAGACTCCTTTGCACATTACGCCAATCTCTGTATTCATCATTGCCCAATTGCCCCATTCTACTAATCATTGGTTGTGTCTTGAACAATTTGCAACAAAAGCAAAAGATCTTATCTTGAGACACAGAATATACAATCCAACGTCTATCACTTGTCTGCCCATTTGTTAGCACCCGTTTGTAATGTGATGAGTCAAAATGCCTGTTGTTACTATCTTTAGGAAACAAAAGATCATTCACTCTCTTTGGACCCATTTCTACTAAATAATCAATCAATTTCTGATCAATGTTATTCCAATTCACGGGATCCTCTAAATTCAAAGTCGAACCTTTTGTTTGATCCATCTCTTCAGGTCGAGCTCCCTCATTGTCATGCAATTCATCAACCTTGACATCTTCATCGCTCGATTCATTCAAATCCACAATTTCATGCATTTCCTCATTTTCATTCTGATCAATTTGATCTCCAATCCCCACTCTCTTCTCTATTTCTTCAACGTTTCGATTAAAGTATTTGTTAATATCTCCCGCTTGACTTTGAATTATTGCAATTTCCCTTTGCTTCCTCTTTCTCTTTTGAGCTCCAGACTGATGTTTAGGAGGCATTGTTTACTATTATACACAAAATAGCTTTGTTTCAATGATCAATAAATATTTCAACACCCTACAAGCATCACAATTCACCAATCATCAATTTACAAACAAATCCCAATTTACAACATAAAAATCAATAATCACAATTCACAAACAAACCAAATATTAACCAAATCTCAATTCACAACTTATAACTTAATAATCACAATTCACACATCAAATCAAATATTTACCAAATCTCAATTCATAATTTACGAAAGGGGAATATGGGGCTCACAAGGGACGACATTGTAAAAACTTAAATGTAACATTTACGCATAATTTATAAATAACACTTCAATCATAATGAATCAAGATTTAACCTCATTACCAGAGAATTGCGAATTGTTCAACAATTGGGCAGTGGTCACTGGTCAGTCAGCCGAGAAGAGAAGATCAGAAGACCATTCACGAATCACCAGTTACTCGGTTACTCCTTAGGGCTTAGTTAGAAGCTAGAAATTGAGAAACACAGATTCAAATTAGAAGTTAGAAATTATGAACTATAAAAAATTAACAATTTAGAAAACCAAAAAATCATAATTTATAACTTACCAGTTACCACATAAGTCCAGGCAGGCGAGCTGGAGTTTGGACCCGGCAGCAGGGCAGCAGTGCAGGCGCTGCGCCGCTGGCGTAGGCGTGAGCGTGGAGAGGAGGACTCAAGACTCAAGAGGAATCGGTCGTGCGCAGGTGCGCTGGGTAAGGGGATTTGAGAGAGAGAGAGAGAGAGAGAGAGAGAGAGAGAGAGAGAGAGAGAGTAACGGCTGTGCGTGGCTGCGTGCGCTGTGGGCCTGTGGCTGTGGTCGGTGATCGGTCGGACACTGGTGGTGGAAGCTCGGAAGTAGAACCGCCGGTGGCTGGCCTTGGCTTGGCTCGGCAGTCGGCCCTCACGTCGCCAGCCAGTGCCCAGTCGTCGCAACTCGTAAGCAGAGCCTGGGCAGTGTGAGTCGTGAATCTCGTTATTGGATTGGATCGATTTGTTATAATGGTTTGGTTAGTTGGGTCGGATGTTGAAAAAAAAAAAGTTAAGTTGGGCCGGATGCTTGAAAAAAAAAAAAAAAAGCCCAAAAAAAATAGGCCTGTGGGCCCTGAAGCAGCGGCCTCTTGGGCCTCTAGGCAGGTTCGGGCCTGCCTCCAGGGATCACATCATCTGGTATCAGAGCTTGGATCAAGATTCAGTTCTTGATTTTCATGTTTTTCGTGTCAGTAAATTTTTTCTTTGTTTGATTCTTATAAAACTCCACAAAAAAAAAAAAAAAAAAATTTAAACTTATTTATCTTAGTCAATTCTTATCCAAATCTATTTCCGTTTTTTCCACCATATTCGTAGTCAAATTGTCTAGCAGTTTAGGAAAAAAAAAAAGAAAAAAAAATCCATTATTTTCCTGAAATATTCCGAATTTGTTTCAATTTCCAAATTCTCCAGTTCTTACTCGTGTCTTATCGTGTCCTATCCTTACTTGAGTTCTTGGACTGTTTTGAAGTGCCTGGGAGGGGGATTTTAAGTGATACACGAGCGATATTTTTTTTTTGTGAGATATATACCACTTATTTCTGTGAAGACTAATAATGTCTATCAGACGGGATTCATCATCTTCATCAGTTGGGGACAACCAGGGAATTTACAGAAGGGAGCCAGCAGCTTCATCAACGAGCCACAACAAATGACCGGAAGGTATGAATAGGGTGAATAACAATGTTATAGGTGTGATGGAGACTTTACATGAGCAATTTGAGAAGTTGATGACTAGGATGGATAGGCAGGAGGAAACTATTAATAAGTTGCGTAGGGAACAAACTCATGTGGGTCCTAGAGCTAGGAGGGAAGACCGGAGAGATCATAGGGGGAGACATAATCAAAGGGTTGGATATGGGTTTGATGATGAAGAGTTTGCGAGTGAAGGAAGTAGTGTCCAATCATCTTTGGCTAGTGTAAGGAGGAGATAGGGATGAAAGGGCGAATAATAGAAGAGATCGTGGTGATCGGGATGAGATAGATGATAATCTAGGTAAAATAAAAATGGCTATTCCACCTTTTCATGGGAGGAGTGATCCGGAGGCTTACCTAGATTGGGAGAGGAAGGTAGAGTTAATGTTTGATTGCCACAATTATTTTGAAGGAAAGAAGGTGAAGTTAGCAGTTGTTGAGTTCACCGATTATGCAATTAATTGGTGGGATCAGTTGGTGAAAGATCGACGGAGGAATGGTGAGGTGCCGGTAGATACATGGCGTGAGATGAAAACCATCATGAGGAAGAGGTTTGTCCCAAGCCACTATCATAGGGATATTTATCAAAGGTTGCAGGGGCTCACGCAAGGTTCTAGGAGTGTAGAGGAGTATCATAGAGACATGGAGGCAGCCATGATTAGGGCCAACGTGGTGGAGGATCGGGAAGCTACAATGGCTAGATTTTTGAGTGGGCTGAAAGAGATATTGCAAACATCGTTGAGTTACAACATTATGTGGAACTGGAAGACATGGTGCACATGGCAATGAAGGTGGAAAGGCAATTAAGGTGAAATGGGACATCTAAACAATCACCGGGAACTTATCCTACATCACAACCGAGGAAGGATCACAATGATGAGCACGTCCCGAATGGAAATGAGGAACTTACAACTAAAGGTAAAAATATTTCTGATTCTCAACCTACTAGGGATAGAAATATTAAGTGCTTTAAATGTTTGGGGTCGGGCCATATAGCATCACAGTGTCCAAATAAGAAAGTAATGCTCTTGCGTGATAATGATGAAATCAGTTCTGAGGATGAATTTAAGGGAATGCCTAAGTTAGTGGATGTTGGGGCTATTAGTAGCGATGAAGAGGGGCTAACTTATGCGGTGAAAGGGTCCCTTGTGAATTGACGTGTCCTAAATTCTCGAACTAAGATGGTTGAAATTGATGAACAGCGGGATAATCTTTTCCACACTAGGTGTTTGGTGGGAAAAAAAGTTTATGGGATGGTAATTGACGGGGGAAGTTGTACTAATGTGGTTAGTACCTTATTGGTGGAGAAGTTGGGATTGCCTAAGGTGAAACACCCCAACCCTATAAATTACAGTGGTTAACCGAGTCGGGAGAACTTAAGGTGAACAAGCAGGTTAATATTAAATTCACCATTGGGGGATATAGAGATGAGGTGGTGTGTGATGAGGTCCTTATGTATGTTGGGAATATTTTATTGGGAAGGCCATGGCAACATGATAGGAGAGTGGTGCATGATGGGTTCAAAAACCGATATTCTTTCGTGAAGGGAGGAAAAAGGATCACTCTTGCTCCGCTAACGCCTAAGGAGGTCCAAGAGGACCAATTGAAAATAAAGAGTGAGTTTGAGGGGAAAAATACGAGCGTTGAGGCCACGACCTCAGAAAAAGGAGAGGGTGTGAAAATTGAAAACAAGAGAGTTGAGGCCACGACCTCAGAAAAGGGTGAGCTTCAGAGAGAAAAGAAAAAGAAAAGAGAGTCACCCACAAAAATGAGTTTACTTGCATTTGCTAACACATCCCTCCCTAGTTTGGCTACTTCTGTTTTGCAGGTACTACAATCAAAACATGAACAGGTCTCTCGAACCAACGAAAGAAAGAGATACATAAAGGAGAGGTCATATATGGATTTGAGGTCGAATCCTTTCCAAGAAAGGGGGGATGATGTGATCCGATTTAGGAGACCAAAGGAGAAGTCGACCTATCGGCAATGCGACCGTGATCTACGCGGGAAACGGCACAAGTTTCATGTTTGAAGCGAGCCGAGAAGACAAAGGGGTTGAGCCAAATCAAAGGGGCAAGGTTTGGAGGCCAAGGACACATTCACGGCCGTAAAGTCTATTGTTCACGGCCGTAACAGCCCCTCGGGTCAAAAGCAAGAATTCCAGGATTTTATTACTTACGGCCGCAAAACTACAGTTCACGGCCGTAACTCCTTCTCTGGTGGAATTGAAGAACTTCAGCAATTTGATTCTTACGGTCATGAGAGTTCTTGTTACGGCCATAACTCATTAACAGAGAGTCACTTACGGCCGTAAGTGACATTGTTACGGCCGTAACATCTATTTTTTTCCAGATTTCGCGTTTTTAATTTAAGTCCGTTTCTTTTATTTAATTTTATGTTTTGGGCCCAATTAGCGGAAAAAACCTAGTTATGTCAGTTTTTACATTATATTACTTTGTTTTTCATTATGAAACAACAACTTGGATATTATTGAATGAATTGAGAATTTTCTCTCTAGAAAAGGAGGATTCCTTTTTCTTGTTCTTGAAGAACATTCCATTGAACTTATCAAATATTTTCTTGAATATTTGTGGTGTTCCAATCAAAAACTTATCAAGGAGTTTGACATCCCTTGTGGCGTTTCGAAAACCTCGGTTCTTCAATTCGCACCGTCAATTTATTGCGTCGTGATTATTGGGTTCAGGTCCTACCGTCAATTTTATTTTTTCCAGTATTTTAATTATTGTGTTCTTGTATTTCATGGCTGAATCTGGATCTTTCCTATCTTTGTTTAGTTTAATTCCGCGTGTTCGTTGTGACCCCCTCCCGGGATCACATGAAGAAATCTCGTACATCGCACAGGAGAAATGCTTGTGTGTGTGTGTGTGTATCTTAATGCTTAGTATTAATAATATGTTAGGCTTTAAAAATAATAATTAACTTATCAAAATATTAAAAATTTAACAATAAATATTATTTTTTATTAACAATTGATCTTTTACATAAAAATAAAAAATAAAAAACTGCATGACAAAAATGAAAAAAATTGTCTTAAGAATTTTTTTATTTCATTTTCTAGAGAGTGAAAAAAAAACAATAAAAGGGAAAATATAACAAATAAACATACATTTTTAATTATATCCTTAAGGTTTGTAGAAAAAGAAGAATAAAGAAAATATTATAAATTAAGTAAATATAAATTTTTTTTTTTAAGTCTCCCAAAATCTTGGTACGAATTAGACAATTTTTAAAACTTTATTTTTGTATCATCTACTTAAAAGTTAGTACTCTAAAGATTTTTATAAATGTCTTTTAAAAAAATGACATTTTAAATACCACGAGACTTTTATAAAAAAATTTTAACACCAAGACTTTTAAAAAATTTCAATTGAATATCTCTAAACTTTTAAGAAGAATGCTACTCTATCACCCGATTTTTGCCACACTAACTAGTGCTACACCCTCAAATGGGAGTGTATGGGGGCGGCTGGGGCCTCTTAATTAGAATGAGCAGCCCATCCCCATGTGAGGAATATGGTACACGGTGTGGAGTAGCATTACTCAATTTTTAACTCCTTAAAAGTTTTTACAAATCTATATAAGTCTCAATTGAATACATGATCCCTACATTAAAAATCCATGAATCGCACTACATTGGTCGAATTGCAAAACATGTAGGAGACAGGGACGAATCCAGGAACCAGATACAGCACGAGCGAATTTTATTCAGCACGAGCGGCCACTACATAGTTAAGGGAGGAAAAAAATTGACGTCAAAATTTAAAGGTAAAAAAAAAAAATTTGCCGAATCCAGCATGAGCGACCGGCCGAGCTCGCCACTAGCTGCCTTCGTCCCTGGTAGGAGATAACTGAATTATTGGGGTACTATTTCTTGAAAGATGGCGTACAATCACAGAACAACTTCACCACACAAACAATATCCCCTCCGATCGCGATTACGATTTCCGATTGTTCAACTGCTAAGACTGGTCTATTCGGTGGTGGAGCACTCTTGTCCCTCAGCGCGACCCCTTTCTAGTTGGTGTCTCTGGTGCTTGCTAATAATGTGTGCGAAAAATACTTTCAAGAAAGTTTAGATTGAAGAATAAATTTTAAGAACCATTCAAAAGATGTTTAACTTTAGGGTACGTTTGATTACTATCATTTTCAAGGGAAAATGATGTTTTACAAGCATCTTTTAGGCGTTTGATTGCTAATTTTTTCCAGGTAATTGATTTTTCACCCATTTTCATCACGCGCAGACGCGTTGATTTTCCTCAACTTCACGGAATTGGTTTTCTCACCCATATACTAGAATTTCTATTCCAGACAAAACTTTTAACCATTTTTCGTCACGTTTGATCATTTTTATTGTTATTAATTAATGTATTTTTTTGTCAAAAATTAACATTATTATTATCAAGTACAAATGTGTGTAAAAATTAAAAAATATATATATTTTTTAATTAAAATAGCTAAATTTTCCTTTATTTGTCATGAAAAATAATGTCAATCAAACAATAAAAATTGAAAAATTTCCAACTTTGTCCACCTAGAAAATTAAACCAGTCAAACATATAAAACATTCAATTCTCAAAAATTCAATTTTGTGGAATTCATTTTATTTCCACCATCACTATCAAAAGTAGCCTGATTCCATGCTTACTATACGCTGCTTTAGATCTTTTCAAAATCAAAATTTGTGAGTATTAATATTCAAGAAAACATGGATTATTTGGTTCATTACTGATCAGTTGATCTTCGTTTTGTGCAGTCTAGAATTTTATGTTGTTGCGTACATAGGAATTCCTATCATAGGATCATCATATCTAGAATTAAAAATTCAGTTAAATTGATACAGAACTTGTTTTCGTGTCAACTCACATGGACTATCCACAACTGTTGAAGCATCTGAGATACATGTAGGAGCATATCATATTCGTGGTTAAATAAAATTCTCACATCTTCATCCCCAGCTTCAACCATATATTGAAAATATTTTTAAAAGAATAAAAAAAATAATCAACCTAATTAGATAAATGAATAACAAAAATATAAATATATATTTATATTTATATTTATACAATATTATTTCAAGTATTTAAAAAAAAAAAAAAGAAATATCCTATGTTTAATTAGTATTAATAATATGTTGGGCTTTAAAAAAATAATTAACCTATCAAAATATTAAAATTTTAACAATAAATATTATTTTTTTTTATTAAAAATTGATCATAAAAAATTAAATGATGAAATTGAAAAAACTGCCTTAAGAGTTTTTTTATTATAAATAATCTTTTTCGTTTTCTAGAGAATGAAGAAAAAACAATAAAAGAGAGATAAAAGAGAAAATAGGACAAATAAAATTAGTAGCAGAATTTATTTTTTTTTTTTTTAATTATAGTCCTAAGATTTGTAGAAAAGAAGAAGAAAGAAAATATTATAAAGTAGAAATTATAAATTATTTTTGTCAAAGTTCAAAATCTTGGTATGAATGAGAGACAATTTTTAAAACTTTATTTTGTACTGTTAGCTTAAAAGTTAGTATCCTGAAGACTTTTATAAATATTGTTATTGTCATTGACATTTTTAATATCACGTTACTTTTAAGAACTTATAAAAGATTAGAGCACTCGAACTTTTAGAAAGTCTTAAAATGTTTCAATTGAATATCCATTTATATATAATTTTTAAGAATAATGTTATTCTATCATCTGAATTTTGCAATACCAGATGTCACATCCTTCTATGGGAGTGTGTGGAGACTCTCATAATGAGTAACTCCACCCCCATTTGAGAGGGATGGTGCAAGCTGTGATAAAGTAGTATTACTTTATTTTTAAATCCTTCAAAGTATTTAGAAATCTGCTAGTATTTCTCTCGTGCATTGCACAAAAATTGCTATACGCAATATCAATTTCAATGAGTATTAGTAAATATTTAATACTTATACATAATCAACATAAATATAAAGGCATAAAAAATAATTTTCTATTAAAATAATTATTAAAATTTAAAAAATAACATAACTAATTCAAATTATTAAAAATATTTTTTAATAGTAAATGTTAATTTATATTTAAATAATAAATGACAATTGATTTCTATAGTAAATTACTAAAAATTTCTTTGAATAGTAAATGTCAATTCATATATTTAAATAATAAATGACTATTGATTATGACATTTACTATGCAAATAATAAATGACTTTTTATTCAATAATTTATGAATTAGCCTATGTTTGGTAAAAATTGTTTATAAATTTTGTTTATAAACGCGACATGACATTATCTTATTGTATTGGTCCATTTTATTTTATTTTTAAAAAGTCAACAATTTTGACTGGTAAAAGACATTTGCTTACCGACAATTTTTTACTTTTCAAAAAATGGATCAATGAAATATTGACACATCGCTATTTATAAGTAATATTTATAAACAACCGTAATATTGACACATCGCTATTTTAATGTAATATTATGAGTAAGAAGGTTGATACACGTGGAAGGTATCAATTTATTATAAATTCTACATTAGTCTCTGGGTAAACAGCACAAATAGTTCCCAACCTTTAGGTTTCTTGCGAAAATGGTCCCCAACGTTTAGATTTTTACATTTATACTCTCAGAATCACCAAACGTTGCGAAAATGGTCCCTACGTTAGATTCCGTTAGTTTTTTCGTTAAAAAATTGTAAATAGTACAAATGGTCCCTAACCTTTGAGTTTTTTTACGATAATAATCCCTAACATATTAGGTCACGTTTGGCATTTTTAGTTTGTAACCTCCAAACATTTTACGTATTTAGTCCCTAACATATTAAGCCCCTATTTGAGACCAATTATTTCAAATAATATGGTTTGTAATAGTAATTTTTTGAAGAATTTGTTGTTAAAAAAATTGAATTTATTTGTAAATTATTTTATTGATAAAATGTGTGGTTAAAAACAAATTTTAAAAAATAAAATTTATTTTGAATTTCTAAAATGCACAATAAAATATTTAACAAAAATTCACCGATTCAACCTTTTGAAGAAAAAAAAAAGAATGAATCAATGGAACATAAACAAACAAATACATTGGACATTATTTTAGGAATTGAATAAAAAAAATCCCCTATACGTTAGACATATTTAGTCCCTAACATATTAAGTCCTATTTGAGACCAATTATTTCAAATAATATGATTTGTAACCGTAATTTTTTGAAGAATTTGTTGTTAAAAAAATTGAATTTATTTGTAAATTATTTTATTGATGGAATGTGTGGTTAAAAACGAGTTTTGAAAAATAAAATTTATTCTGAATTTCTAAAATGCACAATAAAATATTTAATAAAAAATCATCGCTTCAACCTATTGGAAAAAAATAATGAATTCATAGAAAATAAACATACAAATACATTGGACATTATTTTAGGAATTGAATAAAAAATATGTTTTTATCAATTCTATTTCCGATTTTCGAAATTTTATTTTTTTTTCAAAACTCATTTTCTTCCACACATTCTATTAATATATATATTTTTAATTTATGCATAAATTAAAAAAAAAAAAAATCTTACGCTTTAACCAAAATTTTCCAAACTTACTTTTCAAATCAATCAATTCTCAAAATCGAAAATTGAAATCGAAAGTAGAACTGATAAAAACATATTTGTTATTCAATTCCTAAAATGATGTCCAATGTATTTGTTTGTTTATATTCCATAAATTTATTATTTTTTATCAATAGGTTGAAATGTTGATGTGGTGAATTTTTGTTAAATATTTTACTGTACACTTTAAAAATCTAGAATAGACTTTATTTTTAAAAATTCTTTTTCAACCACACATTCTATCAGTAAAATAATCTACAAATAAATTCAATTTTTTTTCTTTTACTTTTTAACCACAAATTCTTTAAAAAATTACAATTATAAACCACATTATTTGAAATAATTGGTCTCAAATAGGGATTTAATATGTTATGGACTAAATACGCCAAACGTATAGGGGCTTAAGTTGTTAGGGATTAAATACGCCAAACGTTTGGAGATTTAATATGTCAAATATGACTTTAATATGTTAGGGACTATTAACGCAAGAAATTTAAAGGTTAGGGACCATTTGTACTATTTACACATTTTTAACGGTGGAAACTAACGAAATCTAAAGGTAGGGACCATTTTCGCAACGTTTGATGATTCTGCGGGTATAAATGTCAAAATCTAAACGTTGATGACCATTTTCGCAAGAAACCTAAAGGTTGGGTACCATTTGTGCTTATTGTCCTTAGTCTCTCGTATTCCTTTTTTTTTTCAATTTTCATTCAAAACATCAATCACATTAAAATGATTGTTTAATTTTAACACACAAATATTTGAAATTAATAAATAAAATTATAACTTTATTTACAAATATAAGTAGTCAAAATAATAATTTCGAAAATCTCGCAATCATCATGATATGACAACCGAGTAAAGTTGGAGGCCACGAAATTGTACCGAAAATCTTATACCCTATAATCTTTAAAATTTTTATTAAAATTAAGAATTATTAAAAAATATTAATCATGCTACTAATATTATTAACCAAAAAGAAAATCAAAGCATTAACTTTTCAATCTTCATTCAATAATTTTATCGATACATTATTTATCAAGAACACATTTTTTCAACTCACTTTTAATCAGGCACATTTTTCAAAACTTCTTTTTAACCATACATTACAAAAATATAATCGCTGAACGAAGACTTAATTATTTAAATAGTTAATAATATATATATATATATATATATATATATATATATATATATATATATATATATATATATATAATATTTTAGAAAATATGATTTTTAATATTAAAGATAACAAATGGTTTGATCATTTATAATTAAAACAAGATTTTAACATTGATAGCTACATGTATGGTTTATAATATTGAGAACAATCAATAAATAAAATATCAATAACTAAATAATAATTTTAATATCTGTAAATATTGACTTAATTGAATCAATAATTAAATAATAATTTTAATACAGATCATATCTGTAAATATTGACTGAATTAATTCAATATTAGTGCTAATAAAATAAAGGTTAGAGAGCATTTTTTTAGGTAGCCGCTATTTACATCCACCATTGTTATGTTATCCACTATTAAAAAGAAAAGTATATCTAATTTCAAAATAAAAAAGAAAAGAAAAGTATATCATATTTTGAACTTTATATAAATTTACTTAAGTAGACATGAATAAAATGAAATAAAAATGTATCACTCAAGTCTATCCCTATTACAATTTTTAATGTAAAATATCTGCACCCTTTTTAATTCGGTTGATGAGATTTTGACAAAAGCAAATCTTGTCACATTGCGTGTTGTTTGGTAAAATGTTTATAAACGGTTATTTATAAATATATTATTTATAAATAGCGAAACGACAACATTTTGGTAGATCATTTTTTTTTTAAAATAAAAAATGGTAGATGAGAATCTTTAACCAACAGAAATTGATGATTTTTTTTTTAAAAATTGTCCAATAAAATGTTGTCATGTGATCGTTTATAAACAAATTTTACCAAAAAGATATGTAAGCTATGATATACATACAGCACAACCATTAAAATAAGGATCATGTTACTGATACAGGCGAATTTAACCCTGTCAATGTGAGGGGCTATGCTTATAGCATTTTTCTTATAATATATACCTCGAAAGTAAAGGGACCAAAATGGTCACTGAGAGACATCCCACGAGGTTGGAAGGGAGAAGTTTACATGGTCAATCCATCATCTCATCACTAAAAGAAATTAACTTCATTAATCGACAAGCATGGTCGATTATATAGTCAATCCAACATCATTAATAAAACAAACTTTATTTGACAAGTGTGGCCCAGTATTGTATACGTGTATCATATATACCAACTTAAGAACTAGTGAAAATCTCTCAAGACGGATCCCTCACACTTTTGAAGTACTCCTAAAGCGAATATTGTAATGGCATTAATTGGCGTGACTGTTTGGTGAAGTTGGGATATTTTATGTGGTTTGGTGGAATTATATGGTTTCGGGGGTAGTTGGTGCACACAATGGAGTTTCAACTTTCAACACTAGCAACCATCTCCAGCTAAGTGCATCTTCAGTGCGTTGGGATAACGTGATTTCAAAAAATGGACAATGTGATTTGCTCTTTTTATGCCTAGATAGACTTAGATGTTTTGTAAGACTTGATGACTTGTCAATTATTTTAATTATTTTAATTATTTTGTGAATGAGTTATTAATTTAAAATTTTAAAAAATACTACATGATCAATAATTTTGAATAAATTGATTAATAATTTTAAAAAATATATTTTAATAATAATTTATCAAAAAAAAAAAAAAAAACTATCGCTAAATAAAATTAAATAAAAATATTAGTCATTGAAATATCTTAAAAAATAACATTAAAATTATTTAATATTAATAAAGAATCTTCTGTCTGTAATAATTTAAAAAATCTCGTAATAAATTGAACTATCAAAATAAAATATAAAAATTAAACATAGTCTAAGAAAACAATATTTTTAGTTTATAATAACGAAAAAATGTAAGATTATTTTAATTATCATGTGAATGAGTTCTTAATTTAAAATTATAAAAAAAGTCACATAATTAATATTATTTAGATATAGAAGAAATCAGGGACTTGAGATGTGCCATAGTGGTAGTTGATGCTCTAGTTTGTCCATTCCTTAGCTAGGTCCAAGTAGGCCCGAGGAAATGAATCGGAATCAAAGGTTCGATTCTGTCCTAGTTCGGTTCGATTCATTTAAAATTTTAAACTGTTCAGGTTCTAAAAATCAAGAACCATTCGATTCCGATTATGGTTCAGTTCTTGGTTTAGAACCAGAACCAAGAACCAGAATTTGTAGTACAAGACACGATTTTTTTTAAAAAATTTTTAAAAATATAAATTTAAAAAAATATAAAAAAAATCATCAATTCTTAATCTTAATACATGTTATCCAATCAATTAGTCATTATCAATTACCCAACAACTATTGACTTATTCAACATTATAATAACTATAAGCAAAACAAGTATTAAACAAAAAACCAGAGATCAAAAAAATTTTTTTTACTGGTTCTGTCGATCAGCTTCAAGCCTTCAGCTATCAGTTCTTCAAAAATCAACAAACAGTAAATCTTCACTCTCCATTTTACAATCGTTGTTATTTGTTTTCAAGGATTTACTGAACTTGTGAGACTTTACCTGAAAAGGTGGAGAACTACGAATAGAAATTGAAGAATTTTATTTAGAAGGAGCACATACACTCGGATGAGAAGATATGTTACGGTCTGGAATGGGGTAAATATTTTAATGTCAAGGACAAATATAAGAATTGCATTTGCATATTGATCAAGGTTGATGGTTTTACCGTCTTACATCTCTTACCAGCCGGAATCTATCATTACTTCATTGCTTAGGTTTGAAAATTTTAGTTTAGGAAATCGGAACTAAAACCAGAACCAAAAGAACCGAACGCTTCGGTTCCGATTTGATTTTTCTCTTAAAAAAAGAACCAACGGTTCTTTTTTTAAAAGAATCATCGGTTCTTGGTTCGATTCAATTCTATTGGAATCAAAACCATATGAAATCACGTCCACGCCTAGATCCAAGGTTCAAGTCCCTACTCCCCTTCCTCCACTCCCTTTGTAAATCAAAATAAATATAGAAGAAACCATTGTATAGAAAATTTTAGACTTCTTCGTCTATTTATTCACGTTATTTAGAAATTCGTCTATTTCATTGTCACACCAACCACAATTCACGTAGTGCATTGGAAATGTTCTAAAGGAACAATTTTTCCATCTTTCATCAACACCTAAAGTTGTGATATTCACGTATTACATATTTAACCTTTAATTACCAGCAATCGGCTGGTGGCTAAAGGCGAGTTTAACTTTCTTGTCTTTCATAAGGGATATGAGGTTTCGCCTTCATCCGGTTTGGACATTCAGATATTCAAGGGGGACTTTGCTTGGGGATTTTACTTAAAATGAATTGAACAGGTCTGAGATGAGATTAACTACTCTACGAAACAAGAAAAATTGCTTCTTATCGTTTTAGAAGCAAAAATACGATAGTTTGAGATCCTTTATAATGAGGTTTTATTATTTATTTATTTTCATTTTTTTTTTTGCAAAAATGTATTTTGAAATAAAGATTTTTCGAAGAATATGTGACTAAAAAATAATGAAATTTTTTTGATATACGTGTAATAATAATATTATTATTATTATTTTTGAAAATTCTTGTTAAAAATAAGAAGGAAATGTATTAAATTCTAATGGATGAGTTAGCACCAAGTCTAGAACTTAGGGTATCCATAATAAATGAGTTAAATTACATGTTAGTAGAATAAACTAGTTAAGGTTCAATATTAGCAGTTCTTTCATGATGTCCTCATAAAAGAGCATCCGCATTGGATGTGTTAAGCTAACCTCATAGTCAAAATATCTTAATATCTTAATCTTAATATATATAAAAGTAGAATAGCCGTCACCAAAATACACAAATAGTTTCTCGTCAAATTTTTTTCCTAATTAACTTGGAACCTTTTTGCTAAAAAATAGTACATTAAATATTTTAGCAATTATTATTTTACATGTGTCATTAATTGCATTGGCATCCGTGCTATGTTATTAATAACATCAAAATATTATTTTTTTCTATTTTATTATTATTCTTTTAATAATTTTTGTATTATTTTGAAATCGAAAAATATTTAATATGTGTGTCAAATTAAAGATCACAGTGAGAAGTTTAATACAAGCTAACAAGTGAGAGCAAATAGTAAATATATCGTCCGTAAAATCATATATTAATTAATGTATATAAAAGTAGAATAGCGCGTCACCAAAATACACACATATTTTCTTACCAAAACAATTTCTAAATTTGGAAATTTTTTGCTAAAAAACAGGACATTAAATATTTTAGCAATTATTATTTGGGATAATTGTATAGATTACTTACTTTAGATAATAAAACTGATTTTTACTATCCAAATAAAAAATTTTGAAAAATACTTCATTGTTACTAAAAAAAATTGAAAAGTATCATAGGTATCATACTGTGATACTAACATATTTGAGAAGTATCAAAAGTATCAGATTGTGATACTTCACGTGATTATGAAGTATTTTTCAGTTTTTATGATTTTATTATAAGTAATTTTCAATTTTTTATAAAATTCATGTAAATTTCAATTTGATCCCTAAAAGTAGTGTAATTATGTGAATAGCCCTTATTATTTTACATGTGTCATTAATTGCATTAACATCCGTCCTATGTTATTAATAACATCAAAATGTTATTTTTTCTATTATATTATATATTATTCTTTTAACAATTATTGTATTATTTTGAAATCTAAAAATATGTAATATGGATGTCAAATTAAAGATCACAGTGAGAAGTTTAATGCAAGTTAACACGTGAGAGCAAAATGTAAAAGACTCACTATATATATTTTATTTATATTTTCATTAATAATATTTTTATTGACATATAATTAAATATGCATTTAATTAGGTTCAATTAATTGCATCGCATTTCAAAATTAAAAATTATTAATCATGTAAAGGATCTCTTGAGTTGAATTCTATGTTCATGCACCACAAATCTTGAGGTTGATTTTCACTTTCGTGCATTGTCAATATTGCTTAATTTGTTATATTTATTTATATATAGGACCGCATATATTTAATTTGTTACAATTACTTTATTTTATGTAAATTATAATATTTTGGGGGTTATTATTTCTATTCACATTAGTCAAAAATATTTGGAAGAATTTTTTTATTTATTCTATACAACAAATATTTGAAAATTTTCATTATTTAATTTAAATTTGAGCAATTGTTTAAATATGTTCATCTATAACAACTTCGTGTATCACACGGGTGTGAGCAATTACAAACTGTACAAAAAATGTATTATTTAAAGAGGTTTTTCAAAATTGATGAAAATTGTAATTTCTTTCTAATTTGAGCATTCGTTAACAATCTGTATCATTAATCAAAGCAAATTATATATTCAACTAGTTGCACACCCGTGTGTTGCACGAACATATTTCTTTTTCAAATAGATTATACATAAACAAATGAAGATCAAAAAAAGAATATTAAAAAAAAAAAGAGAAAAAGTAATGTTGCAGGCACCAATTAAAAAAATAAATCATTCTTATGTTGATAATATTACAAATTCTGAATAACTTCCTTATACACAATAGTTGTTGTTTTATTTGTTGGCTTTCCGTCTCTATCACATTAAAAGCTTGATTGAAAATGGACCAATGCTAATCATTAAAAGCTTGAGCATCATGTTCTAGAAGGTAAAATTTTGTCTATAAATAATGTTAAGGACAATGTCAAACGAAAAAGTATTTATCCCAAGAACGTAATTGACTTCACAAGATGTGAGGTTGTCTTTCATGTTCTAGAGAAGACAATTTCCATGTACGTATATATAGAAAATATTTGCCTTCCAAAAGTTTAAAAATTCATTTGCTGTGAAAATAGGGAAAATGAGACATTGTTAATCAAAGTTGGAAAATATCTTCCAAGGAAAATTTTAGTAATCAAATATGGCAAAGTTGAAAAATATTCAAAAATTTGCCATATTCCTTGAAAAATGTGCAAAATACGTTTTAAATTAAGGTTTTGTTCGACGGTCAGGCCAATTTAGAATCTTGGTTTATTTTACCTTTTTTGAAGGTAAGATGTGTGGTTAAAACTTAAAAGTGATTTGAGAAATTATGTAAATTATAATTTTTTATTATTACCAAAAAATGAAAAAAATGCAGTTGAAAAAAAAAGTGGGTTGCGTTTAATTGCATTGGAGATTATTGAAAAATGTACAAAATACGTGTAAAAATATTTTCCTTCCAGAAGTTGAAGAATTCATTTTCCGTGAAAAGAGGGAAAATGAAACATTGTTCATTAAAGTTGCAAAATATTTTCAAAGGAAAATTTTTGCAATCAAATATGGCAAAGTTGGAAAATGTTAAAAAAAATTGTCATCTACCTTGAAAAAATGTGCAAAATAAGTGTTAAATTAAGACTTTATTTGGCGGCCAGACCAATTTATAATCTCGGTTTATTTGACTTTTTTTTAAGGTAAGATGCGTGGCCAAAAATTGGACAGAGAAAATGTATATTGTTAAAAGTGATTTGAGAAATTATGCCCTTATTTGGCCCTCGATTTTGGTAAAAATTTGGTTGTGAATAGTAAATTTGGTGTCAGATTCGTACAAATTCTTGCGGCTTCAAACAATAGTTAATATTTTAAAAATGGTAGGGCCCACAAAGTCAACACAAATTCTTGAAATTTCAGTGAAAAAGGCAATTTGGGCCCTACAAATTTTTGCACTTCCAACATAAGCCAACCAACTTTGACTTCCACATTACAGTGGAAAACTGAAATTTGCCAAAAAAAAAATCGTGAAAATCGGGGGACAGACAAGGGCTATGTAAATTATAATTTGAAATCATTACAAAAAAAATGCAGTTGAAAAAAAAAATTGTTTGCATTGAATATTATTGAAAAATGTGCAAAATTCCTTGAAAAATACTTTCCTTCGAAAACTTGAAAAATTCATTTGCCATGAAAATAGAGAAAATGAGACACTATTCATTAAAGTTGGAAAATATTTTCTAAAGAAAATTTTTGCAATCAAATATGGTAAAGTTGAAAAATGTTAAAAAAAAATTGTCATCTTCCTTAAAAAATGAGCAAAATAAGTGTTAAATTAAGGGTTTGTTCGGCGGCCAGACCAGTTAATAATCTTGGTTTATTTGATTTTTTTAATTTTTTAAGGTAAGATGCTTGATAAAAAATTGGACAGAGAAAATGTGTGTGGTTAATTAAAATTGATTTGAGGAATTATGTAAATTATAATTTGTAATCATCACCAAAAAATGAAAAAAAAAATGCAGTTGAAAAGAAAAGCTGTTTGCGTTTAATTGCATCGGAGTTTATTAAAAAATGTGCAAAATACTTGTGAAAATTTTTTTCTTCCAAAAGTTGAAGAATTCATTTGAAATGAAAATAGGGAAAACGAGACCCTGTTCATTGAAGTTGGAAAATATTTTCCAAGAAAATTTTTTGCAATCAAATATGACAAAATTGAACACTGTTAAAAAATTCGTCATCTTCCTTGAAAAATGTGCAAAATTAGTGTTAAATAAAGGCTTTGTTCGGTGGCCGGACCAATTTATAATCTTGGTTTATTTGAATTTTCTTATATTTTAAGGTAAGATATTTGGTTAAAAAGTGGACAGAGAAAATGTGTGTGATTTAAAGTGGTTTGAGAAATTATGTGAATTATAATTTGTAATCATTACCAAAAAATGAAAAAAAATGCAATTGAAAAAAAAAAAAGAGTTTGGGTTTATTTGCATTGGAGATTATTAAAAAATGTGCAAAATACGTGTAAAAATATTTTCTTTCCAAAAGTTGAAGAATTCATTTGCAATGAAAAGAGGGAAAATGAGACACTGTTTATTAAAGTTGGAAAATATTTTTCAAGGAAAATTTTTGTAATCAAATATTTGCAAAGCTGAAAAATGTTAAAAAAATTGACCTCTTCCTCGAAAAATTTGTAAAATTAGTGTTAAATGAAGGCTTTGTTCGGCGGTCGGACCAATTTATAATCTTGGTTTATTTGAATTTTTGTATTTTAAGGTAAGATGTGTGGTTAAAAATTGAACAGAGAAAATGTGTGGTTAAAAAATAAAAAAAACGTAGTTGAAAAAAAATGGTTTGCGTTTAATTGCATTGAAGATTATTCGAAAACGGTGAAAAATATGTGTGAAATTAATGTGGATAAATCAATTTTAAAAAAAGGTTAACATGAAAGTTGGCATGAGCCATGATGTAGATTCCCAAGTAGGCAAGTAGTAATTATGTATTTGACCATTTCACGTATTTTACCATTTCACAAGGATAAAAATCTGTTCTAAAAATCTAAAGGAAAAAAAGAGGATAAAAAGTAGATTTTCATTTAGGCGGGAAAAAGTGGGCCCCAAGCTTAGTTGGTATTATATATACTAGTGTTATGTTACTTATATATATTGAATTTATATGTTAATATATGAAATAAATATTTAAAGAAAAATGAGAAACGAAGGAAAACAATTTGCATAACTATTCAATTTTAATGATTATTGACATAATTATTCTTTTCAAAATATAATTTCTAGATAATCACAAATTAATTTTATTTCATATTTATTTTAACATTAAAAATTAAATATATGTGATCTTTTATTTAAAGGAATGTAACAAATTACGCAATTTGAAATGTTAACTTTAATTAAATTTTTCCGAACGTATATTGTAAATATATTTAGCTATATGTACCAAAAAATCATATATGCATCTCAATTTATAAAAGTGGTACGGATGTTTAACACACAAGATATAATACTCTACCACTTACCCATTTGAAATTGGTTTTTCAAGAATCAATTTTTCTGAACATTCATTCTCAATCACAAGTCATACATTCTTTAAAAAAATCATTTTTACAATTTTTCATACAAATTTTTAACTACACATTCTAAAAAAAAAAAAAAATCACTTTTCACAAAATCAATTCTCAAAAAATCAAAATCCAATTATCAATTTTTGTAACTAGGACAAGATCAGATGAGATATCAGACATATACATAGACAAGTGCAAAATAAATAAATAAATAAATAAAATAAAGATGAACTAAAATAGATAATATAATCTACATATCATTAAGAATAGAATTTAAATACCGAGAAATATTAAACAAATAGAGGTTCAATTAATCTAGTATCATCGAACAACATTGGATAAAACTATCATTGTCCTCAAATGACTTCATAACTTAATATGTAATCAATTGTAACTAAGATTGAAAATACAAACTGGAAACCTATGCCTCACAATGATTTACATATCGCGTATGTTGGACAAAATAGTTCGAAGGTGAAAAAAGTTCATAGTCGATGACAATCTGCTGTATGACATACTATTGAAAACATACCTTAATTCAATAAATCAAATATTACAAATTCATTTTTGAAAGTATCGTAATGTTAAAAATATAAAAAAGGAATTGTTAAAAAATATAAGTTCGTCCACGCACATTCTAATATTAGATTGTGATTGTTTTTTTATATTGTTTAGGTGAAAATCATTTTTATTCAATATTTTATCGTTTTGTAGTCATTATTTTCTACATTTTAAATCAGTTTTTAATTACGTTAAAAATTAAAGAGATGAAAATTTTAATTTTACCATTCGTAATATATAAATCATATCTTCAACATACTTATAACCCTTTTTTATGCTCACTTGATTTAAACAAAACTGATAATTTATTTGGACACGAAACATACAACATTTTAAATTTTAAATTCCAAAATTATGAGTATTAAAAATGTATTTGATGTTGTTTAAAAAAAGTATTTGTGATTTTGAGTGGTAATTTTTAGGAAAATATGTCGTAAAAAAACTAAGTATCTTTTTTGCATTTTTGTGTAATATTATATTATTGTTAAATGTGTGGTTGAAAAAAAAAAGATAAAACCATGTGTGAGGAATAATAAACATCAAACCGATATTAAAATTGGTTTACATGGGATAATATGGACTTTTGACAACTCTAACATAAAAATAAATAAATAAATAAAAAGATAATAAACTTAAAATCCACCTACAAATCTTTCACGTTACACAAAATCAAAACCCGAAACTTTTGGACCACTTCTTCAACTAAGATCAAAACTCTGGTATATCTTATTCCGTTCATTTCACGCTAAATCACAAATCACATCTGGTTAATATGATTTCGGATCGTTTGATCTGATGAAAGATTCAAAGAACGCCATTGATTAGCAAGGTTATGGTCAGATCTTCACATTCAACCATGGAGAAAAACAAAAAAAGGAGCCGGACGTGACGTCGAAGGTATCATTCGTTTCTTTCACAAGAAAATGGGAAAATCTAAATCTCTTGTATATTTTTAACAAAAAAAAAAAAAAAAAAAAAAGATAATGTATACATACATTGACAGCTTTTTTTTTTTGGATCCAATTCAGTGGTAAGTTTTTATTTCCATGTGATTTGTTTAAATAATATAGTTTAAAATGCTTGAAAGCTTAAAATGGGAGAAAAAATAAATACACAAACAGTATTATATATGTATTTATGTATGTATATCTATCTCTGATATGAAGTAAGAAATTTTAAAAAAGAGAAAGAAAAAACTAAATCAGTGAATAATCATATTGCGGATTTTTAAAAAAATTACTTATTATATATGATATAAATAAATGTACCTGTTATGTTGTCTGTCTAATTATTTTTTGCTTTTATGAATCTAAATAAATTGTAATTGGTTTTCATTATTGGGAAATAATTTTTGATATTTAAATGCACGGTTTCTGAAATTTAATCAACACAATATACTTGCTTTTCCTAATTTATTGAATCAGTAAAACTTGTGGTTATCTCATTAAATAAATTCATTCTCTTTGATTAAATGGCGGCAAAAGTGTAGATGCTAGATCGAAATACAGATATTAAAATGGTGCACAATTAACCAAGGGTCAATAACTACAATCAATGTGGAAGGAAGGTCATAAATGTATTGTGGAAGACGTACCTCATGCATGGTTTCACATTAAAAAAGGCATTACCTTATGAAAATGTATGTATTAAACAAATTAATGAATTTGTATTAAATTACATTCTTTTAACAATTAATGTTTAATTATATGGAAACTTACTATTTATAGAAACAAAAAATGGACTGAAAAATAGACAAGAATTGTTTTAAGGCAATAAATTCGATCATATTTATCTAGATTTTCCATTCACATTTGACATACGTCCATTTTGCATTCACACCATTTAAATTTATGGAAACTTATTATTTATAGAAATAAAAAATGGACAGGAAAATATTTTTAGTAACTACCCTACTTTTATATATTATAAAAATAATAATAGATTTTTTTTTCTATTTTGTAATAATATTTACAGTAAAATCATTTCATATTATTCTTCTATACAATGTACGGGTGTGATACTAGTAGATGTTAAATGACAAGTGTACATGTTAAAGTTAACACATTCATTATTGTCACAATGAATGTGTTAATTTTTAGTTAAGTTCAAAAGTATAATAAATATTAATTTTTAAATAGCAAAATTTATAGTGGATGGGGGTGGGGGATTTTGGCTTGCGAGGAAATCATTGGACATTTTCAAAAATTTTAATTTAAAATTATTGTGTCATCAGTTAAAATGCAAACTAAATTTAATAAGAAAGTTAACACTTGGTTAAAAAAATTCACTTAACTTGTATTTTAACATATCCAATGTAGACATCAATTCAACCCTTTTACTAAGCTTTTGTTTGGTGACACTGTTTAATTTATAAAGTGGTTTATTTATAATTTTGAGATAAAAATTAAAAAAGTAGTGGTTGAAAATTGGAGAGAGAAAATGTGTTTGATTAAAAAATGATTTGAAAAATTGTGTAATTTATAAACTGGTTTATAAATCAGTTTATTTGGTTTACCAAACACTTGCTAACTTATGCCACTAACATCTACTTTAACAAATCAAATGCAAATGCTCTTAAGTAACATATATACATGTTAAAATTAATCATTAACTTTTGCTACATTGGATATACTAATTTCTAACTAAGCTCAAGAATATAATAAATATTTATTTTTAAAATAGCAAAATTTATATATTAATATGATACTCATTTTGAAGATTTCATTAAATTATAAAATATGAAATTTATGAAATTAACAAAAAATTATTGTATTTATCGACATTAAAAAAATTTGAGAAGAAAAAAGAGAGAAAAAAAAAGAATAAGATTTTAGGGAAATTTTTTAACATAAATTGCCATGTAATCAATTATAGGGATGGCAACGGGGAGGAGTTGGGTCGGCGTGCTCCATGCCTCCCCCCCCCCCTCCCGTCTCAGATAATTTACCCCGCATCAGTCCTGTGCCCAGCTTAAAGGGGGGACGGGTCAAAGCGGGGCAGGGTGCGTCGACAAATCGCCCCATTTAGTGAACCATTTATATTAGCGGGGCGGGACGGGACGAGTTTCATAAAACTAAATTATTTTGAATCAAAACCAAATCACAAGCTTCACACACCCACCCACCCACCCGAAAGGGTCTCTACTTAGTGGTAAAATTGATTGTTGTCATTATACATTGCATCAATAAAATTGTTTGAAGAAAGTAATTAGCCATCTACATTGCAGTTTTTCTTGCTGCAACTTACAATGTTGGATTGGAGAGGTATTTAGTAAACTATATTAGAGAAGACTGAATTATATTATTTAGGAGATTGACTTATTTTATTTGATCTTTCTTATCTGCCTTATACTTTCATAATTCATTTTTATATTCAAAGTAATTCTATTGAATGAACAATTTTGTCTTACCATTCACTAAAAATGGAGGAAATGCAGAGTAAAATAAAGATTGAGAATAAAAATAGTGAATGATTAGTTAATTTTCACATAACATTGATTTGTTAATTATTCAAGCATACCTCATTTTTTTAAAACTGGAGAACGGGGCGAAACGGGGCAGGGCAGGGGAAAACCGTCCCCTCCCCGTTTAGATTGAAGCAGAGTTTTTTTTGCCCCATATCCGCCCCCACGGATCTATTTATGCCCGCAGTTCTGCCCCTAATGGGGGCGGAGCTCCGCGGGTCACGATTTTCACAGTTCGTTTTGTCATCTCCAATCAATTAAGTTGCTAGCCAAATTTAATAAAGAAGTTAACATATAGTTAAAAAGATTTCCTTAACTTGTGAGTTAACCTATCTATTGTAGATTAATATTCAACTCCTAACTAATTTATTTCACTAACAATATGTACTTTAATTAATTCATCCATTGTGGATACTTTTAACTTTTTTTTTTTTGTTAAATTTAACAAGCAACTTAATTAATAACATGGCAATTTATGTTAAAAAATTTTCCTAAAATCTATTCTTTTTTTTTTCTTCTTTAAATTTTTTAATGTCGATAAATAAAATAATTTTTTGTTGATTTTTCATAATATAATTTAATGAGATCTTCAAATATATATAAATTTTGCTATTTTAAAAATAAATAATTATTGCATTCTTGAACTTAGTTAGAAATTAACATATCCATTATAGCAAAAATAAGTGATTAATTTTAACATGTATATGTGTCACTTAACATTTAATTTTTTACTCATGTGACTAGCTAAATTTAGTTAGTCCATTATGGATGCTCTAAGCCCCTGTTTGATATAGATTAAAATTGAATTTTTAGTAGATTTTAATAATAGTTAATGAGAGCGTGATTGAAAAATTTTGAATCCCTTAATAAAATATGTTGATAAAATTAATTGTTGACTTTAATTCGGTACCCATTCTCTCTTAAAATGTGAGGATGACACATATCCTTATTTATTTAAAGAATTAGTCTATTTGTATCCCACACTTGACATCAAGTATGACAACACACTTACATAGGATGTGTGGTCCAATCATCATTGCTGGACGAGCCTCATAATCCATGAGAGTGCATCGTCATACTTGGAGTTAAGTGTGTGGTGTTTATAGCAATTATTATTGTTATTTAAAACCACTGCCAATAAGGTTTACCATCCTTGTTAAAGCAATATAACTAAAACTAGATAAATACTAGGTCTATATAAAAACCAAAAAACAAAAATTGAAAATAATGACTTTAAAATTAATGATAATGATTCAGACTCAATCTTATCAAAAACTAAATTTAGATAAAGATCAAAATTAAAGATAACGAACAAAATATGATGAAAAATCAATCTTCTAATCAAGTCCACTAGTTGCGTGATTGCATCCATGTTTGTGGAACAAGTGACGAGTGGCTGTGCCCTCCATCTCACACGACTGCAAAAAGCCAAAAACTGTTTGGACGACGCTGTTATTTGACGATCATCAACCGAACACGCACCCATGTTTGAACCAAATATGGGAAATGTTGGAATTATATATGCCCATAGAGTATAATTCACGACATTTAAAAGTAAAATATTAATTGGTTGTATTAATATGATGTTGTGTTTGTCCACGGGTCGATTTGATATTACAAATTGAGTGTTTAAGTTGTTAAACACTGAAAGATTCAATTTGTGATTCGATCTAAAATTAACGTTCACGATCAGTAAATAAATATGGACAATTTATTTTGATAAGATCGTCTCGATTTTATTAAAGTCTGTCTTTGACTTTGGTAATAAAATTGAGAGTACGTTTGGAACGTATTGGACGGGACCACGTGAAATTAATTTGTGACATTGACCATACAAATTTAATTTCACTTGATTATTGTACGTGGGACCTTAATCCTAATAGGATAATGGACTTCGATTACTAACTTGAAGTTCTTTGAGGTATCAATGGGTGAGATCAAATTGCTGATCAATATCTCGGTACTTTGGGAATTAAAGTAAACTAACGAGGAACATATATTCGTATTATGGAATCCGTCACCTTTTAGGTATGATCATAATCTCACTGGTTCTTCTAGTGGACAGTTGAATCTGAGCTCAGTAATTCGACAGTGACTGTTGAATTCTATGATGTGATGGGATCACATCGAACTGTCAGACAGAAGATGAGAGTTGAGAATTTATGAATATTCGAAGAAGGGCATTTTGGTCATTTTAACTTGCTCCGAATATTCGAGTTGATCGACGGGGGTAACATGTAAGAACGATAAGTCAGAGGATATAATTATTGATTAATTGTTTCAGTAATTTCAATTTTACTAAGAGTGCAATCTCGTTCTTTTAGTGGAATAGAACGTGATTAATAAATTAATTTTGACTGATCAAGAGTTGATCGGGTCATAATTAATTTATTGGAGCTTAGTTTAATTGGGTCCGATCAGGTTCCCTCGGTGGCTTCACTATAATGGGTTTATACATGCTTTTTACCTGTATTGGGTTGTGCAGAAATGGGCCTGGGTTATGGTACTAGGCCTGGTAGGGTTTTGGAGTGTAAAGATGTTACAAATAGTCTCCCAAGACTATTTTTCTTAACCTAATAGGAAAAGTGGCGAGACACACACTAAAGTGTGTAGTGTGTGTTTCCTCTTTACAAAGAAACCCTAATCCTAGTTTAACCTAGATCTTGAAAAAGGTGACCACACACCTGCACAACTGCCATTGGAGAACACCGAGGAAAGCTTGAGGGTTTGAAGCTTTGGTGGAATCAAGCAGCAGTCGATGAAGATTATTGTAAAGCACGCTACAAGGGTAATCTTCTCAAAATCGTTTTTAGTGCACAATATTATTTATTCCAAGTTGAATACATAGAACAGAAAATCCTGTAACGGGATGATCTATCACAAGAAATCAATTTTTGTGAGTAGAACAACCCGGGTTCCCAACAATTGGTATCAGAGCGTCAGGTTTTTGATACTGTTTTGTGTATTTAGGAATAAATATTTTTGTCTATGCATGTGTTAGTTGAGCGGTGTTAGGTTTTATGTGATTTGATTGTTATTGGATGAATGATATTTTTTATTGAACAAATTTATGGCCTTAGATTTTTGTCGTGAAATCTTGTATTTGTATTATCGAGTCTTGTAACAAAAGGGGTGGATTACGATTCCATGTTTTCCCTTTTGATTTTTTGATTTTTGCAATAGAATTAGGGTTTGTATTATTTCTATTGTAATTATAAAATTCGAGGACTAGATCTGCAGTTTCGGATTGAGGGATCAATTATGCAGTTTCAATGAAGGACTTCTTTTGCAAAAATCGGAGGACTTCCAAGGCAATTTCAAAAAGTAGACTCAAATTCGTCTTCCTCAACAAATAAAGGACTTGGCTTGCAATTTCTGAAAATCCACCATGAACGGCATGCAGGCAGTCGGCGGGACTCGTGGGTGCTACCATTGTGATCGGCAGTCAATGACGGCGCTTTTGGCACTGCTATCTTGGCTCGATCGCGACGGTAGTGGAACCCACATATGTCGCTGCAAACGATCCGCAGCACCTGGGTCATGCCGTTGCGACGGGTGGTTGAACATGGTGTCCTTGGCATCGTGATCTCGCGGGGGAAGCGGCACCTGTGGACGCTGCTGCCTGTGCAGCGCTGCGGAAGATCGGCAGCACCAACCGTGGTGCTGCCGCTACTGCCATTGTTGGTGTATTACACCATGTTGGCGGCGGCGGTGGCACCCGGAGGTTGGCACCGTCGTGACATGATTCCAGGCATTTTCCGACGATGGCATTTCGGAAGGCAGCGGCTGAAATCGTGGCTGAAATCACGGCTGAAATTTTTGAGTTCTCGGTTTGGAGGTTACACAGCAACCTTACAGTGATGGGTGAATTCAGTTGGGCCAATAATTTCAATTGGGCCGGCTGTGAGTTCTTAATGGGCTGGCTGTGACTTCTTCTTGGGCCGGATGGACTGAATTAAAAATTGCAGAATGGACCAGTTTAATTTTGGGCCAGATTATTATTATTTGAAGAGTTCGAGTAATGGGCTGGACACTTGCAATGGAAATTGAAGAATTGGGCCGGGTTGTGGCTCAATGTAATCTTTAATTAATTTGTAATTTTTGTGTCTAGGTTTGGCCATAAATTATGTTCATATTTATTTTATTATCGCATTTATTTTATGCTTTAATTAAATTGTGAATGAATGTCATTAGATAACATGTCATGTAGATCGCATAAACACCGCTCTAGGTACTATACTGTCATGCATTGTTTTATATTTTATTTTCTTTTCTTAATGTTAGATTAGAAAATAAATATATTTATTAATAATTAAATTGATTTTAAGAGTTAAAATTGATTGGTAATTATTAAATTAAAACCCAACAGTTCAAAATATTAAGTGAGTGAGGGTGCAAAATATTTTGAACCCACGGCCTCCCCTATTAGCCCATTAGTAAAAATTTGTGTATACCTCGTGCTAATCTAATTAGTCTCCCTATAGGAGGGCTGCACTGTTTTGGTTACTAGATTGGGCCCAATTAGGTGATAATTTTTTAAGTGTGAATTAATCATGATTACCCTATAGGTGACATAATTAATTTGGTACTTGAAATATTATTAATATAGGGGTTAGACACTTAAATCAATGACATCGTGGGGACTTCCTATAGAATATCCAAACGATGTCAATGATGGCCAAATTTTAACGACTATAAATTAAATATTGCATGAGATGCTAGATATATTTAATTTAGTGGGAGGGTCCCAGCCTAGCCATAAATCACATTTATTTCTCCTATAGAGAAATGTGTTTAAGATTTTGGGGTTTTAGGTTGTCGTCATATTATAGTAGTTTTGGGCCTACTTGTGCATAATTTTTTATTCATGCATCATATATAAAAGTATTCATCATTTATGCAACTCGTGTTTAATACATTTATTTTATTTGAATGTCGTATTTCCACAACTAGTTATATGTTTAGACATCGCCAACTAATTTGCGAAAACTGTAACATGTCTCGTTATAATTCTTTTCCACTTATGACATTTGTTCGTGCTAGAAGATCCTTGTTCAAAAATAATTATAAATCTTCCAATGAAAATGGTTTTATTTTGATGAGATGGTTTATTGCATAATTTTGATTCTCACGTCAAGTACTTCGCAATAAAAACATCAAAATAGGATACCATATTTATTTTCTCGATGGAAGGGTATTTATGATAATTTGAACATTTTAATTATACAAAATATGCTATCAAGCTATAATATATCTCTACTTATGAACCGATCACGTTTTTGCAAGAGACCATTTGGTAAAACATAATTGGTCACTTTAACGTGGTGGAGGTTCCATTTGCAAACATTGATTCATGTGACATAATGTTTGAGAAATCTTTTAAGATGAGCTCTTGCGGTTCAGTGTGGACTATATTCACCAGGATGAACGTGTCCCTGAAAGGTTCAATGTAAGCTATTCATAGAGAAGAGATTATTTTAAAGCAACAGATAGTATGGTAGGCCCTCTAACCTTTTTGCTTTTGAGCAAAGATAGGACTAATGAGGAAGTAGCCTTTCCTGGAAACTCTATAATGGAGTAAGACTCTATTCATTGTGTTATGGTTAGTAATTGAGTCTATCTTGATTATAGATTCTAGAGTAACTAATCACTATTGCAAGTTGTTGCAATTTGGTCCTAGGTGACCAAATGATACAATGAGATAGAGTATAATATAAGGATAAGCACGGGTACGGTAATATGGAAAGAGCCGTAGGGCTTTTATGTTTGTGAAACAATTTAATTGTTATTTTGTCTCTTTATTATTTGAGCGGAATTATTTAGCACTTAATTTCCAGTTATTAGTTGGAATTAAGTTAAATAATGCTCTTATTATTGCGAGACAAATGGTTAACAATCTCAAAGCCTTGTAAATGGTTCTAAGTGTAATATTACTACAAGTGATAAGGGATAGACGACTCCTTGTATTAATGAACTCTTTTATAAGATCTTAAGATAATCATATTTATCTAAATAAGATTGAAAGACTAGTACAGATAGCCTCTAAGAATTTTGGAGGTGGAATCTATGTGGGCTTTTGAATTTTATTTAGAGGGTAAAATGATTAAGATCTTAGGCTTGGTTACACTTATCCAAAACTCGATTTTAATACTAGTAAGGGATGGACCTCAAAAGGATCTGAGGTGGAATCTATACTATTTTTCTGAATCTTGTTTAGAGGATCATATAACCAAGAGTCCTTATACTTTATATGGACTTAAGAGTTTGAGGATTAATACATTTCGATATGAATGGATTCTTTTGTGCTCAAGATACGAGAGAGTACGAGTAATTCATCACTTTTATTGATGATCACTCCAGATCTCGATTATATACTTAATATCTCATTAATCCGAAATGTTGAAGAAATTCTAGAATTTTGGATAGAAGTTGAGAAGTAATTAAGAGAATCGAAATACTTCGATTTGATCGAGGTTTGTGTATCTCTCATATGAGTTTAGGAACCATTTATCGGAAAAGGAGAACAAAGTAATACCAAATCAATGATGAGTTATCCTCATTACTAGTTTCATTTGGGAATGTACACCGGAGATAGTCAGGTTCCTTCATAGCATAGTACCATTGATTCGTTTCCTGAAATACCCCTAGAGTTGTGGCATGGGTGCAAGCCCAGTCTATACCACATTCAGATTTGGGGACTTTTGGCACACAAGCTGAAAGGAAGGATTGACGAGATGGTGGCAACAATGAAGGTTTGATTATATATAAGGTATACAATGAAACTAGAAATTATTTCTTCTATAGTCCTCTGGTCCAAAAAGTATTTGTTGAGAACAAATGTGACTTTCTTAGAGGATAAGGCATATAGAAGAATACAAATCCACAAGTAAAATTCTATTGGATAAGATGTTAGAACGTGGTTTAAACAACTTGATTCCAGGTTTCCGCATAGAATTAATCTTGATGATTTGGGACTTCCTACGGAACCGATGGTTGCTGATCCTAGTGGGAGAAATAGGCAAGTGGTTCAACCACTATTTTTGCCTGGTGAACCCAATGGACAGGGAAAAACCAAAGGTTGTAGTCGAAGTTGCTCTCACTGTTCTGCCTCTTCTTTATGTTCATAAAGAGGTAGTGAAGAGGTTGATCCCAATTAGGGATATAACCAAGTAGTGGGAGAAGAGGAAGTAACTCTGTTTGGACATAATGGAAATACACTTCCAGCGACTAATTGGAGTGGGAGGGTTGTAAGACCACCTTCTTGACGCTTATTCTACGGAGAGTCTTTTTAGACAGTCTCTACTGAAATAAGAGAAGGACTCCTCATTTAGGGAAGTGGTAGAAGTTATGGAATTGAAATCATGGAAGGTGAACGAGAACTCAGAATTAGATTCCTAGTAATCCAACAAAGTTTGGATATTTGTAGACACACCCAATGGGGTCAAACCTATAGGGTGTGATGATTTTTAAGATGATAAAAGAATGGTAGATGGAAAGGTTGATACCTTTGGTGCAAGGCTTATGGTTGTGGGTTTGTGAAACCCTTCTCGCCAATAGTCATGCAACAGTTTACCTGGATCTTTTATCCATTGTCGTTCATTGTCAAAATGAGGTACGACACATGGATGTCAAGATGTTGTTTCTTGAATGCATCTTGAGGAAATCATTTACAAAGTGTAATCTGATGAGTTCATATTAAAAACCATGAAAGTAAAATTCATGACTTACAAGTTTCCAACTTTGGATTTGGGTATTTGTTCAACATATGGAATACAGAATTTGATCGAATGATTGTGATACATGTTCTTGATCAAAATCTTGATATATCTTAAGTATACTCGAGTATACAGAAAGATGAGTCAGTTTTCGCGACTATTTATTTGAATGACACTCTACTAATGTGTGAGAGTATTTTCATTAAATAGTAATTGGCACCAGCAATTAGACATGAAGGACTTGTAGATGACTGTCTATTTTTCTAGACATCCGTACTTTTCGGAGTGGGAGAAAAAAAAATGGAATAGAATAGTCTCAAGTTTCATGTAATAATAAGATACTATCTACATTTGCAATATTGAAGTCTTGAAAAGGAATAATGTTCTTTGTGGACTTTATCTATCTTATGAGTATTCTCTTAAGACTCATGGTAAGATAGAGAAGGTTCCTTATGCTTCGGCTATAGGAAGCCTTACTTTGCACTAGATAGGTCATATCTTATGTTGGGGATATTATTGGTGATTATTAGTTTGATCCAGGATCAGATCATTGAATAGAGGTAAAGCACGTACTGAAGCGTTTTTTGGAAAACGAGTAAATATTTGCTTATCTATTTAGTTGGTGATCTGATGGATTAAAACTAATTAAGATCTGATTTGACTAGGATTCTCGAGAGTCGTCAAAATTGGAATATAACTGGGAGATAATGTGGTTAATTGGTTGGGAATAACACAATCTTGGATTGTTTGTTATACAACCGTGACTTACATCGAAAGGAGTTACTATCTTGGTTGAGAACATAATCATTAGTGTAATGATGATGTTGACAAGATGGATGATTCGATGTTTCATATATACTCTAAGGGCAAGTGGGAGATTGTTGGAATTATATATGCCCATAGAGTATAATTCACGACATTTAAAAGTAAAATATTAATTGGTTGTATTAATATGATGTTGTGTTTGTCCACGGGTCGATTTGATATTACAAATTGAGTGTTTAAGTTGTTAAACACTGAAAGATTCAATTTGTGATTCGATCTAAAATTAACGTTCACGATCAGTAAATAAATATGGACAATTTATTTTGATAAGATCGTCTCGATTTTATTAAAGTCTGTCTTTGACTTTGGTAATAAAATTGAGAGTACGTTTGGAACGTATTGGACGGGACCACGTGAAATTAATTTGTGACATTGACCATACAAATTTAATTTCACTTGATTATTGTACGTGGGACCTTAATCCTAATAGGATAATGGACTTCGATTACTAACTTGAAGTTCTTTGAGGTATCAATGGGTGAGATCAAATTGCTGATCAATATCTCGGTACTTTGGGAATTAAAGTAAACTAACGAGGAACATATATTCGTATTATGGAATCCGTCACCTTTTAGGTATGATCATAATCTCACTGGTTCTTCTAGTGGACAGTTGAATCTGAGCTCAGTAATTCGACAGTGACTGTTGAATTCTATGATGTGATGGGATCACATCGAACTGTCAGACAGAAGATGAGAGTTGAGAATTTATGAATATTCGAAGAAGGGCATTTTGGTCATTTTAACTTGCTCCGAATATTCGAGTTGATCGACGGGGGTAACATGTAAGAACGATAAGTCAGAGGATATAATTATTGATTAATTGTTTCAGTAATTTCAATTTTACTAAGAGTGCAATCTCGTTCTTTTAGTGGAATAGAACGTGATTAATAAATTAATTTTGACTGATCAAGAGTTGATCGGGTCATAATTAATTTATTGGAGCTTAGTTTAATTGGGTCCGATCAGGTTCCCTCGGTGGCTTCACTATAATGGGTTTATACATGCTTTTTACCTGTATTGGGTTGTGCAGAAATGGGCCTGGGTTATGGTACTAGGCCTGGTAGGGTTTTGGAGTGTAAAGATGTTACAAATAGTCTCCCAAGACTATTTTTCTTAACCTAATAGGAAAAGTGGCGAGACACACACTAAAGTGTGTAGTGTGTGTTTCCTCTTTACAAAGAAACCCTAATCCTAGTTTAACCTAGATCTTGAAAAAGGTGACCACACACCTGCACAACTGCCATTGGAGAACACCGAGGAAAGCTTGAGGGTTTGAAGCTTTGGTGGAATCAAGCAGCAGTCGATGAAGATTATTGTAAAGCACGCTACAAGGGTAATCTTCTCAAAATCGTTTTTAGTGCACAATATTATTTATTCCAAGTTGAATACATAGAACAGAAAATCCTGTAACGGGATGATCTATCACAAGAAATCAATTTTTGTGAGTAGAACAACCCGGGTTCCCAACAGGAAAGACGTGAAACCGCTTATTTCATCGATATTGTCGAGTCTGTACAGTTGTTTATTATCATTCAATTAAAGGTTGGGGAAAGCAAATTTTGAGGGTGTTAAAACATCATTTTAAATGGTTTATGAATTGTGAAAAAAAATTATTGACACAAAAGAAAATTAAATAATGATTTAAAAATTTTATCTTTAATATTGGTTAGTTTTTATGCCTATAATGCTGATGTGAAAGAAATATTATCTGGTACTATATTCAGATATAGATAACGTGTTAGATAAAGTGACTAGACAAATATTAATTTTTCATTTATTTAATAGATAAAGTGACTAGACAAATATTAATTTTTCATTTATTTAATCTAAGTTTGTTATTTGAGATTATGCTAATTTGAAGACACATGTATGCATAAAAATTGTAGATAAAAATCATTGGGGATAAGCTTTAAATTTCATTATCTATTTTATCAACATAAGTGAGATATTTATCTATTTAACTGACTCATAAATTAAAATATGCATAAATCATTAGAGATGTTCTAAGGAAAGACGAGTATCGTCTAGTTGGGATGTACATATTAAGATTTGATGGTTCATTTTAAAATGTCAACTTTGTTAAGAGGAGTAGTCAAAACCTTTATAAATTGATCAATGTTTTTATCTTTATTCGATGCGAGATTTTACTTCTTCACATGCCTCATCAAGGTGGTGGCTTGTTTGAACAGATCAATCTCGAAATTCGTGTGCTTATTTTTCTGAGTTTTAATCGGATTGAATTGTTCGTTGAAGTTTAATAGACTCTGATATCATGTTAAGATTTATGGGTCAATCTTATTAAGAAAAGTAGCTCAAATCCTTATAAATTAGTTAATGTTTTCATCTTTATTCGATGTCGAATTTTATTCTTTAACTGTACAAACTCGATAGAAATGTTAGGCTTCAAAATTGAAAACATAAGAATAAAAATGGGTAGTCATTTTATCTTAAAATGGCTGAAAGAAGTGGACCGTCCTATCTATAATTGGGACTGAGTCGTGTCATTGGACTACTAACATTGATGTTTGACCTTAT
Organism: Ligustrum vulgare; assembly: GCA_963555705.1. Classification (NCBI taxonomy): domain Eukaryota; kingdom Viridiplantae; phylum Streptophyta; class Magnoliopsida; order Lamiales; family Oleaceae; genus Ligustrum; species Ligustrum vulgare. The sequence goes on along the minus strand of OY743182.1, from coordinate 3,055,239 downwards.
AGATTTCTGTGGTAGATGTATATCACTCTAGATATCATCTCTGTTGGAAAGAAAATGGATTGAATTGTGTATGGGCAAGAATATAATAATTTTAGAAAACTGATAAATACAGAAATACTGCAGGAATTATTCTTGTAGCTCATTTTACAAGAAATTCATTCGCACAAGGCAATGCCAATACCATTGATGGACTGGATATGACACAAGGCAATGCCTAAAAGGATAACAATATGCATGTGAAAAAATTGAATTGCCTCTGGATAATAGAATACAAGCAAAAGGAATCAACCTTGTGTCCCGTTGTGATTGTTGTACAAAAGGTAAAGAAGAGGATTTGGATCACATCCTATGCTTGGGAGAGATTGCGAACGAGGTATTGAGGAAAGCTGCTAAAGCAGCGGGCATTCAATGCATGGGGACTCAAACATGGAGAGGTAGAATATACACATGGTTTTTAATTTTGTGCTAAACGATCAACTGACCTAGGGACTTTGATAGGTTTGCTACCAAGCGTGATTACTTGGAGACTTTGGACGAGGAGATGCAAGGCAACAATGAAAGGTTTGTCAAAAACCAGTTATGCAGTCTGACTTTCTATTAAATTCTGGATCATATCACTTTTTAATCATGTCTTAAATGTTATACGAACACAAAGGAGGATTACGCTATTCTTACTGCCCTGGGGATAACGCTAAAAGTAAACAAACGAGGCATACTTGCATAGTGACATGGAGGAAACATGTGATAGGTTGGTTGAAACTAAATGTGGACAATAAAGCTGTTTCGCCCGCGCAATGGATCTCAACTCGCACTTGCAATATTTTTTGTTGCTGATATTTCTCCGTCGCAAGTGAGTGGTTTCAATAAAATGTAAGTGTTTGATTAAAATAAATAAATTATATCACTTTAATTTTCAAGGTACCGAGATATTAACCAGCAATTTAATCTCATCAATTGATACTTTAAAATTTCAAGTTAGTAATCGAAATTCATTATATGTGGTTGATTAAGATATTACATACAACAATCAAGCAAAATTGAATTCATGTGATCAATTTCTTAAATTAATATTCTCATGATCCAATCCGGTATATTCAAGAATATATATAGAATCAATTTTATTATCAAGGACAAAGATGGACTTTAATAATTTAGACAATCTTATCAAAATAAAATTGTTAATTAAAATTTTAATTTCAAGGGTTGTAGCTTTTCCAAGATGACCAACTTTCCAGCAACTATATATAAGCACCATGTGAATCCATTCATTCGATTCATTATTCATCATTACATTGATACATATTATAATCAAATAAATGCTGCATTTTTTAAAATCAAAGTTGCAAATAAAGTAAGTTCAAATCATTAGTAATTAAGTTAGTCTATGTGACCTAGAGCCCTTTTATCGTGGGATGTGATTGATGTACCTTGAGAGACGAATGTCGGAAAATGGTTAGCATCTATGTGGGACTTTATCTTTTTAATGACAAAGAGTCAAATTCTTACCTTGATCAAATTTAAATTCATGCATTTCTCGTTTTTTACTTTACATATTCGATTTGGAAAATCTATTGAAACAATTTTTGTGGTGTGATGACTAAACTTCATAATGACTTTGAAGATTTCAAGGCACGGCACTCGCTTTCCTTTAAACTTTATTTGTCCCACCAAATAGTATGCACGAGGGATTCAAATAAGCCTCCAAGATACAATGAAATCAAAATTTTGTTTGATAACGAACGTGTAATATATGGCAACAAACTCGAACACAAGGACTATATAAATTAATACAAGAGATTCTAGTATTCAAAATTGCAGTAAATGAATACTAGAAAAGAGTTTTCAATGCAAAAAATAATGTTATTTCATATGAAAGAAGATAATATGAACAGAGAAGAGTAGGAATTCAAGTGTGCTAAAAAACCAACAATGAATCTTTTATATATATAATATAGTATCAAGAGGTGTATATTTAGAGCCTCTTTGGTAATGTGAAAAATTTTATTTTTTGTTATTTTTTGATAGATGTGTGGTTTAAAAATATTTGAAAAGTCAAAAATTGTGAGTTTGACTAAGAATGGAGGGTTGAGATTGAGTTTGAAAAGTTGAGGTAAAAATTTTATCGTTACCAAATAGGCTCTTAATAGATACAACCTTTACTAATTAAACAACTTTTCATGGTTTCAACTTTCCACGAAAAATCAGAAGTTGCAAGAAAAATCAAGTTCAAAAAATTGTCCAACGATCTCATGCGACCACATGGATATGACTGACCAAAATAATGTAATTTACTTTTTAACCCAATTTTTCATTTCATTTTTTTTTTAATCTTTTCTTCAATATAGATGATTCATTTATAAAATTCCTCCAACAAAATTAAAACTCCGTAGAGTTTTATACACGTTAAATATAGAGTACGCGTTGTAAATTTCGTAAACCACCGACTCTCGGTGAATTTATTACTGATGATGAATTAATAGCGATCGTGTATTATTCTACTGTGAAGAAGAGTCAGCAGATTCTTTTATTGACAGTATATATCAGCAACCAGATAGTTACCAAGTTTACTTGCCGGGCTTCAACGGGTCTGTGAAAATGATTGTTGTTTGGTGGGAGTTTGTGGACACTGAAAAACCACTGTTACAATTAGTGCAAGGGCGATTAGTCTCCACGTTGCTTTCTCTCTCTTTTTTTATTACTAGTTTTTTTTTTTTTTTTTTTGCATGCATTGCGTGAAATTTGACCATTAATAAATTTTGAATGATAATACAAGCACTTCGAACCTTACTCCCGAGATGACCCTCTCCTCCTCACTCCCTCCATGTGAGGAGGGGATCATCTCGAGGAGTAAGCCCCGAAGTGCTTTTATCATTTTTCTTGAATTTTTTGAATTTTTAACATAATATGTTGAGTTTTATATAAAAAAAACATAAAATTGGGCAGTCTACACATTGCGTCCTATTTTGCCATTATTGAATGTTTTACTTTTAAGTTTATAGTTTGGACAAGAAATTCAACAGTAATCTGTCCTTTTCTTCCATTATATGTATAAGGGGATTATTATTATTATTATTATTATTATTATTATTATTATTATTATACCATCCCGGCTACACCTTTCTATCACACAAACAACCTTACATTATTTTAGTTACTTTCTATTTTCTAGTTATTAATATGATAATCATTATATTCTTAAAAGTGTAAAGCGTGATGAAGCAACGAGGTTGAACATCATACTTAAGCGTCTACGCTAAAAAAAGCTTGACATGAGTGAAACGCAGGTGAAGCATGAAACGTGAAGAGTGAACTTCGTACTTAAACAAGCTCCATGTACCTAATTAAAATATCCAATAATTAAAAAAAAAAAAGTTATTTTTCTTGAATATTCTGCTTGATCACCATATGTGTTATTACGGAATTGGTTATTGTAAAGATCAAATGTCGCCGGTCATTCAAACGCAAACTTTTTTAACGTTTGACCGTTACAGTTATTTTAAACGTGCTATAAATTAATCCATGGAAAAGTTCAGATTTTTTTGTCTATAAATCTAGTAAAGAACCCAACAGAAGGCAAAGCCTTATGGAGATTCTCAGATTCAAGAAACCAGAAATTAATGAGATATCATGGGAAGAAATTGATTCGGAGTTGTAACGAGAAACTGGTGAATGGTTTCCACGCTGTTCTTGTCAATTCAACAGTCTTATTTGCAGCCAACCTTTGTTTCATTGTCTGTTCGACCTTGAAGGCTTGAACTACTGAAAACTTTAAATAGGTAAACTTCTTTTGCATGATAGCATATAATTTTGCCTTTCTTCTCCACCCTTTTTTTTTTCTTTGTTTCAATTTTGAAAGTCAACCAGATGATTTTTTTTTTTTTTTTTTTTTAATTTTTAATTTCGTGTATTGGGAGGTTAGATTTTTATTCCCCTTCAAATACTTTTTTTTTTTTAAAAAAAAATCGTGTATTTGGAAGGTTAGATTTTTATTCCCCTTCAAATACTTGAATAATTACTATAGATAGAAACAGAAATCTAGCTCTATATGCAGAAACTTATAATATGTTAATTAGACTGATAAGAGATACAATTCATAGAATTTTATCTTTAATTTCGTCTTCAAAGAATCTGATTAGGTCATATGATTTTCAGAAGCTGAGTGTGTGTGTGATCACTGGTATAGTATATCTGGTTGATTTTCCATATACCTTACGAAAGGGAAAGAAAAGGGCAGGATCTTTTTCATATTTCATGCATCTTACTTGAATTGAAACCTCAGATGATTTTCAAGTAGTTGGCTTATTCAAAGTTTTTTTTTTTTTTTTTTTTTTTTTTCCTTGGGAATTTTTTGGAATAAATTTATAAGTCTTCAATATGGCACTCAAAATTGACTTCTACAATATTCCCAAAGTAATATAGGCATAACATAGATGAAATAAACGGGAATGAATTGAATTAAGCATCAGTTTTAAATTCTTGGAGTTTTTGGACAAAAGACTGAAATTTTAAGTAAAGAATTGTCTCCATGGAAACTAAAAAGTAAACTTTGTAGAGGCTGATGAAAAGAATTATCTAATTCAAAATTCAAAATTTGCATGACATAATCTTCTGCTGCAACTAGTTATTTATTTATTTATTTTTAAACAGAAATGCACATTTTACATAACAAATTTTATGTTATTCTGAGGGTGGATCAAAACCATACTCTTGAATCTGCTGCTAACTCATTAATGTTCAGAAAAATGCTCTTTCTATATTTGAAGGGGAAATGGTATAGGACTAACATAAAGTACCTTGTTTTTAAGATAAAATAGAAAGGGGGGCCTAGGAAAATTTTCTACCCTATATTATCTGCAATATTACAATAAATACTTTTATATTAAAAATATTTCTTTGCATTTTTTTATGGAATCGCTGTGTAAACTGCCAACTAATTAAAAAACGTGAGCAGATATAAATGAATTTTATATTGATGGAAACAAGAAAAAGAAACATTTCTGTTTTCTGGAAAGAAATTTCTTTAAAATATAAAAATAATCCCTGTGAATCATCAAGATATTCAAAGATTTTTAAGGTCGAACAGATGATGAAATTAAGGTATAAAAGCAAGGACTGATGATTTGCCAAGGCTTTGCATGGAAATCAACACCTTGCAGCTTCCTAAGTACTGGAAATTCGCCCACTGCAGCTTCCATAATGAGTGAACTAGTAAGGGTGTAGTTCACACCTTGAGTGCCTCAATCGATCCTACTCTGAGCCATTGGTTGAGAATGTTAATTGTAGGTTATGTCATTCAAAGCTAGGGTGGAAGACTTGATGGTAAGTCCAAAGTTTGGGTAACTCTCGCCAGCCCTCCCCCTTACCACTGAGAGATGTGTCATGGGGGCTGTATTTGTATTGGTGTGTGATTTCTTTTGTAATTTCTCTAGTTAATTACGATTTATATATGTTTATAATTAAGAGTTTTAAATATTGTCAAATCTAATAGGTGTAAAACTACACAAATTTAGAGCTGAAATATATCTCAATTCTCAATATGTGATGTTAAAAATATACTATTATTGTGTTTTGGTATTGTTTAAACAGAGTTTTTTTTTTTAATGAATAGTGATTTTTAAGAGGATGGATGATTGAGATTTGATTAAAAAGTCAAATATTGTGAGCTTAACTTTTAATTAATTGTTGAGATCAAGAAAAGAGTAAAAATTTTAATGGAAAAACTTTCTGTACAAGATATTACTGAAGAAAAAAAGTAATTTTCCTCTTTCATTCGGCAACTGTTACTGTTGATCTTTACTTCTTTCCATGCTATTGGTATCCATTTTTCCTCTATTTCTTAGACATTTATTACATTATACAGTACTATAAAGCTGTACCATCCCAAATAAATTTAAAGAATATTTACTTTTGATAAATAGGTTATATTAATTATACGAAATTGCTCCGTTGTCCAACGTAGTAACTTTATGTTGCCCAATTTCCACGTCGAGCAACAGAGCAGCCTTGATTAATTATAATCGAGGAGTTTTATTATTCATTTCGACCTAATGCAAATATATATCTTAATTAAACTTTAATTTATTTGCCTCAATTTTGGAAACATGGAGAAATAGAAAGATGATAGCTCTTCTTTTTTCTATTTTTGAAAACTCAACAAAGTTTTGAAACATGTTATAATTAATACATAAATCCGAATATAACACTTAGATCATCATTTTTAAATCCAAACATAAAGTTTCTCGTTTTCTTCTTGAAATAGTCAAGATAGGTTCTTTAATTTCCTTGTCCTTGATTATGAGACTTTTACTCTCTCTATATTGTAAATAAATCTAATTAATTGGTGTTCCAAAATTTATGTTACCATGGATTAAAAAACAAAGTACAAATAAAAATTCCTTTTATCTTTCACAAGGCAAGGAGGAAATGTAGAAAGTCATGTTGTTAATTAGTGTTTGAATTAGAAGATTCTATTCTATGTTTTCTTGACAGGATTTCACAAACGAAACAGCTTACAAGTTTATGATTTTATAGTTTATTATATACTATTTACAAATTAATATAGAGTTGAATATATATGACTCTTTCATTATTCTTGCAATTATAATGTTCACAAGTATACATGCATAATATTTTTTCGAAATTCAAATTCAATTTAAATTATTCTTATTATGATGTTTTTCTTGCATCTCAAAAGGCAAGAAAAATAAAAGTTTTTACATAGAGTTCAACAAACATAATTTGTGAAATTAAAACATGCTCATTATTAATTGGTCTATCATTTAATTCTTTGTTTACTATTATTTTCATTTTAGCTTAGCCTTCAATAAAATCACAACGTGTTTAAAACAAATGTCTAATTAAATGAAACTGATAAACCCGCAAATTCGACCAATAACAAAAACACGTATCATTATAGAACCTTAAACTCTTATCACCATATATACTACATTAATTGTTAAATAAAATAGAACAATTTTTTTTGACAACAAAGTACATGCACTCATAACCTATGTAAAGTCTTCACAAAAGCAACAACAAGAATCTCTGTGCATTTCTTCATCATACATGCATGTAGCATTCAAAATTTCTTGAATAAGAAAATGGAAACAAAATCATATGTCATTATGAAAGGTAATTTTTAAAAAAGAAGTATACATAATTAGAAATTGAACATTAAAACAACAATATTAAATTAGTCTAATACATTATTAAAATTATTCGAACAATTAATCTCGTAACCAGTACTAGGAGACCAAAAAAATTAGTATCAATAAAATATTACGTGTATAACTCTTAAGGATTCCTATATTTTTGAACTCATAAAGCAAAGGGTAATTTTATTGCAACGACAATAATTATTTTTTACACCACATTATAGTTACACAACAAATATAATATAATTTTTATAAATATCCTACAACAAATATACTGATATATCCCTAATATAATTAAAATCACAAAAAGAATTCATATGTGCACCACACAGTTTTATCACATCATTCCTCTCTCTGATCTCCCCACTACGACCACACCATCACCATCATTCTGATCAGTCATCGCCAATTCCTCTGTTCTTCTCAGTTTCATCATGTAATAAAATAGAAACTATGAAACTTAAAGGGGAAGAAAAAGACAAAAGTAATGAATGGACGAAAAAAAAAAAGAACTCTTTCGACCAGAAGTGACTGAATCATACTAGGGAAAGGCTTAAACCGGTACGAACATTCCATTTCAATTATGATAACTTTTTTTTTTTTTTTTTTTTTGTAAAAGTAGGTTTGAAGAACCTTTTTTTTTCCTCATAAAATTCCCATAATTCCTCATAAATATAACTACATGAAGAACATATCAAATTTCTTCTGAACATGTACATAGGTAGGAATCCAGTTGTAGCGACTCAGAATTTTTACGCAATTAATAATTATTTTAATATTTAGAAAATTGTGTCGCTACTATTTCACCTATTATTTTGAAGTTAACGCCGCGACGGATTCGTCTAGCCAAGTGAAGAAATATCGAATTTGTTCGATTTTAAATTAAAATCCGAATTTCTAAAATTATGTTATTTTAATTATTTATTCAAAGTATTATTTTCAAAATCATTTTTCAGTCCAAAATATATCAGTTTTAAATATATTTCAAATCGAAGTTAGTCTAATTTTTTAATTGACCCTATCTAATTAAACCTAAAATCACACCCACGTTTTTCATCACACCTCCCACTCAATCCCACTTTCCCTACTATAATACACCAAATATTCTTCATCATGATTCCCCACCCCATTAACCATTTTCTTTTCTTTCTTTTTCATATGCTTCCTCTCTTTACACATTATCACCACATGGAGAGAACAGACTGGAAAGTTTGGGAGATCGTGAGATAGGAATTAGGCTGATAAAATCTATACATATACAACCAACAATTCACTTCCAATTCAGCTTCATCCAAAACAATTTTCCATTTTGCCAGCAGATCCATCACCTCATCGGTTCAACCATAACCATCAACCAATTTGCAATCAACCACAGTATTCATCATTTCATCACCGAAAATTAACCCAACCACAGTCACCACCCAACATCATCACCAGCATCATCATCATCAACCTCACTGCGACCCCCTGCAGGCTGCAGCACGCCACTGCAATAACCAAATCACTACTGCTGCCCAACCTGGAGAAGTTCCACCATCAACTCAAACCACACCAACCCACTATCACTGCTGAATCTGTAACCTCCACCAGCCCACACCGAACCACTAATCACCACCTCCTGCTCATTTCGTTTGATATCCAATCGAATCCCAAATAAAAACCCAAAATTGAAAAGAATCGAAACCCAAGATTCGTTGCAGCCCAAATCGCGAACCCAGCTTCGTTTTTACCTCGGTTTCGCACTCGAATCCTCTCAAAATCTTAACCCTTCCTTGCAGCTACTAACCGCTGCTCTGCGCCGGTATTTCACCGGCAACTCGCCGACTGAAAGGTCGGATTTTGGCGAAGACAGTGCACCTCTTTTTCTTCCTTTCCGATCGCGAGTGAGAGAGGGTTAGGTCGAGAGTGAGAGAAATGGTAGAGAGAGAAGAGATAATCTGATTTTTAAGTTTTCAGAAATTTGCACTTTGGTCCCTACGTTTTTTTAAATGTTTCAAAATCAGTCCCTGACATTTTAAAAGGTTTTCAAATCAGTCCTTTCAGCTTTTAAAATTATCCATTTCAGTCCCAAAGTTTTAAATGAGTTTTAATCAGCCCCTATTGTTTTAAAATATATTATTTCAACCCTATTGTTTTGAGTTTCCGATTCAACTATCAAAAGTATTCATTTTAATCCCTCAACTTTCAAAGGATTCATTTTAGTCCCTCAACTTTCAAAACATCAATTTTAGTCCTCAAATTATAATTTATCATTTTGAACTATATATTCGATAAACTAAAGTGACTTATTGGCTAAGACGAAGCGTACGGAGAATTTAAAGAAATTGAAGTCATTCCCGCTCAACTTTGCACTCGTCGGATTTGAGGTAGACTCGCACTTATTAATTGATTTAAATTATGATTTCATATAAATGTCATGTGACTTGTGAAAGTCAATTTTCAAGAAAATTAAGTATGTTTTATGAAAGGTAAATATACCTTATGTTTTTATGAAAAGTAAGTATACCCTATGTTTTTACGATAATGTTTTATATGTTTTGGATCATTGCTATACACATAAGAATTCTTACCACCTAAGTTCGGTAAAATTCTTGTGTCTCCATAAGTTTATGAGGATTTGCCACGAAGTTCGGTAAAATTCCTATGTTTCCATATGTTTATGAGGATTTACCACCTAAGTTCGGTAAAATTCCTGTCTCATATGTTTATGAGGATTTCGATCCTATCTTATGTTATGATGGAAATGATCCCTATGAATTTCAAGAAATATGTTTTGGTATACTTACTGTTATTATGATTTTACTGCATAAGAATTCTTGCCACCTAAGTTCGGTAAAGTTCTTGTGTCTCCCTATGTTTATGAGGATTTCAATCCTATCTTATGTTATGCTTTCAAAAGAAATTATGCTTGGCATAATTAAAATGTTTTTATAAGTATATGGTTTTCAAAGAGCTGTTTTCAAAGAGCTATTTTCAAAGAACCTATGATTTGCAAAATATGTCCCGTGCTGTAATGCACAATATGAGTTTTATCAAGAACAGTTTTATAAAGAAGCTCTATCAATGCCCGTTTTATAAAGAGCCGGGATTTATGTGTTTAATCATCTTATAAATTAAATTAATTTGCGATGAGTCTACTGAGTATTTCCCCCATGAAATACTCACCCTACTTTTTAACAGTTTTGCAGATTTCGGAGACGGTGGCGAGCGATGAATGATGGTGGCAATAATCGTTAAACGGTTGAAAGTTTGACGTTAATGATTTCCGTATTTTCCAAACAATCGAATAATTTAGAGAAGTTCATTTATTTGAGAAATTATGACATTGTCAATTTCTTTACAAAATTAATGGTTCGATTTACTATTTCAAATGGTTTCATAAATGTTTTCAATTTTATCGGCCATTACAGTTTATTTAATGTTGCCAAAAATGAATTTCAATTATTTCTTCCGAAAAAATATTATTCGAAAAATTTAGACAGAAAATGACGTAGTGAATCGGGTATACGGAACTCGGGGCGCTACACCAGTCACTTAGAAATTTTTCAAAATCAAGCAATTTTATTAAACTAAATGCAACATAAAAAATACTATCTTCCAACAAGTAATTAAATAAATTCTACACTGATTTCAAACTTCAAATTGAAAATTCTAAATATAAAACATTACACAATTCTGGTTTGTTTCGATTTTTGTAGTCCATAAAAACAGTACGCAATTTTGAAAATTGTAGTTAATCAAACCTGAAATTAGATGATGTGATCCAGACCACGAATACAAGCCCGCACAAAGATCCATTGAAGATCAAAGGAGGACCAATGACTCGACTGCAAACAAAGAGGGCCAACAAAGCAATGAACAAGCTAGTTCAATGAACAATGACCAAAACAATGTTTGTATCATCAAAAGAAGCAAGTTCCATGTTGGGACCGAGCCAAAACGACGAGTGGATCAACCTCATTCAAGCCGTCGAAGAAGATTGTCAAAATTCAAGAATCACGGCTATAACCATAACTCTTACGGCCGTAACGAGCCCACTGATGAAAATTGTGATTTTTAAGAAAATTGGACTTACGGCCGTAACGCATATTTATCACGGCCGTAATGAGGCCTCGGGCTGAAAACAAGAATTTCAGAATTGAGACTTACGGCCGTAAATAAAGTCTCACGGTTGTAATGGTGAAACAGAAAGAGTCTTACGGGCGTAAGGAAATTAGTCACGGCCGTAAATAGCTATACGCATTATTTTAGGATTTTAATTATTTTCCTTATTTTTAGGTATTTCTTTCCTAGTATAATTAAAACTCTTTAGTCAGGTTTTGACCCTATTTATAGGGATGTAATTTTCATTATTTTACACACAACTTTGATATTATAATTGAGAGGCTATTTTGCTTTCACAATCTTATTCTTCATTGAATAAAATCTAAATTTGCGAGTTATTCTTGTTTGTTCAAATCTCGGTGAGAATTATTATTACTTGTGATCAAGAGGTCAATATATCCCAATGATTGTATTGGTTGCTTGATTCAATTAATTTTAATTGGATCCATAAATCGTGATTTGTTGGCGTTCTTGGGTAGATTTCAATATTTTGTGGGTTGCGTAGCTACAATTGCTACGTGGTTTGCATCATTTGGTATCAGAATTTAGGCTCCAAAAATCAAGGTTATATCTTTGTTTTGTTTTCTTGAGTCTTCTTTAATCTTGTTCTTCGTGTTCTTCAAGTTCTTGAGTCTTTAATCCAAAAAGTGTCACAAAAAAAAAAAAAAAAAATTCAATTGCAAAAGAAAAAGTTGTTATTTGATTTCAAGAAATACTTTCTTGAAACAATCTTATTTCCCATAAAAGTATCAAGTCCTATATAGAGTCTAATTCCATTCTCTAAAAGTCTTCTTCGAGTTTTCCAACAAATTCATAAATTCTCACTCATACTCGATTTGAATCATTCGGGCTTAAACTTGTTTGAGTTCGGGTTCGTTCTTTGAAGCAATTAGGGTGAAAGTCATTGAGTGGAAAAAGGCAGAGAGGTGAGATCAATAGAGGGTAAAAGCCAAAAATTGAGTGATACACGAGCGAAATACACGTGAGGCATATATTACTTAGTTTAGGATGTCGAAAAATTCTACTACAGCAAAGAACGGCGATCAAGTCAACATGGTGGAAGAATTGGTACAACGCTTTGAGAAAATGCTTGGGGCTATGTCAAGCAGGATTGAAAGGTTAGAGCGGCCTAGGGAAGCGCCCAATGTGCGGAGACAAGTGGGGCGTGGTCATAGGATAGAGATAGAGGAAGAAGATGAATTTGATGAGTATGATGATGGGGCACTTATGGATAGAGATGTTAGGCATGAACGACGAGGTAGAGAGGATGTTGGGGACTGACAGGATCGTGGCATGGGTAATATCAAAACAACTATTCCTTCCTTTAAGGGTTGGAGTGATCCGGAACAATATTTAGAGTGGGAGAAAAGGATTGAGTTGATATTCGATTGCTACAGCTATACGGAGGAGAAAAAGGTTAAGGTTGCAGACCTTGAATTCACTGATTATGCACTTACTTGGTGGGATCAATTAGCAACCTCTAGGAGGCGAAATCGTGAGAGACCTATTAGCACATGGGGTGAATTAAAGGCTGTCATGAGGAAGAGGTTTGTTCCTAGTCATTACTATAGGGAACTTCATCAAAAACTGCAAAGTCTTTACCAAGGTTCTAAGAGTGTTGAGGATTATCATAAGGAGATGGAGATGTTAATGCTTAGAGCCAATGTAGAGGAGGATGAAGAGGCCACTATGGCCCGTTTCTTAAATGGGATGAATAGAGATATAGCAAATATGGTCGAATTGCAACACTATGTGGAGTTAGAAGATATTCTACATATGGCCATGAAAGTAGAGAAACAATTGAAGAGAAAAGGGACAGCTAAGTATCAGTCTGGTTCTTCGGGTTCTAATCCGTCTTGGAAGCCGAAGTGGGAAAATAAAGGCGATGGAGCTATTTCTAAAGGGAAGTTTGAGGCACCAAAAGGAAAGTTTGAAGTACCTAAGGGAAAGGAGGAGTCCGTTAACAAATTTTCACCCAAGTAGGAGTCTCAACCATCTAGGAGTAGAGATATCCAATGTTTCAAATGCTTGGGAAGAGGACATGTGGCTTCTCAATGCCCTAATAGGCGTGTTATTACCTTGCGAGCAGAGGGGGTTTGGGAAAGTGGCAGCGATGAGGAAGACTACAGCGACATGCCCGCTTTGGAGGAAGCTAGTGATAATGAGGAATTGTTATCCGGAGAGCATGAGACGTTATTAGTAGCGAGGCGAGCCCTTAGTGCTAAAGTCAACTTGGATGACGTGGAGCAACAGAGGGAGAATATATTTCATACACGGTGTCGCATCCAAGACATGGTATGTAGTATGATTATTGATGGTGGTAGTTGTACAAATGTTGCTAGTACCACACTAATTGAGAAATTAGGGTTACCATTGTTAAAGCATCCATCACCTTATAGACTTCAGTGGTTAAATGATAGTGGTGAAATTAAGGTGAATAGGAGGGTGTTAGTAAATTTTTAGATTGGTAGCTATATGGATGAAGTGATGTGTGATGTGGTTCCTATGCAAGCCGGGCACATTTTGTTGGGTAGGTCTTGGTAGTATGATAGGAAGGTGACACATGATGGGTATAAAAATAGATATAGTTTTACCAAGGATGGGAGAAAAATTACACTTACACCATTGACACCATCACAAGTTTATGCAGATCAAGTTAAATTGAAAAATGATGAAGAACAAAAGGTGAGGAATATTGAGAAAAAGAGAGTTGAGGCCACGACCTCAAAAAAAGGAGAGGAAAAGAGGGTTGGAGCCACGACTCCAGAAAAATGAGAGGCGAGAGAAAAAAAGAGTGTTGGGGTACATACCTCAAAAAAAGGAGAGGGAGCGAAGAGTGCCAGAAAAGAAAAACCAAGAGTGAGCTTCTACGCGAAAAGTAGTGAAATCAAGAAGGCTTTCTTGGAAAATCGACCAATGGTCCTTTTATTGTACAAGGAGTCATTCCTTGCCCTTGATGAAGCTAACAAACCCCTCCCTAGTTCGGCTATTTCTCTTTTGCAGGAATTTGACGATGTATTTCCGGAGGATATACCTAGTGGGTTGCCACCCATTCGAGGTATTGAGCATCAGATTGATTTTGTACCTGGAGCAGTCATTCCAAACCGTCCCGTGATAAGTGTATTTTATACACTTATTTCTATCCTAAAAGTATGAATTTATATGTTTGTTTTAGAATATTTGCTATTTATTTTGTGTTATTTTTTTATATTTCAGAAATAATTCCAAAGTCGAGAAAACAATGGAATTGGAGCAAAAACAAGCAAATTGGATGATAAAAGAAACAAAGTATGCAAATCAAGAATGGATGAAGTAGATCAAGAGCTAAATTAAAAGAAAAGTCAAAGAAAGAATCAAATTGGTAGATTTCAGAAGTTCAAGGACCAAATTGCAAATATTCAATAGTTGATTCGGATCAAGATAAGATACTTGATGACTTTTAGAAGTCAATTGGATGCAATTATAAGTCAAAAAGGAATGAAATATGGTAAGAATATTACCATAAATTCATTCCAATCAAACAAGATTTCTGGCAGATTTTTAGTCAGATTTGAAAGCTAATTTCGGGGCAGTAAACGTTTAAATTTGGGAAATCATATTTCAGGAAGAATTGTATTCCTTTAAGTTATCTTTCTAACGGACTTTGAATCACCTCAATTGGATAAGGTAATAGAAAGATATTATCAAAATACTAAATGCTGTGCAATAAAAGGATGAGGACCAAACTGCTGAAATTTAAAGAAGAAAATTGTTGCTGCTGATATAACCGTGCGGCCGCACGGTTGAAAAAGCGTGCGGTCGCATGGACAAAAAAATCAGCGACTGAAGGTTGGCTTTTCGAGGTTGTGATCGCGCACTTTTGAACCGTGCGGTCGCACGGTAGTCCCGACTGGGCCTCAGCTGGGCTTTTTACGCGGAATTCAGCAATTTTCTCCTCAATTAACCTAATTTTCGGGGAAATCTATAAATACCAGACCTAAGGCACGAAATCAGGGGTTCCCAACTGTGATATTTCATGCCAAAACGCTATCAAATTGCGAGGGGATCCATAGGAGGCCAAATTCAAGATTGAAGAACAAGGATCAAGGAGATGAATATGGTGACATCTTTTCATACTTCTTGTGATTTATTTTCGATCATGTATTTAGGCTAGGTTTTAGTTGTTAGAATTGTGATGAAGCATTAATTTATTGATTCCATGTTTTGACTTTATATTTATATTATGCAATTTATGAGATTGATGTAATTAATTACGTTTTTATTCTCATCTATGATTGTGGACGCATAATTATTGATGATTGTGATAGAGTTCTATGTTCGAAAGAGTATGAATCTATTAGACCTTGATTAATTGCCACGAAGTCCGATAGGGGATAGAAATATACCCTTATACTTCGTGTTATCCTTAAAAGTGTTCATAATTCGTTAATGCTTTTCTACATGTTTGGATTGGTCATAGAAATATAGGCTCGTCTCTTGTAGGAAAATGTGTTTATGCATCGCTCGAAAGGGGACATAAATAAATATAGGAACAAGGATTTTCAATACTCATACTTTGTTATTAAATGTTTAAGTCAAATACATGGTTGATATGATTAATGTGGATTCATAATTCTAACATATTCATCTCATCGTTTTCATAAATCAAATTTTCTTATTTTCTTTAGTTTAATTTTTAATTTGTTTTTCAAAATCAAGATTTCCAAATCCTAAATCTTCTTGTTCCGGTTAAGGTAGTAATCTAAAAATACGATTTAAAACAATCTCTGTGGGATCGATATTCGGACTTAAAATCCACTTTATTACTTGCGCGACCCGTGCACTTGCGGAGCGTCGTCATCCCGCTTATAGGAGTAATCCCGAGGAGACGAAGGAGCTTCAAAAGCAAGTGAAGGAGTTGATGAGCAAGAGGTACATAAGGGAGAGCATGAGTCCATGTGTCGTACCTGTGTTACTTGTCCCAAAGAAGGACGAGACTTGGAGAATGTGTGTTGATTGTAGAGCCATCAACAACATAACGGTAAAGTATCGTCATCCTATTCCTAGGTTAGATGATATGTTGGATGAATTGCATGGTTCTAGCATATTTAGTAAAATTGATCTTAAGAGTGGTTATCATCAATTAGAATGAAGGAAGGTGATGAGTGGAAAACTGCTTTTAAAACTAAATATGGCTTATATGAATGGTTAGTTATGCCGTTTGGACTTACTAATGCACCTAGCACTTTTATGCGTTTAATGAATCATGTTTTACGAGCATTTATAGGTAAATTCGTTGTAGTTTACTTCGATGATATCTTGATATATAGTAAAACTTTGAATGAGCATGTGGAGCATGTTAGGTGTGTGCTTGTGGTTTTGAGGCAAGAGCAATTTTTCGCTAATTTTAAAAAGTGTAGTTTTTCATGGATAAAGTTGTATTTCTTGGCTATGTGGTTAGTGTTAAGGGAATAGAAGTAGATGAAGAGAAAATCAAAGCTATTAAAGAATGGCCAACACCTAAAAGCGTAACTGAGGTTAGAAGTTTTTATGGCTTGGCTAGTTTTTATAGGCGCTTTGTTAAAGATTTTAGCACAATTGCCGCACCACTCACAGAAATTGTCAAAAAAAGTGTAGGGTTTAAATGGGGAGTAGAACAGGAGCATGCATTTGAGACTATTAAAAATATGTTGTGTGAATCACCGGTTTTATCACTTCCTAACTTTGACAAGGCTTTTGAGATTGAATGTGATGCCTCGGGGCTACGCATTAGAGCTGTTTTAATGCAGGATCGAAGGCCAATAGCCTATTTTAGCGAAAAGCTAAAGGGGGCTGCACTTACTTATCCCACATATGACAAGGAGTTATACTCACTAGTGTGCACTTTGGAGGCATGACAACATTACTTGTGGCCATGAGACTTCGTGATTCACACCGATCATGAGTCCTTGAAGCATTTGAGGGGTCAAGCTAAGTTGAGAAAGAGACATGCAAGATGGGTAGAGTTCATCGAAACCTTTCCCTATATCATCCGGTACAAACAAGGTAAGGAAAATGTGGTGGCAGATGCATTGTCTCGAAGGTATATTCTTTTAACTTCTTTGCATTCTAAATTGCTTGGGTTTGAATACGTTAAGGACATGTATGCTAATGATCCGGACTTTTCTAGTATTTATGATTCATGTGGTAAATGAGCTGTGGATAGGTTCTTTAAACATGATGATTATTTATTTCGAGAAAATAAATTGTGTCCCTAGGTGTTCAATGAGGGAGTTACTTGTGAGAGAGGCCCATAGTGGAGGTCTAGTGGGTCATTTTGGAATTAAAAAGACCATCGAAATCCTAAGTGAACATTTCTATTGGCCTAAGATGAAGATTGATGTGGTTCGGGTTTGTAGTAGATGCCTTACTTGCAAGAAGGCTAAATCTAGGATTAAACCCCATGGGTTATATATGCTTTTACCCGTCCCTAGTGAACCTTGGGTCGATATCTCTATGAATCTTGTTTTGGGATTACCTAGGACTAAGAAGGGAAGAGATTCAATTTTTGTGGTAGTAGATCGCTTTAGTAAAATGGCACATTTCATACCATGCCACAAAACTGATGATGCTACTAACATAGCTGAAATTTTCTTTCGGGAAGTCGTGCGCTTACATGGGGTTCCTAAAAGTATTGTCTTGGATAGGGATGTTAAATTCCTTAATCATTTTTGGAGAGTCTTGTGGAACAAATTAGGAACAAAATTACTTTTTTCTACAACTTGTCACCCACAGACCGATGGACAGACCGAGGTAGTAAATAGGACAATGATTCAATTATTGCGCACCATAATCAATAAAAATTTGAAAAATTGGGAAGAGTGTTTACCATTTATTGAATTTGCATATAATAGGGCTATACATTCTACTACTTCTTGTGCACCATTTGAAATTGTTTATGGTTTTAATCCGCTAACACCATTGGATTTAATTCATTTACCTGTGAATGAACGTAGTAGTTTAGATGGAAAGAAAAAGGCTGAGATGGTTAAATCACTCCACGACAAAGTGAGGTTGGCGATTGAAAAAAAAAATGAACATTATGCATCGCAGGCTAACAAGGGGAGAAAATGCGTCATATTTGAGCCCGATGATTGGGTTTGGGTACATTTGATAAATGAGCGGTTTCCAGAACAACGCAAGTCAAAGTTACAACCGCGAGGGGATGGTCCATTCCAAGTGATTGAAAGGATCAACAACAATGCATATAAACTCGATCTTCCTGGTGAGTATAATGTTTCGGCTTCATTTAATGTTTCTGATCTATCTCCGTTTGATGCAGGTACAGATTCGAGGTCGAATCCTTTCGAAGAGAGAGGGGATGATGTGATCCAGACCACGAATACAAGCCCGCACAAAGATCCATTGAAGATCAAAGGAGGACCAATGACTCGACTGCAAACAAAGAGGGCCAACGAAGCAATGGACAAGCTAATTCAAGGAACAATGGTCAAAACAATGTTCGTGTCATCAAAAGAAGCAAGTTCCATGTTGGGACCTAACCAAAACGACGAGTGGATCAACCTCATTCAAGCCGTCGAAGAAGATTGTCAAAATTCAAGAATCACGGCCGTAACCCATAACTCTTACAGCCGTAACGAGCCCACTGATGAAAATTGTGATTTTTTAGAAAATTGGACTTACGGTCGTAACGCATATTTATCACGGCCGTAATGAGGCATCGGGCTGAAAACAAGAATTTCAGAATTGAGACTTACGGCCGTAAATAAAGTCTCACGGCCGTAATGGTGAAACAGAAAGAGTCTTACGGCCGTAAGGAAATTAGTCACGGCCGTAAATAGCTATACCCGTTATATTAGGATTTTAATTATTTTTCTTATTTTTAGGTATTTCTTTCCTAATATAATTAAAACTCTTTAGTCAGGTTTTGACCCTATTTATAGGGATGTAATTTTCATTATTTTACACACAACTTTGATATTATAATTGAGAGGCTATTTTGCTTTCACAATCTTATTCTTCATTGAATAAAATCCGAACTTGCGAGTTATTCTTGTTTGTTCAAATTCCAGTGAGAATTATTATTACTTGTGATCAAGAGGTCAATATATCTCAGAGATTGTATTGGTTGCTTGATTCAATTAATTTTAATTGGATTCATAAATCGTGATTTCTTGGCGTTCTTGGGTCAATTTCAATATTTTATGGATTGCGTAGTTACAATTGTTACGTGGTTTGTATCATTAGGATTAGAAATAAACAATTTTAGAATAATGAAATTACCTTCTTCTGGGTTTATGGGTAATGGAGATAATTGTAGTGATGAGAGATGAATGAATTTTGTGCGTTGCTTTTTCATGGATTACGTGTTAAAAAGGGTATAGCTCCCAATGCATTAAAATTCCGCGCTTTAGGAATACAATATAAAATTAAGCATTTGTTTGCCCAAACGATTCTATCAAAATTAAAAATTTAACTGCTAACTTGAACTTCAACATTCGTCAGTGGGTGTGGGAAATATACAAATTTTTGCATGTCATCCATTTTAATTAACTTGGTATTGAAAAAAAAAATGATGATTTTGAAAAATTTAGGGACAAAAATATAGAAGAAGGGAAGAAAAAAAAAAGATTTTTATTATTAGAGATTGTGGTGTGTATAATAAAGATTAATAAGAGAAAATTTAAAAGAATATTTCTGTCATTATATTTGTACATATTTTAGTGAATAAATAGAAATTTTAGAATTGTGATGTAAAAAGTAAATTTTGTGATTGTAATATCATTTCACCCTAAATCAAATCAAATATTGTAATGGCATTACATGGGGTAGGCCAGGCTTGCTAGGCTAGTGTGGGGGTGGGTTGGTGAAGTTGGGATTTACATGGTTTGGTGGAATTTATTTGTTTTGATGTGGGTAGTTGGTGCACACGATGGAGTATCAACTGTCAACACTAACAACCCTCAAAAACTAAAGGAACAATATTTTTTATTTATTTATTTTTTCCACTTCCATTCCTAAAATTGTGATTCACAAACACTAACAACCCTCACAAACTAAAGGAACAATTTTTATTTTTATTTTCATTTCCAGTACTCCTAAAATTGTGATCACATTCACCTAAAATACAATTTCACTTTATTTTGGACCTTTTTATTTTACTATTTATATACTTTATCTGGTGAATTGTTTCATAAATTATCTTAGAATTCCAAATGAAACAATATGAATACTCTCAATTTAGTGGGATATCATATACTGAAAGTACGGATTTTAGATTTTTTGTAGTGGGATTTCTTAAGGGAAAATTTCAAGTCAAGCAAACGATGAGTAAAATACACAATATATACACGGATTTGCGCTACTTATCTAAATAAGATTAATATTTTAAAATGTAAGATCGATTCTTAATATGACATTAGAGTCCGCTAAAAGAACAAGCATTCCAAAATTGGTGTTCTCAAAACAAACCACCATGGTAAATCCCACATTTAATAACGATATATTAAATACATAATATAAAAAAGTGGATTACTACTCCTAACAATTACAACATATAAGACTTAATTGCTACTCTTGATGCGTGTCGCGATGCACCAAAATAATAAATAATTCCTTACTCGCTAAATATTAATTAATAATGTAGTAGCAAGAGTAAGGGTCGATCCCATGAGGAACGAAAATTAATTTTAGTTGTTCGATCAATTAGAATGGAATTGGGGGATTTGTTGTTTGAAATTGCTTGAATAAAAAAATATGCATAAAAATAAACAATTAAATATGACTAGAGAATTAATATGAGAAGAAATCTTATTCTCGGGTTCGGTTGTTCCCTTAATTAATGTTATACTTTTCATTGTAACGTGTTTATATCCATATTAAAACGTGTTTATATCCATATTAAATTATCAATCATAAATAATCGACAAGCTCTGATTATCTAAATTCTTCCTTATGTGTATTGATTCAAACCAAGCTCTTCGAACCAATTCTAGCCACGAACAATTCTAAACAAGCTCTTAGGATTTAATGAACGACTAGTATGAAAATTTAGAATAATAAATTGAATTGGATCGTTAATTTCACAAGCTCGAATTAATCAATCCAAGTTGAATTATTACTAAACCTGCAAGAGATTTATTTGCTAGTAAAGTAAAGATTCAATGACAATTACGGATCAAGAATCTAAACATAGTATATTCATGAATCCAAAGATCAATAATCCAATTGGCCAAATTAAACTATTAATCAAATAAACTCAATGAACATTCAAACCATAATAATCTAACAATTGAAATAAAGGAATAAATTCACGCTACTAATTTATAGAAAAAGAAAATAACATAATTGAGTTAACACAACTTCCCCTTTGAACAAGATATGAAATTTAGCCTAGCATGATTGTGGTAGATTCTTCAAGTTGCTTCATGAATTCCATTGTTGTTGATATTCTTGTGCTTGAAAACCTCCAAAGAATGCTCTATATTTTGCTCTCAATTTTCCTCAACGTCCAACCTCCTTTTTGTGGTGATTTTGCTCTTTTAATACTCCCAAAATCGTGTCATAGCTTTACCCACAAGATATACCAAAGATAGATCTTGAACCAGATTAGAAAATTACTTCGCGAGAAAGTTACGGCCGTAACTGTCATTTACGGACGTAAGTGAGCTATTGAAAATTTTCGAAATTTGGAAGTTACGGCCGTAACTTTTTCATTTACTGTCGTAAGTACATCTCTGTCGAAAAGCGCATGTGCTCAATATTTTTGTCATAACTTTCTCTCCTGAAGTCCAATTGTGGTGATTCAAGTTGCATTGGAAAGAAAATTCAAATATCTATAATTATTTGTGAAATATATGTTCCCGAATTCGAAAGTATTCTACGACAAAATTGAGATTTAATCTCTGACTAAAATTCATGATCATAATCCTTGCGGGTTTTTTATTTCTAACTTCACCCCAAACCTTCTTTGACCATAATTTTTGCCTCTAATCTTCTTCCCACATGTCATTATTGATTTTGAGCTCTTCGAATATGCCCTTGAACCTCACTTCTTGATTTTTTGTATTTCTTTGGTCCTATTTCCTTTCTTTTTGACCTTACATAGTATACAATATGTGAAAGTGCATTAAACGATATTTCAATAAGATCAAACCAATAACAAAATAAAATAATAAGTGAATTAAATACGTGCTAATAACCAAATTCCAATTGAAATGAAATATTTAGGATAAATTAATGCAATTTAGGAGGAATCAATGAACGGACATCAATTCAAATTCTGGATTTTCAAATTGAGAGAGATCAAGAATTCTCACTATTTCTTAGATTCATGGACCCAATTCAATTTAGTGGGATCTTTCATTCACATTTTTTCCACCAAGAACATTTTCTAAAACTCTTTGACCCTCGAATTTAGAGTACCCTACTTTCACGCAATTCACAGGGGTTAACAAGCAATCGATATTTCACGATCGATGGTGTAATACTCTTTATAGTAGTGGTCCTTATATATCGTATTAACAATCGAAATATGGTCGAAATAAAAAATCTCTATTTGAGAGGGCTTCTTCCTAGACATATGAATTCCATTGGACCCAGAAATGATACATTGGAAGAATCCGTTGGGTGTTCCAATTGATTGTTTCGCTCATGTATCTTCCAAAAGGAAAAAAAGATCTCTGAGAGTTGTTTCCTGAATCCGAAAGAGAGTACTTGGGTTCTCCCAATAACTAAAAAGTGTAGCATGCCTAAATCTAACTAGGGTTCGCGGAGGTGGAGGAACTGAATCGTAAAAAAAAGGGATTCTAATTGTAAGATATCTAATGAAACCGTCGCTGGAATTGAGATCTTATTCAAAGAGAAAGATATCAAATATCTGGAGTTTCTTTTTGTAAATTATATAGATGATTCAATCCATAAGGACCATGATTGGGAATTGTTTGATCGTTTTTCTAATAGGCGAAATAGAATCAACTTGAATTTGGGATCGCTATTCGAAATCTTAGTGAAACGCTGGATTTCTTATCTCATGTCTCCTTTTTGTGGAGAAAAAAATACCAATTGAAGTGGATGGTTTCTTCAAACAAGAAGGGGTTGGGTCAACTATTCAATCAAATGATATTGAGCATGTTTCCCATCTCTTCTCGAGAAACAAGTGGGCTATTTCTTCGCAAAATTGTACTCAATTTCATATGTGGCAATTCCGCTAAGATCTCTTCCTTAGTTGAGGGAAGAATCCGCACGAATAAGATTTTTTGACAAACGTATCGAAAGAGAATTTGATTTTGTTAGACAATGTGTGGTTTGATAAACAAGGATCGTCTTTTTAGAAAGGTGTGGAATGTATTGTCAAATATTCAATATGATTCTACAAGATCTAGTTTCGTTCAAGTAACGAATTCTAGTCAACTGAAAGGATCTTCTGATCAATCAAGAGATCACTTTATCTCCATTTTCTAAAACTCATTTTCAATAACGCGTTCTCTCAGTGAATTATTTTACATTATAATAAACTCATAACTTTTTCATACTTTTTAACTATACAATCTCAAAAATTTTATTTTTCAAAAAATATATTTTGACAGAATCTCTAACAAACAGGGGTTTTAGAAACTAACAATATGTGTTGTCTGTTGAGAATTACATGCAAATTCCCTCTCTAATTAACCTCACAGGAATTTCTAATGTTCAAGAAATAATAAGCAAACCAGAAAATAAGTATGAACACAGAAATTTACGTAGTTCGACAACTTACCTACGTCCACGGACCCTCGCCAAATTTTTTCACTATATAATAAATTGTTACAATTATGTAGAATTTGCACTCACAAAACCCTCCAAGTATTGTAAGAAAAATAATTAAGCTTTACCATGCACGTCTATCAATTTCTACTTCTTTGTACAATCCACAAAAAATCCAAGAAAACTAAGATGTTAGACTATATTTTTCCTAACAATACTCTCAAATCAATGTACAATTAATTGACTCTTCAATACACATATTTATAGGTAAACATAAACCAAAACGTGTATTACTTGTGTCCCAAGATATTTCCTTGTTGAAGTAGAATAATCAGAATAAGAAAAGAAATCCGTGCAAAAAAGATTATCTTACTTTTTTTTTTCACCTTTAACTTGGTCTCCAAGTTAACTACTTTAACAAGAAAATCAATTGTTCAAGATATTTTTGGGTCAAAACCCGACAATTTCATTGTACTAGAGTAATGGCATTGATGGTGGGAAATATGATACATGACCATATTGAGAACACGTCACTTGGATTTTATGAACCGTAAGAATTGTGAAATAACATGGAACCAAAAGTAAGAGCACTACATAGGATGTATAAAACAATGTAAACAAAGAGGCTACGTGGAACTTGTGGATTGAGGTGGATTCGCCAGTTATGGTGAGTCCTATCAATTTTAATTCACTTGATTCATGGAATTCACATTACTACATTTAGGAAATTCGAGACACTATTATTCAAATGGAATGCACACTTAAACTCGTCTTCGGAGAAGGAATAAATGCTGCAGATTGGTGTGTGAACCATGGCCGTGATAGCAGCGCCCAAGAATTGATTATTTAATTTGGAGCCGACTCTTGTGTTAGCTAGGTAAACTTGCGGGCATCCTAAGACTTAAGCTTAATTTACTGTTATTATATGAATAAATATATATATAAATAGATAGGAATGAAAATAAAAAGTACACGGATTTAGTTTAAATAGGAAACCTTGGAATAGAGAAAAAAACTCACTGATAATAAAGAAAGAGAATTCACTATATATATGAAAGATATGAGAGTACATGTGTTTCGACAGCTCCTACTTATTACAACTTCGAAACCATAAATTGCATCATGTATATGAGGGCCGAAAATAAAAGAGGTCATTTTTCTCATAATTTCAGTTTCACAATATATGTCGCACCGTAAACTTTTCGGGTTGGGCCAAACAGAATTTGAGTCACCGTAATCTAACATTCGCCTTATGTTAGATTCAAATAGACTAGTAAAGCATTAAATTTCCCATAGACAATGATGCAAAGGATGTAGTACCAAAACTACATCTTTTTCTTATAAATCACATCACAATCTTTAAAGGTTTGGACCCAATTTTTTTTTCTTTTTTTTAAACTAAGACATATTGGTTATTTTATTGATTAAGCCCTTGTTTGATTTTATAACTTTTTTATAAAATTTACTAATTTCTTCTACAGTAATCAATCTCAATCATCCAAAAAAGTCAAGTTCACAATTTTTAACTTTTCAAACAACTTTTTAACCACACGATTTTCCAAAACCTTTTCTTTTTCGAAAAATTTATAAAATCGAACACACACTAAATTAATGTTTTCCATCCAAAAAAGACACCAACATAGACATTTGAAAGGTTTAAAACTTCGATTGTTAGAAATCAAAAGTTCGAAACAATTTATCGTCACAGCTTTCAAATATTCGAAACCCTCAAAGTGCAATTTAGTGATTTACCCCACAGTTTACCTACCTCAGGCCCCTTGTCTATGAAAATGATTGTTGTTAAAAGGTGTAGCCCACACCCTGAGGGCCCGAACCGACCACGCCCAAGGCCATTGGTTCGGGAAGGTAAATCCAGGTTATGCCTCCAAGGAGCCAGGGTGGAAGGGCTTATGGTAAGCATGAGAAACGCTCAATAACTCCCGCTTGCCACAAGGCCAATTCCACCTTGCGGGGAATCGAACCAAGCACACAGCTGCGCTGAGCACTTACCACCCATCCCCTTTGCCACTTGGAGATGTGTCCTAGGGGCATGAAAATGATTGTTGTTGGTATGAGTTTGTGTGGATATTGAATAACCACTGTGGCAACAAGTTAAAGGGCGATTAGATGGATTACGTCATGAGGTTGGTATCAACTATCAAATTATTAATACATCTCCACCAATTCATTTTTATCTTTCAATTTAGTCCCGACATTTGCTTTAATTAATCT
Organism: Ligustrum vulgare; assembly: GCA_963555705.1. Taxonomy (NCBI): domain Eukaryota; kingdom Viridiplantae; phylum Streptophyta; class Magnoliopsida; order Lamiales; family Oleaceae; genus Ligustrum; species Ligustrum vulgare. The sequence goes on along the minus strand of OY743182.1, from coordinate 3,029,026 downwards.
TTCATCAACCACCCGACCTTTTCTGTCACCCATTCACCCTTAAATTATTTCAGTTATTTTCTTGTCCTGTTCTTATTTAGATCAAAGCTTATAAGTCGAATTCTATTTTTATCAAAACTGCATTCATGAAACCCACAATTTAAGAATCAGTTGCTGTAGTGATAAAATATCACCGGTCATAACTTTTTTCACGTTCGACTGCCACAATTAAATGTATTTATTTACCTAATTTATTTGACACGTACGAGTAATAAATCTGTAATTTTTCAATTTTTTTTTTCTTTTTTTTTTTTTTTTCCCTATAAATCTTGTGAAGAGCCCAACAGATGGAAAGCCCTTGTGGATAATTGGATTGAACCTCTGAATCCAGATACCAGTTAACTACAATTCTTCCTTTCCAATCTGCTGCTCAAATTTTGTCAGTCTCAGTTTCTTGATGCATTACTGTCTCATATATATGTATATACACACAACTTTATATCTATATTTAAGTTTCTTTCAACTTCAGAAAGGAAGAAATTGATCCGGGGTCGAAGTGCGTAACCGGGTGAGTGGTTTCCATGCTATGCTTGTCAATTGAGCAGTCTTATTTGCAGTTAACCTTTGTTTCATTGTCTGTTCGACCTTGAACTACTGAAAACCCTAGCGAGGGTAAACTTGTTTTGGTTGAACCAGATTTGAAAGTTAAGATTTTAATTTCTATTCAAGTTCTTTTATAATTATCATATATAGAGAGAAAATTAATATAGTAGCTGGGGTGTTTCAAGATTTACTTCATAGATTTTTTTTTTTTTTATCTTCTGTTCTTCATAATTAAAGATATATATGTGAAATCTTGGTTTACTAGAATATGATTAGGTCATAATCTTCAAATATGTATAGCTTTCTGGTTGATTTCACTTTTACCTTACAAAAGAAAGAGAAAAATGAAGAATCTGTTTTTTATTCAAATTTTACCTTATAGCCTGGACAGAATTAAAAAATCATTATTCCCGTACATGAGCAATTATGTTTATGCATTTGTCGCGTAATTTACCAACTAAAACATGTGATCGAGAGTGTGTATATATATATATATATATATATATATATATATATATATATATATATATATATATATATATATATATGTAGGAAACAAGAAACATGTTGATAAAAAGAAACAATATTTCTTATTTATTTGAAAGAAATTTCAAAACGTACTGCATATTAATCATCAAGATATTCGTAAAAAAAAAAAAAAAAAAGGGATCAAGGTCGAACAGAAGATGAAGTCAAGGTATACGAGCAAGGACTGCTCATTTGCCAAGTTTTGCATGGAAATCAACACGTTGCAGGAGGAATAGGTATTGGCAATACAACCATCACAACAAGAACATGACGCAACTTCATTATTGGTAATTTTTCTCCTCGCTGTTGTGACCTTCTCATCTAAAAGATTAAACTGTAATAAAATTAATTATATTTGCTGAATTGGTACAGTATTGAAGAAGATAAACTTAGCAAAATACATAGAGCTGAATTTAGAATACAATAGATGCATGCACAGCGGAATAGCAATACCAGTTATCTGGAGCTATTTAATGGGTTCTTTTTCAACTACATGTTGATATTTCAAGTATATCTTTTTTGATGTAAAGATCAATGGTGTCAGGTTATGAAACATACATGCAGAGTGAAAATTAAAGAATAAAAAAATAGTTCAAATCAACCCACTACTTAGGTAGAAACTATGTTAAGAATTGTATATTTGGTGAATCTTGTGGATCTAATTTCTGAAGTAGGTAGTAGAAATTTCGTCAGCAAGTCGTACAGTGTCAAGTCACTGACAATAATCCACACAGTAAGCTCGGATCCGAAAGGAGTTGTGCTAGCAACCAAAAGACGACTCTATACATGTCTTGTAATTAATCTTAGTACGTACTTATAGGTTTACACTAGACCTAATTAGAGTAGAGATATATAGTGGATTTAGGCCAACCCAAGTCCAACCCAACTAATTGGGCTTGGAAGTTATTCCAAAAACCTCTCATTTGCACAAGATCCAATTCCAAATGCTCAATTCTTGCTTTTGTATGTGACCCATCAGATTTCATTCATGATGACAAACGTAATGTGAATAATATAAATTAAAACCCTATGTCTAATCCATCTTTGATTCACTAATATCGATTAATTTACGTCAAAATCATAAATTGACATCTAGCAATGTATCAAGGCAATATATACATATGAAAGGAAATGTCATGTGGTTATGACAAGATAGAGGTGGCAAAACGGTTCGATGACTCGGCTAGTCAAAACACGAGCTAAGGGCGCGGCTCGTCGAAATGGCGAGCCGATGGAAGAGCCAAATATCCTCGTCGAACCACGAACAGAGCATGGCTCGGCTCGTGGTTCGACGAGTCGCTCGTTGGAACGAGCTCATGGCTCGTTCCAATGAGCGGCTCGCCGGCTCGTAACGACTCGCTGGCTCGTTAGATTAAATAATAATAATAATAATAATAAAATTTAAAAACCGACCGTTGGCAATGTCCAATTGTCAAAAAATTATTATTTCCCCCTATAAATACCCCTAAAATCAACTTTATTTTAACTTCATCTCTCAACACAACTCTCCTATACTATTACTATACATACTCTCAAATTCTCAATCCACCTTTACTACTCTACTACATCTACAAGTCTACAATTTCATTTCAATCTCTCAATTTTATATCTATTTTCTAACCACATATTATTTATACAATACACATATTTCATTTTCAATTTTCTTATCACTTCAAGTCTTCACCTAACTACAAATTGTCAAATTCTACAATTACACACCACACTCCACTCCACACATTTCAATTTTTATTTCAAATTTTCAACTACAAAAGAATGGATCCCAACAGTCAAAGATTTGTTAATGAATTGTTCGATGGTCCACCTGAATTTGGGGATGACTCAACACCACAATCTCACGCTCAGTCTCACTTCAACGATAAATTCGCCGATCTCAACTATGTTCCAATTCTCGAAAATCTTGAAGAAGTTGCACTTAATAAACGAATCGATTTAGATGATGTTGAATAAGATGTGAATGTTGAAGTCTTAGTAAATGATCCCGATATTCCCAACGCAAAAGGGAAGCGAAAAGCTGCAAAACGTACAAAGAAAGTTGTAAAATGTTGGGATCATTTCAAATTGATCTCAATTGGGAAAAAAACTGAATCATCACCGGAAGAGTTCAAAGCAGTGTGCAAATACTGTGCACAACAATTGGCATGGCAAAAAGGTATTGGTACTACATACCTCAATCATCACTATAGCAAGTGTGTTACCAAATACGAGTTTGTTGAATCAAATCAAAGTCAATTACGATTTGGTTCATTCGCTAGTGATTCTGCTGCTGGATCTACTACACTTACAAATTAGATGTATTTCGAATAAGAGAATCGAATTGGCATAGTTCAATTCGTTGTGGAGGCAGGGTTTCCACTAAGCATAGTGGACAACGAAGATTTTGTTACGTATATCAAACAGTATCTTCAATCTCGGTACGCTGGTATTACTCAAAACACTCTGCGTGCTGATACTATAGCATATTTTACTAAAACTAAGATGCAATTAATACTCGATTTAAATAAATATGGTGGTGTTATTTCTTTTACTTACGATCTTTGTGAAGGAATTAACAAAAAATGTTATATTTCTACAACTGCACACTACATCGATCCACTTGGGTTATGCATAAAAAAATTATCGCTTTTAAAATTATAGAATTTTCTCATAATGCATCCAACATATTTAATGTTATACTGTAAATTGTTAGAGAATATGGTATTGAAAGTAAAATTTGATCATTTACTTTCGATAATGCTAGCGTAAATAAGGTTGTAGTGGATAAGTTATGTAGAATTCTTAACCCAGACTTTGGTGATTTTTTATTTCATGTTAGATGTTGTTGTCAAATTTTAAATCTAATTGTTCAAGATGGAATGAAACATATTAAAAAGCAAATGGATAGAATAAGAGATGCATTAGTGTACATAACTATATCACCGAGTATAAAACAATACTTTGAAGAGATGTGTTTACAATACAATTTATATCTTAAGAATTTATCACCGACGTAGGGCATAGGTGGAACTCTACATATTTATTACTTAAATCATGTGAAGGTTATGAACACATAATAACCGAATATTATAACAGTAGAACACTTAGGAAAGACGATGATCCTCAAGTTTTTACGATTCAACCAACATATTATCTGGGGTATATTACCCAACTAGTTCAAGAGTTCTTGAACGTCTCTATGTTATTGTAAGAATTTTTTTATAGATATAGATATGACACATTTTTTCAAGATATGATAATTGATATGGTAATTAAATATAGAAAATATTGAGAAGATTTACCTATGTTATTTCCTTTAGCATGCGTAATGAACTCGCGTTACAACTTAAAGGGTATGAAACTTCTTGTTTCTAAAATCAATAGCTCATTGATTTTGGATAAACCTATCACTTATAATAATTTAAAAAACACGTTAGTAAGCATGTATACCGTATATGTAGCACAATTAGGAACTAATGCTAGTCATACACTAGTCATACACAACCTGCACCATCACGTGACACAAATCTTGAAGTCGATGAAGCAGAATTATTAGATTTAATGGATGAAATGAGTCGAATACAAGGAACTTCTTCTTACACCGTGTCTTCTAGTTGTAACGAATCAGGTTCAATACCTGAAGAATTACAAATGTATTTTCAATAAAATTTTCTTAGAAATGTGGAGTATGCTAATTCTTTAGAGTTTGATTTACTAGAGTATTGGCGAACAAATGAACGGAGATATCCAATTGTTTTAGCCATAGCAAAAAATCTACTAACACCTTCGGTTAGCACGGTAGCTTCGAAGTCTGCTTTTAGTGCAGGTAAAAGAGTTTTTTCAGAAGTCAGGATCTGACTTAAAGAAGATATTTTGAAAGCATTAATATGTGTCAAAGATTGACAAGACGCTTATGTTTGTATACAAAATAAGTATGTCGAAATTGCATGCAGTCGGGTAAATGATATGCAACTGTAAACTTTTAATTCCTTCCTTTAAAATACAATTATTCATTTAAAAACAAAAATTGTACATGTAACAAGTTGTTCGTGTACAATTTTAACTCCGCCTACTACAAAATCAACAAATATTCAATCAATTTAGTAGCCGATCCCAAGCCCGAATAAAAAGGAGGGTTTTAATTTTAAAACTTGTAAATTTTAATTTTTTTACTCAATTTTATTTTGTCTTTCCAAATATTAATTCTTGACATGTTTACTAACATTCATCACTTATAGTCTCATTATACAGTATACTTAATAAGTATAAATTATTTTTTTACAAATTTACACAACTAATTAAAATTCTAAGTACAATATATAATTAATATTCAACTTATTTAATTATTTTTTCTTAAATTTAAAAAAAAAATAATAATTTATAAATGAGCCACGAGCTGAAGCTCGGCTAGGCCCACGAGCCACGAGTTTGTGGGCAGACTCGTCTCTGCCCACACAAGCCGAGCACCTGCTCGGCTCGTTTAGACCGAGCTCATTGCTCGACTCGTCCAAATGACGAGCTGAGCATGGCGAGCCGGGGGGCGAGCAGGCTCGGATCGGCCCATTGCCATCCCTATGACAAGACCAGTATATGTGTTGCTACCGTAGAAATATAATCTTTTATCAATATAACACAAGTGGTTAAGAGATAATGACCATGTCAATCTCATTTCAACTAATTATGTTATTCACCATTTCCCTTAGTTGATTTTTATAATGAATGAAAACCTTTTTTCAACTCATAACTTCAACCCGATCAAGGACTTTACATCAACTTAAGTGAGTGTAATACATGTTATAATCTCCTATTACTTAGGAGTGACGAATTCCCATGTTAGACATACACAACCTTAATATAACTCTCATTATATTCATGCGATGTCACACTTCTCAAGAGCCAATATCAACGCTCGCTAAAGCATAACAATCCTCACATAAGATTCTATGACGTCTTCAAGTCAAAAGGCCAAATCCACAACTGCCCATTAGAAATTAACCACTGACGCTTGGATAGTTATCCATATAAAATCTCTAGGCAGGTCGTCCAATACCTTGTTCATATAATAATGCATATACATATTCATTTGAATGTCTCACTACATTCTAACTTGTGAGATAAGCTACTTTATTCATAAGAAAAAATATGAAACACGTGTTAGCCTAACTGTAGCAACAATATTTGTATCTTGTTGTTACTTCAATTAGGAACAATTTTAGAATAAATTATTAATGACTTGTATTTAACGGTTTCAACACCTTATGGCTTACAAGTTATTTAAATGATGAGTTAACCCAATGTAATACTCCCTCCATCCCACAAAGATAGGCTTACTTCTATTTTCACACTAATTAAGAAAATATAATTAATATATGTTAGAACTATAAATTTACATATATTCTACATAATATACCCCTACATTAAATAATGAGTTATTCATATTTGTTGATAATAATGCATATTAAATAGGGGCATATTAAAAAATGAAGACATTAATATACTCTTAAAAAGGAAAGTGGCATATCTTTGTGAGATAAAAAAAAAAAAGGAAAAAAAAAAAACCTATCTTTGTGGGACGGAGGGAGTAATAAAACTACTTTTATTTAGAGACAATGATAATGTATGTGTTATGCTATCTCAACGATTAGATTTAGAGCATAACATTAACATTCTCTCACTATATGCAATAACTCATGTATCCTAGGGATACATAATGAATTTATATGATCATAATCATATTCCTGTTAGGATAGTGGTTTTACAAGTGAATATTTGACTTGTGACACTTCACACATTTAATATTCTCAGGGTTAGTGGGTATGTATTTTATTTTTCTACAATCTTGAAATGAGATAGTAGCCCTCTTAAATACATACTCAAATTATCAATAAGACCGGCCAATTCCCTTACTTGCGTGATGAATCCATTTTCGTCACAATACTCATTACTGGAGCTACAATGCCAGGAATACATAAAGTTCCCTAATGAACATACCGATTGAGATTGTTTTCCAAGCATCTATGCATTTGGTCTCGATTGTACAGTTAGCGGTCTTCCTTATTTGAATCCTTTCAAAATGGTCAAATCACTACTATGAGTATATTTACAATAAGACTAAAAAATTTCATCATCCTTTTTGGACTAAATGGTGAATATCTCTATACACAGATTGTAAGTCTACATTTCTCCTCATGTCTGTTGTATTCTTAGTACTTCTAAAGTACTCAAGAATGCAAAAGGTGTCGTACATAGTGTCGCATTTTAAAAGATCCCATTGTTAAGCAATCAAATATATTCTCCATATCATTCTTTCTCAATCTATGTTCTAAATATGATTTTGAGAAGATTAGTCACATGACTCTTGGGATCAAATTCTACATCGGATTCATTTATGCTAACCCCATTAGCATTTTATCTATTTATGTGGATTGAAAAATCAAAACAACCTTCCAAATTTATCTCTCTAGATCCTGGTTCTCAAATCAAGGTCTTAATTTTCGAATCCATTTTGGAGAAATGTTAAATAATTTTTCTATCACTTCATATGGTTATGAAGTTAATTTCTGATAAAAAATATGTCTTCTACATATAGTATCAAAAATATTAAACACTATCACTAACCTTTTTATATAAACACATGGTTCATCTTCAATTTTTAATAAAATTAAATATTTTGATTATCTTATCAAAATTAAGATTCTAGCTCCGTGAGGCTTCCTTTAATCCATTAATTAAATGTTTGTAACTAGTATACTATATTTGGATAATTAAGGATTCAAAACCTTCATCTCTTCAAAAAAAAAAAAAAAGGATTCAAAACCTTCAGATGATGTCATACACAAATCCCTTATCAATACTCCCAAGGAATACGATTTTGAAATCCATTTTTCAAATCTCATGATCACAATATGTTACTACCGCAAGCAGAATCCGAATTGATCCGACATCATGACTGGTGTGAAGGTTTCATCAAAGTCAACTCGTTGCCTTTGCTTGTAACCTTTTGTCACTAGTCTTGTCCTATGAACATTTTAATCCACATCGATCTTCTTTTTGTAAATTCAACTTACCATTTTCAAGCGGATTAAACAAGTTCCAAAACTTGTTTTCATATATGGAGTTCATTTCAAATTTCATGGCATTTTCATCCGTGTTAATCTTCTTCTTGTAAACTCAACTTACCATTTTAAGGCGGATTAAACAAGTTCCAAAACTTGTTTTCATACATGGAGTTCATTTCAAATTCCATGGCTTCCGCCATCTCATTTAGTCAACACTTGACTTAACTTCCATGTAAATATAGACTCACCATCATTGATGACTAATACAATATTAGCAATCAAGGATATTTGATCAATGTAGTACCAATTTTTCTAATACCTTTACATAGAGCTAGTGCGTTCTTAGTCGTCGCTATGTCCTGAGTAGTGTGTACGTCCCAAGCATCAATCTGTGTCTCATCCAATGTAAGCGCGGATTCTAACTTATTTAATCGGTTAAATAAATGTGTGTAATCATGAAATCTTTTATGTTCTATTTTTACTGCTACTGTCTTCTATTAGATCAACTGTTTCTCCAAGATATTGACAAAATTCGAGATAGACTTTCTTTCTTGATAAGAATGTACAAATAATGTCCAACTAGCTTATCCAAATTTAGTATACTTCTGATAAGTATTAAGGTCTTATATCTTAACGCGATGTAGTAAGACATTTGAAATCCATATCTTATATGTACCTTGGTCAATCAATTCTTATGGAATACTACTAAGTGTGTAACATAAAGTGTTCAGTGCAAAGCTCCAAAATGATTTTGGAGATTTTGCATGGCTTCATCAATTGCAATCTTTCTCCTTTAGATATGTTATTGTACTGAGGCATATGTGAAAGAGTTATCCATACGAAAATTATGTTTTCATAACATAATCTTGAAGTTAGCACTCACAGTATTCTTCAATTTGGCCAAATCTAAGTGTTCAGAATATTTTTCAATTTTTCCCTTCTAATTTATATCTGTATTATTTGAACTTTTCAAACTCTCGAATTTAAACTTCATTATAAATAACCATGACTATCAAAGTTATCTAATGATTAAAGATCACTTTGACATATCTAACTAGCTTAATGATATTGCATTGCACAAATTGTAATAGTCGGCAACGAATATCACATAGTACGTTCATACTGTGTGACCTTATTTACATGGCACATTACATACCATGTAACTAAATGTTGTAATATAATCATGTAGTGTTAAATCATATCCCTTTGTAATATAACAATGTAGTGTTAAATGAATTACACTTTATTACACAAATTGTAATACTCGGTAACTAAGTATTACATAGTAGATTACATATCGTGAACGTTATAGATTATAATCATTTAGGAATTTCACTTTATTACAAAGATTGTAATACTTGGTATCACTTCAAATACATATCTAGTAATGATATACAGATCATTATCACATTTGTATTGCTTAGTAATCACTTTAAGTTTTAATTTCTCATTTAGTAATATTTTTATTTGATTAATTGTAACTTTCATAATTATTAGTATTTTAAATGTAAACCACATCCATAAAATTTAGGCACCATGATTAATTAAATTAATTAATAATTATATTATTTCTCCAACTTTTCTAAATATGAGGTTCTCATATTTATCAAATTAATAAAAAAATATATTATCTCTCATGAAATTCGATATTTTTTTTTAATGAAATTATGTAATATTATAAATAATATCTTGTTCGTTTGATTACCAACCTTTTCCATGGAAAATCCAATTCTCTACCTATTTTGCTTGATTTCTAGTGTTTGATTGACTATATTTGGAGTGCAAACTATTTCCATGTCATCCGCTTTTCCTACAAAAGGTGAAAATCAAATTCTTATAAAATAGGTGAGAGAGTTTTTCTCATGTTAAGTGGAAAACGTTTTGCATCACTTTTGATCAATTTTATTATTGTTAATTGACTTATTTTTTCTCTCAAAAATTAACATTATTATTATCAAGTACAAATATGTAAAAAAATAAAATAACTAAATTTTACTTTATTTGTCATGAAAAATAACGTTAATCAAATAATAGAACTTGAAAAATTTTCTACTTTTTTCACCTGAACTAAAAAATTAAATTAATAAAACACATTAAATTTTTAATTCCTAAAAATTCAATTTTCTAAAATTCTTTTTCTTTTCCCTCAAATTTCACAATCAATCTAACGGATCCTTAATATTACTTTTTTCAATATTATAAGCCTAATTGCCTCCAATACAGTGCAGAACGGCCTACAATAAGAAAAACGTGCCAGTTTGATCGTCCATTTCCACAGGGCACTGCCTCGTTTGGTGTGTTCACCAACCAGCCAATTGGTGCCGGAAATCGGGAAATGTCGGTGTCCCCCCTGAGATCAGCTTCCTTTCCACTTCCTCCGGTGAATCGAGGAAATGGGTCCCACACAAAAGTGTTAAAAGTCGAAATGTTGAAAAGACCAGCTCTTCCTTCTCTTCAGGTTCTGCAACTCGAACTTCTCTTTCTAAAGATTATCTTCCCCACCTTGTATTATTTTCTTCGAAAGTTAAAATTGGGCTTTTTACGGTCGTGATCCGTATATCTGTATCTGTATGTAATGCACTGAATCGTGGCAAACTTCAAATTGGATGTCGACATGTTTTACTTTGAATTCGGCGGAAGTATATGTGAATGATTTGTAAATAGTTACCTGTTCATATGCTGAGCTGCTTCGTATGAGTTATTATATTTGTGGTTGCCCAATTACTTGTTATGCTGCCTAAATTAGTAGATTTCTGCATAACACTGTATCTTCTGCTCCCATATATCATTGTATTTTATTGATATGGGATTTTATGTTGCCTTTCACAGGCTAAGTTCATCTTGTTATGTAATTATACGGGAGTTCTTCTGATGAATTTTCTGTTTGTAGCTTTACTTTTGTTCTAGTTGACATTATTTTGCTGAAATATTGAGAGCAATTAAGTTGCTCTGGTTGCTGGATTTGCTATAGAACCATGGAAAGATTAAGAGACTCCGGCAATGTGGCATAGAAATATTAAAATAAATTAAGTGCTTGCAAAAGACGTGCTAGAAACTTTCTTGAAGCGGTGTGTGGATCATCATTATCATTTTACCTTAACGGGGTTGGGGTCGTGATGTATCAAGGTATTATAATATAATAATATATGCTCTCCCAGGAATAGTCCTAGATAGTTATGCCAAAAGAATGGACAAAGTATTACTGAAAGCTTATTAGCCTTGCCAAATTAGCCTCCCGTTTGGTAAACGCAATTTTCCAAACTTTTTTACCACACAAATTTTATCTTTCCACTTTTCAATCACACATTTTACCTCAACATTGTTATCAAATGGAGTCTTATAGTTTGCTAAATGTGACGAAAACTTATGAAAGCTTCTCGCCTTTTGGATCTGAACTGTTCATTCTATTACCTATTCCATCTGATGTTTATAGATGATATGTGTGCATATGAAATATTAAAAAAATTTAGTGTGTTGCATTGTAATTCAAAATGTCTAAATTTGGTAACAAGCAATGACGTAATGACTGTAGGAAACTGAGGCAAGTTCATGGATGCTTTTTCCATGAGAGTATCATGGTGAATTGGTGGTATAAAAATTAAACATGCCAAAATGCTTGAATAATAATAGAGTGAGCTTTCATCTCCTGCATTCGATATCATGGAATTGTTTGTTAAGTTGATTGATTTTAAGATTGATTATATGGGTTGGAAATCAACAATATGCAACCATGTGCATGTAAGTGCTCCTCAATTAGTTAAGTAGACCTTTCTAAGATTGAAATGTTAAGTCTGCTGGCTTACTGCCTGGGAAGAAATTTCATTCGAAAAAACATAAACTATTTCCAAATTTAATACATGCCTTCACATAACTTTCTTTTACGTAATGTTACATTCAGACAAGTTCTGAGTCTTCTGACATAGATTGAGAACAAACAAACTTACGGAATAGTTGAAAAATAAAGAACTCAAAGAACTGTGCAGCTTAAACTTGAGATTTGAGACCTCCTAGTCTCAAGGCCGGATTCTTGGTCCTTTTTACAGGCGGGCTGGATGACATCTCACGAGCTGGCCTTTGTCTAACTGAAATAATCAGTTAGCAATGATTTCCACTCCATTCCAGATACTCATAAAAGTTTCTGTACAATGGAGTCTCATCTCATAGTATTTGCAATGGCTCATGGAAAAGTTCTTTGAATACATTCAATTGTTTTTAGTAATCAAATATGATGTTTCAGTGGTTGCCTTATTTGGTTCTCTCAATAGGTTTTCTGTAGCCATGTTGTAATCGTTGTATATCCGTTAGTTATTTATGATGTGAAATGTTTTGTTCATGCTTTTTGCAAGTTCGTGTTTTCCAACTGGTTCAGATAACCTTTCAAGTTTCAATGGTACAAGGAATAGAAGAGCACATTGTTATTTTTGGTAAGATCTATAAGCATTTTTTTTGGTTGTCATTCGTTGCTTGCAGGCAACCAAAAAGGAAGAAAAACAACTATTGCATGAACCCTTCATGGCCACCTCAAGGAGGGAGGTACTGCATTTGGCAGCTGCATCATTAGGTTTTCTTTCTCTTCTCTTACCAGAGTCTGCTGAAGCACGTACCAGAAATGCCGACGTTAGGAGGAAGATCTTGGAAAAGCTTGAAGAGCTAAGGGAGAAAGCTGGTCTTTCGAAGCCCGAAGTTGAAGGCCAAGAGAAGAACCCAAAAGATGAAGCTGAAGAAAATAAGTCGAAGCCAAATATTGAAGCTGAAGAAAAGAATAGAAAGCCAAAGGACGAAATAGAAGGAAAGAAGGCGACGCCTCACAAATCTACAGCTCCACCTTCAGAAGGTCTTCCTTTACCACTTCCAAGCCTCATAAATGGCAAAACTGTGGAAACAAATCTCTCGTGATGAAACCGTCGCTATCAGCCTATCAACACATAGTTTTTTTCACAGTCTAGTGAAGAAAACTGGTGTCGAAATTTCTGTCTCGTTTCATTTAACAATGCTAATTCTGATGATCAACTGAGGCTGTAACATTTGCACTTGTGAACAACGCTGGGAGTTTTCTCAACAATGATAATAAAATTCTGTTTTTCTGAATTACTGCAAAAACATATGAACTGTTTCTTTGATTTTATTTGAAATCTTAACCAGAAAAATCTAGTATTTTGTCCACTCAAAGACTTGTGTAACAAGAGAGTATGTACCATGATAATCTATTCTGGAATTCTGTGCAAATCCTTTTGTAAAAGATGAGGTTGATTTTTGTTTATAAACAAGAAATTTGAGTTTTTTTGAGGTAAAATGTGCAGTTGGAAAGTGATTTCAAAAAATGTATATGGTTAAATTGTAGTATGGGAAATTTGATTTTTACTATTGACGCTTAAATTTAAACAATCCGACTCAATGCAGATCAACTCGTGTGCAAATCGCAGGCCTTCTAAGATAGCATAACATTCACAGATGGGCATATATGCGATGTAAAAATGGTAGAAATTTGCATAATATCTTATTACATTTAGAGCATTGAGAGAACATCTTCCTAATACAAGAGAATTGGAAAGGATGCACATCTATGTGAAGATGTAACAAGGAAAAAAAAAAAAAAAAATCATTACTCTTGGAGTGTTGACTCCAACCAATGAGGGAATGCCCCTTTCAATCGGGGAATGTCCCCAAAAAAAAAAACCAATTAGCCGGACCTCTCCTATTGCCTATTGCAAGGGAACTGTTCTCCATAGACCTCTCCGTACTCCGAAAGTATTAAAAATGTTACACTTAACAAGATAATTCGATTGGAAATTCGATAACCCCTTTCTTTTCAAGATAGTTAATGCTTGTTGAGTATTTTGATTTGACACGTTGATCTTTATTATCTAATATATGTTAGCAAGTGAATTGAAGATAAACATTAAAAAGAAAAATATTATTAACACAAAATATATAATCCAGAATGGTTTCGCCATTGTATCACTAAGCTACATTTATAACCCCAAAGAAAGAAAGAAAGAAAAACTCATGCAAAAATCGCAAAAAAATAAGCAAAACGGAAAAAGATAATTTTCATGCAGTTTTCTTGTCCAAATTCTGCACGAGCTGCCTCATTTGAAATCTCCAAAACAAAAAATAAGCGAAACCCAAACCAAGTAAAACAAATATCCAAACATTCTCTTCTTTGCTCTCCTTTTCTGATTCCACCTCTACTATACTAAATTCCACTCTCTCTGAATTCCCCATTATGCCCTCCTTTACATGCCCATATAACACGTACACCCTATCCTCAGCTCCCACTGCCACAGAACTGGCTTGCCCCTCCTCGTCAAGGGCAGTTTCGTCAAACACTACTCCCTCGCTCCAACTGTCGTGGCTTTTGATAAAGTAGAGTTTATGTTTTGATACTGCCACAACAGTTCCGTCACTTTTAACGGCGATTCCTTCAACTCCCGTTAAGTCTTTGTTCAGAATAACTGTCCTTGCCGTCCCGTCATCTACGTTGACTTTGTATAGTTTGCCAGTGTTTGGCTGCGCCACTAGCAGATAACCTTTGGAGTTGTAAACGACGCCGTTCAACCCGGAATTGCGATAGGCCTGCGATCTTGACAGAATCGAGGTCTCACCGTCAATGTTGACTTTGAAGACAACGTCATTGGCTGCATCGGTGACGTAAGCGTTCCCGGAGAAATCAACTGCGACGTCGTTTGGAACGGTGGAGTTTGGAAGCGGGGCAAGGAAGAGCTGATTGAAGGTGGTGAGATGGTAGGAGGCGAGGGCGCTGAAGGATGCGGTGGAAGGGCTGTGAACGACGGCGAGGAGGCGATGGTGGTAACGGTCTACGGCGATGCCAAAGAAGGAGGAGTTTTCAGGGAGGGAGGAGTCGGAGAGAAAAGAAGCTGCAACACCGGCATCGGAGATAGAGATAAGCTGTTTCTGCCGGAGGGACCCAACAACGAAGTGGTCGGACTTTTGGTCCCACGTGAAGGACGCCGGGTAGAGATTCGACCACCGGAAATTGATGACATGGGGCTTCCGGCAATGAATTGGGCAAAGTAAAAGAATCAAAGTGAGGAATACTAGAACTGATTTGAACATTGTTTTGTGGATGGGTGTTTTTGTATGGTCTGAGTTGGAGGATCTGAGAATTAGTTCTGAATCGATGGATTTGAATTGGTTTGTATAGGATTTTCTGTGAAACGTTGATCAGATTAAAAAAAAAAAAAAAAATTCCTGGAAAACACAATATATAGAAATTAACGTTAATAAAACTTCAATTTATGTTTATAATGTCCTACTATGGTTCTTATTATAAATTATATAATTTTCTTCTTTTCAAATTATTCAATTTCAATTACCTATTAAAAGTTAAATTTATATTATTTTTTTAACTAAATTTCTATAACCAATTCTCCTAAAAAATACTATTATTTAAAAAAAAAAAAACTCTTTTTTATACAGTGCCAAACAAACACTTAATTAAGGAAACATTAATGAAAGGACTGCTCATTTAAGTTTGGATAAGGCGACTTTGTATAACCTATAAGAGCAAGTCAATGGTAGTTTAAATTAGCTACATTAGTGATTTACATTTCAAAGTTCATTGAAATGTTCTCCAATAACTGAGTGTAAAATAAATATAAATTAAAATTTCGATCAAAAATCTTAAAAAATGTCCACATTTGCATCTAATTTCACACCTTTACTTGAAATAAATTTCACTTAAATTTAACTATCAATCCATGAAATCTTAATGTGATGTAATACATATAATTTAAATCTACTATATTAATTTACATTACAATTTGAATTTTTATGTTAATTTGTTAATTTTTAATTTTTTAATATTTTTATTTTCTTAATCAAATTTTGAATTTTTTAGGTTGATTTCTTCGTTATATATATATATATATATATATATATATATATATATGCACAAGCTAAAAAAATAGATTAACATGAAATTCACTAGCTAAAAAAATTGTACGAAAACTAAATTTAAATCTTATAATTTACATCTAACCATTGGAGCAAAATTTTGGTTAAGATCCATCAGATGTATATTGAAATATAAAAGTGATTTTCGGAGGTGTAAATTGGCAACAAATTTACACCATGATTGAAATTATTCTAAGGACACTACTCTATAGTTCTAATTCAAATCAAACACTGACTCTATTTGTTTATATGTAATTGATATTAATTATTGATTTTGACTTAAAATAAAATATAGTTTAATAATCCTTACCTAACATGGACTCATTAAGAATATGGGTAGCACGTTGACATGTTTTTATCTAGAGCTCTGCTATTTTACCCACCTCATTTTACAACACTAAGTGTTACTCCCTCACATGGGAGGAAGGACAGCTCATTATGAGCCATGTCCCACACTCAGCCATGTGAGAGAGAGCACCCGATGTGATAGAACAGAGTGAATAAAGTAGCATAATTACTCATTTTTATCTAACTAGTATGTCATTACGTGCTTCGCATGTTTTATGTACGCGATAAAAGAATGTATACTTTATATCTCCTATGTAGTATGTAATGAAAATTATTAAAATCATCATATTATATAAATATAATTATAACTCATTGAATTTAAAGTATAATAAATAATACGTTATTATTTATGATACATTACTTAAGGTATATTAAGGAGTATTAAAATTAAATCGTGTTAAGTAGAGTCTTCTTAAATTCCTATGAACGTATCAAATTAATTATTATTATTAATTTTAACATTAATAGTGAAAATAATTATTCATATGAGAATTACTCGATTACTTATTTATTTATTATTTTGAGAGTAAATTTTGTAATAGACATTTTCAATTTTCTCAATTATTAAGTGTACATCATGACATTTTTGTAGCAAAACGAAAATTCAAGAAGATGTTGAAAATGTGTTTGAACCATAGAAATATTTTTCATTTTTTTATTTGGTAGATTTGAACAAACGGGATTTCCTTTTCATTTGATAAAGATTTAAATTAGATTTTTATTAGATTTTGATAGAAGTTGATGAATTTGTGAAGTTAAAAATTTGTAGGTCCATATAATATTTTGTTGAAATTAATTATTAATTTTGACTTAGATTACAAATTGGATTAAAATCAAAATCAAACGGGGCGAAATCTTGTATTGTATAAAGAAAATTAAATCTATGTTTGATTACGTTGTAAACTTGTAATGATTCAGTTTTATAACTATATGAATATATGTATTGAATTACAATGTGGTATAAGATTGAAAAGGGTTATCCATAAACATATTTTATAAATTATATGTATTGAATATAAGGACTTTATATTGGAAATTGAATTTGTTGTTTAATTAAATCAAAATCATTTGAAAAATCATTCAACATTTATTTATGTGGAAATATATATATATATATATATATATATATATATATATATATATATATATATATATATTATTTTTATTTTTTTAATTATGGGTATTATAGACATAAGAAAAATAAAAGTAAATACATAATTGACAATTAAAATATTCTTACACATTCATGCTTTTATATATTTGTGGTATATAAATAAGATTGAAAAGGGTTAACAATAAACATATCTTATAAATTATATACATTGAATATAAGGACCTTATATTAAAAATTGAATTTATTGTTTAATTAAATTAAAATCATTTGAAAAGTCATTCAACATTTATTTATGTGAAAATATAATTTTTTTTAATTAAGGGTATTATAGACATAAGAAAAATAGGAAGGAGTAACGACATAATTGATAATTAAAAGATTCCTACAAAAAATACATGCTTTTATATATTAGTGATAGTGATAATAATTAATTCTATTAATAATAGAATATAACTCTTACAATTTATTTCAAGTCGTAATTAGAGTCAACTTTGCTTTTAAAATTAACAATTTAAAAAGCATGTAAGTTTTTATTACGATAATGAGGTAGGTACTAATTCATCTTAAAAATATTGATCAATAATACATTCAGCCTCAATATCTATACGTTCCATTTCTCTCAACATATTCAATTGCCACACCCCTATCCCTTTTTGCTCCGGCCACACACCCCACCCCGTCGGTCATCCTCCCTCGCCGACCTCTCAGGGCTCCTCTCTATACCCGACGACAATGGTGCAAGTCGTTGGTAGAAGTAGCGGGCGCGACAAACCATGGAAGTTGCAGGTACGATCTATAGGTCCCGGAGGGAAACAAATTGGAGGAGAAATAGACTGCGACAGTTAGGAGGGGCAGCGATCAGTTTGCTGGTTTTGGCTTCCTTCTAGAGCTCTAGTTTCCATTTATCAAGTAAATAGGCCAAGTTTTCCATGTCCTTAATTGTTTTAGGATATTCCCAATCGAGATCTATCCTAAAAAAACCCTTTATTTTCTCGCCACTTCTATGCTTGAATCGATAAAGTTCATACGCATTGTAGGACTCAAGGCCAGGTAGTGATGTAGGCGTGTGGTGACAGTTGTGGTGCAGTTGTGTGTGGAGGCGGTGGGCGACCTATGGCGCATTTTGTGTTGACGTCGGTGGTGGCTGTATGGTTTGTGTTGGTAGCGGAGGTGGCTGTATGTGTTACGGTGGTGATTATTTGTTGGTGGACGATAGTCGATGGGGTCACATATACGGGTCATATGTCATATGTTCAAGTCACAAGTCACACTTCATGTATCGTAGGTCACATGTCACAATTCATCCAATCATAGCATTTCATAGGTAACACTGTATTTCAAGTCACATGTCACACTTCATACATCACGACTCATTTAAATTGTCACATGTCACAATTCATATATTAACAGGTCACGAGTCACATGTTTAAGTCACAGCATGTTCACAGGTGACGTGTAACAATTCATCTAATCACAGAATGTCACAAGTTACACTTTATATATCACATGACATGTCACAAGTCATTTGTATAGTCACGTGTCACACTTTATATATTCATAGATCACATCTTCTCTATGCATAGATGACGAGCAACATATTTAAGTTCATAGGTCACACTCACAATTCATATGTTGTAAGTCACATATCACAAGTCATAGTTCACAATGACATATCATTCTCAATAGGTCACATATCCAAGAAAACTAGTCAAATGCAATACGTAATTTACAAATTTAATTTTTTATTGATCTTCACAATTTTTAATTATATACACAAACACACACGCACGTCAGTTCTCTCTGTGTATCTTCAAAAGTGGTGGTGGTTATTGTTGATGGTGATAAGTCTGAGATAGTAGTGGTGGTGGCAACAATATGTCGAATGTCGTGGTGATGATGCAATGTGATGATACGTCGAAAATGGTGATTCGTGGTGGTGAGTGGGTGGCTGATTGTGCTGGTGGGTGGATGGTGGTGACGACGAGGTGCAATAATGGAAAATTTTAATGGGATGGGGTTGGGTAGATTTTTTATAATATATTAATTATATTATTTATCATCTGAGATTTTTATTTTAAATTTAATTTCTTTAAAATTGAAATAATGTGGCAAAAACACCCTATTTATGTATTGTTCCCTAATTTAGATTCTTATTTTGAAGCCACCATAATGATTAACTCAAGCCTAATTAAATTAGGCTCCAATATATTAATCTTGGTCCGATCAATTTTTAATTGTTGATATAATTTATCAATCTCGTTATTTTCTCACTAAAAAAATGTGATTGCAAACTCTCTCTAATTTACGGGAGTGATATATAGTATAATAATTATGTATTACGTGACTTGTTATTCTTAAGTATTTCCTCGTAATGTGTGTGTATATATATATACATACATATAGGAAATTGATATAAAATCCATAATGAGTATACTATAAAATCCACAACCACCCCTCCTATGAGTGGGTGGGCAGTGGGCCCATCCACCCATAACCAATTCTCATCCGACATGTGTCGGATGAGTGCCATATCTAGTGCCCATTGTGGACACTAGATCAATCCTCAAATCTCATTTTCTATATGACAAACACATATTATCACGTCATAGTATTAATCAACAAACAATGTTGAACTATTATGTCCAAATTTGTCCAGTAGAAAATCATTTGAGATCATGATAATTTCTATTAAATAAGTAAGAATAATTCTACATGAACATTCATTTCAGACATTTTAAAGTGACATTGTGATGTGTCAATTTTTCATTTGGTGATAATTCATTTGGTTATGACTTTATTATTTAATGCACATCTTCGTGTAAAGACTATTTGACATAACTTTACTTCTACTTCTAGTAGAGGAATTATTTGAAGAAAGTTATCTTAGCTCTTGTTTGGCCCCTATTTTTTCATAACAAAATTTATTCAACACTTAATCTCAATCATTCATCTTAATCAAGTTTACTAATTTTGACTTTTCAAAAAAAATTTAACCACACATTCTCATAAAAATACTATTGAAAATCACATTATTTACCAAAAAATGGGGGTCAAACAGGGCTTAATTTTGTTAAAAAAATAATTTCTAAATTGACTTTCTATTCCGAAAGTATTTTTTAGAGGTAACATTTGATTAAATTCTTCTAAAAACTTTTCTAACAAGAATAATTAGCTTCGTAAAATTATTCAAAACGATCCAAAAGTAGTTTTGATTCTAAAAAACTCATTTTAACTTCTCAAAAGCTATACCAAATGAGACCTAAGAGATTTCTTTTGAACGTGTTCGAATAATAACATTCTAAAAGTGCGTAATCTGAATAAAAGATTTATTAAAGAAAGTTGATCTACGATTGTATAATAAAAACACTGCTACAAGAAATAAAAATAAAAGAAAAAATAAAATTTTGCCAATTAAGCCTAAATAGCCTTCAAAATCTGAACATGAAGCCCATGTTCGATTCCAGGGCCGAACCTTAGCTAAGCAGGGCCCCAAGCTAAATTGGAAAAATGGGCCCCTAAGTAAGCCAACGACCCTTTTATATATATTAATTTAAATATAGGACCAAAAAATCAACGACAGTATTAACTAATCAATAACAACCAAACAAAATAACTACTTAAGTTGTTAAATAAGAAGTGAAATAACAAGACCCATCAAGAATAATCAACTGAAAAAATTAATATTCAAAGAAAAAGAATAAAAAAAAAAAAAGGAAATTGGGCCCCTAAATTTTTGGGCCCTAAGCCCATGCTTGTTGAGCCTACCATCAAGTACGGCCTTGTTCGATTCTCATTCTTTTTTTCTCATTTTTCTATAACACTCAATTTATACCATACATTTTACTTCTGAAAAAAAATTGAAAATTTTGAAGATTGTGGATCCTACAAAAATATACTTTCCAAAATAAATTTTGAAAGAAAATTTTGTAAAAACTCTTGAATCAAACCGACCGAGCACCGTCAACAAAAATATATTCTTACAAAATATCTAAGAGGCATCCACAAGAAAATTATTACCAGAACATTCAAGAACCTGTTGGAAGAAAGTTCTCGATAGCCATCAACGTCCACATAAGCTTCTGTCTATAGAGATATTTTTCATCCTCCACAAATTCTTACACAAACCGCCTTAATACATCCATAATTGTCATCCCTTTTTGTACGTATATAAATATGTACATCTGCCGCCTATCATCATTGTTCGACATTTACCCAAGCAATTCGAGCCGAAGAGTGTAGGCTTCAGAGAAATATCTTTTATCAGCTTGATCGAGAACAAGAAAACAGTTCTGTGAAGAGAGCATTTTTGTCAGCTTAGCACCAGAGATGGAAACCAGCGGATGGCCATCTTCGTATTACAGCATTCTTGGGGTGAACGCACGGTCTTCTGATGAAGAAATACGACGCGCTTATCGTAAGCTTGCTATGGTATTCTTCAAACTTCACAATATTGATTCTTCTTTAGTTTCAATAAATAAATATTTTCCTTGCGGGATTGGTGGGTTATGGGTGTGTCAAAATTGAATGATAATGGTTCATAATTCTTAAATCTTGGTTAAATCTGATGCAGCAATGGCATCCAGATAAATGGACCAACAACCCAACACGGCTTGGTGAGGCTAAGCAGAAATTCCAACAAATTCAAGAAGCCTATTCAGGTGATATTTCCTTTTCATTATATTTCTTAAAGTAACTACTCTTCTATTTGTTGATTATTCTTTACTGATGATTGAATATTTTATGATTAAAACAGTGTTATCAGATCGTAGCAAGAGAACAATGTATAATGCAGGAGTATATGATCCTGATGACGACGACGAGGAAGTCGAGGTAGGTGTTTATTTCTTTTGTCCAGATTTTAATTATTAACGTAAATTGGAGAAAGTATTTTGCTTACATCAATTTAATTTGAACATCTCCACAGGGATTTGCTGATTTTCTTGAAGAAATGGTGTCTCTTATGGATGATGTGAGGAAAGAGGTATAGAATTGATCAAGAATTCATTTTTTAACCATCAATTCCGTGTTTCTCAGTGAAGATCTGCTAATAGTTCTTTCCTTCCAAATTTTGTCAATCTTTTTAGGAATTCTCACTCACTAGCCTTGAGTTTGTGGATGCAGGGCAAGACATACAGCGTTGATGAGCTACAAAGTATGTTCCGGGAGATGGCTCAAGGTTTTGAGATTCCTCAATGGACAAGTTCTCCTCAGCAATCCATGTACGAGTGGCAATGGTGTTCTGAACACAATCTTTATAGTTCTGGAACTTCACTGGGAAGTTCATGGGAAACAAGCCTAATGGAGGGAATCCCATATTTACACGGGTCTGCATTTGAAATGCGCGCAGCAAATAGGTTTTGCCAATGAGAGATGAAATGAGTGAATTCTTCACATATTTCTTTGAAACGAAGTGCCCTTTCTTGAAGAAGAATATTGTTTCTTCGACTTCTTAGGCATGGCCTGGTGTGACTTGTAAATGGAAGAATGTAGCCATTTCTCACAATGAGGGCAATGAGAGAGCTGTTGATGTTGTATATTTTTATTTTTTATTTTTGTGAACAGAGCTTGAATATAAATAAATAAGATGAAAAGTGAAGTGATATTTGATGAAAGATGGGACCAGATGCTAGCCTTACTGTCATGGTGCAGAAGATGAATTGTCGAGTGTAAAGAATTTAACCCAGAATCACCAAGAATAAATGCTATATTTCATTGATGTTTCAACCAATTTACAATAGAACATCAAAACCATTTATATTCAGAACAAATCTCAAAAACGAATTTTAAAGTTACAAAACTCAAGAAGACGAACTGCAAAAATTATGCACAGCCCTAATGAACTAATCAAAAGGTGACACACACGATATGTTTAATACAAAGTTTAAATTTACGTACGATGGGATTACTATAGAACTCTCAAAGATTCAGGAAGAGGAGAGAGAATCAGAAGAAACCAAAACAAAGGCTGCGCAAAGAATGAAGACTGAAACCCCAAGTAAGGTTAGGGTTCTTGGTGTCTTCCACTTTAGAATCATAAGAAATGGGCTGGAATAATGGGGGTTGGACAACAGCTCTTCTTTCACTGAATGGACTTGGGCTGCAAAGGGCTCACAAGGTGGGCCAATTATCTTCTACAATCTTTCACCTTGATTAGATAAGGAAATTACAGCTTAAACTGTTTTTCAAAAGTCAAATTCAAATATAAAATAAAATTTGTATAACTTCAATTATGAGGTGATTATTATAAATTTTAATAATAAAATTTTATAATTATAAACTAACCTAACCCTACTTTCTGATTTCAAAATTATATATCCATTTCTCTTCCATCACAATTCATGCCCCCATCACAGATCACCACTAAGGAATGGCGGCAGTGATCAATCGGTACTGCTAGGCACCGTGCAACTCTGGGTGCAAAGACAATGACCACCTCGACGGTGGCGGTGTCGCTCAACAGTGGTGCTAGGCGCGTCGTCGTTGTAACAGCAACTTGCAGTCTCTGCTCAGGTGCCTTGGAAGCATTCTCTTGGGTTCTAGTATTACACTCTGTCCCACCAACTTATGAGAAGTGGCGGCGGTGTCAAGGCGTCGAAGTGCCAAGGGAGGTAGTGGGCGCACGTTGCTGGGGGGCTGCACTGCTTTCCCCGGATCTAGTTGCTGTGGAAGGTTAGGGTTTGTTTTACAAGTCGAGTTTGCTGCTTCTTTTTTACGGTACCGACTTCCATTCGGCATTGGTGCCTGGCTCTTCGTAGTGAAGGTCGTCATCGCGTGGTGATGCTGTCACCTGAAGTCTGTGGTAGTTTTGTTTGAGTGGTGGCGGCGACGATAGTGATTGGTGTGTCGGCGGTGAGGTTAAATGCAAGAGGCTCTCGTTGTGGTGGTGACAGCGACTGGTGGTGGCACGATGTTGAGGGTAGTGGTGAGATGTCGGTGCTGGTTCGGAGTGGTGAGATGAGGGTGTGTGGGGGGGGGGTTGGGTTGGGTTGTGTTTGTGTTGTGACCTTGAAATATAAATGCGACCTACAATTTTTTCTTGTGACCTTCAAAATAGATGATTTTGACCTTAAAAATGGTGATTGGTAAGTTGTAATAAAAAATGGTGGTTGTGACTTGTTATTTTAAATGATTGTTACCTAATTGTGATCTTAAATATGTAACTTAAACGATTTATACTATGTGACCTGAGATTTTATATTTTGACCTTAATGTTTGTAATTAATAAAATATTGATAATTATTTAATTTGATTAATTAATCTTAATTACAATCTGGTATTTGAAATTATACAAGTTTCACCTTAATTTTGAAATTTACATTTGTAATTACCTTATTTATGTATTTTTTCCTAATTAGATCAACTACATACCTTGCACAATTTGAAGAACACAATATCAAATTCAACTTAATTTAAAGAAGTTCAGAGACATCTATAACTTTGATATTAGGATAAAAACTTTTGTTCGGGCATTAGTTGGATTAAACTATGTAGTTATTTTAACCATTTTTATTTTTCCTTGATCAATCACATCTTGAATAAAATGATTCTTAATATCTATGTGTTTTGATCTATTATAAAATTCATGATTTCTTCTTAGATATAGAGCACTATGGCTATCTGTGCAGATTTCGATAACATTGTTATCAAGATATCCCAAGTCACTTAACAATCTCATTAGTCAGATGCATTCTTTCACAACATCAGTTGCTGGTATATATTCAGCTTCTATTGAATATAAAGCTACTAATTTCTGTAATTGTGATTTTCAACTATTGCAAGACTACAAGTATCATTTGAGATAAAGAAGTATGCTGAAGTAGGTTTTTTGTTAACTATGTTTCTAGCAAAGTTAGAATATACAAATTCACAAATTCACAAATTTTTAAACATTCCTCATGTTTTTAAAATATCAAACTCAATTTTGAGGTACCTTTTCGGTATTTAATTAGAGATTTAATAGGTTCACAGTGTATTTCACTTGGATTTCTTATGAATTTGAAAAAAGAACATTAACTGGAAAAGTTATATTTAGCCTAGTGCAAACCATTAAGTACATAACATATCCTACTAAATTTTGAAAATGGATATTTAACATTCTATTTTCTTCTTCTTTAATCTTAGGGGACTATTCACTAGACAATTTAAAATGACTGGGTAAAGGTAGTAAAATGGGTTTTGAATCAAAAAAATTGTATCTTTTCATAACATTTTCAATGTTGACATTTTGATTTAAAAAGAGTTTTCCTTCGTCCCTATTTCTGAAAATATCCATTCAAAGGATTTTTCTAGCATATCCTATATCTTTCATTTAAAATTCAGATTTCAATTTTTCTTTAAGTCAAGTAATTTCATGTAAATCATGTCCAGCAATGAACGTATCATCTACATATAACAGTAAGTATGTGAAATCAGAATTATCACTTTCGAAATAAAAAAGGGATCATATTGAATTAGGTGCAGTGTTAACAGTTGGTGAATGTTGGAGTTGCTCCACCTAAATCTAAGTATCGGGTTGATGATTCTCCTCCTAAATTTCATCACCACCCTAAAACCTTTTGTTATTTACCCTATAGTCGTAAACCTTTTGACACCTTTCACATACCCAATAAAAAACACATTTTATTGATCTAGCATCAAGATTGGTTTCAGTTTGATGTAAGCATGCAGCACATCCAAATATTTTAAGGTGGAAAAAATAAAGGACCGTACCATACCATATTTGGTCAGGTATTTTGAAATTTACACCAATACAAGGGGATTTATTAATCAAATATGAGGTTGTTTTTACAGCTTCCACCCAAAACAGTTTTGGTAGGTTTGACTTCATCAACGTGCAACTCGTTCTTTGTAATAAGGTACAATTCACTCTCTAAGTAACCCCATATTTTCATAGACTGTATGTAACAGTCATGTGCCTAAGTATAACTTGATTTCCACAAAAAATGTCAAACTTAATATTACAAAATTATATACCATACTTTGATTTTTTTTCTTTTTAAATCTACAATCAAGGTAATCTAGTTTTTTAAACATAGACATTTAGTAACTTCTTTAGACTTCAACAAATAAACCCAAGATTTCTTAGAATGATCATCAACTATAAGTAAACATATTTAAAAAACCATAGACAATACTTATAGGGATTGGACCCCAACACAATCCTCACAAAAAGATAGTTTTTGTAAAATATCTTTACCAAAAATTCCTTTATTCGATATTTTCAAACTCATTTCTACGCCAAAAGATCAATTTTGTCAAGTGTTTTTGCAATAAAGACTTACCACATATAGGATGAGATTTCAAAATATAAACACCATTTATTTTGGGAGTATACAAAATCAGGGTGTTATCTCTAAGAATCCTCAAGTGACCTTTTACTAAGTCTAATGTCATATGATTCATCATCAAGAATTCCTAGAGATATTAAATTTCTTCTTAAATTAGGAACAAATCTTGTTTGATTTGAAGAAAGGGTGATGATATGTTCGAGTTTTAATAACAGTTTACCCACAGTTTTGATTTCACACGTAAGATCATTACCAAGTTTAAGAGAACCACGTGAATCAACAGAAAAATTAGCAAATAACTTCATGCGAGGGCACATATGAGATGTATATCCAGAGTCTAAAATTCACTAATCTTTGATTTCATTAGTAGTTGTCACATAAACTATCCCACTATTATTTTGAGCTACTCCTTCAGGTTGATGGTTGTTCACATTATCTTGTTGTCTTTTGAAACAGTCTTTTATAAGAGTATTATCACTTCCTGATTTTAATCAATTTCTCTTGAGTCTTATTGTCTTCAAACTTGATATTCACATTCTTTCTAAAATGATTATCTTTTTCTATCTTTGAGTTGGAATTATTCCAATTTTTATTACATTCAAAGGAGTTCTTATTCCTTGCTGGAAGACTTACTATGTTATAGGCTTCTTTATGGTCAACATTTATTTCTAGCTCCTAATTCTTTGAGGCAGTATGAATGATTTCAGTTCTTAATTTTTTACCTCAATATTCTAAGACATTACTAAGATCTTTATACTTATCTCCTATCACATTCAGTAGACAAACTCCCTTTTGATAATCAGACAAATTTTCCCCAAAATTCCCTAAATTTTGGCTATGCTTATTGAACAAAATAGAAATATTGTTTCCAAAGAAAATATTTATTTAGAAGTGTAAGCGTTAAAAAGAGTTCTTCCGATTTCGTCCATTTTTTCATTGCAATCTTTGTTTCTCCAACTTGTCTTATCACAATATCAGAAAGATGGAGAAACAGAGTACTCTAAGCAATTTCATTCATTTCAATTCTCCTATTTTGGGCCAAAGTTGAATGTCATGATTCATCAAGAGCTTTTGCACATTTCATTTAATGAAATAAGCTTTGATTTTTGACGCCAGAGACTAGAGTCTTCTTTGCCATTTCAAATTTCTACATCTAACTTCGAAGTAGCAACTTTTAAAAACCGGATCGTAAAAACAAAGTATAATGTTTTGAAAACCAAAGTTTTAATAAGGCCTTTTTCTTCAAAAGAATATCAAATAATTAGATATATCCACACGGGGTTAAAGTATCTGGATTGTATACAAAGTATCAAGTAGTATTTTATTACAAATATGCAAGATTCCTAAATTCTTAAAGAATTCCTTGACAAAGGTAGATGTAGGGGCCAAGAGTAGATTTCTGTTGGAAAATATATTGGTGGCAATTGATTTTCACTTGTGTGAATGTGAAATTGATCCCACATTGATTGAAAGTTGGAATTTGAAGAGGAGCCTTAAAAGGGATTACAATCCCACATTCGTTAGAAATGGAAAAGTGGGAATAAGTGGAGGCTATAAATAATAGTTCCATCCCACATTGGAAAATGGAAAAAAATGTGGAAATATTGGAAATGCTTAAATGTTATCCCACATAGGATAGAAATGAGTTTGTGGACCAATTTATATATGGTTAACAATTTGTAAGGTGTAACCATTTGTTGCATAGAGACTCCTCCATGGCCTACGCGCCCGCAGGGGGGGTGCAAATCTTGGACCTACTTGGCCTTCGAACCTTGAACTTGTGTGCGGGCGCGACCTGTGTACACGAATGTCGGACCGAACGAGTCAAAAATTGGCCACAAAGTGCAAGTTTTCATTTAAAACATAACTCCAAAACTGATTTCCATTTAACCTGTAACTCCAAAACGCCTGGAGTAAGTGCAGAATTCAAATGCAGTTGTAACTTCAAAACGTCTGGAGTAAATGCAGAATTCAAATGCAGTACTAAATACAAAGGCTCCTCCTTGCCTATATATACAGCAACAATTCCTTCAGTCTAGACACACACAACAACCACGACAATCTCTCTGCATCCAGCCGTTGTATCCTGGGAAGCAAGCGCTCGAGTTACTTCGGTGAGAGGACGAATATTGCTTTAAGGGCACTGTGTTGAACACAGGCCCCGACTCCAGTGTTCATTTTACTTCCTGTTCAAGCACATTTTGTTTACTGCTTAATTACTGCTTATTGTAAATTTTCTGTTTTACTTACAATCTGCAAATATTTTGTTTAAACTGTTTTTACTTACAATTTACAAAAAGTATAAAACCGAGGATGCCGGAGTCAAGAAATTTCTTGTTGGCCGCTTTCTAGAATACAAAATGGTGGACTCCAAATCTGTAATCGGTCAAGTACAAGAACTATAAGTAATCTTGCATGAAATTCATTCCGAGGGAATGGTTGTGAGTGAATCTTTCCAAGTGGCTTGCATGATTGAGAAGCTACCTCCTGCATGGAAGGACTTCAAAAATTACCTAAAACACAAGCGAAAGGAAATGAACGTCGAGGAGCTAATTGTTAGACTTCGAATTGAAAAAGACAACAAAAGTTCTGAAAGAGGGTTCAATCCGGTTGTGGCCAAAGCCAACGTTGTGGAGCATGGCCAAAGCTCCAAAAATAACAAGAATAAGTCTGGGCCATCTAGTGGCAAAGGGTCCAAGTTGGGGCCAAAAGGTGGAGTTTTCAAGAAGAAGTTTCAAGGAAAATGTTTCAACTGTGACAAGATTGGTCACAAATCTACGGAGTGCCGCCTGCCGAAGAAGAAAAAGGAAGCAAATGTGGTTGAAGATGTATCTGACATCAACCTTGCAGTTGTCATTTCTGAAGTGAACCTGGTGGGTTCAAATCCGAGAGAATGGTGGATAGACACCGGTGCCACCCGACATGTTTGCTCCGACAAGGAGATGTTTAGCGGTTTTGAAGCAGCGGATGGGGAGAAGCTGTATATGGAAAATTCAGCTACTTCTGAAATCAAGGGCCATGGAAAGGTGGTTCTAAAGATGACATCGGGGAAAGAGCTGACTCTAAACAACGTGCTCTATGTGCCGGAGATTCGTAAGAATTTGGTGTTCGGCTCGCTGTTGAACAAGCATGGATTTCGTATGGTGTTTGAGTCAGACAAAGTTATTTTGTCCAAGTCTGGAATGTTTGTAGGAAAGGGTTATGTAAGTGATGGGATTTTTAAGCTCAATGTTATGGCTATTAAGCCAAAAATGAATAAAATGAATTACTCTTCCGTTTAATTGCTTGAGTCTTCCAATTTATGGCATGGTAGACTAGGACATGTTAATTAAGACTCTTTACGTAGACTAATTAACCTGAATTGCATACCCACGTTCCAAATTGATAATAAACATAAGTGTGAAACTTGTGTTGAGGCAAAATTGACAAGGTCGTCATTTCAATCTGTTGAAAGAAAAACTGAACCGCTTGATTTATTTCACACCGATGTATGTGATTTAAAATCTGTGCAAACAAGGGGAGGCAACAAATATTTTATTACTTTTATTGACGATAGCACAAAATATTGTTTTGTGTATTTGCTTAAAAGTAAAGACGAAGCTATAGAGAAATTTGTTCTCTATAAGAATGAAATTGAAAATCAACTCAACAAAAAGATCAAAGTGTTGAGAAGTGATAGAGGTGGTGAATATGAATCACCATTTGCTGAACTCTGTGCACAACACGCAATTAAACACGAAACAACAGCACCTTATTCACCTCAACAAAATGGTGTTACTAAACGGAAAAATAGAACATTGAAAGAAATGATGAATGCAATGTTATTAAGTTCTAGGTTACCTCAGAACATGTGGGGGGAAGCTGTGTTATCAGCTAATTACCTTTTAAATAAGGTACCCCGAAAGAAAGAAGAAAGGAGCCCTTACGAGTTATTGAAAGGAAGGAAGCCTTCCTACAAATACTTACGAGTGTGGGGGTGTCTTACCAAAGTGGCTGTACCTACACCAAAGAAGGTGAAAATAGGACCAAAAACTATTAATTGCATATTCATTGGATATGCACATAATAGTAGCGCTTATCGATTTCTTGTGTTTGATTCTAAATTTTTTGATATACACAAAAACACGATAATGGAATCGAGAAATGCATCGTTCTTTGAACACGTATTTCCATACAAGTCCAAAGAAGAACCAAGTTCTTCTAAACGAACACATGAGACTATGATTGAAAATAGTCAAGACCAAGAGGAAGTTGAGTTTGAACCAAGACGCAGCAAACGTGAAAGGACAGAAAAATCTTACGGTCCTGATTTTCTGACCTATATGCTAGAAACTGAACCTCAAAGCTTCAAAGAAGCTGTAAACTCTTCAGAAGGACCTCAATGAAAAGAGGCAATTAAAAGTGAAATAGATTCCATTCTGCAAAACCATACATGGGAGCTGGTTGATCTTCCCCCGGGAAGCAAACCACTAGGTTACAAATGGATTTTCAAAAGGAAAATGAAAGCAGATGGAACTATTGATAAGTACAAGGCGAGACTTGTAATTAAAGGATATCGGCAATGAGAAGGCCTTGACTATTTTGACACTTATTCTCCGGTAACGAGAATAACTTCCATTTGATTAATATTAGCGATTCATCTTTGTACAATCTCGAAGTACATCAAATGGATGTCAAAACTGCTTTTCTAAATGGAGATTTAGATGAAGAAATTTACATGGAACAACCTGAGGGGTTTTCTACACCAGGACAAGAAAACAAGGTGTGTAAATTGGTAAAGTCATTATATGGCTTGAAACAAGCAACAAAACAATGGCATGCAAAATTTGACAAAGCAATGATGGAAAGTGGATTTAAAATCAATGAATGTGACAAATGCGTTTACATCAAAGACACAAAAAATGGTTATGTCATTTTATGCCTTTATGTTGACGACATGCTCATCGTTGGCAGCAACGATAAGATGATTAAATCTACTAAAAATATGTTGAATTCAAGATTCGACATGAAGGATATGGGTTTAGCTGATGTGATTCTTGGAGTTAAAATTTCAAGAACATCAGATGGACTTGTTCTAAGTCAGTCACATTATGTGGACAAGATTTTGGAAAAATTCAATAACGATGATACTGGCTTGGAAAGAACACCAATAGATACAAGTCAACATTTATCGAAAAATAGAGGCGATGGTTTTTTCAAGTAGAGTACTCTAGAATAATCGGAAGTCTTATGTACCTAATGAGTTGCACAAGACCGGATATAGCTTACGCAGTTAGTAAGCTGAGTAGATATACTAGTAATCCAAGGTCTGACCACTGTAAAGGAATAGTAAGAGTACTAAGATACTTGAGATATATTCGTGATTTTGGACTGCACTATACCAGATATCTTGCAGTTATTGAAGGATATACTGATGCTAATTGGATATCTGATATTAAAGACTCAAAGTCTACAAGTGGATTCGTGTTCACACTAGGAGGTGCAGCTATATCATGGAAATCTTCTAAACAAACAGTTATTGCAAGATCTACCATGGAATCTGAGTTTATAGCTCTAGATAAATGTGGTGAAGAGGCTGAATGACTACGCAATTTCTTAGAGGATATTCCAAGATGGTCAAAACCTGTGCCAGCAATTTGCATACATTGTGATAGTCAATCTACGATTGGAAGGGCACAAAGCAACATGTACAATGGTAAGTCTAGACACATACGTCGTAGACATAATACCATAAGACAGTTACTCTCAACTGGAGTTATCTCGATTGACTATGTAAAGTCAAACGATAACATTGAGGATCCGCTAACTAAAGGGTTAAATAGAGAGTTAGTTGCAAAGTCATCGAGAGGAATGTGACTTAAGCCTCTAAAAGAATAAGTTATTTTAATGGAAACTCAACCTAATTGACTGGAGATCCCAAGATCTAGGTTCAATGAGAAAACCTAATTACAAATACTTAATAGGATCACTGTGGGGGTTATCTCCTGTCCATTCCTGTAATAACAGTGATGCCCGTGGGGAGAGGATAAGCAATAAGCTTTTAATGATTCTTATGCGTCGGAAATCCGAGCGGAGTAATGCGAGTTACTCTTGATTAAGAAATCACCTATGTGAGAGAGAAGTAGGGCCGCTTCGAAGGGAATTATGAGGCTAATTCTTAATAACTCTCACTGAACCAGGCATATGTTCATGGCCACAAACGAACATACCCATGAGAACTAAAATGTGTTAGGAAGAATCCTGTGTGAAGTACATCATCGTTTACACAGAAGGTAGAACAGTTCAAAGACATCGCGTCTACTGATCAACTAGTAAAGTAAATGTATTTTCACAAGGGAATGTTCAAAGGAAACCCCTACCTATCCTATGCAGGTTTCAACTGTGGAACTTTATCACCAAGTATTCCGTGTCTCTATCAATTTCCATTCATGTGGGGGATTGTTGGAAAATATATTGGTGGAAATTGATTTTCACTTGTGTGAATGTGAAATTGATCCCACATTGATTGAAAGTTGGGATTTGAAAAGGAGCCTTAAAATGGAATGGATTACAATCCCACATTGGTTAGAAATGGAAAAGTTGGAATAAGTGGAGGCTATAAATAATAGTTCCATCCCACATTGAAATGGAAAAAATGTGAAAATATTGGGAATGCTTAAATGTTATCCCACATAGGATAGAAATGAGTTTGTGGACCAATTTATATATGGTTAACAATTTGTAAGGTGTAACCATTTGTTGCATAGAGACTCCTCCATGGCCTACGCGCCTGCAGGGGGGTGCAAATCTTGGACCGACTTGGCCTTCGAGCCTTGAACTTGTGTGCGGGCGCGACCTGCGTACACGAATGTCGGACCGAACGAGTCAAAAATTGGCCACAAAGGGCAAGCCACGTTTTGGAATTTTGTTTTGAATTTTTCATTTAAAACATAACTCCAAAACTGATTTCCATTTAACCTGTAACTCCAAAACGCCTGGAGAATTCAAATGCAGTACTAAATACAAAGGCTCCTCCCTGCCTATATATACAGCAACAATTCCTTCAGTCTGGACACACACAACAACCACGACAATCTCTCTGCATCTTGCTTTCTGCCTTCTTCCAATCACTTGGTGATTCTGTTCAGGCAACTTTCTGTTCGACTGCACAACAGCAGTTCCGGCCGCTGTATCCTGGGAAGCAAGCGCTCGAGTTACTTCAGTGAGAGGGCGAATATTGCTTTAAGGACACTGTGTTGAACACAGGCCCCGGCTCCAGCGTTCATTTT
This sequence comes from Ligustrum vulgare, assembly GCA_963555705.1. Classification (NCBI taxonomy): domain Eukaryota; kingdom Viridiplantae; phylum Streptophyta; class Magnoliopsida; order Lamiales; family Oleaceae; genus Ligustrum; species Ligustrum vulgare. The sequence goes on along the minus strand of OY743182.1, from coordinate 2,994,930 downwards.
ACTTCCTGTTCAAGCACATTTTGTTTACTACTTAATGTAAATTTTCTGTTTTACTTACAATCTGCAAATATTTTGTTTAAACTGTTTAATAAGTTCACTTACAATTTCAACAAAGGAATTTTGAACGGATTCGTAAAGTTTTAGAGATAATGGAAGGATATCACCTTTATGTTGCAGTAAGGGTCAAAAACCCTTTGGATTGCCACAACGATTTCGCAGTATTTCCAAATCTAGTTGTAGATCCTTAAGATCTTTGCAGTTTCAAGTTATTCAAACACGATCAATTTGCAAAAATATAGATCTTCCAAGAACTCACTGGTATCATGATGGATCTACCATGAGTTCTTCTAGATCTAGAGGTTTCTATACAAGAAACATGGATCCAAACTAGAAATTTTTCTAAAACTTCACAAGTAAAAAATTTCAAAAGTTTTCAGAACATTTTTACCAAGATCTTTCTAGATCTTCTTTTTTTTAATTTTTTTTTTTTTTTTGAAGAAAATCATAGTTTCAAAAATGGTTCTCTGATCTTTCAACCAATTTACACAAAGAAATCAAAACATTTTATTAAGAACATATCTCAAAAAATAAAAAAAAAATAGCGAAATATAAAAACTCAAGCAAGCAAACTACAAAAATTATACATAACCCAAATGAACTAATCAAAAGGACTCTCAAAAAAACAACACAAAGTTTTGATTTATAGACGAGATTAATGAAGAACTCTCAAAGATTCACGAAGAGAAGAGAGGAAAACAGAAGAAACCGAAATAGAGGAACGAAGACTAAAACCCCAAGTGAGATTAGGGTTCTTTTATAATGCAAATCCAATATTCGGGAGCGTAGGTTTATTAGATCTAACGGTCAGGATCCAAATCTGTTATTTTGGGCCTCCAGCCCGATTTCAGTTGGGTCGGTCTCAACCGCTTCAAGAGAACATAAGAAATAATTGGATTGGACAACAACTCTTCAATCTTCCATTGGGTTGGACTTCTGGGCTTCAAACAAGGCTCATAAGTTGGGCCAATTATCTTCTACATTGAGCCTTAGGTCATTTTTTAGGAAGGAAATTACACCTATCCCTGTATTTTAGGAATCAAATTCAAAAATAAGTCCAAACCTATATTATTGCAAATTTCAGGTGGTAAATGAATTTTTAATAATTAAATATTGTTATTATAAAATTAAATTAATTACTCCAACTACACCCATCCTTTCCAAACCCTAAGTCAATTATAATCCCTTCTCTCTCTACCTCTCTTCTCGTAGAATATGAATATCTACTGTCCACGGTTCCAACCCCCCCCCCTCTCTCCCCCGGAACACACAACTAGAATCGGCGTTGCTACATGTAACCGCAGCAGAGTCGTTCGACAGCGGACACGAAAGCACAGTGGTGACTTGAACCTCCCCGACACAGAGGAGATTTTGAGGTATGAAGAGGTGCCGTGAATCGATCGAGCAACTGCTCCGTGCATCAATCGAGAAGAGGCGTCGTTGCTTCTGGCGGTTATTCTTTCTAGCAGCGATGCCGCTGCGTGTGGTTGATGGTTTTTGACATTTGGAGAGGGTCTGCGATTTTTGATTTTTAAGATGGTTAGGGATTTTCTGGTGGCGGCGGCGGTGACATGGGAGGTCGCGCCAACAGCTGGGGCGGAGGAGGTGGGGGATATTCAGGGATATCTTGGTGATGGTGGTGGAGAGGTTGCTGGGTTTTGGCATTTTGGAGATGGTTTGTGATTTTTGATATAGTCATGAGTTTTCTAGTGGTGGCGAATACATAGGAGGCCGTGCCAGTGACTGGCGGGCAGAGGTGGGGGGATATTCGGCACACCATGATAGTGGTAGTAATGAGATTAGCAACGACGATGGTAGATGCCGAACACTTGATGAAGGTGACCTAATAATTAATAAAAAAAATAAAATAATTGTGACCTAATAATTTAACTGGTTGTGACCTAGATCGATCAATTTGACATTTTGTAACTTACTGTTTTGATAATTCGTGATTTTGAAATTTGTGATTGTGACCTAGAAATAATTTTTGATTTGTGACTTCCTATTTTATAATTTGTGACCTCGAAACCATTTGTGACCTAAAATATTAATGTACGACACTTAAAAAAGATTTGTGACATGAAATAAATTAAATTTGTGACCTAAAAATAAGTTCGTGACCTTAAAAATTTTACTTGTGACATGAAATAAATTTGTAACTTAAAAGATTTGTCTTTTGTGACCTGCAATTATACAATATCGTGACTTTAATTTATATATTTATTAAAATATTTTTATTTCTTTAATTTAATTAAATAATTCTAATTAAAACCTGATTTTTGAAATTATACTAATTTGACCTCATTTTTGAAACTTGTATTTTAACACACCTTATTTATGTATTTTCCCTTTTTTTTAGGACTAACTATTTAATAACCTTACGGATGTACGTTTGTTGTTTGATCTCTTCTTCTTCCAGGCTCGAGTTTGTTTGACCACTTTCAATTTGGTTGGCTTGAATTATTTTGAGTATATTGTTGGAAAAGTAGCAACTAATTCAACTTCTTGACTAGTCGAGATATGGAATAAGAAACATTAAAACAATTCCTTGCCTTAGCCTGATATTGGAGAGAAGGTGCCCCCAGGGCACAGCTCAATTGGTAAAGGTTGAGATGTCATAATGTCAATTTCGCTGGCAATCCACAGGGTGGGGAGTTCGAGTCCTAATAGCAACGCTTAGAACTTGGCTTCCTTGTGAATTTGATCAATGACCAAACTCTCAGTCTCTGGCTAGTTGATGCATATCCCGCGATTTACATCATCCACCAATGTCAAGAGCAGGTGGGGGCCTCATTGTGAGGGCTTCACCTTTTTTTGATATTGGAGAGAAAGTCATAGACTCGTAGACTAGATATTTAGTCTTATGCTGATTAATGATGCCTACACTTTTGGGTAGTGTATGGGGTGGGTATGCGGGCAGAAGCGATGGAGGGGGTAAATGTATCCTAATCAATAACAGAGATGTGAGAAGGTAGGCTCAAGTTAAGATATATTTTGTGAGCGTAATTATGTCCCTATTGGGCTCCCATTATTTAGGAATTAATGTGAGTAGTGTTTGTGGAGAATGTATGGTTAAAAAATGTTTGAAAAGTCAAAAATAGTAAGCTTGATTAAGATAAATGGTTGAAATTGAATTTTTAATAGATTTGATTTTAGAAAAATAGGGGCCAATTAGGGGCTATATAACTATTATGCTTGATTGAGAGTGAGCAGTCAATCTGAGATGAAAATGGTGGGCATCGGGTGGTTTGGTTCGGGTATTTCAAGAACCAGAACAGAACCATACTTTTCGGTTCTTGTGAAATGGAACCATTCCGTTATATTGAATCACAAGAACCAAACCAACCATTCGGTATTGGTTTGGTTTCGGTTCTAATTCAGTTCTACAATAATAATTATTTTTTGGGGACCTCATCAAGGAGGATCAAGATCTCGGGAAGCGAGTCAATAACCTGAAATAAACTTCTACCGAATACACCAAGACCAAGGATTCCGAAAATCCTCACACCCCGGAGAAAGCGTAGGATTTTTCATGAAAAAGAAGATATTCATAAACCAAAATAAGAAACAAATGGCCTGTAAGATTTTTCGAGAATGGCAAGAAGCCATAAATTTGTATGGTAAACATGTTGAATGAATCATGAGTTTTAAATGCATTATTATTAATTATTTTATACTTGTATTTAAATATTTAATTAACTCCATCGTGATCATTTATAACTTGACTTATTAATAAATTAATCTCATTCTATTTTCGTTTATTAAGAATTTCAGTCCAAGTGTGAAGTTAAATGTTACAATGAGGCAGAGACGTAACAAATTTTATAAAAAGAATTTAATCATTTTCACTTTACCAAAAAAAAAAAAAAAAAAAAAAAAAAAATAAATTACAAATTCTTTTAATTTTTAATTTTAGAACAATCAATTAAAACCATAGAAAAATAAACAAGGATCGGTTTTTCGATTCTAAAGATGGAATCAAGAACTGAACCGAGAACCAATTGATCCTTGGTTCTAAAATCGATTTCCTATTTTATATTTTTAAAATCATACGATTCCGATTTTTTCTATTCGGTTCTGATTTTTTTGCGCATCCCTAAATGAAATATTTGAAGTATTCAATTCTGCCCTAATGGGCGCAACTGCCACATCATCTCACATCTCCCAAACACTCATCCCTACCCCTTATTAACCATTATTTCTCTCATTTTTCTTTCTAAAATCTATATAAAAAATTATTTTTTTCGTTAATTTTATTTTATTCAATTTAACGAGCGCTTCAACATGAGTATAATATTAATATATAAATATTTGTTATTTTAAAAATAAATATTTATTATCATGTATAAATTATGAGTTCAATTTAAGCAAAAATGATTTCAAATCCAATTTATTGAACTAATTGAAATTGATTTTTAAATTTGCTTTGACAAATCCTGGTGAGCAAAAAAAATTACACGAAATATCTCATACCACGTCATCTTTTTGGAAGGCGTATGCAAGATCTCATTGTTAATACTTACGGTATAACTCATAAAATGATGAGGCTTGATCTTGAAATGTGGTCATAATTGAGTTAGGAAAGTTTGCAATGAATACTTAATTTGTAAGTAAATTATCATTTGATTTACTTAAATAATGACAATTAGAAAGTCCATGTTCACCCACCGAACCGACTACTTTCTTATCATTATTTTTCTTTTTGGATTCAGCATCTAAAACAATAATTTAGTGGTAAAGGACACAAATTAATTTAACTAAAATTAATTAAAGAATATGATGTTACAAAATTATTACAATCTTGGATTTTATTTCCTTCATATTATCTTAAATTATTACTCAATTAACTCATTTGATTATTAATATTTATCCTAAATGTGGATGGATCATTTAGTCAAAAATGAATAATGAAAATATTTTTTAGATATAAGTACAATTAAGCCCCTGTTTAACACTCAATCTCAACCATCTGTCTTAGTCAAGTTCACTATTTTTTACTTTTCAAATTATTTTTAACCATACATTCTTCCAAAAACATTATTCAAAACTAAAATATTTTTCCAAGAATTGGGGGTCATACGAGAGCTAAGATGGGATGTGAATATGTGGTGTGATTCACTGGTACCTTTAAACTTGCTTTTCTCATCATGTCACAATAGAGCTTTCTCCACATATTATCGTTTAACGTGAGTCGGGGAAGGTGGATTCATCCACATGGCAAACGTGTCATGACCATTGACTTCTAAATTTCATACATTATAATCGAACATCGTATTCTTTTTTAAGAAATTAAGGATATGTTCATACATTGAATCTCATAGTGTGAATGTCCAAAAACAATATAAAATCTACATTTAACTTATCAACCGCAAAATACAATGAACGTTGCCAAAGGTCTACCACAACACGCAATGAACGTTATTAAAAGTTTACCGCAACGCGCAATTCATCTTTTGCAACATGCAATAAACGTTGTCATATTCTTTTCCTTTACGGCAGCACTGGAATTTGTAACTTGCACACGAATGCTATAAAAGACTTTTTGCAAAAAAATTTGCCCGTTGCCTATGCTGTTTTGTTGTAGTGAAGGCACGTATCAAGGTTGAAAATGTGGTAAAAAAAATGTCTTCTAAATTAACAAAAACCAAATTTATTGACGAATCAACCAATTTTGGTGAACCGGGTGATTTGGTGGCCAATTGCTGGTTGGATGGTTATTGTAGTGGTTCCGAAATTTTCATTTTTACTTATAATAACTAGACTAGATGGGGTTCCTAGCGTTTTTTTTTTTTTTTTTTTTTTTTTTTTTTTCAGTCAAGTCAACATGTTTGGTTTAATTTTGACAACATTGAGAACCTTTAATTTTCTTCTTAATACAAACGGTAATATATTGAATTTTTTTTATTTTTTATTTTTTTTAAATGTCACTTTTGGGTTGTGTACTCGAAAAAAGACCGTCATGAGAGACGTTTCAAGACAATTATTCTCGTAGAAAGTCGATCGACCAAATACATCATAATAATTTAAATAGTAGCCACTTAAATAATCTATCAAAATATATAACAGCTTGGACTTGGATATGTCCATGGGCGGACCTAAGGCGGGGCATTGCGGGGGCACGTGCCCCACTAAAAAAATCTGATTTTTCTCTTTTTTTTTTTTTTTTTTTAAACAAAAAGAAACTAGAATTTGAGATTTTATTTTATTAAAAATTTGTGTTTAAATTTTTTTATTTTTATGTTTTCAATATAAAATATGTGGTTGAAAAGTAGAGAGAGAAAATTAGTGAAGTTAAAAAGTGGTTTGAAAAATTGTATTGTTTAAAAATATATATATATATATATATATATATATATATATATTTTTATAGTTTGTTAAACAGAGGTTAAATTATGTACTTTTGTTTGGAGTTTATACTTTTAAATTAATATTTTGTGCTATTGATCTCTTTTGAAATTTACATTTGGGGATTGAATATATTTTTACAATTGTTTATTTGTTTGTTTGTATCAGTTATAGATAAATGAAATTGTAATAAAATTTCAAGTGTTTCTTCATTTTTCGCAACATTTATATAACTTTGTTTGTGGTGATTGGTATTTGTTGAATATTTGTTTACAATTGTTTATTTGATTGTTTGCATTAGTTATGAATGGATATTTGAAACGTAAATCTGCATTTTCTAAATATTCTTCCTAAAAAAAATATAAAAAAAATTCAGGGCGCTGCCCTCGAACTCCTGTAAGTTCCACCTCGAATAACAAAAATTCTTCTTTGTGTCCCCCATTAACATAAAATATTTGCTTCCGCCGCTGGATATGTCCTAACTTATTCCTTACGTTACATCGGTTAGAAAAGTCATGTATTTTATAAATAATAAGTGCATAATAATTGAAAGTATATAATATAGATGCAAAGCCAAGAAAATATGATTTATTAACTCCTACTTTGTTACCGAAAAAGTGGACTACTCCACATGCATTCTTGAAGATTAAGTCAAATCCATTTTCCATGCATAGATATGAACCAACTCATCATGTCACGCTCGCTTCTATTTGCATTCTAACGGCCCAATTCATTTTCCCAAGTAATTTACAATTTTTCATGATCTTTATTTCACCCCAAAAAAAACTCAAAATCCATCAACCCCAGCTCCAAATTTCCATGGCCACCCTCAAAATGTTGAAATTTACCGTTCTTTTGGTTATTGTTTCGATCGCGGTTCGAATCGAAGGATTGAAGCCAAGAAAGCTTGATGATGAGACTCCACCGGATTTGCAGAACAAGTGTGGAAGCTGTCCTTGTAACAACCCGTGTAACCAAGCCCCACCGCCTCCACCACCACCTTCACCACCACCTCCACCTCCACCTCCACCGACACCGAAGATTAAGCCACCAAGCAACTACTGCCCACCACCACCTAGCGGTGGAGGCGGAGGCGGAGGCGGCAGCGGCGGTCATTACCCTCCAAATCCTCCTTATATGTACATAAATGGTCCACCGGGAAATTTGTACCCCGTCGACCAATATTATTCCGGTGCTAGCCAGAGGTTCTCTCTAGGATTGCCATTTCTGATCAGCACTATTTTGGGATTCCTAGCTTTCGTTTGAAAATGAAAAAAAGGCACAAAATTTTATGCCATCCATGAGGAGGTGAAGAATAATTTCTTGATACAAGATTTTTTTCCCCAATCCCTAGGTAGGAGTTATTAAGCTTAATCTTCAAGTGTGATAAATTTCAATAAATTTTCTTCTTCATTTTCTTCTTGACTATGATGTTTTAATCTAATCCAAGTGACTAGCTGTGTTGTTCTACAGTTTTGTAGTTTCTTGATTTCTTTTCTTCTGTTTGATTGAATATTAAACTATCGTCACTAATTGAGAGTTACATATTATCCACCGACTTGTGTTTCTATTAGAGGTGTCAATAAGATAGGATCCAATGTCGTTTTCTCAAAAAAATATATTTTTTTTAAGAAAATTAATAAGAAAATTCGGAGGTCGGTGGCCGGCTCATCTTGCCACGACCTAGGCATGGCACGAATCATGCCAAAAAATCGTAGTATTGTTGTCTGTTCAGAGTTGAGTTCGACCTAATTTGACACCTCTAAATTTTTATGTTGTCTTAATTTACAAGTTATAGTTTTTGCTCTTTATGGTCCACCTCTATAACTTTTTATATATTTTATTAACTTTTATCAAATTCAAAAAAATCTGATTTATAGTAAATTTTGAAATTATTAAAAATAAGATTTTTTATGTAGTTTAAGTTTATAAGAAGAAAACTTCCATTGTAAAGAAAATTTAGTCAATCAATCAAATAGAGAATTGGAAAATAAGCCCTTTCAACTTTCCAACAGAAATTTCACTAACAAACCCTCAAAAGTATTGGAGAATGGCTCTTGGTCACCAAACAATCCTTGAAGGTGACTAATTTATTTTTTACATAAAAACACTTTCTCCTAAAGTTTTTTATTTTCTTTTATAGATAGAGGGTATACTATAGAAAAACCTTGATTTTAGGAAAGGCATTCTTGGTCAACAAGGGCACCATAAAAAATGCCTAAATGCCCCCCCCCCCCCAAATTGAATACTATAAAGTGCTCACAAGTCGCAACACAAAATTCTATATCAACAATGAAGGGTCGAACATTGAAAGAATATTTTGAAAAATAGAAAGTTTGAAGCAAACGTATTTACCTAGAATCATATTAATTTTTAATAAATTTGTCGATCGTTTTCAATTTTGAAACATTAATTAATAAAAAATAAAAAACTCGAAAGATAATGGGCTTTGTTCGACAACACTGTATCAATTATAAATTGATTTATTTATACTTTTGAGATAAAATGTGTGATTAAAAAGAGGATAGAAAAAATACGTGTGGTTAAAAATGATTTGAAAATTGTATTATTTATAAATTATAATAATTGTATTAAAGAAGAGAGACCATATTATAAAATATTATTGAGTGCTTCACATGGTTCTAGAATTCTCTTTTTTTTTTAATATATATATATATATTTCCTTTTGGAATTTGCCTATATTTGATAAACATTTGTTTAAAAATAAACACATGACAATATTTTATTGGATTTTTTTTTTTAAAGAAAAAATTAACAATTTTAGTCGATTAAAGATAACCGTCTAGCATTTTTAACTTTTCAACAAAACGACTAATTAAAATGTTGACACGTGTGTGTTTATAAACAAATATTTACCAAACAGGTTTGGTATTGTAGCGATTGATAAATTAGTTTATTTTTAATTTTGAGTTAAAATATGTGATTGAAGAGTGAGAAAGAGAGATGTGTGCGGTTGAAAAGTTATTTAAACAATTGTATGATTTATAAATTAATTTATAAAACTTTTATTTGATTTACCAAATCACTGTTCGGATCATTTATAACCAACTTTTTTTATTTTTTTAATGAATCTCGAGGTAAATATAAGGTTAAAAATTGAAGAGAAAAAAAATGTATTATTAAAAAGTTATATTAAAAATGGGAGCGATTTAAAAAAATAAAAAAGCTGGTTACCAAAAAGTGGACAAATGAATAAATCTTAGGCTTTGTTTGTTAAAAGTTTTTTGTTTAAAATTATGTTTTTTATGTTTTCTAGGTAAAATATGTGGTTAAAAAATGGAGAGAGAAAATGTGTGTGGTTAAAAAATAATTTAGAGAATTGTGTTGCAAAAAATATGTTTAAAAACATGTTTGCCAAACAAAGCTTATCTGCTCTTGATTGATGTCAGAATTTGTCAGTAATTGAAAGAGATGAGAATCAACTTCGATAAAAAAAAAAACTGTGGGTCCCGTATTTCGAATAAATAATAGAGATGTCCGTACAAATCCTTTTGATGTGTCGAATCATCATATGGTTAGCCTAGGGACTATATCAATGCCACCGCGTCTTAATGGATGGGCATTCGTTATCAGGGCCCTCCGTTTGATAAATAATTTATAAATCAGTCTATAAATCATACAATTTTCAAAATTACTTTTTAATCATATATATTTTCTTTCTCCACTTTTCAACCATACATTTTATCTCAAAATCATAAATAAATCAGTTTATAAATCACTACAGTATTGTCAAACGGAGACCGGTTCAATTAAAGTGGACCATGAGTAATGTTCCAATTGGTTATTTATTCCTAACCAAGTCTAGTATATTATGTGTCGCATGTCAATTTGTTAGTGAATGGTCCAATTTTTTTTTTTTGGTGAATGGCTTTTGGTAAGTACTAAGTTGGCTGTTAATCTATTGGAGAATTATTGAAGACTTTATCCACCAAAAAGGAATAATGGAAACATTATTATTATGGGTCTGTTCCTCTGTTTTTAAAATAGAATTTGAATTATTTGGTTAATTTATTTGTGTTTTCTAAATAAGATGTGAGATTAAAAATTAGAGAAAAATATGTATAATAAAAAAGTGATATAAAAAATTGTGTAAATTAAATTTTGTATTTTTTTTCAAATTAATTCAACTAACCGAACACACTATTTAAGTTGGTGTAAGATTAGTTTGGTGGTTGTGACACGTCAAAGCAATTTGACAGGGTAATTATAAAGAATTAATGAGTCCTCCTTGTTTGGGCCCATTATAAATAACTGACCGTTCTTTTACGAAATGATAATAATTTATAAATTAATTTATAAATAACACAATTTTTCAAATTACTTTTTAACTATACACATTTTCTCTCTTCAATTTTTAACCACATATTTACCTAAAAAATACCAAAATAAGCAAAAATAAACGGCGGGTTAAAACACATTTTTTTATCTTTCTTCTTTTTAATCATACATTTATCAAAAAGTAATATTACAAATAAATTTATAAAAGTTTCCTACTTTTTAACCACAAATTTTCTTCAAATCAATATTCAAAAAATTATTATTTCTTCAAATAAACTCTTTAAAATCAACGTTGGATAGAGACTAAAAGAGGGGGTGTCCTAGATATGGAATTTAGTGGAATTTTTTTAATTCATGGATTCTCATGAATTTTATAGAATTTTTCAGATTCTAATGGAATTCTATTCAACGGATTTTAGTGGATTTCAGTAAATGATGTAATTTGTTAAATAGTTCATCGTTATGAAATTTAATGGTTTTTAAAATTTCATCTACTTTTACATCTTATCGAGTAATTTATTTATTTATTTTTTGTTAGGCAAGTTGAACACGAACTTGAGACATTAGTAAAAAATTAACATTATTTCTTACTTTCTTTTTAAAAAGTATTTCAGCTTAAAAATTCAGGCTTGAAATACAATTTATTGATGAAAAGGTAACTATATAGGAATGGAGGTGGATTTTTAAGCCTGACCTCCAAATCAACTAAGCAAAGCATTTAAAGACATTCAACAAGAGTGAAATGAAATAACAACTTTAAAAAACTATAATTAAAGGGGTAGAGGTTCCATTCCAGACTTCTAGTAAATAAAACAAAATTTCATCACCCCAACTCGAAGAAAGTTTTTTTTTTCTCTCAACCACCATCTGTTGTCCCAGTTTGTTTGCCAGAAACTTTGATGAAGGCAAAGAGTTTATCATGAGAAACAGGAGTCTCATAGCTCATCAGTGGTTAATGCATCTAATATTGGCTAATCCCCATCTGTCAAGGTTTACCAACCCCTTTAGGTCCCTAAAAATTCTAGGTCCCTAAAAATTCATACGGTTGCATCACATGCAGGGACGGATCTTCTTTAGGCCCAGTGTGGGCCATGGCCCCCACTGGGATCTGAAAAAATTTGAGCCCAGTTTTCGGTTTGGGCTTCTTGGGGACGATTAGGCAAAAAAAAAAAAAAATTGATATCCCTGTTTCTTTAAAGAAAATGGATTAAAATTGAAAAATTTGCAACTGCGAATAATTTAGAATTGATTATTGATGATGTATTGTCATATTTGATATCTAAGATTAATAGATTATGGAGAGATATTTAATAAAAAGACATCGTCAAGAAAATATTGTTGAGGAGAGTTCAAATAGAGTTGAGAACAATGAGATTGACTCAAATAGAGTTTAGAATTGATTATTGATAATGTATTGTTATATTTGCTTCGTCATTTCAATCATTTTGGTTCAAAAAAATTTCGGGGGCTCCGCCCCCGAACCCCTGGGAGGAGACCTCCGCCTCTTCCCTCACACCATTTGAAAATTTTTGGCCCCCCACTCACTCGAATCTCTAGCTCCGTCCCTGATCACATGTAATCTCTTTTCTTTATACCCCACATTTCCCAAATGATCTACCACAGTGCTCCCTTCTCTCAAGACGTGGGAGATTTGAACTTGCATATTGATACAGGAATGTTGAATTTTAAGAAGATCATGTTGAGTAGAAGATGGTCTTGTCTGTATTTTGTTCACTAGTAGAAAAGGTAGCTTTTGAATCTACCTTAGTCCAGATCTTTTTGAAACCATGTCGCTGGTAGATATTCAGTCCTCTAGCCAATGCTTTGATTCAGCTTCGGTTATGGAACATCTACCAAAATAGTCATAAAAGCCCAGTATGACTTTACCTTCATGACTTCTCATAACTGCACCCCAGCTGCTAGATTGTCACTTTTGAGCCAACCATCAGTATTCAGTTTTATAAACTCAAGAGTAGGCTTATTTCCATTTCATGGGATATAGAAAGAGTTTGCCTTTAGGTGTCTTTGGACCTTTGTAGGTATTTCGAGCTGGAGAAGCTCATTTGCATTGTTCCTTTCAAGCCATATGTACCAGAAAATAGCTAGAGGTACAATTGATTGCATACATTCTAGTCCTACTGATTTAAAGGAGATTATCCAATATTGGAATATCAAAACATGATTTCTTACTTGATTATCAAAAAATAAAAAAGAACAAAAAATATTCGAATCATGTCGTTAAAAAATAAAATATACAACATTGTCTAGTTTTGATTAAGAAAAAAAATTCAAACATTTCATTTAATATAATCATCTTCTCATCTTTATATTTATTTTTGTAAATCTTCTTGTTGTTTTTGTTATTTTTTAAACATCTTTATTCGATTACAGAAATATCTCTATATATAACATTATTATTATTATTATTTTAATTTTCTGGGTTTGGGTGAAATTTGTGACGGTGAAAACTGTTCAAATATTGAGCGCTTGTTAAAATTAATTGTTCGACTATCCTCAAATCTTGAAGGAATGAAGTTCTAGAAATTTTTCTAGGTTGTTGAAAATTCGTACATGATCTTTGAATGATGTTGGAGTAATTTTTGTGGATAGGGATGGGTTGAGGGAGAATAAAACTCATGAGTAATTTGGAGTTGTGGTGTGCAAATCTTTATAATTTTTTTTTTATATAATTACATAAGGGTATATTTGTATACGTATTAATGGTGTATATATATATATATAAGTGGTGGTAATATAAGGAGGTATATTTTGTAAAATTTGTATTGGTAATATATTTAAGGGTTGTGGAATTTGAAATCCGAGGGCTGATGGTCGGATTTGTTGAAGATTTTTTCCTTCATATTTATGGTTTCAAATCTATAAAACTCTTTCAATTCCGTTCATATTAGAAATTCACTAAGATTCATATATTTTTTTAGGACACCACAGTCTCGTGGAATTAATTGAAATCTATATTGAAAACTTTGAGTTTTGATAGTTTCTATAAAATTTCAAATTAAGGATATGTGAAATATTATGGAATTCTACTTCAAATTCTATGTTGAGAACACCCCCTAATTATACATTTGAAAGATCAACACATGTTACTTGAAGAAAATGTAATATGGTTTTGAAGTAGATATTGTATTCTAAATACTTGTATTATTGATATGATACCAATTGGGTTGATTTCACTACATTGTACAAAAAATTTAAAATAGTTATTGGAGTTTCATCATTAAGTTAGTGGTCACTAAACTTAAAAAATGTTTTGTCAATGGTCAATCGTGTTGATTTTTTGACAAAATTTAAAAACTGGGGACCTGAAATATAATTTTGACCCCAAAATTAAAATTGTAGATGAGCCCCTCTCTTCATCCAATCCACCACCACCTGCCTAGTTTCCCTTGTCGCCACCACCACACGCCTCTCCAATCATAGGGAAATTGGTGCAAAATCGGACTAGATTCAGTGAGATTCAGCACCAGTTTAGGGAGGGTTGCGATTTCGCTCTAGTTTCTCAATGATGGGGAGACCTAGTGGTGGTGGCGGCGGCATCGATTAGACTGGGCGTGTTATTTGTTTGTTTATGTTCCATGAATTTTTTTTATCAACAGATTGAACTGTTAATGCTGTGAATTTTTGTTAAATATTTTATTGTACACTTTAGAAATTCAAAATAAACTTTATTTTTTTAAAACCCATTTTCAACCATACATTCCATCAATAAAATAATCTACAAATAAATTCATTTTTTTAATCACAAATTCTTCAAGAAATTACAATTAAAAGTCACATTATTTGAAATAATTGATCTCAAATGGGGGATTAATATGTTAGGGACTAAATATGCCAAACATTTAAGGATTTAATATATTAGGGACTAAATACGTCAAACGTTTGAATGTTATAAACTAAATATGTCAAACATGACTTTAATATGTTAGAGACTATTATCGCAAGAAATTCAAAGGTTGGGGATTATTTGTGCTATTTGCACATTTTTAACTGTGGAAACTAACGGAATCAAACGATAGAGACCATTTTCGCAACGTTTGGTGATTATGAGGGTATAAATGACAAAATCTAAACGTTGGGGGACCATTTTCGCAAGAAAATCAAAAGTTGGAGACCATTTGTGCTGTTTACCCTTCAAAACGATTGTTTAATGGTTACAAGTGTCATATATAGGAATCAAATCAAATAAGTGTGCTAGGTCTTAGTGGCATCACTAGTAGTTGTACGTCATGTAGTACTTAATAGAATAATAACATTTTTATAATTGAAACGTCATATAATTTCTAGAATATTTTTTCCATTGTTGATAAATTTTACTTATCAAAATATTTAATAATAAAAATTAGAAAAATCTGAATGATTGGCCCTTATTTGATGGAATTTAAAATCAAGTTTTTAGTATTTTTGATAAAAGTTGATAAGATATGTGGTAGAAAAATTTTAGATCCCATAAAATATGTGATTAAGATAAATTGTTAATTTTTGACTTATATTAAAATCATATTTTAATTCATATCAAACGGGCTCGAAGAAAAACATGTGACAAAATTGTTGATTTTTAATTAAAAAAAAAACTAAGAAATATTTCTATAATTATGAAAACAAAAGAATGACTTCGCTCTTTTTATTTTTTATGAAAGTAAAAGGCTTTTTATTCATTCAAATCAAAAGCGAGAACATCCACGATAAAAAAGGGGAGGAGAAGATACCCAACACCCTTTAGCCATGCTTGAACTTGCAGCCCTCAAGGGCACAAGCAACCTGGTTGGCAGTACACATAACAAACTGAAACGACACATTAACAAGACAACTACACCGAAATAAGAAGAATCATTACAAGAGGAATTAATAGCATAAATTAAAACTTGAGAATCTGATTCCATCGTAGTGTTATCAATGCCACGTTCTTTGATCCAACTAAGAACTTCATGTCAAATGAGAGCTTCAGCCATTCCAGGACCCATTGGTCTTTGGATTATTCCATTCTAAGTCATCATCATTTCTCCTTGATCATTGCGTATAACACACCCAAAACCAATTTTACCTGTCTGTTGGAATAAAGCTGCATCGATCAAAGTTGCATTGAAGCTATAGGTTGCAGGTTTTTGCCATTTACACTCACCCCCTGCTCTATTGCGTGCAAGGGAATAAGTTGGGGAGGTTGTTGTACTTTGCCATTGGGTTAACAGGTTAATAGAGTTCCTTATAATTACAACATCTGTTAATATGTGATTCTCCCATACTTGGTCATTCCTATTGTTCCAAATGCTCTAAATTATCATCACAATCACTTTGACATCTTCCTTACAGAATTGGCAATTCACATGACTCCACCATCCTACCAGATGATTTGTTGACGTACTATTGTCATCGATTGGAGATAATTGCCACACACCTTTAACAACACCGGGGTTTCAATACATTTTTGTGAGTGCTTTCAATGGTGGGAGACATCCAAACAGTGCTCTCCATAGCAAGATTCTCACCTTAGCTGGAACTTGCAGCTAGTGATGGCAATGGAGCGGATCGGGGCGAATCAGTGCCGATCCAAATCCGCTCCACGAAATTTCGGATCGGATCGGATCGGATCAAACAGTAAAAATCTCGGATCGTCTCGGGTTCGGATCGGGTCGGATCGAAACAAACATTAAGAAATTTTCGTTATATATTTTCGTTAACGACAAATAAATCAATACATAATTCATAAAATAACTAATATAATATCTAATTCATATAACAAAATATTACATATACAGAGAATTAATGATTTTGTACCAAATTCAATAAAAGATTATATATTTTATATTTAATAATTAATTTTTTTTACATATTTTTTTAATTTTTTAAAAAAATTCGAATCGCGGATCGGGTCGGATCGGATCACCCCTGATCCAAATCCGATCCATAGATCCACGAATCGGGATTTTTTCGGATCGGGTCGGGTCGGATCGACGGATCAACGGATCGGATCGGATTTTTTTGCCATCTCTACTTGCAGCTTCCAAATAGCTTTCCTTAGACCCTCCGGACTAGATTCTGAATGACTTTGCTCTTCAAAAATACTAGCATCTTAAAATTTTAGGCCCTATTCTCTTTACTGCTTTTGATGTCGTTTTTTGTTTTTTATTTTCGAAAACACTAAAAACGCGTTCTCTTTATCATTTTCGAAAACGTATTTTGAAAAAAAAAAAAAAAAAAATTTGTACAAAAAACGCAAAATGCCCGAAACCTCATTTTGAGGATTTTGTGTGTATTTCAACAAAAAATATTCAAAACGCGGAAAACGCGTTTTGGATTTTTTTTTAAAAGAATTATCTTAACTTGGAACTAAACTTAATATAAAGTTTTTATTTTTATTTTTATTTTTTTTAAAATTATCCTAACTTGAAATTAAGCCTAAATAAAGATTTTTTTTAATTTTTTTTTTTAGAATTATCCTAACTTGGAACTAAGCTTAAATAAAATTTTATTGAATTCAATATCAACATTACAAAAAAAAAAAAAAAAAAAAATTAAGTGAAATTCTTATTGTTATATTTCAAAAAATGCTATAAATGGACTCTGGTGGTTTTGAAAGAACTTGCATTTTCTGGATTTTAATAGAACTAGAGTTTCCTCAAATCTCAAACCTGACCAAGCTGTGTTAATATAGACTCTTAATGCTCACAATAATGTGTTGTATGTAACTATGTTTTTAATGTATTGTGAAAGGAAAATTGAGTTTGGATCAGTAGTAGCAAGCAAATTAATTAAAAGTAGTTTAAGTAGTATTCTGTAAAATTTCAAACGGAACGTTTTCCAGTTTTTCATTTTCAAAAACAGTTTTCAGAAATGACGAACCAAACGCGTTTACAACAAATTTGAAAACAAAAATAAAAACAGGAAATACAAAATATTTTCAAAAATGAAAATACAAAATAAAATATAAACAGAACGTCATCTTAATTTCTAATATTATTCATTATTAAATACTCCTAGTTCGAGTTTTAGAACATGTTTTGTACAACAAAAAAGTTAAGAAGCGTAAAAGAAGACACTCTACAGTTAGAGGTAAAAATGTCTTTTAAGAAGAGTAAAAAGTTAGATAAAATTGTCATTCGGAAACTATTAAAATGGTGTCGTTCATACCCTTGCTAAAGTACGTTATTTCTTGTACGCAAGTTATGCAATATTAGACCGAAGAGTCCCTTCATTTCATTGACTATCTTGTAATCAATAATTTGAATGAATAAAACTCTTAAACCAAAAAGTTAGCTTCAAGAAAAGTAGTAAGACACCCAATATATATAATTAAATAATCATCAACAAGAAAATTTTATAATCTTAAACCATGATATTCCTCTTATTTTACAATTATGTAATTAATTTAATCTTATTTTATTGGGACAATTTCAATTTCAATATGTTTATCACAAAAATACAACCAAAAGTGAACTAAACTTGCCTTTATTATACCTTAGCAACGTTGGACTCTTTCCAAACCATAACAAATTTTCACCCTCCTCCTACCCCTACTAATCCTGCCCTATCATATCCTACACTACCTGCCCACCCCACCCCACCCCACCCCACCACACACTCACTGCTCATTTTTACTTGGTCCTCAATCTTGTCTCTCTTCATTTCATTTTCTCCCTAAAAAATATTAAGGCCATGGCTTCAAAACTTCATAATCTACTCTCTTTACTACTATTCATCTCCACAATTCTTGATTTTCCGGCCACCACGACATCGCAAGAGTGCCCATATCCGTGTTTTCCACCACCAACCGGCCACGGAAACAACCCACCAGTGGTCACATCACCACCATCACCACCAGTGGCCACCACCGCCCCACCAACTTCGTTCTCTCCTCCAGTTTTCAACACCCCTCCTGCTGGTTACCTTCCATATAATCCTCCATCACCTGACTCTTCTAATGGAGTTACGCCGCCGCCGCCCGAGCCGATACTGCCGTGGTTTCCATATTATTACAGAAAGCCTCCTCATCAAGATCAGTCATCATCAACGGCTCTTATTCAAGGATCAAGAACCCTGATCGTCATATTTCCTCTAATTCTTGTTGTTATTTCTACTGGTTTTTTGTCTGAGCTTTCTTGAATTTTCATGTAATTAAGAGTATTAGATGCTGATATAGTACAAGAATCCTTCCAGAATATTGTGAGTCTGTTCTTACAGAAATTAAGAATTTTTTTGGGATGATGTTCAAAGGGATGTAGTTTGATGATGTTCATGAGAACGATGTCTCAACAATCTTGTGCTTTACGTTTCATATTGTATTTAATTTTGAAACTAGTTCTCTCTCTTTTTCTTTTTTTTTTTATTGTATTTTATTTGCAAGAATAAAGTATTTATTTGTTATGTGAAAAGAGACTTAAAATCGATTGCTTTTTTTCTTTTCCTTTTTCGGCTTCTTTTTAACATCCACACTTTATTTTTATTAAAAAAAAAAAAAAAAATTATTCAAAAAGTCATAAAAAGTGAGAATTTATCTCTATAAAACTATTTTTTATTTTTCATAATTAAGCTGGATTAAAATAATCCTTAACAACCAAAACATGTTAATTTTGATTTATATCTTTCTAATTTAATTCGTTCTATGAAGATCGGATGGTTCTTGTAAATATGTACAAATTACAATCTTCATATCTATGTAAGAGAGATACTTAATTATTACACGAGTCGTGTTTCTTTTTATTTATTTATAAACTAATTAAAATCTGTCACAGGAGCACGAACCAAAATTATTGAGACCCCAACGCTCCATTTCAAATAAGTGAAGTGGGTTATTAAATTTCTAGACCCTAATTTATTGTTGTCAAAAATATGTTTGAAATCCAAATAAAGGCACAAGACAAAAAAGAAAGAAAGAAAGAAATAAAGAAAAATGGTAGAAAGAAATAAAGACAAGTGGTAGAAAAGTAGGACTCTTCACATGGAATGATGGAAACTAGAAAGAAGTATAAAAATATGACTTTGTCACCTAAGACCTGGAGTCTTCTAATTTGGTTGGTAATGTGGGACAAAATTTTCATAGAAAAATAATTTTTCCATTATTTTTATGTATTGTTTTATTTGGATTATGATTAATCAACGTGTACTCTAGATGATCTACATGTATAATTGATTATATAGTTTTGTTCTTCAACGATTTATGTGTTTCCTTGAAATAATTTGGAACCCGTCGAGGTCAAATTTGAGTGTGGTAAAGAAATAAGAATGTTGCTTTTCACATATATACGTTGTGCAGTGTCATGGTTTTTGGCCTTAAGACATACATTATACGCAGTGGTGGCTTTGAAGATGTGCGAGCGATGTGACCACACAGGACCTTAACGTTATAGGGGCACTAATTATTTTATTTTATTTATTTATTTTTATTATATTACACTTTAAGAAAAAAAAAAATTATAAGTCATCATTTCAAATTATCGTACAAGGAAGCAAAATTTTCAAGTCGACCCTGATTGTACACTCGACTTGCGCAGTGCTAGGCCATGGCCATTGAAACCATGGACATTTTGGCTTACTCTGGAGCTAGATAGTCCATTTGATGAGCAGCATCAGCCAAGATATTTGCACGTCATTGCTTGCTAACTTTTAGTGAAAACTCAACAAAAACTGAAGCAAAGAGGTTTCGTTCTCTTCGTATTTCAGTTCTGAGTTTTTAATTTATTTTGGATTTTGAGATTACTGAAAACGTGTTCCTTTTATCATTTTGAAAATTTGTTTTCAAAAATTGAAAATTGAAAAACGCGATTACTTTATAATTTTGGAAAATCGGAAACTTGATTTTTAATATATATACAGATACGTTTATTTATTTAAGAAAAATGGCTGTCCTTGTGCTTAAAGAGTTGAAATTCTATGTTGGGAACATGGGTTCGAATCTTGCCACCTACCAAGTTATTCAACAATTTTTGTAATGTGCATATAAAACTTAAATTCATTTGTATTAAATTGCACTGAACTTGATTTGAACTCCTGACGTTCAACGGTAAAAGACCCTACTAATTTAGCCTAATCGAGTTATCCCAACTATTGGCAAAATCAATCCGTTTTTCGCATTTTGAGTTTTTGTTTGGTTTCTATTGAAAACAATCAAAACGAACCTGTTGACTGTTTTTCATTTTTTTCATTAACTTTTTCTCGTTTTCAAAATTCGTTTTTGAAAATAGGAAAGTAAACATGTTTTCTGAATTTCTGAAAACTTTTCAGCGAAGAGAACGGCCCAAGGTTCTCCTCAATTCAAAGTACCGTTTGAAAATTCAGCAACTGTTACATCAGAAAATGAGCAAAGGCGAATAAGGTAGTACACCAGCTGCAATTTAATCTTCTTAGTATCTATCAACAAGTAAGACACCACACTAAGATGATAATTGCATAAACTTATGTTAATCCAGTGTCACATTGCGGTAACAAGACAATATGCATAGTTATTAATATCTATTGAAGTAAATTTTACATCACATACAACACATCCAGTAGGGAAAACAACCTCCCATAATAACAAATTTACTCGTACTACCTCGTAAAAGTACACGGATACACATGAACTAGAACAATTTCTGGAGAACATGCAATGATGGTAAGCAAGTTGAGTTCGGTGCTGGACGAACAACAAGGGATCAGGCTCGTATGATGAACGAGATCACATTCATGAGGAAACGCCAACTGCTAGGCGACCACTTCTTGAACTACTGCCCAGTGCAGTATGGCTATGCCTCCCATTTCCAGGCTTCTGCTTTCCATTAAATTTTGGACTTCCATAAATCTTGTTACCTTCTGGCACTTTATGGCTCCAGGCATTTATACGTTTTTGTTTCTCTTGCTGTTTCATCCCACCACCTGTATTTTTTACAGCAGCTTGTATTGGATGATTATTTTTGGTGCCTCCTTCCATAGATGCTGGAGATGATGGTGTGCTATCAGAAGTGACTGTTGAATGGCAGCTGGTTGCTCCTGAGACGAATGGCGACTTTAGAGGTTGGCTTATGGAAAGGGCTTGATTAGTGCCTTTGCCCAAGCATGATGAAGATCTTTCAGAAATTCTAATACCGGAACTTGAAGATTTAGTCCTTGGTGTTCTTGTTTCGGGGCTACTTGCTGTGGCCTGGATTCAAAGCATCTCAGTGATCAAATTCTTCACCAACTGATGATTTTAGTAAATTATTTGGAAGTACTTTGCACAGCTAAGAAAAGATTGAATTGCGAAAGCTGAAGAGTAAAGGGAAATGAGAAAGCACATTTTGCAGTCATGTTAATCTAAATCTGAGCATGGGCTTTAGAAAAATAAAAATTCCATTTATGGCAGTATTCCATGATGATCACAATTAAAAAGCAAAAAGTTCTCTAGAACTCAAATGATGAAGAAGAGCAAATGATTAATTTAGTAAAAGGATTCAGTCAAATACAAGGAAACATATTGAGTCCAATAGCACTAGAAAGGGTAATGTGAGACGTCTCAATGTTACTCAAGGCATTAGAAGAACAAAGAAAAGATGTCTGATGTACCTTGCTTCTATCTGACCCTTGCCCAGCTCTATGATAGAAGGAAGGCATAGGTGTAGCTTTGAAGTTGAGGCTTCTTCTCAACTGTTTAATTTCTACTTTCTCCTTTTCCTGCAAAAATAAAACGCTAGCCAACTTAACAATATTCAAACTACAAAGTAATGTAGGAGCTAACAGGCACAAAAGTAATAGGACAACGGTATGATACACATTTCTTTTACTCAATTTCGACTCTTCTAGAAAAAACTAACATAATTATCAGTATATCCATGAGACACATTGCTAATTTCCAACTGCTTGTTAGGTAATCCATCCACGTGCCCTGATCTTGAAGGAAATAAGAAAAGAAATTTTTTTCCCAGTCAAAAATATTTTCTACAGTTTGTTACCTGACTTTTTGCTTGAAGTTGGTCAATTTCAGTCTCCTTTGCATGCACTTTCCCTTCTAACTTTATATGATACTAAAAAAAATACAAAGAACTTTATCAGACTTTGAGATGTAGTTGTTTTAAAACCATTCTTCAATTGATAGAATAGTGAGCTTGCTTGCCTGTTTCCTTCTCTCTGCACGTTCACCGCTTCTGAAATTGAAATCGGAGACACTCTGCCTCATACCTGGTGTTAAACTAGTGGCTTGTGAGAGCCTAAGTGACATTATACATATATGAGATTAGAAAAACTCGTCGCACAAATATAATGTTACTAATTTTGCTTCGTGTAAGAACCTGTTTGCACTTTGACGGGTTGTAGTGGCAATCATCTGCGATAATGAAGGCTGGAACACAGAAACTTTCTGGATTCCTGATTCCTTCTTAGTGCTGAAATCAGAAGGAGGTGATCACTGGTATCACAATTCATGATAGAAAAATAAATTTGGCTCCATTGAACTACCAAAACGAGACAATAACTACCTTTTGATCTCTGGGCTAACTTTTGCCTTTGAACCTGGTAAAACTTGTGGAAAGGAAGAACCAGTCTATTACACGAACAAAAATAGTCCAAGAATGCTGATTAGAAAAAACTATACAGAAGCAGCAAATAATTAAAAATTATACAAAGACAGCAAAAACAATGAACTTGCTTCAAATTTGAAAATTTTATCACTTGAATAGTATTCAGATTAGTAGAAAATCACCTCATATTTTGACAATTTGTGCATTGAATACTTGTTCTGAGCAACCGTGTGTGGAGTCTTCTTTTCTGCGTTGGATCTTGCTGGAGTGTCATTGACTTTTACTCTAGGTTTTGTTCCAGAACCTTTATCAGCCGCACTAATCATACTCTTCTCTTTTGCAGCACTAACTAGGGATGTCAATCTTGGGTTCACGAGTTTGATTTCCGACGCAATCCTCCCCTATATTCCAGATAGTAGCCCATGTAAAGCAAGGAATAGATGTGATAGGCACAAAGATCTTAATCAAGAAAGAGATCACAACTCCAAACACAATAAAGAAAATAAACTTTACCAAATGCATCCAGCTACTAACATCTTAATATCATACTCCAAAAATTCATTACACAATCAAATCACCACATCAACTAGTTTTAAACTACTGAAAGAGAAAATACTGGCCTCATTGGTTTTCCTTATTCATAAAGGTCTCACCTCAAAATACTGGCCTGAGTGTCCTTGTTGGTTTTCTGGTCTAGCATCAACATTTACCTCAGCAACATGATTATTAGGGTACAAGTCAATGTCCACTATTGTCATATTCCTTGTATCCAAACTGGATCCTTCTTCCTGAACATTCTGTTCTATTTCAATATCCGACTTAGAATTGGTTGGAAGTAACTTGCAAAATTCAGCGTGATTTGCTTCTTCTTCTTCTGTCTTTTCATGTTCAGTTACAAAGTCTGCGCCATTGGTATCAGATACAGATCCAACCTGAAGTTCAAACAATGATGTAGCAAACTCTCCTCTTTCTGATTCTGATTCAGTAACTTCATTCTCTCCGTCATGTACTGAACTGTGTGAACTCTGATCAAAACATGCAGAACAGTTTCCCTCATCCTTGTGCTCGTGCTTCTCATCATAACCAGCACTTTCTGATATGTCATTTTCACTGAATTGATATTCTGTCCCATTCTGGCACTCAGATGAACTCCGTCCCAGAAGTCCCCTCTTTCTAAAATGAGCCTCAAAGTACGCCTTTTTTTCCGTAACTGAACCTGGTTTTGAGTATTTCTCCACCTCTTCCAGATATCTGTTGTGTGAGAAAGATGACCTCCGCTCCCAACAAAGAGCTTCTGTTTCGAACCTTCCAAATGAGATAGAGCCAGAGTGTAGAGTATCTGCCTGTTCATTTCAAGAAAGTAGATACTGAGAGGTGAAAATTCAGCTGACCTTTGAATAATCATAGCACTGAAGATGTGACTTTGGGGTCCTAATGTCTTGTGACTAAAGTAAATTTTAGTCTAGTAAGATAAGAAAATTCCCCTCCTGTATGTTAGAAAGCCACGAATTTTATAAATGTCTACAATATTGAAAGTTGTACTAGAAAGAAACTTTGATCTTCATAATTAATGTTAAACATGCTTTTGTCATCAATATAGTCAATAGCATCAATATTGTCATCATCCATAGGAAAACTTATAACTTGTACCATTGTAGCCAATTGAAGAGGATTTTATAATCATTAAAGCCTCAATTTTTCTGCTGGAAACACTAGTTATTTACTTCTCGATTTGTTAAAACTATCTAATAGTTTATAGAGTAACGAATCTCCGTCCCATCAATCACAAAAAAGCATTGCTTTAGACTTTATTTATCTAAAACACGACTGCATACTCCAATGCTAACATAGTTATATCGTTTAAGTGCAACATTAGAACATAGCAGTTATTATTAATTGGAAGAAAAGGAGATCTCCAGTAACAATCCATAATAGATACAGATTTTATGGCTTATCCATTCTACTATGCAATCTTGTCCGGTATCGTAACCTGAACAAGACCGTATTTATATGTGAGCTTCTCACGTATAATTTTCCATGGTGCCGATTAGATGCTTTTGAAAGATTGTTAATATTTTAATGCTATCAGAAACTGTGTTCAACATTGAGTCAGAGTCTGATCTAATGTCAAAATTGTCCTACGGTGCACATTAAATCATTCTTAATCAAAAATTCAATTTACATAACATATTCTGGAAAAAGTATCTGAAACCAATAAACTTAACAATATATGACTCGAACAAATTTCATATAAGATAGAAATAAAATCAAAAATCAAACGGAGAAAAAGTAGAATCATAGCAACAAACTCATCGTCATCATGCCCCCACAAAACACAGATCAAATCATTACTTCATCATATGAACAGATCCAAAACCTCCAAAAGACAAACAAAAATAAAAAATTCATAAAAGGGTACCTGAAAATTAAGCCTGAAAGGTTCTTCAATTTCACCCGCCATTTTTGAACTGTCAGCACTTTCTTAGTGTAGAATCAGTTATGAATCAAACCCATAGACCGAAATACCAAAAACATTCATCTGACCCCTCAACATTCACAAAATCACAGAAAATAACGTAAAAAATAAAAGGAACAACAAGCAAAGATTATTCAACAGAATGAGAGAATAGAAAATAATTATGGTATGATTTCTTGAAATAAAAGTGAAAAAGAATCACTTCTTTGCTTAAAACAAGAGAGATTTGTCCTAAAGAAATCTGCTAAGTGAAGTGAAAGTGGCAGTTCAGATTTTCACAAGGGGCATCTAATGGCGTACTAATTGAAGTTACGGTACAACGTGATCATTTCATGTGTATTTTCTCTATTTTTTTTTTTCCTACGTTACTTGACCGTTGGATTTGACCTGATCTGATGGTCAGTGAGAGAGTTACATGTGCCTTGAAGAAGTGTTACACGTGTCAGTCAACAAGTGCTGCATGTATTGATCCAAAAAGGGTTTCATAAGGTTGAACTGCTCGCATTCCTGCAATGATCTTGATGAAAAATGTAAATCGCAGAATGTGTCTCAAATAGTACAAGATTGATTAGGAATGTCAAACGAGCCGAGCAGGACCGGCTCGTCCCATGAAGGACAAGATTGGTCCGGCACAAGAGCCGAACCGGTCAAGGATCGTGTGGGAGACAAGACAATTCGAACCGGGTCAACTCGTCTCCCACATAGTCGGTCCAAATCCGACTCGTGAGCTCGTCAATTTTAAATTATATATTTTTTTTATTTTTATTTTTAATTTTGGGTTATATTCAAACTTTCTAATATTAAAACAAATCTCACGAGTTTCACGAACTTCTCAAGAGCTTGAATGAGCCCATTTCGGCTCATGAGAAACGGGCCAAACGAGCATAAAATGGGTCGGCTCATGAGAAACGGGCCAAACGAGCCTAAAATGGGTCGACTCATGAGCCGACCCATTTCACAGTTTGTTGGGCTTGTCCACGAGGCAGTCAACGAACTTCAGGAGTCGTTCCTGAAATATCAAACATCCAAATTTTCTATTCGGTCCAAGCCCAAGCCCTTTTTCCACGAGTCGAGGTGAACCCACAAACTCATGAATTGTCCGTCCCGTTTGTCACCCCTAGGGTTGATACCTTGCCCTTTAATTCCGCTTGCCAAGGACCTTTTTCATTTTTTATGAATCGAACTCTCACCCGATAGCTACAATCTTTAATCCAAAATTCAATACACTTTATCTTACTCTATCCTTATAATTCATATCTAACCAAACACTTCAAATTTAGCACCAATAAATATTTTTTATATTTTTTATTTTTAACTTAATTTTACTTATTATTTTATTTGACACAATTATTTTACCTTTAAATAGTATATCAAACAGGGGTCTTAGTTGGACTTGCAGAGATGAAATTCATTCATTCTCTTCAAAAATGAAAAATATCTTCGTTACCGAAACCAAACGTGTATCTTCTACTAGTAGCGCCCATCCACTCACAGCGATTCCACCACTCAGCTCGAAGCTCGTCCTCTTCAAAGTTCAACCGCTCATACGTTAGACAAAAATATTTTCATTTAAGTCCATAAATTTGCTGAAATTTAAATTTGAAATCCACTTTAGGAAATAAATTTGTATAAATTCTAATACAAAAGGAAGACAGGGGCTAGGTTGAGCAAAATGTATTTGGTGGATTGTTTGTGGCGTTGCATTTTAGCATACCCCGGTTGGAAGCAAACCGGACGGCAAATTGGTGGAGATGGCCATAGCCTCTGCTTGTTACAAACTCTTTGTTTAATTTTTATTTTTGTTTTTGTTTTCATGGTAAAATATGTATTTAAAAATGTGTGAGAATAAAAAGTAGTTTGAGAAAATGTATTGTTCTTACTTATAAACAAGTTATCAAACAGTGACTTAATGTTTTCTGTCTTTTCTCCCCCTTAAAATGTCACAAATTATGATTTAATTTTTATTTTTAAGTTACTAAATAATGGTCCTGTTGGAGAATTTTCCTTGCACAAATACAAAGTAACAAGTTATTCTCAATAAGTGACAAGTAATTGAAAAGATAAGATTAACAATAATCAAGAAAGAGATAAAAAACTCCCTAAAGCCTTGATAATGTCACGATCGTGTGACTAGAACCGAGGGCTCAGAAATTGCCCCAATAACCACAATCGGCAACACCACACGAAACAGGTAAGATCACACTCCGAGGCAACCCACAACCCACAAGTTTTCACCAAGAAACCGTACCAAACAGAGGCCTAAAACACGGACGCACCAAGGTGCGGCGAAGACAGGCGCTACGCACGAAGACAAGAGGCGGAAGCAGCAGCCCACCACGAAGGGGCAGCAAGACTAGAGGCCAAAGAAGGAGCAGGGTCGCGGGTTTACCAAGTTCACAGAGAAGGGAGAGCCAAGCACGCCGCAGTCACGAAGAAAGAGCGAGGGAGAGGCTTCGGTCGAGAGTGTGTTGTGAGTTATGAGAGTGAGGGAGTAGATATATAGGATAGGTAGGTTTAGGTCTAGGTTTTAATTAGGGAATGGGTCGGGAGCCTAATTAAAACCCGGGCCGCCAATCGGAACCACCTATCGAGCAACAGGGCCAATGACCCAATTAACACCTCAAGATAGGGTGGTAAAGTTCCTAACCTGTTCACTCTTGGGTTACGCATATTGTGGTTTAATTGGGGCATAAAATACCTCGATCATGGGCCGAAGGCCTACGAAGCAAAAAAGCTGACCAGATGTTTCATCATCGCCCCCGGGGTTTGTTTGGGACCAAAATCCCAACAAACCTCCACCTTGGTACCGAACAAACCTGCAAAAAACAAAACAACACATGTTTAGTAGTTGAAAGATTAAAGTCCAAAACTAATCGGACCTTTTCATACCTGTACCGATATTTAGAAGCAGTAGACAACTTCTAAATTTTACCAAAGTGAGCACCTTTGTGCCCATATCTGCAGGGTTATAATCTGTATGCACTTTCTCAAGTTTAATTTCATCTTGAGAAACAATATTCCTAATAAAGTGTAATCTAACATCAATGTGTTTAGTACGTTCATGAAAAACAGGATTCTTACATAAATGAATAGCTGATTGACTATCAGAATATACTGTTACACTTTCATTTAAGGCTCCTAGTTCCTTAAGTAATCCTTTAAACCACAAAGCTTCTTTAAAGGTTTCGGTAACAGCAATATATTCAGACTCGGTAGTAGAGAGAGCAACAATATGTTGGAGCTGAGACTTCCAACTAACACATGAGTCACACAAAGTAAACACATAAGAGGA
The DNA here is from genome assembly GCA_963555705.1 of Ligustrum vulgare. Taxonomy (NCBI): domain Eukaryota; kingdom Viridiplantae; phylum Streptophyta; class Magnoliopsida; order Lamiales; family Oleaceae; genus Ligustrum; species Ligustrum vulgare. The sequence goes on along the minus strand of OY743182.1, from coordinate 2,965,979 downwards.
AGTAGATTTCCTATTATCTCTATCTCCACCATAATCAGCATCGGTAAAACCCTTCAATTTCACATTATTAGATTTGCACTTATAGATTAAACCCACATTATAAGTGTCACTAAGATACCTAAGTAGCCACTTCAAGGCTTCCCAATGAGTGGGGCCAGGATTAGACATGTACCTGCTCAAAGTACTAACAGCAAAAGCCAAATCTGGCCGAGTACAAATCATCAGATACATCACAGAACCAATCACATTAGAATAGGGTATATTACTCATATAAGCTATTTCTTCCTCATTCGCAGGTGATTGATCTTTTGTTAAAACAAAATGATTTCCAAGAGGTACAGAAGCAGGTTTACAATTTATCATACCAAACTTCTTTAACACCTTTTGCACATAGGGAGTTTGATGCAAGAATAAACAAGAATTAGACCAATTTCTTTCAATTTCCATACCCAAAATACGTTTAGCATGGCCTAGGTCCTTCATATCAAATTCCTTGTTTAACTCAATTTTAATCTTGTCTACTAAAGTCATGTTAGAACCAATTAATAACATGTCATCCACATAAAGTAACAAATACACACACTCATCAGTGCTGTGATGCATATAGTATAGACAATGATCAAACTCACTCCTCTTGAAACCAATAGAAAGCACATAAGAATCAAATTTCTTGTACCAATGTCTAGGTGATTGTATTATGATTCCGATTTTTACTAGATGCCAAGAAAGTAAAAGATCCACATAAGGCTACATTTATCTGCTGGTTGGAGGAGCTATTTCCGGATGGAGTGCTTAACAGACACTTTAGCTTCTTTCACTTGGCAGCACAGTTGTAGCAATTTTTGGGACATCTAATTATGGAATATAGCTGCGAAAGAAAGTAAAAGATCCACATAAGGCTACATTTATCTGCTGGTTGGAGGAGCTATTTTCGGATGGAGTGCTTAACAGACACTTTAGCTTCTTTCACTTGGCAGCACAGTTGTAGCAATTTTGGGGGCATCTAATTATGGAATATAGCTGCGAAATTTTGTCACAATGCTGCGTATTCTGTATGGTATAGAAAGACCACTAAAGTTATATTGTGACAATAACTCAGCAGATTTATATTTCAGTAACAACAGGAGCTCAACTAAGTCAAAATACATTGACATAAGTTCCTGGTTGTGAAGGATACAGTTCAGAGTGGACACGTGTCAATAAGAGCACATTGGGACAAACTTCATAATTGCGGATCCGCTTACTAAAGTATTACAACCCAAGGTCTTTCATGAGTACATTACTCATATGGGTGTTGTATTTCTTAAGGAAATTCGGTTTCAGTTGGAGTTTGTATTTTTGGTGCATTAGACACATTTAGTGTCCTTTTGGATACAGTTTAAAGTTAAAGTTATTTACAGCTGTAAGGTTTCAGGTTTATTATCTCTGAACTTGTTTAAGGATGATCTCACGAAAGTTGGACCAGTTGGAAATAGGCATGTTGAAGATCACATTACATGTAATTTCCATGCTACACATCCATACTTGATCCATGTCATTCAGTTATGTCGATATACGTGACCATTGAAGGTTTAGTTACGATTAATGTAGCGAAAGCCGCTTTGATCCTATGTTGATATAATTGATGGAACGGATTGTTTGGGGATGCATTCAGTAATGATAGCAAAATTCTGAGTACTCATAAGGTTATGATTGATACACAATTGTAAGGTTACACATATAGCCCAAGTGGGAGATTGTAAGGATTTTAATCAATCGTGTGGGTTTATATGTAAATTATTGTGTATTGAATAAAAGGCTATCAATTTGGTTAAGCCCAATTAAAGTGATCTAATAAGGATTTGATATATCGGGCTTTAATGCATCTAATTAAATGTATGGACTTTTATATGTAGATACCAGGCCATTACCTAATTCATGATGGGCCGGATTAGGTTAATTGGCAATTCAGTTCTTTGATCCAAACATGAACATCGGATAACATAAAATTTAGGAAAAGAAAACAAAATATAGTATAGTAAAATATTAAATTACAATAAGGGCTAAAGCCAGTAGTCATGTGTTGAATGATTAATTATTCCACAACACGTGAATTTCCACGAACTACTTCAATGTTTATCCCACCGCCGTAAACGTCAACCCGGATAAAGGATTGCGCCACCAAGAATGGGCGGTGCTCCGCGGTGACTCACTTGGATCTAGAGCTTGTGCATTTACTGTGCGTTTATTGATGGTCTCAACCGTCCAAGTACGCGTTCGAGAGTGGTCCAACCATGAATTTTTAAGTCAAATAATTTCTATTTTACTATAGATCAAGTTTAGATAAATAATTTTGTCTCTTTTTCAATATTTAAGTTTGGTTTGGTACATCATATATATTGAATAGAATATTAGATTTAATAAACTTATAGAAAATTAGAGTTAATAATCTATAATTGACTCAAATTCAATCCAATATTATCTTGTTGTAATAACTCTAGCAAAACCATGAACCATCGAGTACAAGTTTTAGTCCATATGAAATTATTTGAAATAGTTCCCAGTATAAGTTGCCTCCAAAACTTCCAACTTGACACCTGGACCTTTCTTACTTGCAAAAAGAGGCGACGTACTCTCCCTCGATATATCATCTGGCATAAGAATTAATTTTCTAAATGGAGATGGAGAAGTTCAGAAAGGAAAGAAATATAGAATATTATTGTCTAACTCTTTACCTGATATACGTTCTGGAGTATTTATATAGGAAGTGGATTCCTCATGCATTTGACATATTAATTCCCCCTTGTCTGGAGGTTACATCAACATGCTGATAGTTTCTCCGCCAGGTTCGGTATGTGGGTCATCATGCTCGTCCTTTGAAATAATTGTCAAGCATAGCGTTCCATGAATCACGTTGAATGGTCTATCGATGTATCATTTTACATGGTAGTCGATCAACCTATTGCTCTTCTGTGAAAACCAATCGACTACCTATTACGCAGAGTGTTCGTCGAGTTAGGTAGAATTTAATCTTGTTCTATCCCTACCGTAACATCATTATTCATTCATGGCTGTTGGTGAGACAAACGAAGTACATATATCTAAGTCGTGGAGTCATTCAAGAATGGTCTTGAATTGTTCTTGTGAGGGTGGCCGGCGGTTAACATTTACCTAAAAAGTTAACTCCAATCATTATGCTTTCCCAACATCAATTTTTATGGTAAGTATTCTTCTTTTCAACAATTATTAATTGCACAAAAAAAAAAAAAAACTTTGTACATCACCATCGCGATATTCACTTTTATCTATTAGTCCTAATTAAATGTATTTAAATATGTATTGAATTCTCTTGGACCAACATTAAATTAAACCTCATCTTCTCAAGTCAAAGTAAGAAGTTAACCACTAGTAATTAATGTAACTAATTGCAATAAATATCAACAACCATAAACCAAGAAATATTAATTCAACCCTCTGAATTTTCTTTGAAGACCTAGATACTAATTTCTGTATAGAGTAGAATACTTGATAAATTGATTATTTAATTTTGATTAAATAATGTTTATATATCAATCACGAGTTAGACTAACTTATTAATTAAACTAATAATATGATAAATTTATAATATAATATATTATAGAAAGATTCTTTTTATTGCACTTAATAAAAAATAATAGTTAATAACCGTATTAATTACGGTGAATTTGGAACTCCGGCAACCTCTATAGTCTGCCAATTTGCATGTTTTCACCTTGCTACAATTATCTATTTTAAACAATTTAACATATGTTAGAAAGCTTGCAATGCGATCATAATAAATATATTATGGGGCGCAATACTATGATTTGTGTAAAAAATTATGAAGTTTAAACCAAATTTTCTAAATCCATTTTTTTCAAGATTTTTGATATATCATTATGAAATCTTCTTTTATCGATTTTTAATATTTCAAAGCTTTTTGTGAATAATTCAAAAAGATAATAAAAAATTTATTCAAAGAGTAAAAATATAGACCATAAATAAGCCAAAAGTGGTGCAGTCAAAACAGGAATTAAATAAATTTGTCGTACTTTTGTCACTTTTTAATAATCACGTAACATGTAAAAGAAAATCAATCATACATTGAATCTATTTTATAATGTTATGATATTTAATAGAAGGAAAATATAATAACAAAGAGACAATATGAAAAAAAAAACCTTCCAGTGAATTTATTCTAATATTTTGGTGAAACAGATCAATTAATGTTTTTTTGAGTGTCTTTTTTTGAATTTTTTTTTCACTTTCGACTAATAGTACGTCGTGTTCATAAAATGAAGTTATTTTCTATGTTAATGTATTAACAAATGTGAAACATAATCACAGAGAGAATATTTAGAAGAAAATCAAAAATTCTTTAGATCTATTACAAAGTTTTAATTTGTGTTTGACAGAGGAAGTGACAAAAAATTGTATGTCACATTCCATTAAAATAAAAAATGGCATTGTTTCACATTTTTAATAAAAATTTAGGAAGTGACAAAAAGTTACATTTTTTATATCGACATCTGCGAGCCTTCAGAAAACAATCAACTACATGCCCTGAAAGAAAATATTGGAAAATAAAAGTTATTATTTGCACTCTCAAAATAATTTATTTTACTCCGAACATTGCATGTGCATCCTAATTTGCACCAATGTAGCAAACCTTATCATATTTTAGTCCTTGGAACACTAAACCAGCTGCTCATACATGTCTTTTGCGACCTAATTTTGTACACTCTCAACTTTTTGTATATGGAGATGAGTTTATAAACAAAAATAAATAAAAATCCTAATACTATGGGAAAACCATTTATAAAACTTTTGATCGAAAATAGCCCCTCCTAAAAGTCGTAGCACAGCGAATAATTTTCAGTCTGTTTGGTGGTTAAAAACAAATTTTTTTTGGTTTTTTATGTTTCTATGTAAAACGTGTGGTTGAAATGATAGAGAAAATGTGTATGGTAAAAAATTGGTTTAAGAAATTGTGTAGTTATAAATTGATTTATAAATATGTTCTTTTACTGTTTCCGTACATATGTTTTTTGTACGAAAAATGTGTCAAGTGTTGTGTAATTTAGGCTCTGTTTAGTAAACTTTAGTCTTTTTTTTTAATGGTTTTAAGGTAAAATGTGTGATTAAAAAGTGATTTCGAAAAATGTGTGTAATCAAAACGTGATTTGAAAAATTATGTTATTTATAAATTTATCTAAGCCTGGCAAAGAACCGAAACCAGCGGTTCGGTTTCGATTCAATTTTATCAAAATTTTAAACGATTCTGATTCTAAAAATCAAGAACCATCATTTCCGGTTCTTGGTTCAGAACCAGAACCAAGAACCAAAACAAAACACGATTTTTTTTATCTTTTTAAATATAAGTTCAAATATATATATATATATATATATATATATATATATATATATATATATATATATATATATATATATATATATATATCATCAATTCCTAATCTTAATGCATGTTATCCAGTCCATTAGTTAATATTAATTACCCAACAACTATTAACTCATTAAACATTACAATAATTATAAGCAAAACAAATAATAAACAAAAAATCATATATCAAAAATCATTTTTCTTTTACTGGTCCTGTCGTTCAGTTAACATTCAGCCGTCAGTTCTTCAAGAATCAACAAAGAATAAATCTTCACTCTTCATTTTACAATTAATTGTTATCTTGTTTTCAAGTATTTGCTGGACTTGTGCGAATGTTTCCTAAAAATATAGAGAATTACGAGCAGAAATTGAAGAATTTTTAGAAGGAACACATACACGCGAATGAGGAGATACGTTACTATCTAAAAGAGAGTAAATATTTTGATGATAAGGATTTTGAGTGTTGTATTCGTATTTTGATCAGGTCGATAGCCTTATCGTCTTACGGCTCTTACCTGTCGGAATCTACCATGACTTCATCGCTTAAGTTTGAAATTTTTATATTAGGAAATCGAAACCTGAACCAGAATCAACCATAAAAATCGAACGGTTTGATTCTTCTTTTGCAAAAAATAACCGATGGTTCTTTTTTCAAAAGAATCATCGGTTCTTGGTTCCAGAATCAAATGGAACCACGTCCACACCTAAATTTATGCATGTGTTTGGCTTATGTGTTATAATACATAATTACAATCGATACAATTTTCAATATCACTTTTTTAATAACAATTATTTTTCAAAATAACTTTTTTAACTACAAATTTTACCTAGAAAATCTAAAATTTTTAAAAATAACGGTGACTTGTGGCAGTCAAACAAAGGCTATTTTATAAATTTTAGTCATTGTGTTAAAGAATCGAAGTTTACGAACTGTTCGGCGGCCTTGAGTTGCATTTTTTGGTTCTTTGGTGTTTTTTAAGTAAAATGTGTGGTTAAAAATTAGAGAGATAAAATATGTATGATTAACAAAGAGTTTGAAAAATTTTGTTATTTATAAATTGTAATTATTATGTAAAATAAGGGTGTGTTAGAAGCGCTCACATGATATAATACGAATAGAATACTCAATATGAGTGTCACATGAAAGCCATGTGACTAGTCCTAGTTTGCAAGAATTTATGTGATCTACACGTGAAATCGTGAGTATTGTACTTGGACTTTAATTCATTACGCCAAGTAGTGTGAAATGTGAATCAAAATTTAAGCTTGCGTGGAGTGATTGAGGCAACAAAATATATAGCTAGACATGTACAACGATATTTAAACATACATCTATAATAAAAAATGTTATAGCGTGATTAGTAAATAGAGAATTTAACTTCTGAAGATTAAAACTCACGAATTTAAATTCTTTGACTCAACAACGAATTTTTTTGTCGCACCTATTCAATTGTCGAGTCTTTAACAAACAATCCATACCAAAACAATGTGAATATTAACCTTGCCTTCTGAAATTGTTACGATTTCAGAAGAGTATATGAAAAGGGAGAAAAAATTATATCGAAAACTGGAAATTGGGTCCTACACAAAAATTGGTTTTACAATAAGGAACCTACAAGCAAGATGGTCAATATTGTGCCCGTGTTTGATGGAGATTAAAATTAAATTTTTAACAAATTTTAATAAAAATTAATAAAATGTGTGATTTAAAAGTTATGAGATTCATAAATTTTGTAGTTATAATTAATTGTTGACTTTAATTTTGATAAAAATCTAGATTGAAGTTATAATTAATTGTTGACTTTAATTTTGATAAAAATCTAGATTGAATTCGTAACATTGAAGCTTTTGAAGATTGTTTAGATGATGATTTAGTCAAATGGTGAAGGAAGTAGAAACTCCTTAGATGATGACTGCATCTGATGGGTGGATAGAGCTCCAAATTTAATTTATTTTTCCATCATAAACTTGCTTTGTACATTAATAGTTTATGGTACAAGACATTGAACATATGAGTAGCCCTACTTCTAAGGTGCACTCTTCTCTTCATAACAAACATGATTTCCACCTCCAAAAAAAATAAAAATAAAACGCCTAATGTTTTAAAAATTACTATCTATTGTTTGAATACAATTATTACTCCATTCATAATGAGTCTATCCTATATATCTTCATAACTTTTTTTGTGCCGTACTAGAAAATTGTTTTTCTCAAGTGTGGCTTCTCGACATACTTTTGAGGAAAGTACTAGTTTTTGTAATTTCTCGAAGTGGTTTGTCTGTAAATCTTATTAAATTGTACATGAAACCGCCTGCTATGGTGCCCCCTAGCGGGCCGACTACGTACACCCAAAGTGACTCGAATTGGTGCATTACAAGTGCTGGTCCGATACTCCTTGCAGGATTCATGGAACCCCCTGAAATTGGCCTGCAAATCATTGTTATATTGTTACAACATAAAAGAAAATTTAAAGGAGAAATTCAATCCCCACAAAAAAAGAAAACAAGAATATAAATATTATTTCAAAATAATACTTTTGTGAGGATATATACTAGGATTAGTTTTGCAAGGTCACATTGAGGTTTGTTTTTCACGGTTATATACATTTAAGAATTCTTTATTTATTCAAGGATCAATAATAATTTTGCATTCGAGAGGTAAGATACTAAAGTTGAGATATTTCCAAAACAAATAATAATAATAATAATAATAATAATAATAATAATAATAATAATAATAATAATAATAATAATAATAATAATAATAAAAAAAAAAAAAAAAAAGGTGAGTTGAGGTGAAACTGTAATTACCCTGCAATAAGAACATCTATGAGTATTGTCATTCCTATTGCAATTCCAGCCAATTCTCCAACCTGCACCACTAAAAACCTTTTAGGTTCTCGATTATTTAATATTAAAAAAAGTGTAATGACAAATTAATTCCTAAAACTTGTTGCATAATTGGTAATTCACAAGGAACCACGAAAGAAATCTTAAAATCTAGCATGAGAAGGTTTAATATCTTGAAAAATACTAAATGAACAACTTACTTACATGGGTTGTGGAGGACAACCCATGTGAGTGGGTTGTCCAACTAGTTGTTCAAGTAGCATGATTCGTCGAGCCGGACTGCAATACATAATGATGACAACATTTCTTTAACAAAACTCTAGTCGACCGTCTTGAGCCAACTCATCGTGTGTTGGGCTCCTTAATGGAGTTTTTACCGTTTCAGCCCAAGACACCTCCTTTACACCTCTACTTTAAAGTCATAATCGTTTGTATGTGTAATTACTTTGTAATCCATAGAATATTATAAATAAGAAATATATACATAGAAAATTTGTTTACCGATCTGTTATCCGTGGCAACCCCAGAAATGACAAACATCAATAGGAAGGAGGTGATAAATTCAACCACAAGGGATTGAATATTGGATCCCACTGGTGTTGTTCCAAAGAAATCTTCACTTTTCACATCCAATAAAAGGTATAATGTACCACTAGCAAGAATTGATCCTAACAACTGGGCCAAAATGTAAAGTGGCACCTGCAGTAACATTATTAACAAATCATGAGTAATCAAAACATATAAATTTTAAAGTGCTCATTGTCGACACTTGTTCCCAATATTTAAAAATGTGTAATGCGTTACGAGGAGTCGAGGTCGAGAATTAAGAATAAGAAGTTTAGGCGTGTCAATACGAAGAATAAGCGTCATAATGCGTTTCGTATTTTTAATATTATTTTAATTATTTTTAAGATATTAAATATATTTTTATATAAAAAAATAGAATTTCTACTATATCATAATAAAAAATATTTTTCACCTTAAAAAAAAAAAGATAAAAATGGGATTAAGCGGGATTAAACGCGCTTAAGCGAGATTAAACTCACCTAGGCGGTCAACAAAAAAATTGACCGCATTTTTACACGCATACCCAGAATGCGAGGCATTTCGACCATGCCTCGCGCCTAGGCAACGTGTTATGCCGTATTTTAGAACACTGCTTCTCCTCCTCCCCCCCATTTGGGGTGTTGATGGGCCCATCGGGCCCCACCTGACATCCATTCCTCACCCACCACATGGGGGAGGTTTTACTGTCAAAGCATATGCATATATAGTTGTAGTATCTCATCATGTTCAGTCCACCATCACTCCTATAATTGTTAACACAAATGCATATACAAGCTATCAAAGATGAGTGAATTTGAAGTATTCATTTTGTGACGATCCAGCTTCTATGTTCAAGTCGTTAATTTAAGTACTTTCCACTTTGAGAGAGTCTAATTTCATCTTATCCCTCATGGTTTTCTATTTTATCAAGTTTCCGCTTACGTACCTCTCATAAGATAGAGGTATGTCTTGGTTTCAAATCCTGGGAATGCGACAAAAAACCATGAGCGATAAGATAGGAATGAATGAAGGAGAAGAAAACTGAGGAAGTGCCTGTCTGTAAGAAAATTGGCGAAAGATAGCAAAAGCAATGGTAACAGCTGGATTAAAATGCGCGCCAGAGATGTGGCCAACGGCGTAAACCATGACCATAACTATCAAGCCCCATGCCACACATACTCCTGGAAATGTTATTGTACCATGGATTTTATTAACAGCAACAGCACCACAGCCTACAAATATCAAGAAATACGTACCAATGGCCTCCGCGATAATCTAAATATCACGAAAGTTAAGAAAAAAAGAGTGCATAAGCTATTAACAAATGAAAATATAAAAATTTATGATCCTCAAATATCAAACCCTAACTTTTTCTTTCTTTCATGAGAGGGGGAATTTGAATACCTTTTGAGTGATCACGACAACATTAGCAGATGAACAAAAACTTGTACCATCATTTACAGTTCGATTATCTGATGGATCAGTTAACCCTTCTTCAATCGTTGCAATATCTCTTGCAGACATTTTGTTTTTTGATGAATAAATTGCAGAAATTAAAGAATTACTTCTCTTTGGTATTGAAATGAAAAAAAGAGTTTATGTGAGCTTAAAAGGTCCTAAATTATATGCATGGTTTGGAATAAACAAAAATTGATGGTTATGCTAATTTGGAGACAAGTTGATGGATAAAATCATACTTTCACTCTCCTCCTTTATATATTAGACACTACTGTAATTAGCCCATTTGGATATACACATTATGCTTTGTTTGGCCTGCTTTATTATTTATAAACAAAATTTTGTTATTTTCGAAGTAAAATGTATGGTTGAAATGTAATTTAAAAAAAGTGTATAGTTAAAAAGTGATTTTAAAAATGTGTTATTTATAAACTTATTTATAAAATTTACAAAAAGATTATATTCTTTTAATAGTAAATCTACAATTAGAGAGCTAATCAAACATCATGGGTAATTTCTAATCTCCATAGTCATTTTCACACAACAATTTTTTATATCTATATCATACCATTGTAGCAACCAAGAATTTTTACGCGATTAATAATTATTTTAATAGAAAATCGTGTCGCTACTATTTCAACCATTTTTATTAAGTTAACGCAGCGACGTATTCGTATAGCCAAGTCAAGAAATAATCGAGATCGTTCGATTTTAAATTAAATTCCGAATTTCTAAAAATATCTCCATTTTCTTGATTTAAAGTATATTAAGTCCAAATACTTAATTCAATGTTATCCCAATATTTATTTATACAAAAATTACTTTTATTATTTAAATTAAGAAAATATATGCAAGCATGAGAGGTTCCATTATATGTAATCATGAAGAGCATAATATTTGTATAAAAAATGGAAAAGTATATGAATGATTTATATACTCCATTATATATAATCATGAAGAGCATAATATTTGTATAAATATGGAAAAGTATATGAATGATTTATATACTCCATTATATATAATCATGAAGAGCATAATATTTGTATAAATATGGAAAAGTATATGAATGATTTATATACTCCATTATATATAATCATGAAGAGCATAATATTTGTATAAATATGGAAAAGTATATGAATGATTGATAAGACTCCATTATATGTAATCATGAAGAGCATAATATTTGTATAAAAAATGGAAAAGTATATGAATGATTTATATACTCCATTATATATAATCATGAAGAGCATAATATTTGTATAAATATGGAAAAATATATGAATGATTGATAGACTCCATTATATATAATCATGAAGAGCATATTATTTGTATAAATATGGAAAAGTATATGAATGGTGCTTTACTTTAAGAAAAGGATGTGTTAAAATTAATAGAATTGAATGATTATGTTTACAATATGCCAACTTTATACATCTATTTAAACCCATCTCTTTTACACACAACTCTACACATATACACTTATTTCCAACCTCTTGACAAAATCCACAAGTAAGAGAAATTCAAGGTGGTCAAGAAAGTTTTGGTCCATTTACTACTACACTTCATTTTAATCTTTTAAAAGGTAAGTATATCTTATGTTTTTATGAAAATTAAGTATGTTGTTATGAAATGTAAGTATATCTTATGTTTTTATGAAAATTAAGTATGTTGTTATGAAATGTAAGTATATCTTATGTTTTTATGAAAATTAAGTATGTTGTTATGAAATGTAAGTATATCTTATGTTTTTATGAAAATTAAGTATGTTGTTATGAAATGTAAGTATATCTTATGTTTTTATGAAAAGTAAGTATGTTTTTATGAAAGGTAAGTATATCTTATGTTTTTATGAAAAGTAAGTATGTTTTTATGAAAGGTATTACCTTATGTTTTTATGAAAAGTAAGTATGTTTTTATGACAAGTAAGTATATCTTATATTTTTATGAAAAGTAAGTATGTTTTTATGAAAGGTAAATACACCTTATGTTTTTATGAAAAGTAAGTATGTTTTTATGACAAGTAAGTATATCTTATGTTTTTATGAAAAGTAAGTATGTTTTTATGAAAGGTAAATACACCTTATGTTTTTATGAAAAGTAAGTATGTTTTTATGACAAGTAAGTATATCTTATGTTTTTATGAAAAGTAAGTATGTTTTTATGAAAGGTAAATACACCTTATGTTTTTATGAAAAGTAAGTATGTTTTTATGACAAGTAAGTATATCTTATGTTTTTATGAAAATGTTTGGATCATTGCTATGAAATCAATCTCACAAGATTGTTATGGGTTCCATATGATATGTTTATGATTATGCTAAGGGGACCGGAGTTTAGTAGCGCTACACATAAGAATTCTTGCCATTTAAGTTCGGTAAAATTCTTGTGTCTCCCTATGTTTATGAGTATTTCGATCCTATCCTATGTTATGATGAAAATGATCCATATGCTTTCAAAAGAAAATTTATGCTTGGTATACTTACTGGGATTTTATAAATCTCACTCCACGATATTTACCATTTTCAGATAATTGAAGGTTCGAGGCGGTCAACATGGAAGTGGCAAAAGTGGTTAAGATTGATGAGATAATTATGTTGAACTTTATGTAAGAAAATTATGTTCTATTTTTATTCACAAATAAAATTATGGGATTCTAATTATTCTTTTGAATAATTTTACATTACTATTTAAGTCTCGATAATATGATATGAGTCACTTTTAGTGGCACTCGAATGGTCGAGAATTCGGGTCGTCACAACCATATTTTAATTACAGGAAAGATCTCTAATATTTGCTCACTTTTGCACTTATGTCCTCGACTTTTTTTTTTCTTATTCTTAACCTTCAATTAATTAATATATATTGTTTATAATCACAATTTCAATTCAAATAATCAGCTAATGTGCATTGAAAAAAGGGGCAAATATTTTATTATGACTCTCTATTAGAATTTATTTATTTCGATTATTTAAAAATACAAGAGATAAATAAATCCTTTTCACCTTGATAACAAATATTTTGGAAAAAATCCATCTCTATAGATTAGATGTGAAAGTTAATAGATGGTTAACGACAAAAATATATGTATATATAAAACTTAGGAACATAAGTGTAAAAATAAGAAAATGTCAGAGATATTTATTGCAATTAAAATATTTTGCAATTTAAAAAAAAAAAAAGTGTTGTCAATATATTTATCCTTGTAATTATCTGATAAAACTCATCTTTTAGTTCTTGAATGATAATACAGACCTTTACCCCCCAACACCAGTCCACAAAATGAGTCTTATAGATCATTTTTTATCTTACTTTAGTGTTATTTCCGTCAATTCCCAATAAATAATTTAAAATATGGATCAATTTTGGATTTTCACAGGATGATAGTACTAGAAAGACAGATGTTCGGCTCCTTGGGTCAGCTAATAATCGTTTTACAGCCCACTCTCTTCTCTGCATAACTTTGGACTGTAACCGGTGTCAAATTAAAGGAGATTCAAACAAAAATAAATAAATAAGTTTAGTTCAATAGGTTTTGAACCAATAATTTTTATTAATTTCTTAATCAAAATTCTTGTAATGAATTTTATTATTTGATTTGAATTTAATTGTAGTAAATTATTTGTGCAAAAGTTATAAGTCACACAATTTCATTAATCCAGAAAATGCAATAACACAAGCCTCTATTATTGAATTAGAAAAAACAAAATGATTAGGTTATTTTTTATGAAATTTGGGCCTGCCTGTTTGTAAAAAAAAAATAAATAAATAAAATAATAATAATAATAATAATAACAATAACAACAACAACTACAACAATATTTTATATTAATTTATTTACATTTCTAATTAGAAATCTTTCTAAACTACACATTTGGCTTAAATCTAGAAATCATGTAATTAAACTTGTCATGAAAATGATATCAGGTATCACTCAAAGAGGATTTTAAGTTAACGAGGGAAAAAAGGCATCTAATTCTTTTCAAAAAGGCGAAAAAAATTAAAAAATAAAAAATGTCCCTTTATTAGAAAAATAATAATAAAGTTATTATCACAATATTCAAGATTACTTTCTTCTAAAAAACGTATTTTAAAATCTCAATCCCTTGTATAATGATCACGTGCACATAATTCCTATCAAATTTCCAATACGCTGAAATTTAACATATCGTCCACTACAATATATGTTAGAATTATTATTCCATCCCCGACATCTTCAATCCAACGAGAATATTTTACGTGTGCAAAAATGACACATTTGACGACCATAAAAGTTATGGCTATGTTTAATTGACTCAAGCACCACAATATAACTCCATAACAACCAAAGCTTGACCCATAATTCAACATTATCAAGGTTTTCCGACCAACAATCCACATAGGGTAATCTCACAAAGGAGGGAGGAAGAAGGTGACACTTATGATTATATTACAACATAATATGATTTAACACTAGGTGATTTTAGTGTTTTTGATTGATAATTTCTTTATTGGATTTAATTAATTGATATTAGGGTGCGTTTGATTACCCTCTTTTTCATGGAAAATGTTTTTTTTCCAATCAAATTTCAACTTTATCTTGTTTGATTTGCAAAATTTTTCCTAGAATTTGATTTCTGATTCACGCGCTGTTTTTCCTTGATTTCGAGGAATTGGTTTTCCCAGGTAGGTAGGAGAATTTATTTTCCAGGAAAAATCTTGTACCATTTTTGTCACGTTTGATCATTTTTGTTGTTGTTAATTGATTTTTTTCCTCAAAAATTAACATTATTATTAACATGTACAAATGTGTTAAAAATGAATTTTTTTTTTATAATTAAAATAGCTAAATTTTGCTTTATTTTTCATGGAAAATAATGTCAATCAAACAACAAAAGTTGATAAATTTTTCACTTTTTCCACCTAAAAAATTAAATCAATCAAACACATTAAGCCCCTGTTCTCTTTGCTGTTTTTAGGTCGTTTTCTGTTTTTATTTTCGAAAACGCTAAAAATGCGTTCTCTTTGTCATTTTTCAAAATCAGTTTTGCAAAACGCGTGTTTTGATTACAAAGAAAAGGGAAAACGCTGAATACATCGTTTTCAGCCTTTTTAATGGAAAAGACGGAAATCCTCCAAAACGCGAAAAACGCAAGATGTTGCCAATAGTTGCCTTAGCTGAACTGGGCAAGCTCACAATTATTATAAGATAGGTCTCAGGTTCGACTCACACCATTGCAACTCATTATTTTTTATTTTTTTTTCAAACTTCAAAAGATCTGTCGGTGCCAACTTAACCTAAAATCATTTATCTTCTCCTCCACTCCCCAACTGAAGGAAGCAGCGTCCTCCTCTCATCTCCCCTCAGCCACTCCAAGCTCCTCCCCTCCGATCTGCTCTCCTCCCAGCTCCTTTTCCTCCCCGTTAAAAACACCAGCTACCTGAAGGCCTGCTCTTCACTACGGAAGCTCAACTTCGCTCCCCGCAGTCCTGCTCCTCCCCAGCTGACAGGTAATTTTTTTTGCTTATTATACATTTTCGCAGTGGTGGTGAACTTTGTTTGGCAGTGGTGGTAGGTCGGTTGTAGAGGTTGGCTTTGAAATTGCAGGTTGTGATGTGTGGAATTTTGTTCGGTGCAGTGAGGACGGTGGGGGGTTGTCGACGGTGGTTGGTAATTTTTTTTTTTGGTTATTATACATTTTCGCAGTGGATGGTGAACTTTGTTTGGCAGTGGTGGTAGGTCGGTTGTAGAGGTTGGTTTTGAAATTGCAGGTTGTGGGTTGTGATGTGTGGAAATTGGTTCGGTACAGTGGGGACGGTGGGGGGTTGTCGGCGGTGGTTGGTAGGTCAATTCCCTATCTTATTCTATGTAAGTATTCAGAATTATAAAAGCTAGGAAATTCATCACTCAATCAAATGTGCAAGTTATTTTATTTGCTCAATGCTCATCCATGTTCATCAATGCTGCATTCTCATGTTGCAATTTGGACTTAGACTGGTTTGTGTTTGAATGCCCATTTACCCTGCATCATAACACGATGTTAGAATACTCTATTCTTGAGGTCTCATTCAAGTTGATAAAGTAGGGGTGAAGAATCATTGTATTACAGTTTGGTAATTGATTTCAGTCACATTTTTGTTTCAAAGTTGAGAATGCTTGCTAAAAGTACTGTCCTGTAAAAATGGCTGGTAGTCAATGTATTACAGTTTGTTAATTGATTTCTCTCACTGTTTGTACTTAATAAACATTGTTTATTAAGTACTAGTTTCATGCTTTGGAATATACTTGCTCTTTTGGATTATGGAAGTTGTTTATTGCTAGAGCCTAGAGCTCCTCCCAACTCCCTGAAAAAGAAAAAAGAGCAAAAGAGCTCAGAGAAAAATGTTTACATACTTTATGCATGAAAAAGAGACCTCAAGATGGCCTCACATACTGTAGTATGTGAGGCCATCTTGAGGTCTCTTTTGCTTGTGATTCACCTAAAGCGATTCTATATAACATCCTCATGTAATGGTATATATAATATCTACCTGCTAGCCTTTCAATAAACAACCACAAGCAAATTATCTTTGACACATGACAAATCTTGTCTATTCTTTCTACAAATTCCCAACTAAAATCCAGAATTTAGCATCATATTTGTGTCTTTCTTTGGACAATAACTGGACATGTATTGATGCCCATGATATTTTGGTTTTAAATGACTCAAATAAACATTAAAACCCTATTTTAAGCTTGTAAATCCTGGTGGAATCAAAATTGTTTCAACTCTTGTCCTTTTTAGTTATCCTAACGGTATCAACAATATGAGATACAAAAATTGAAATTTGATGTGTGCAAATCAATGTGCAATTAGATGGGATTCTTTAGTTACCTTGGTCCCCGACATTGCCTTCATTCAAGTCTCCCTTCCTTTTTGATGTGTAATTTTAATACCATATTCCTACACACAGAGCTCATTGTCAGAATAGAGAAGAAACCTTGGTCCCCAGCATTGCCTTCATTCGCCATCATATTTTATGCATGCCCCCTAACATTATGATCTCCTAATGACCTTTGCAAATGATTTTTGGGGCACGCTCAAATATGGACCCTTTGTTGTACCAATGCAGTATTCAAGTTACTTTTTTTTAAAATTTTTTTAGAAGTTACATATTGTTTATAGAAGTAATTTGCGTGAAGAACATGGGTGGTCACAAAGGATCTACTACGACACCAATGCAATGGTCCGATAGAAATGAGACTGCATTTATTCAACTTTGTTATGACTTCATGAAAGCGGGAAAATTACAATGTTCGACATTCAAATCCGATGATTGGGGCAAGATCAATGATGAATTGCGTCGCATCACAAATCATGATTATGGAATAGCACGACTAAAAGGTAAATGGAACCGTCTGCGCATTACTCATCGGTGTTTTTCTCAAATTATCGGGCATACTGGCGTCACATGGGATCCACATACGAATAAAGTAAATGCTCCAGAGGAAGTTTGGGAACATTTTTATACGGTAAATCTTGGTCACATAGTAGAACATGATATATAATTTAATTTCATGCACATATAAATATTAGTTGACTTTGTTTGTTTACATTATTGCAGCTAAACAAGACAGAGTACAAAACCATCAGGAGTAATGGATGTCCACATTATGAAACACTTGGAGAGCTATTTGGCGGGACCACAGCAACAGGTGCGCTGGGTAATGCCTCCACTCAACCTCCCCCTACATCGGACGAAGAACGAGAAATAGAGGATGCATTTCTGACCAAGGAGGTGCATGTACGAGCTGAAAAAATTGATGATGATGAAATAGCAAAACCTGGTCGGCGTCATAAGGAACCAAAGATCAGTAAATCGGATAAGCTCGAGGCTTGTATGCAGCAGTGGTCGTCCACAATGAGTGCAAGAAATGATGAGAGTGAACTGCGACAGGTTTACCTGAGAGAGAAGCTTGCACGACTCCAAGGAAAATCATCTGCTGGTACCAGTGATAATGAAGCAAGTAGCCAGGATCCATTTTCTCAATCAGTTTGCATGAAAATCCTGAACAACATGGAAGGATTAAGTAATGAGATGTATGTGAAAGCCATGAAGGCATTCAAGGATCAAGATTTCAGGCAGCAATTTGTGATGGTGCCTGAAGAAAGGAGGATGCCTGTGCTAGAGCTCCTGTAGTCGTGTTAGCAGTTTACTTTATTTAGGATTATGTTTGTGTGAGCAGTTTGTGAGTTTTTCAAGATTTCGGTTGGTCATGAATTATGTTATGCTTGTCGTCGTTGTTTTTGGTGGTGAAAACCTTCTTACTTTATTTTGAACATTATGTTTTTGTAACGTGATCTGGAGTATGTAATACTCTTTTATTTATGTTTTGTGTTCACCATCTGTTTCAATAAGTATTATCTATTTGGGAATCTGATTTGTTTGTAGTACTTGTTTTAAAATTGTTTTGTTTTGACCATCAAAATGAATAATGATTATGTTCGATTTGAGCAGGAAATGTCTGACTTGGAGTGCAGTTTGTCCGATGACTCAAGTGACAAAGATTTATTTTCATTCATACAGGAAGATTTCGATTTATCTACAGACATGATGGGATGCCAGGTATTAGTAGCTTTGTCTGGAAGAGATATCATCCACAAGACACCCCGTAGAACATCAATGTTGACGGGGAGGATGTACATTTATGAGATTTTGAATGGGCATCCAACTGTGTGCTATAGTAATTTTCGAATGCAAAAGCACGTATTTCAAAATTTCTGTGATATTTTGAAAGTAAAAGGTCTCTTGACAAATGGGAAGAAGGTGAGCGTCGAGGAAGGGGTAGCAATGTTTCTAATGATTATAGGGCACAGTACTCGTTACAGGCTAGTTGGTGATAGATTTCAACATGGAAATCACACAATACACAAGTGGTTTAAGCGAATCTTACGTGCGGTTTGTCAATTGGGCACTGAGTTAATACGCCCGACGAACCAGGGGGTTGTGCATGAGCGCATCTTGCAAAAGTATCCATACTTTTGCAATTGTATTGGTGCAATTGATGGGACACATGTGGCCGCTTGGGCACCGGCATCGAGGTAGACAACTTTTCGGGGAAGGAAAACAAATGTGACACAGAATGTAATGCTAGCATGCGATTTCGACATGAAGTTCACATTTGTGTATGCCGGTTGGGAAGGTACCGCTAATGATTCTCGAGTATTCATTAACGCTGTTACAAATCCCGCAAACGGATTTCCAATGCCACGTGAAGGTATATTATATTACTTTCTACATCTTTTAGGAATATATGCTTCACACGTAACTTTAAATCGTATTAATTTTATAATTGTAGATGAATGGTACCTAGTTGATGCTGGTTACCCAAACATTCCTGGTTTTCTAGCCCCATATCGAGGACGTCGTTATCATTTACGTGATTATGCTGGGAGAGGAAGACTGCGAGGAAAGGAAGAGTTATTCAATTATCGACACTCCTCGTGCCGTAACATAATCGAGCGTAGTATTGGAGTGTTGAAAGCCAGGTTTCCTATTCTGAAGTTAATTAGAAATTTTCCTCTTATTAGGCAAAGGCACATCCCTACTGCGTGTTGCACAATACATAACTTCATTCGTCAAGAACATGCATTGGACGAGCTGTTCACAGAATATCCAGTGGAGAATATGATTTTTGATGATGTGCCTGAATCAAGTGATGCTCGAGAACCCATACAGTTTGATGCGAGCCAAACAGCTCAAATGGGACAACTGCGCGAAGAAATTGCTAATCAAATGTGGACTGATTACTCCACAAGGTCAAGATGACTTTTAAATTTATTTTGTTTAGTCAAACTCTGTATCAGTGATTAGAATTATATGTATTGTGGAAGTAATTTGGACTTGAATTTATGTTGTTAATTTCTTATAATATTTTTTTGGAGTTGAACATTAATGACATTATTAATTAGTCCAAAAAATTAGTTAAACAATATAGGTTGTTTAATATAATTCAGAAGCAAATTCATTGAAAATAGTATAAGTAGTATTCTGCAAAATTTCAAACAGAACGTGTTTTCCAGCTTTTCATTTTCAGAAACAGTTTTCAGAAATGACAAACAGAACGCGTTTTCAGCAACATTGAAAATAAAAATAAAAACAGGAAATACAAAACATTTTCCAAAATGAAAATACAAAATAAAATATAAACAGAACGCCACCTAAACTTCCGATTTTCAGGAATTCAATTTCCTGAAATTCAATTCCTTGAAATTCATTTTCTTTCCACCCAAATTTCACCATCGCTATCAAACGCAGCCTTAGTTCGAATTCAATTCATGAGAAGAAGGGAAATTGTTGCACTGTGGACTTTGATTTAGTAGCCGTGGTAAATCCTTCTCTAGGATTTTTTATTTTGATCTTCAACTACTTCCAAGGGGGATGCTTTTCAAAAACAAAAAAGAGGAATTAAAAAAAAAAAAAGCAATATTTCGCATATTCTTGCCATCACTGGAAAACTAATTGAGCTATAGGTATCAAGGTAAGGAACCTTTGATTTACAAGCTTGTGACCTTGGTAACAATTCTTCCCATTGAACTCATACGGTTGAAAAATATTTTCTGTGATGAACATTGTGAAAAGTTGAATGCGAAATTGAACTCGATATCGATTGATATTCGATAGCTTGATTGTTTATATTGAAAAGGACGTATAACTGATGTTATTATTAAACGTTTTCGAAGTATGAAATATTGTAAAGGACAATTGTAAAACTTTTTGACAATTTTAAAATTATTAAGTATTTCTTTTGTTTCAAAAAATTTCTAGTCGTCTATTGCCCCCACTGAAATTACTTCTTGGCTTCGCCACTGGGCTCCACCAAGAGAAGTGACGACTGTCTCTTTTTCTCTCTATATACCACATGACTTAACCAATAAAGGGGTGGAAAACACAAGTAAAGGCAGCCAAGAGTTGGGGCACAAAGACGGGCCTAACTAAGACTCAAAAGGGTCTATACTCACAATGGACCATGAGTAACTACTTCAATGAACTGTTGCTTCAAATGATCCGTTAATTCTTGGCTCGAGCTTTTTGTTTGGGTCTCAACTTGTGCTTATTCAATCATTGCCGAAGCTTATGAAACATAACTCAGTGATCAACATTGTAGTCCCCAAAATTTACTAACACACCGTTCGGTAACAGTGAAAAATATGGTTTATACACCATTTTTTTTACACAATTTCTCAAATTACTTTTTAACCATACACATTTTTCTCTCTCTAATTTTTAACCACATTTTACAAAAAAAAAAAACGTGTTGCCGCCGCCGAACAGTCCATAAGTATCAACAAAACCCAACAATCTACCAAGTATATTTTTAATCAGTCTCAGCAGGGGATCTAAAAACTGTAAAGAGCTGGCAGAATGTTGCCAGCTTCTGCCTATACTTATAACACTGTAAGAAACATAAACACATGAGCAGGTAATTATGGATAAGAAGTCTACAAAAATCAGAAGAGAGAGGAAAATTCAAAAGGTGTAACCACATCAGGGTCCGAATCGATTCTGTCATGAGCCATTAGTTCGAATGGTAAATCGCAAGATGTGCCTCCCAGAAATTAGGATGAAGGGTACTGGAGGTCCCCACTAATTGTGGTAACTCCCACTTGTCATAGGGCCAAATCGATTTTCAGGATTCGAACCCTATACCCGATCGTGCTGATCGTGTTTCCAGCCCCTCCCCCTCCCCTTCCAGCTACTGGAGGTATGTCCTGAGGGCGAGAAAGGAAAATTCAAAATCCCTCACAAAATGGACCTACCATTTGAATTCCAGTCAGTTATATCACTTTATTTCAAGCCACAAGTATTTTTGGTCCCCTTTGGTTTGGACCAGCTAGATAGCAACTCATGTTTCACACTCATATGCAATATATTCAATTATAACAATGGACTTTATCTTAAGGCTGCCATAAATGTACTGTAAAATGGTATGCAACCTCATCCCCTCCTTTGGTCAATTGTTAAATGTTAAGTTGGTCCACCTAAAAGTTTAAGCGGTCAAGTAGAGGATACATTTATTTTTTTATTTGTCCTGCATAAATTCAATTAATTAATTAATTAATTTTTTTTCTGGGGATTAATTTCAGTAATGGTCACTGAAGTACGCCAAAGTTTCAAAATGGTCACTAGAGTTTGAAACTTTTATATCAACAATTACTCAAGGCTTACCAAAATTTCAAAACGATCATTGAATTTGAAAGTTACACCAATCGTAGTTTCTGTATATTTTTATGTATCAAGAATTCATGTTTCATTATACAGTTTAGAATATCGGCATCAATAGAATCTAAAATATGTCTCATATATCCTAAATGTCACATTTAAATTTTATCCTTGTACGAGTAGAAAATGTATTCACTTATCTTCAATAAAATATATTTCAAGATTTGTATTCAGTACTGCTATGGTAATTGAGTCGAAGCCCAAAGGATCCACTCCAATAAGATATTGAACTACATCGTCTAGAAATTTAATTATTAAAAAACACACACACATACATATACATATATAGTGTGAAACCATAAGTAACTAAGTAATAGAAAAGAATAAAAGAGAAAATTTGATGGAAAGGTGTATTGTCATGGTTGGGCTTGCAAAAGCAACCCTTTTTCAGTCCTTTCTCTCATAACCAAACCTTTTAATGGTCCCGATGCCATTGCTGGCCCATCTCTCTACATCATGCATTTCCGTTGTTCACCCTACACAGACCGTGAACCTCTTTCTCTCTCCCTCTCTCTCAATTCAATTTTGTGTGAGTGTGTGTGTTTATCAATATTTATTTTGTTCTGAATCAATAGCTTTGGTCAGTTTGAGACCCAAGAAATTAACCTGCACACGAATGCTATGCATTATTGGTAGAGGAAAGAATTCTTAGAGAAAAGGATAAATCAAAGGTATATCTATGATCCATGGGTGGATCCAGGGTTTATGTTAGATAGGGTTGAGACTTAAGAAACTCAGCTCCCGTTTGGTCAAGAAATTTTGGACAAGCTTTCCTCCAAACTCATTTTAAAAACACATTTATACGGAACTCACACAACTTTCACACATTTCAACCTCTTTTCAACCACATATTCTTAAAAAAATACAAATTTTTTTCAAACTCTCAATGTAATAGAATTTATATATTAATAAAAAAAAAACATTACTTATTTAGCTCATTCCCTTTGAGATTTTTTTAACATAATATATTCATTTACAATAGAATCTAAATTTATTTTTTCGCCATTTTTGTTCTCGACATAAATGAAGATCAATCTACCATGAGGTATACTTAATAGATTGGGTTAATTTCACAAACGTTCATTGAAGTTATACAAATATTTCAAAACGGTAACTAAAGTTTCATTTTTACGCTAGTGATAACTCAAGTTACAAAATGGTTTTGACAATAGTCAGTGCCTCAGTGAGGACTAATTTGAGCTTAAATTTTAAGATAAGGACTCGAGTTATAATTTTGGTCCATTGCAAAGGATCTTCACCTCAAAATCACCACCACTATCCACCTCTCGGACGAGCTCCACCACCACCACCACCATGGAAAATAATGCTGGAAAGCTGGTGTTTTTTTCCGTACAAAACCACACCAAAAGGGAGAAGTCCCTACCCCACTGGTGCGAATTCGCACCGAAAAATTGGTGTGAAACTGTACTAGAACTGGTGCGATACAAAAAATATAAATCTTGTATAATATGAGAATTTTGTACAATTATATTAATATAGAATCTTGCACTCCAATCCTCCAGCAACCCAAGAAAAAATTGTACCTTCTCAAAAAGAGACTACAAAGGACTCTCAAAGCCCAACATATGATTGTCCATGACTATCTTAAACGTGTGAAAAATAATATATTTAGAGCATTTGCATTGGACTAGCCATAGAAAAAAAAAAAAAATAGATACACGTATACATGTTAAAGTTAACATGTAATTATTGTCACAATAGATGTGTTAAAATACATTTCAAGTAAGAAACTAAACTATTTATTTTATTTTGGATAGAAAAACACAATCATATATTAATTAGGCGATGCTATATAAAAATTCTAACACTTACTATTAATTAATGGTCCTCGGGTTGTGAAAGTTTTTGTTGGTCATTATATTAGACTTGTATTTGAAGCAGTGTTCTAAAATGCGAGAATAAACGCCGCCTAGAGGTGCATTAGTGCAATGCGTGAGGAAAACGTCTCACATTACTTATATGTGCAGAATAATACTTTTTACTGAACATAATCAAAAAAATCGATGATTAATAGTCAAGAACCAATAATAAATCATTACTTTTGCAATCCAATCAGTTAGAAACTAATTGAACCAGTGTTATTCAATAATAATAATAATAATAATAATAATAATAACTATACTCAAGGGCTGCATGTAAACATACGCAATCTCTTTGCAAACTTAATTCAACTTACCATTGAACAGCCTTTTTATAAGGGTAATAGGTGTTCCCATCCCACATCAACATTCAATGTGAGATGAGAATTGATATGCTTTTTCTTTCTTGTTTTCTTTTTAAATTGCTTTGCTTCCTTTTTTTTTTATTGTTTTTTACTTACCATTATTTGTTTGACTTTTCTCTCCAAACTATTATTTAAATATTATTTTTCTTATTTTATAAGGATTAAAACATCTAAACATTTTGAAACAAGTAGTATAATATAAATAAAATTATCAACCATAAATCTCTATTTTTTTGAGTTAATAATTCTAAAATTAAAGAAAATTATTTATATATTTTATATTATTTGTGTATTTAGTTTTTATGTAATAAAATCTATTTTTCATACAAAAATCTATCTAATGTCTTAAAATTAATTAAAATATTATTAAAATTACGAAACGCATTATGACGACTATTCTTCGCATTGACACGCCTAAACTTGTTATTCTTGATTCTCGACCTTGGCGCAATGCAACGCATTACACATTTTAGAACCTTGATTTGAAGTCTTTTGCAAAGTAGTTTGGTAATTATTTTTTTAAACTCAGGTGTAAAGTTTCATCCGACTAATCATGAACGAAATTGGCATTCCCCCTGGTTCGCCACTTGGCCTTCCAAGTAAATTATGATGGGAATTATAGCTTATACACACTTGTAATAGATATTTGGGTCAACTCTTCCCCTCCCCATGAACCACATTTATCCTATGCGGATGGGATCCTGGAGGGACGACGCCGCGCACCATGACTAAGACCCACCTCCATGTGCTTACCTTCCAGCATTTAAATGTTGTTTTAATTATAAGAACCAAGATTTGAACATTCGATCCTCACGTTTCAATTCATTCTGCTTTATCACTACATCATGCTCATGGGGCAAGTAGTTTGCTTATTTTTTTTTAGGTAACGCGCCATCATGAGCATCACCACAACCCTTGTCCTGGGCCCTCATGGAGGAGGTAAATCACAGGATGTGCAACTCAAAGCCAGGAATCGAACCTGTGACCTTACGAGTGACATCACCATCACAAAGTTCGCCATTTTCCGTTGTACCATGTGCTCAGGGGCGATTGCTTATTTTAATAAGACTATAGGTGGGTGAGGCAAATGATGAGGATGCTATATGGAGGTACCGTTACATCATATTTATCACATTCTTACTACAAAAAAGGTCAAAAAATTAGTGATGAAAGAATTAAGAATTGGTGGTATTTTCAGCGTTTGAAGTTGCAGATAACTAAAGGACAGATTTGCAGCCATTCTTTTTATAAACCACAGAATATCTTGCTAGCTAGGTAGAAAATTCTAAACAAAATGGGCAGATATTAGGAGGGAGTATGTAGGAGAATTCACCCTTGCACAATCACAAAGTAACAAGTTATTCTCAATATATATGACAAGTAATTGGAATGATAAGATTGACAAGAATCAAGAATAAGAGAAACTCCCTAAAAACTTGATAATGCCACAATCGTGTAACTAGAACCGAGGGCTCAGAAATTGTCCCAATAACCACAATCGGAAACACCACACGAAGCAGGGAAGAGAACACTCTGAGGCAACCCGTAACCCACAAGTTTTCACCAAGAAAGCGTACCAAACAGAGGCCTAGAACCGGACACACCAAGGTGCGGTGCAGACAAACGCAACGCACGAAGACAGTAAGTGGAAGGAGCAGCCCACCACGAAGGAGGCAGCAAACCGGAGGCCAAGAATATGGAGCAAGGTCGCAGGGTTACCAATTTCACAGAGAAGAAGAAGAAATCCTGCACAATCGGTCACGAAGAGAGATAGCGGCTTTTAGAGTGTATTTCGTGAGTTATGAGAGTGAGGGAGTAAATATATAGGATAGGTAGGTTTAGGTTTAGGTTTTAATTAGGGAATAGGTCGGGAGCCTAATTAAAACCCAGGCCGTCAATCGGATCCACCTATAGAGCAACAGGGCCAATGATCCAATTAATACCTCAAGATAGGGTGGCAAAGTTCCTAACCTGTTCACTCTTGGGTTACTCATATTGTGGTTTAATTGGGGCATAAAATACTTCGATCATGGGCCGAAGGCCTACGAAGCTAAAAAAAAAAGACCGACCCGATGTTTCATCATCGCCCCCGGGGTTTGTTTGGGACCAAAATCCCAACAAACCTCTACCTTGGTACTGAACAAACCTGCAAAAAACAAAACGACATATGTTTAGTAGTTGCAAGATTAAAGTTCTAAACTAATCAGACCTTTTCATACCTGTACCAATATTTAGAAGCAATAGACAACTTCTGAATTTTACCAAAGTGAGCACCTTTGTGCCCATATCTGCGGGGTTATAATCTGTATGCACTTTCTCAAGTTTAATTTCATCTTTAGAAACAATATTCCTAATAAAATGTAATCTAACATCAATATGTTTAGTACGTTCATGAAAAACAGGATTCTAACATAAATGAATGGCTGATTGACTATCAGAATATACTGTTACACTTTCACTTAAGGCTCCTAGTTCCTTAAGTAATCCTTTAAACCAAAAAGCTTCTTTAAAGGTCTTGGTAACAGCAATATATTCAGACTCAGTAGTAGAGAGAGCAACAATATGTTGGAGCGAGACTTCCAACTAACACATGAGTCACACAAAGTAAATACATAAGAGGAAGTAGATTTCCTATTATCTCTATCTCCACCATAATCAGCATCGGTAAAACCCTTCAATTTCACATTATTAGATTTGCACTTATAGATTAAACCCACATTGTAAGTATCACTAAGATACCTAAGTAGCCACTTCAAGGCTTCCCAATGAGTGGGGCCAGGATTAGACATGTACCTGCTCAAAGTACTAACAGCAAAAGCCAAATCTGGCCGAGTACAAACCATCAGATACATCACAGAACCAACACATTAGAATATGGTATATTACTCATATACGTTATTTCTTCCTCATTCGCAGGTGATTGATCTTTTGTTAAAACAAAATGATTTCCAAGAGGTACAGAAGCAGGTTTACAATTAATCATACCAAACTTCTTTAACACCTTTTGCACATAGGGAGTTTGATGCAGGAATAAACAAGAATTAGACATATTTCTTTCAATTTCCATACCCAAAATACGTTTAGCATGGCCTAGGTCCTTCATATCAAATTCCTTGTTTAACTCATTTTTAATCTTGTCTACTAAAATCATGTTAGAACCAATCAATAACATGTCATCCACATAAAGTAACAAATACACACACTCATCAGTGCTGTGATTCATATAGTATAGACAATGATCAAACTCACTTCTCTTGAAACCAATAGAAAGCACATAAGAAACAAATTTCTTGTACCACTGTCTAGGTGATTGTTTTAAACCATATAATGATTTTTTAAGAAAACACACATGATCAGATTTTTCTTTATCTTCAAAACATTTGGGTTGAAATATAAAAATTTTCTCTTCAAGATCTCCATGTAAAAAAGCAGTTTTCACATCAAGTTGTTCAAGTTCTCAGTCATAATACGCAACAAAAGCAAGCATGACTCTAATGGTGGTATACTTAACAACGGGCAAGAAAATCTCATTATAGTCTACCCCTTCCTTTTGTGTGTACCCCTTGGCAACTAGCCTAGCCTTATATCTCACAGGCTCATTCTCAGTGGTACCCTCCTTCACCTTGTAGACCCATTTGAAGCCTACAATTGATTTATCTCTTGGTCTATCCACTAAAACCCAAGTTTGATTCTTATGGAGCGATTTCATCTCCTCTTTCATGACACTAACCCAAAATTTACTAATTTCACTTCTCATAGCCTCCTCGTAAGTATTGGGCTCTTTATCAGCTAGGTCTTGGTAACTAGCATAGGCTATGACGTAGTCGGACATTCTTTGGGGTTCTCTATGTGGTCTTCTTTCCCTATCTCTAGCAAACTGATAGTCATCCAAAGGGTTATAGTCAACAGGATGATCTATAGGGTCATCTTCTTCAAATTCTACATTCTCGTGATCTTGTTGGGGGTTACTCTCCACCTCACTCGGGGTAATGAGGATAGGGATTCTAACACTCTCCACCTCAGGTGAGGGTTTATCTCCACCTATCTCTAGCTGTTCTTCGTTTCCTAGACAAGGCATCTCAGACTCATTAAAGGTGACATCTCTGCTGATGATTATTCTCACACCCTTTTGACTTCTGTCCCACAACCTATACCCTTTAACACCTTCGGGATATCCTAGAAAGATACACTTTCTAGCTCTAGGTTCTAACTTTCCCTCACTTTGATGAGAAAACGCAGTACAACCAAAAGTTCTAAGCATAGAATAATTAGCACATTTCCCATACCATTTTTCATATGGTGTATCATCATTCAAGGCAGCGGAAGGAGTCATATTAATCAGATAGCATGCAGTCATAACAGCTTCACCCCAAAAAGATTTAGGCACACCAGAGCTTAACATCATACATCTAACCTTATCAAGTAATGTACGATTCATCCTTTCAGCAACCCCATTTTGCTGGGGAGTGTAAGGTGTTCTATGTCTAGTAATACCATTATCTTTACACATATTGTCAAAATCAGAATTGCAGAATTCAAGACCATTATCAGCTCTCAAATATTTTATATTTCTACCTGTCTGATTCTCCACCTGTAATTTTCAAGTTTTAAACTTTTCAAAAGTTTCAGATTTATCTTTCAACAAATAAATCCACACACGTCTGGAGAAATCATCAATAATGGACAGAAAATATTTGTTACCACCAAAAGTGGGATTACTCTCAGGGCCCCACAAGTCAGAATGAATGTATTCAAGCATTCTAGTTGTCCGGTGTGTGCTGGATGCAAAAGACATCTTGTGATGTTTCTCAAGCACACAATGATCACAAAATGGAATGTTAGACACCTTATCCTTTCCAAACACACCCTTATCATTTAAAAATTTTAGACCTTTAACACTCACATGTGCAAGTCTATTGTGCCATTTTTGTGTGTGATCGGTGTCAATGGATGCAATAGTATGGTTTTTACCACTTACTACCTCAGCATGAATTGTGTAAATGTCATTTTTCTTAATGGCCTTAAAGGCCCTAAGTGCACCTTTAAACATTTTAATCATCCCGTCACCAAGCCTCCCAGTGAAACCTGCATTTTCTAACTTTCCCACCGATATCAAATTTCTACCCATATGTGGAATGTACCTAACATTCTTCAGTGTATGCACAAAACCATTTTCAAATTTGACAATAACATCACCAACACCTGTAATGTTATATGCGACTCCACCCCATGCAACAACATGACCATGATCAGACTCATGCAAATGATCAAACCAATGCTTATGAGAAGTGACATGAAATGATGCACCAGAGTCAAGAATCCATTCATCAGTGTGGGAGTTCATAGACAGGTTAATTCACTAGGCTGGTGATTTAAGAGGACGTAAACCTCACCAGGTTCATTATCTTTAGGTGCCACAATGTTTGCCTCTCCTTGTTCACTCCCCTTTAGTTTATTTTTCTCCTTATAGCAATCACTAATAAAGTGTCCTAACTGACCACAACCATAGCATTTTCTACCTGCAGCTTTCCCTCGTGATTTGGATATACTTCTACCCTTTTTCTTGCTACCACTATTTTGTCCGCTCCCACTATTTCCACCACCCTTTGTTTGAGTCCTACCTATCATAAAGTGGACCTCCCCTTGCTTTCTCCCACCTTTCTCAGCTCTAATCTCCCTATCCTTACTCTTAAGTGAATCAATGTCTACCTCCGGGGTAAGGGTCTCCCTCTTATACTTGATAGCATTCTTAACATCCTTATATATGTCAGGAATGACATTCAATAAAATTATGGCATTGTATTCTTCAGGCACTTTATCACCACAATTTGTGATATCTTGAACAAGTTTATTGAAAATATCAAGATTGTCATCTAATTCCTTTGAATGATCGATTTTGAAACTGAAAAAACTTTCAAGAAGAAAAAGTTTGTTCGGGGTGGATTGTGTTAAGTAAAGTTCTTGTAACTTTTTCCAAAGAGCTTCAGTAGTATCGTGTTTACCAACTTTTCGTAAAACACTATCAGATAAGTGCAAGATAATAGAAGTATAAGCAAGTTCATCAAATTCCTTTTTCTGTTCTTCAGTCACAGTAGCAGGAAAAGAATTATCAATAGCTTTAGAAACTTTTTGCTGAACTAAAATACCTTTCATTTTCTGTTGCCAAATAGAAAAATCACCCTTTCCATTAAAGACACTCAAGTCAAAATGATGTGCAGACATATTTCAAGAAAACAAACAACACACCACAATGGAATAATAAGCAGCTCAAAGAGAATTTCACACAGAAACCTAAAAGGCCGAAATATATACGCCATTCTAAACTCTCAGGATTCTGTGAGACTCAAAAGGTCTCAGGTCAAGAGAATCTTCGACACGGGTAAGGTCAAGGGGAACAATTCTAATATCAAGAGCAACACGAGATAGATAATCACCAAGATGTATCAAGAACAAGTATGAAATCAGCAATATCCCAAATCATAGGTAATAACAATTAAATCCTATAACTAGCAACAGGCAACCGCAAGCCTAATGGTCACCACATACGATGACCTGCTATTACAGAAATTTAAAAGTGATCAGCCAATTTACCAGAGCGGACTTCTCTGTGTCCGTAATAAGGAGTGATGCGAAAATTATTTATTTATTTTAGCGAAGTTTGCAATCAGCTATCCCTCGATGTAGGCAGACTCAGCACCAAGCAAGAATGGCCTACACTGTAATTGCAAAACAAAACACCTGCAAATAATCAGTCAAGAAATTTTAGAAAACGCTAAGTAAATGAAATTTCAATGACAAAATAATTTCTGCAATGAAACAGTAAACAAAGGTTGAATGAAAATTTTCAAATTCCAACGAATGTCACGAATCAGCCGATCAGTCAGACTCGGCTCTGATACCACTTTGTAGGAGAATTCACCCTTGCACAATCACAAAGTAACAAGTTATTCTCAATATATATGACAAGTAATTGGAATGATAAGATTGACAAGAATCAAAAATAAGAGAAACTCCCTAACAATCGTGTAACTAGAACCGAGGGCTCAGAAATTGTCCCAATAACCACAATCGGCAACACCACACGAAGCAGGGAAGAGAACACTCCGAGGCAACCCGTAACCCACAAGTTTTCACCAAGAAACCGTACCAAACAGAGGCCTAGAACCGGACGCACCAAGGTGCGGTGCAGACAAACGCAGCACACGAAGACAGTAAGCGGAAGGAGCATCCCACCACGAAGGAGGCAGCAAACCGGAGGCCAAGAATATGGAGCAAGGTCGCAGGGTTACCAATTTCACAGAGAAGAAGAAGAAAGCCTGCACAATCGGTCACGATGAGAGAGAGCGGCTTTTAGAGTGTATTTCGTGAGTTATGAGAGTGAGGGAGTAAATATATAGGATAGGTAGGTTTAGGTTTATGTTTTAATTAGGGAATAGGTCGGGAGCCTAATTAAAACCCGAGCCGCCAATCGGATTCACCTATCGAGCAACAAGACCAATGACCCAATTAACACCTCAAAATAGGGTGGCAAAGTTCCTAACCTGTTTACTCTTGGGTTACTCATATTGTGGTTTAATTGGGGCATAAAATACTTCGATCATGGGTCGAAAGCCTACGAAGCTAAAAAAAAAAAAAGATCGATCCGATGTTTCATCATTGCCACTGGTGTTTGTCTGAGACCAAAATCCCAACAGAGTAGTTAATTTCATAAAGTTGGGTCCCATTTCATTTCTTTCCTGCATGCAGAAAGAGAAGAATTAATTAAAATCCACAAACCCTTTGCCAAACATTACTCTCAAAATTCAGTTCCTACACCAACTTGAAATCCTATCCATGTTACACTCTTCCCCACCTCCAATAATACATTCATTAAGCACTGTTTGGCTCGTCCAATCACTTTTTCTAAAGAACCCACATGAATGTGGAATGGGCATGCACATGAGCTCAAGCCTCCATGTCACTTTCTTGTGCCACCATCCAAAGTTGTTAGGAATGGTAGTGGGACGGATCGAGTTCAGGCAGTCATTCCCTTCCCCAGCTCGATTTCCCCCCTCCCCCAAATCCTCGCTTAAGGCGGGGTCAGCTGGGAGAGTTCTGGGGCCCCGTCCCCAATGCCCAATTTATATTTTCTTTTTTAATATCTTTAGTTGATGATATCATTATGTTTTTCCAATTTGTAGAACAATCATGTTCAATTTGTGTGATTTTAAAATTTATATTTTGAAATGAACTTTAAGGGAACGGATAACTTGTCAAGGACATTATTTCAGTATCTGCCCTGTGCAGTGAGGACCCGCCCCGAATCCGTGAAACTTTATTATTTTTTTTTTCCCTATTTAAAAAGAAACGTAAAAACTGATTTAAAAAATATAAACAGGACGGGAGTACTGCCTCAAAACTTGCAGGACGCTCGCGTGTCACCCCGCCCAGAACCATTGTCGACATACCTAGCACATATTGTTGTCGCTATGTATGATTGATCTGTCTAATATATTATCAAAGACTCGTTGTCTCTTCTCCTTTGGCAGGCTGGTCAATGACAACAAGAAGCTATTCAATGGAAATAGATTGGCAATGGCAAGTATACATATTCAATAGACTGTGTTTAGTGTACTAGTAATCTGGACACACTCCTAAGCAAGAACCAAAATTGATATGTGTACATATCATAGTTACTTGACTCGATCCGAACATTGACATAAATAAAAA
This sequence comes from Ligustrum vulgare, assembly GCA_963555705.1. Lineage (NCBI taxonomy): Eukaryota > Viridiplantae > Streptophyta > Magnoliopsida > Lamiales > Oleaceae > Ligustrum > Ligustrum vulgare. The sequence goes on along the minus strand of OY743182.1, from coordinate 2,932,535 downwards.
GGTTTCTTACCGGATTACAGGTTGAACAGATCGATCAATTCTAATTATGGATTTTTGCCATTCAAATTAACGTTACACTAGTTTTGTGACTAAATAACTCTGCAAGCCCAAGTCAATCAAAATACTACATATATTGTAGAAAACCATCAACATTAGACATGCATTTAGCAAAATAAGTACAAATTAATCAACAAGGGTCAATCAATTCCTGTCAAACATAGTAATATTTCTAGATATTTTGGTTATCAACAACTAATTATTAAATTAAAATCAAATTGCTCATAATTAAAATGAAGAAATTGCACACTACACACGATAAAAATGAAGAATAACACACGACAAATAAACATTAATTTTGTTGGATATTGATTTAATAAATCAAGAAATTGGTTAATTATTGAAAACCTATTAAAATGATTTCGTGTCAATTTCGACCAAATATTCAAATCCGACTCCACCCGTTTAGGCAAAATAGGATTTCTCTGCATGTGTTGAAGGATATATTTAGCATTTTGAAATCAATATCGGATGAATGAGAAATTAGAAAAAATATGAAAATTGGGTCAAAACTTTTGCCCATGCGATCACACGTCAACTTATTATTTTCTGTTTCACGTAAAGCCGTACGATCGAACAGTTATCCTAACAGTTGTGTCATTTGGAAGGGTTGTATGGTTTGACTCCACACTACTTCGTCCATAACCCTTCATCATATATAAATAGAACCCTTAGTTGTCATATTCCTTACACCAATAATATGCAATCACAATATCATTCTCTCCTCTCCTCTTAAACAAAATCCTTCCATTCTTGTTGTATAATTTTAATTCTTCTTCTTCATTTTCATTTTCATTTTGGAGTACAAAACCACATTTTAGTTCATTGTACTTGTGTTTTGGAGTGTTACAAAGTGGTAGTCGTTGTATCTTGAGAGTTGATTGCCATAAACCGTGGGCACCATTGCGGGACAAATTCGACTTAAGGACAAAGTGTTCAACATTTACCTCAACTTTCTTTTCTTCTCATTTTCTTTTCTTGTTTTCTTGTCGTTACTCTATCATTTATCGGCATAGATTTCATATAATTATAATTTAGTTATTTGACATCACTATACACAATATTCCAGCAATTTTGATATAATTAAGTTTAATGCTGCCTTCTTTAATATATATATATTTTTATATAAATGCTATATTTTTGGTAATTATTTTAAAGTTCAAAATTATAAAAAAAAGTATTAATAGAATATCTAATTAAGCATCTGTTTGACTACCTTAAAAAAATAGTCTTTGTTTCTTATACTCATTTTCAACCGCACATTTATAAAATTTACACAAAAATGAATTTTCTAGTTGAAGATGACCTTAGTTCCAATTGATAAAGTTCCTAGCTTTTTGAAAAGGAGGTCATGAGTTTGACATTTTCCCCCTCCCTTATTAGCCAAAACATCTTGGCAAAATAGAACTGAACCCGGTCAAACTATGGTTGATATTTTCCAAAAGAACAGTCGATTCACCCAAATTTTGACTGAGTCAATTGCTTTCCAGTCCAATTACCTCACTCAGACCGATTAATGTGCTGGACCACCGATATTTTGACCGAATCGTCCTGTTCAGTTCAGTTCAGCTCAGTCCAGATTTGATAACTATAATTTTCAAAAATAAAATTAACATCTAAATCTTGATTACTTACCACATTGAAAAGTGTCGCGCAATATACAATAAAGAAGATATTAAATTTTTTGCTACTTCATTTCTTTCTTGAGCAGTTCCACTACATGGTATATGAAAGAAAATGCACAATGAGTAGACATTGAGAGAGGGACCATAGTCACCATACTGAAAGGCAACAAATTAACAAAACAAAACCAGACCAAAATATGGAAATACAGATAGTTCTATTATTGAGATTGAGTCCCAAAACAACCCAATAAGTGTAAGGATTCAAAGGATACATGGAGATGGAGACAAGAACAAAAAAGAGGATAAGAATTAAGTTCTTGTCTATGATGTTTGGTCTCTTGTATTTGTAATGGTTAATAATTAATTATCAATATCGCATCAATACCATTTATCTTTGCTTAAACTTATGCCTACAAGATTATCATTGTTCCAAAGAACAGAAATTGATGATATATATATATAGAATTTGCATTTTGAATTAAACCATCGCAACATCGTCCCCAATAATAAAATTTGCATATTATATAAAAATAAAAAATAAGCATATCTTTAGATAAATTTAACCATAAAATGTGCAACGAACTCATAAAAATATTTTTAGTTTTGGTTTTTTAATATAGAAAAAGAGACATAATTTGATAGAGAAAAATTCTCACGAAAGTTGTATTGCCATAAATTTTAACAAAGAAAATATTGCATTGCACGGTAATACTCAGTTCTAATATTTAAATTGGATGATTGGTTAACGTAAACGAGTTGACACTTTGAATGGATTGTATAATTCAATGGCAATTCACTCATGTATTCAAGGTTTGGCGATTAATTATTTAGAACATGTTTTGGATGACTTTTTAGATTCAAAAATTATTTTTACCCGTTTAATTGCAATATATTCTGGGATGAGACAAATGGGTTGATGAGGAGTTTGTTGGCACGTGACCACCCAACATCATACCCGAGTAGCGATCTCCACGCAACCCCTTGCACTGGCAGACGCAGACATTTTGAGTCAGGAAGTCAGAATATTATTTGAAATTTTTTTGACCTTATACGTAATGATTTTAAAAAATGATGTAATATCCAATATAAAATTTCCTAATAAACTGATAGAAATTATGTTGAAAAGTTTATCGCATAAAAATAATAAACATCAATGAAATATTGATAAAAAAATTATAAAGAAGACACGAGTTAAACTTTCATTTTTAGATACATTTTGAATTATTTCTTATGTCTGTTTGGACATTTGATATGTCTACTATGGAGTTTTTGAAACCAACTTCGAAATGACATGGGCAGTTCGTGGATTCAGCTAACGTACTATTGTTGACGAATTTTTAAAGTCAGGTCATCATCGAAATATCAAAACTCTAGATTGAAACGTTCTACATTGACACGTCGTAACTTTTGCTAAATTTGGCTATTTCACGTGCCTTCAACAATGCTAGAAGTTAGGTCATGAGCACTTCAAAATGATATCAATAATACAATGTTTCGACTTCGTTTGATACCTCATAACAATCCGAAACTTGAGACGAAAACATGGCAAAGTATTGATATTTCAAATTGAAATTTTGCATGAATTGGTGCCACTTTTGAGATCTATATCTAACTTAGCATAATTGATTCATTTAAAATAATTTTTTAATATTCGAGATAATCATTTTATATTTGCCACCACGACCTTGATCAGGCTAATTAACTCGATTGCTGTCATTTCTTTTCTCAAAAAAATAAATAAAATAAAATAGAAAAAAGTGAAAGAAAAAAAAAAGGGTTAAAAGTTGGGGGGTCAATTGAACACCCATTACCACCACCACCCCCCACCCCCCAGTTCCGCCAGTGACCCCTTGTAGGGGCAGTGGACATTTTCACCCAACGGTCAACCGGTAATGAACTGAGCCGTCTAGTTCAATTTTTTTTAGCCATTGGCTGGATTTTTTCGAGCTCTTCTCGTGATTAATCTAGAGTTTTGACATAGTTTAATTATATTTTTAAGTGATTTTATGTATAAAATGATGCTTAATTATAGTTGTAACTTTTGGAATCTCACGGATTAATAGAGTTGTTAGCTTTCAATAATTTCTTCATATATTGAAAACATGTTAACTAGTATACTTTTGATCATGAAATTAGAAAGAATTTTCAAAGACGGTGTTCTATGGTACAAATGCTAATAGAATTCTCTTGAGATTATTCTTCTGGAAACGAGTATGCCACCAGAGGAAAAGAACATACCAAATTTTGGACCTTTTCACAAACCCTTTGTTAAAACCTAAAAAATAACAGACAAAGGACATATTTATTACATTTAAATAATGAAAAATATTAAAGAAGAAGGACACGTAAATTTTTATTTTTTCTTTTTCTTTTTCTTTTTTCAGTTCAACATATGCATTCTTGGCAATTATAATATCGTTAATTAATTTTTACTTTGAGCAATATAGATCCCTAGATAATAAGTGACCACACTATTTTTCCCCTATTGGAACATAAAGTGACTACCTTGGTTTAGTAGAAGAGTAAAATTATATTTTTGATAAAAAAAAGAAATTCATGGCAGCTTAAATTCTATTTATAAATAGAATTTTATTTTTTTTTAGGTAAAATTTTTGGTTGAAATTGATTTGAAAAAATGTGTGTGGTTAAAAAGTGATTTGAATTAATTGTGTTTTTTATAAATTAATTTATAAGAACGGAGTGTAAATGTTCATTACTTGACTTGATTTAGCCTCTGTTTGGTAAATAAAATAAATTGGTCTATAAATCAATTTATAAATTACACAATTTTTCAAATCACTTTTTAACCAAACTTGTTTTTTTATCTCCCATTTTTAACCACTATTTTTTACCTCAAAATCATAAATAAATTAGTTTATAAACCAAACAGTGATCAAACAAATAAATTTATAAACAACACATTTTCTAAAATCACTTTTTAACTACACACATTTTTTTAAATCATTTTTCAACCATATATTTTATCTTGAAAAATCACATTCTTTGTTTAAAAGAAGACGGTTGAGAGAGTTGTTGATGCCAAAAAATTGATATTGCACTCTTTCATTAATTTTTATGGATTTGAATGATCTAATGATCAAAAATTCTAAGTCAGGTCAACTTACATTATTCTTAAGTCATGTCAAGTTACATTATTCTAATATAGGAATTTATGCTATCTCGATTTGATGAAACAGAGTTTGATTTATAAATTGATTTATTTATAATTTTGAAGTAAAAAATGACTGTTGAAAATTGGAGAGGGAATGTACGTTGTTAAAAAATATTTGAAAAATTTTGTAGTTTATAAATTTATAAATCAGTTCATTTTAATTATCAAAAGGAGGCGAAATTTTGATCGCTAAGGTTAACTGTGATGGGGTGATGATTACCTTTAGGCATGTGTTTTAAGTTGCTTGTCACGTTGGCTCTGTTCGATCAATTGAATTAAATGGTAAAAGATAAGAAAAGATACAAAATTTAATTTACACAATTCTCATATCATTTTTTAATCATTCACATTTTTTTTCTTCAATTTTTAACCTCACATCTTACCTAGAAAATACAAATAAATTAACAAAATAATTTCAATTCTTCAAAGGGCCCATCGAACAGAGGGGGTAGATGTAGATTGATCTGGTTGGCGTAGAGTTAAGGGAGAACACCTCATCTGTTGTATAATAACAATGTTTTCTTATGAAATCTCTCTGATTCCTACTCCATCAATTTGGTACAAGTCCAAGATGTTGAGTTAATTTTTCTAAATCTTTTGAAGGGTAGAGTTCTTCGATCAAGTAGAAGGCTCAAACTCATCCAACGTAAAATCTTACATCGATAAATTATAATGGGCACAATCTTTTATATTACTTTTTAAACACACATATTTTCACTCTCAAATTTTTAATCGCACATCCTACCTAAAAAATTCAAATAATACGCATTATAATTCATATTGAATTTAACTGGTCAACGCCATGAGAATGCGGTCCATGAAATTGCGTGCACGACATTTGACTTGTAGCACGTGAGCCGTGTACTCCTCCGATAACTCGTATTATTCAACGATTTGTCATTTTTTTCCCGCGGTATGTTGGTTTCTTGATATAATATAACGACATTTAGGATTATATCTCCAAAATACCCCTACACTTGCAGAATTCCAATGCACACTACTAATTGCAAAAGTTAATAAAGAGTAAAATAGTAGTAAATTCTCAGTTTAACTATATTTTAATCGATAACTCGGAAACATACAAATGAGCGCGTGTGTTCCCCTCCAACACGACATCACATCATAGTTAAAGGCCATTTTGGAGTTTTGGAAGCTGCCAAATTGCTCACTATGTTCAAGATTTTGAGAATGTTATACCAAGTGGCAATTAATGGTTAGTTCTCTTTAAGAATATGTTTGATTATAGTTAAGAATATATTGGGATAGATTTTTAGTAAAGGTCCACGTGCATTTATTTGAGTATACATATTCTTATCCCCGTTTAGTTTCCACTACTTTTTCTCATTTTTTTTTACATTATTCAATCTCAACTATCCATTAAAAGTTAAATTCATAATTTTTTATTTTTTCAACCAAATCTCAACCATCATTTTTCCTAAAAATCACTATTCATTAAAAAAAAAAAAAACTCATTTTAAACAATATCAAACATACTCTTAATATGTTTTGGTCATATGCAGAATTTTCAAATTTTTCTCAAATTCATTTTTAATCATATATTTTCATGGGATCCACATTCGCCATTTTTCGTACTTTTCAATAAATTGCTAATCGAACAATAAGATGTAATCAAATTCCATCAATAAAAAGAAGGTTTTCAAGCTCTCAACACGTTGCAAGAGTTAGCCTCTGTTTAATTGTCATTATTTGACAAAAAAATAGTTTTGAATAGAGATTGAAAGACAAGTGTAGTTAAAAATGAGAGAAATTTTTAAAATTTATGTATAAAATATTTTATTACTAAAATGTAAGGTTAAGATTATATTATAGAAAAGAGTCAAAAATAATAGAGATCAAAGAGAGACTTCCATATCAATGAAGCTTTGCAAAGAGACATAAAAGTCGAACCACTGATTTCTAATTCAAAAAGAATCAATCCAATATCGATAAAAAGAAAAGGTTAAATTGTTGAATAAGAGTCCCCCCTAACAAAAGCGACGGCTCTTAGCATAGAGAGTAGGTTAGGCTTGTGGGCGCATCAATGGCTGAAAACTCAAAAGCAAAAGCAATAACCTTTTGACTCCGCTTCATTCTTTTAACGCATCCCCCCTAAACCAATAACACACGAAGAGTTCTAGATGGTTAGTGATTTGGAATAGATAAAGATAAAAAATTCTTTGTTCATGAGATAAAATATGTCGTTAAAAGTAATTTTTTAAAAGTAGGTATGATCCAAAAAAAAAAAAAAATCGATAAACGTGTCGTTTATGAACAATTTACCTAACAATGGCTATTTTTTTTAGTAGTCTTGTCAATATATACTTCGACTCATTTGGTACATTGTATGGAATTAATAAGAAAGATAGTAGCCCTCAGGACACATCTCTCAATGATAAAAGGGAGGGTTGGTAAGGCTCAGCGCAGCGGGATGCAGGATTCGAATCCTGAAATATTGGATTTATGCATTGTCGTCAGCGATAGTTACCCAAACTTTGGGCTTACCATTAAGTCTTACATCCTGACTCTGGGAAGCATAACATGCGATTAACCTCCTCAATCAATGGCTCATGACATGACAGGGTCAGTTGGGACCCTCAAGGTGTGAGCTACACATTTTTTAATAAGAAAGATAGTATATATTATTTATAGTGAATTTTAAAGGGATATAAATCTTATAATTCTTGCTCATCTTAAAAGTATAGATACTTTAAGATGGAACTTCAATCTAAATATAGTGACAAAGCACATTAATTGCAAACAAGTAATTCAATCTGATTAAGATTATAAAATGAGCACATGAATTTCAAAATTTATTTAGTCAAACGAATGATCATCTTGCGGTGCATGTTAGGAAATAAATCTTACTTCAAATAAAGAAGAAAATATAAAAAAAAAAATTTATAATTGTTTGAGCTACTCCTCTTAAAAATAGTTGACATTTTAAAATGCAACTTCAAGTTAATATTTGGCCTTCATTTTTTAAAAATTATTTTTTCTCAAATTTATTTTCAATCATAGTTCATGTGATCTATAACTTTTCAATCACACATTTAACAATTTTTTTTTTTATCAAAATCCTATTAAAATATGATATTTATGTAAATCAAACAGAAATTAAATATCTCGGAATAACATTACTTCCTCGTTTTTCATAAGTCACTTAGAGGCTTAACACGGTGCAATTCCTTCGGAAATTGAACAAGTATTTAAAAATATGTATATATCAATAATTTTAATGAAGGTTAAATACTTTTAAATGACCTTTTATCTACAAACAAAATTTATTTCTTAAGATGGATTATCACCTTACTATCAAAATAACTTTTTTAACTTTGGTTAATAAAAAATTCTTTTTCGAATCTACTTATTTACTTATAAGTAATTTATCGTAATGAATCCAACTCATTTTTGGCAACCATGTGCATAATGCTTTATGGGGAACTAAGGTGCGTTTGATTGCGATGGTGAAAAATGAGTAAAAAGAAAATATTTTTCGAGAAAATTATTTTACTGAAAATTATTTAGTGAAAAATATCAATTGGAAGTATTTGATTAGTTTAATTTTTCTAGATGGAAAAAATGGTGAATTTTTCAAGTTTTGATATTTGATTGACATTATTTTCCATTGTAAATAAAGTAATATTAAGCTATTTTATTTTTTTAATTTTTTATTTTACTTTTTTTAACATATTTGTACTTGATAATGATAATGTTATTTTTTGAAACAAAAATAAGTCAATTAACAATAATCAAATTAATCAAACGCGTCGAAAATCATTTTCCATGTAACATTAAAAATGATTTCCCATTGAAACCAATAGAAAAAGTTTTCCTTGATTTCCGAGAAAATAGGCCTCGTGAGTCGTGAAGTTGTGGGAAGGAAAATATTTTCCAGGTTGAATTTTGTACATCAAACAACATAAATGAAGAAAGTAGGGGGGACAAAAACTTATTTACCTTGGAAAATTTTATCATATCAAACAGGTCCTAATAGTATCATCTAAACTCATCTCATTGTGTGGATAATTTAAATCCAACGTAATTACGCAAATATAAGCTATTAAGCTACCTGACTAATTTAATACGGATATTATTGACAGAGTACCCTAATTAAATTAATTTCTATCTTAACATGATGTACCCATTAAAACTCCAAAGTTCTTCGTCTAAGTAAAAATTTGAAGTATTGTATTTCTCCAACATTTTAGTGAGTTAGGTTAGCCTTGAATAACCTACTTTTTGACAACTTGTTTATAAACAACTGTTGGTAAATAATGTTTATAAATAACAACGTGACAATATTTTGTCGGTCCATTTTTTTAAAAGTAAAAATAATGGACATGAATTTTTGACCACTCTAAAATTGTTGAATTTAAAAAAAAAATTAATGAAATGTTGTTACGTCATTGTTTAAAAACAAAATTTATAAACAAAATGTTTTCAAAGTGAGGCTAAATTAAAAAAATAAAAAAAGATAGGTATGATAACATTTGTCAAAAAGTTCTCTTAAAAAGTTATAAGTACTTCAATTTCACTTCATAAAAGTAAATGAAATAAGTATTACAACAAAAGCATTCAATGATATACAATATTCTAAGGTAAATAATTATCTTGTCGAGTAAATGACAAACTAAAACACTATATATAACAAAACTAATCATAACTGAGGGGAAAATAGAGGAAAATCTCTTTCACATTGTATTTTCCTCCATTCCTTGTGGGCCATGATTCCTGAATTAGGCAGAATTTTGACCATCCAAGTCAAATATTTAGAAGCTCCAAATTGCTAGGAGAAATCACAAATTTTCTACTTTGGCATTCCATCTCTCTCTCAAAATCAACTGTTAGACTGTAGTTGATGCAACAAGTATTAAGTGAAATTTTGACACCATTTCACTGAAATATTCTTTCATAATATTATAATCCGAGCACAATGTAATAGACGAGTGTAATCGGTAGCGCGATCAACATCCCGAATATGACCCTGAAATTCGTAAAATCGGGAAAGAAAATTAATGAAAAATAAGAAATATGATAATAGTTGAAAATTTTCAATAATGATCCTGTGTGCATTTAAGTACTTACGCAGTACTTAGAATTGCTGGATGAACATTGTACTCTTTTGCAAACACAAATGGAACAATCCCTTGTGGAAGTGCAGCCTATTGGATAAGAAAATGTTACAACACTTTTCACAGCAAAATGTTCCCAAAATTTTTATCATAATTTATGCACATTATGATGAAATTATTGTACTTGGTATACTCGACTGGACAATATTGAATAGTATAACCTTGTACGGTGTACTAGAAAGGAGTTTTAGTGTGATTAATGAGAAAGTGACTAGTTACCTGCACTATGGCAACATGGAGAAGGGTACCGCGAAGACCAACAGCAATGGAAGCTGCGGCCATTACTGCTGGGCCAGTGAGGAACCTTACGGCCATGGCGAAGGAAGCCACCGTGTTTCCACATGCGATTATCTTCGGTTGAAGCGCCATAAACAGACCTATAAATCCATGACAATCCAATCAAACAACCTAGGAATATAATCAATTAAATCTCAACTACCATTAATTACTAGTAATGCCCATCATATATTCATTGGGACCGCAAAGAGAAATTTCAAATTTCTTATCAGTACTCATATCTATCACTTGGTCCAAGAATTTATTGTAGGTCACAATTTCTAGTTGATGGCATAAAATTTAATTTAGGTTTGAAATCTGATACCTGTCAATTCATGTCCAAACCTTATTTTCTAGAGTAATGTTATTTATCTCAAGATTGAGATCAATCTCAACTCAATTGACATACATTCATTGAAGAATAGGGAGGTGTCCATGTGCACATACACAAGCCACTTCTTCAATTTTCATTCGGAGAGTGTCAACTGAGTTGAGATTTATCTCAACCTTGAGATACATAACATTATTCTATTTTCTATTAAACGTGTTGTCCCAAGTTTTTATGGGAACAAATCATATCTACCTAGCATCTCTATATGCCTTAAACAATACTTGTGAAAGTATCGAAATTGATCTGTTGCCCATGGTAGGCAACTACCACTAGACATTTGGCAACTCGGCATTAATGGATGATGTTGAGCTGCCACACATGATGTGCATATGGTCAATTTGATATTGGAGGATGTCGAGTTGCCACATGTTTCGGTGGGTAACATATTAGCTCCGATGAAACTTGAAAGTATATGCTTCTTTTAGTGATCATTCATATTATGGGGTAGGGGGGAAAACAGCTTTGGAATGTGACTACTCACCCAAGCTAAACATGGCCATACCAAGGCCAGCATCAGAAAGTATAGAGATTGACTTCTCTATGATTTTAAGCATATGCACATCCCACCTGAAAATTAATCAACCAGAAGTCATTAATTAATCATACTAATTAATTATTCCCAAACTTTTGTTTTGCCAGAAAAGCTATTTATTTGTTTACAACTTTACCTGAATGAGACTAGAGACCAAATGAGACCAATGAGACTAGAATAAGTGTTGGGATTTCGGATAAGCTTGCGCCAAACCATGATCAAGATAAGTCGGGTCATCACACTCGCCGGCGGCATCTGTTTACCGACACCGGAATCTTGAACTCCTGCAGCCTTTGGGTGGAGCTCGGCGGTGGAACTGGGCCCCAGTTTTGACAGTTCTATGGGAACATCTTTTTCTTTATCTTCAACTCCATTATCTCCTCCACCAAAGCTAAAGTCCTCTATGTCCCCAGTTTGCGGAATGGCTTCATTATAAAATTCCAAATTAAAAATAAAAATAAAAATAAATCCAGTTCACATTATTTAATGAGTTCATAGTGTGACATCAAGATTTAAATAATAGTTTACGCTTTTAAACAAGATGATCGAGATAAAATTTACCTTTAGTTTCCCCATTTTGAGGGTGATGATCAGAAACCAACATCCTGATTTCCTTGGCACCGTGATCAGGCACTTGCCCACCGAACACGTGGAGTCCACCACCTTCAGAAACTGGTGATGCACTTGAACTCCACACGAACATGTGAAGTTCCTTTGCATCATGATTGGCCTTATTATTCCCTTGCTGCTGCTGGTGTTGGGGCTGCACTTGCTGCACCTGATTTTTCCCGGTTTTCGGGGCAGCCGAGGAAATTTCGGGGTTCGGGGCCGGGTAAGATGTGTTCACGGGTTGTGATGGATAGAACCCGAATCTTGGAGAGTTCACTAGGCCACCGGGGGCACAGTTTTCTTCAAAATTTGATGGCCTTGGAGTTGGGCCTCTAGAGGATTGCACAGAGTACATATCTGCTATGTTGAAATTTGATAATCTACCTGTGTCTGATTGGCCGAAGTTCGATAATCTCCCTGGAAATCCCATCATAGAGTACAAATCTGAATGGTTAAAATTAGACCCTCTTGGAGTTGGATTTCTTGATGAACTCATGCTGTAAATTTCAGCTCCGGTTAGATTCGACGGCCGGGGAGTTATCCCGGAGAATGATCTTCTTGAGGCATTCGATTTCCTCACAGTAACATGAAGTTTACCATCATTTCCTATCTCAGCATCTGTTTCAAGAAAATCTTGTCCATCTAATGAAACAACGTCGGATCCAACCTTAAACGACACAATCGAAGCTGCAGTTTCAGGGAATTGCTCCATAATAAGCATTTTCGCTCCGCGATATTCGAACAAAAACAGCAAAAGAGTGTACCAAATAATGCATTGTAGCACCACCACTTGCACCATAAGACTGCCGGAATATTCCCCGTACATAGCAATCAACAAGGGAATGCCCATTACAAGTGTATTTGGCAGCGTGGAAAGTGAGAAAAGAGTAATAGACCATTCAAGACTGCCATTTTTGGTCAAATTAGCCCACAAACTAAGAACTACAAGCATGATAATCTTCTGAAGTGTATCAGCAGCTATGAATCGAAAATTCATGGCATAAGGATTATTGGTAGAAATGAAGTGAAAAGACAAAAGTGGGACTGCAAAAATTGCAACAAACCGGTTGATACCAGAACATTGATCAGGGGTGAAAATTTTCCACCACCGAACGGAGCCGTATGCCAAGATCATGGCCACATAGAGAGGAATCACGGCCGTCAATACCACATAAAGATCGTGCCAACTTATCATTTTTGCTGATTATACAAGGAAAAAAGGCTAAATTTGGAAGAGAGAAGGGTAAATTGGGGAGAAGAAAAAAAAACCGTTATCTAAGTTACTGACTAAATGGATCTATGTTTCGCGTTGTCATAGAGTACTGGTAATAGGAATGCTGTGAGAGAGAAAGTTAAGAGAGGAGAGAGAGGGAGACTACTGAGAACTGAGAAGTGGAGATATGCAACGTTATATATATTTATTTATAGACGGTAAGACGGGAAAGTGGAGTGTACTCGGTGAGTGACTGAACCGAGTTCGGATTTTGGACAGCTTTGTGTTGGGATAGTGTTTATCTGAGCAATTTATTTCTACTCGTGATATTTTGAAAAAAAAAAAATATTATTTATTGCCATATTGATTAATAAATTAATTATATTGTTTTGAGCTTGCATTTGTACTCGATTTGAAATTACAAATTGAGTATTTAATTTATTAAATACATAAAGATTTAATTTGCTAAAATTATTGATCACGATCTGTAAATAAATATGGACAATTTATTTTAATCGTTTTGATTTTGTTAAAGTCTGTCTTTGACTTTGGTAATAAAATTGAGAATACATTTGGAATGTATTTGACGGGATCAAGTGAAATTAATTTGTGACATTGACCATATAAATTTAATTTTACTTGACAATGGTACGTGGGACCTTAATCCTGATCAGATAATAGAATTCGATTACTAGCTTGAAGTTCTTTGAGGAATCAGTGTATGAGATCAAATTGCTGATCAATGTCTCTTGACTTTGGGAAGTAAAGTGAACTAATGAGGAACATATATTCTAATATTCGTATTATGAAATCTGCCACATTTTATGTATGATCATGATCTCAGCGTTTCTTCTAGTGGACAGTTGAATTTGAGATTAATAATTCGACAATGATTATTGAATACTATGATGCGATGTAAGCAAATCGAACTGTCCGATAGAATATGAGGGTTGAGGATTTGTAAATATTTAGAAAATGACATTTTGGTCATTTTACCCAACTATGAATATTCGAGTTAATTGACAGGGTAACATGTAAGAGCGATAAGTCAGATGATATAATTATTGATTGTTGTTTCAGTAATTTCAATTTTACTAAGTACAATTTCTTTGTTTCTTTTTTTTTAGTGGAATAGAGTATGATTAAGAAATTATTTTAACTAATCAAAAGTTGATCAAATCAGAATTAATTTATTAAAGCTTAATTTAAGTTGGTCCGATCAAGTTCATTGGTGGCTTCACTATAATAAGTGTGTAAGTGTGTGTGTGCGCGCGCGCACACACACATATATATGCTTATTAACTGCTTTGGACTATGCAAATGAATCTGGGATATGATAGTATTTTGGAGTGTATATGTGTTATAAATAATTTTATAAGACTGTGTTTCTAACTCAATAAGGCTTGGAGGTGGGACAAACATTAAAATGTGAAGTGTGTGTTTTTATTTTATATTATAGAAAACTATTCCTTAATCCTAGTATAACTGTTACTTGGATCTAGAGAGGTGACTACACTGCTGCATATATAGCTACTATCGTAAATTTCCCAGCATCTTACTCCTAGGATTTGAACTTTAGGGTTTAAAAATTTATTTTATTTTAAATTCATGAGTCATGAGTGAAGTTTGGTTATTGCTTTAGCTTGGTCACTTAATTAATTTTTGAGTTTTCTTAACGAAATATTTAATGGGATAATTAGTAATATTTAACGTACCATTGACATGAATTTATATAGCATTGATCATTTTGAGATAAAATAAAGTTTGATAATCGACTTGATAGTCGAACATTTGTCATTGATGTGATTGTCAGCACTGTCTTGTGCTTGTTAACGTGAGTATCTGAACTGTATACTATACTTAAATATTTTTTGTCGATGTTTGTTAACTTGGGTGTGTATTTTTAGTTAACGTTTTCCGTGAAGACTGCACCGTCTTATGTTTGTTAATGTGGATGACTAAACCGTCTTGTATTTAGCTATTTCATTAATCAGCCAATATTAAGAAAGGAATCAGAGACTTACGCTTTGATTAAATTTATCATAATTCACATGCAATAGTTTGCTACACACTCCGACTCCGTGATTAATAGGCCCAATGATGATAGTATGCAGTATGCGTCTCTGTATTTGTGGTCACGTACTATAATAATCACGGTGTGCATAATGTGTAGAAAATAATATTACAGAATCAATAATATTTTAATTTTAATTTTAATTTTTAGTATTTTGGATTATTGTTTTATAATGTATTTTTGAAATGATGTCATAAAAGTATTTGTTAAATCATGTATCTAAAAAAATAAACTAACACGATCTTCCTTTCACGCCTCCACCATTTTTCAGAACATCCAAATCTTCAGTCCCCCGAATGTAGATGGAGGCTACGATGTTTGGGGTAATTGGCAATTGTCTACACTCCGAGTTTGGGATTGCTCACATTCTGGTTGTAGATTTGTTTTCCTCTAGGTATGAGAATTGGGTGGAATTTGGCTATGGTGAAGTAAAGGTCATGTGAAATAATAGTGTTGGTGGTGGTCGAATGGAATTTGAGTGTTTAATTTTTATGGTGACGATCTATGATTTTGATGATTTCAGTTGCAATGGTTGATCTTGGTGTTGGCGATGACATCGGTGATATCAATGGTGATAGTGCAAAGAAAATATTTTTCTTTTATATTGTTAATAAAAATAAGTCAAGATATCTGTCACGTCATATTACTATTTCTATGAACTAGTGGCATACATATGCGTTGCACGTGATCAACCATTAATTTGTTTGACTTTTAATATTTTCAAAATTTGTGATTATTAGTTCCTAATAGTTATGATACAATCATAACAAATTTTGTAATAAATATGGAATAAGACATAATATATTGTTAGGTTCTGTAATACGAATATTGATAATTTATTTAAATTCATAACAATAAAAATGCAATGTTGAGATGAGTTTAAAATGTGACATTACTTACGGTGAATAACTGTTGGTGATCTTTCTTGGATGATTGACTAGCTCATGATAAAAAAATATCGTGAGTTTACTAATGTATTAATATGATCAGCGAAATCAATAAATAGTATAAAGCCTATTTCACTGTGGCTTTAACTTACATAACCAATAAAGCCTATTCAAAACCAATCAGGTGTGAAGACATGTCAAAATATTTCAAACCCATAAGAATTCAAATTCTAATTAGAGAAAGGCTAATGAAATGCATCCATATCAAACCTGAGCCAACATACCAAAATCAAGTTCAAATTCATCTTATCCAATTAAATGAATCCAATTACCTAAACCAAGTTTGCATAGTTTATAACTAAATGAATCTCACTCAAATTGATAATTCAAGCATATTTCAAACTTAATAATAATAGAAAAACCAAAAAAAAAACCCCCAAATTTGAATAAAGAATTGCTCTAATAACAAAAATTAGAGAAAATCATCTACCAAGGTCAAAACTTCAAGATTCAAGGCAGAAACAAAAAGTAATATCAATAGTAGCAGCGGAAATACAATATCCAGAAAATTAGGGACCTTTCTGTGCTTGGCACTAAGCTCTTTGGAAATGTTCGCCTCTCATTCATGTTGATGCACTAATAAGAAATGAAGCCTTAATCAAACAAAATTTCAAAATCGATTTTCTAAAAATGATGTAGTCAAAGTGTACTTTAATATCAATAAGGTCCTACAAGGCCTAATACACAACCTCGAGTAGGAACAAACATAATTAAGAAATATTAACGGTGACTAAAGCAACAATGCAGAGTAAAATAACTAATGCTTTCTAACAAATTCAGAAGTCACATTAGAAGTAATCAAAGTATCAACAATTAAATAAGGTAAAAGGAATAATCAACAACCATTCACTTCTACAGCTGAAGTTGTGGTTTGAATTATACAGTCAAACACAGTCGTCCTCTCAAAGTCAAACGATTTCCGACGAATAAGGCATTTCTAAATAACGCATGTTGCAAGTGGTTTACCACAATTTTTGTTTCACCTACCACATTATAATACACACCACAATTAAAAATTAAATTTTATAAATACAATACAAGTATTTTGTAAAGTAGTCCTTATCTAAAAAAATAAAAAATCATTGTTACACCGCACTTTTTCTTTTTAAAACCTTGAAACACTCCCTGGTGCTCGTTCATTTTGACTACTCTTCATTGTTCTTACTCGATTCTTCTGATTTTGGCAGGTGTTTCTTGCATTGAAGGCTTAATTATCCGTTTTGAGGGTTTGATTTGATTACTGAGGATAAACCTATTAATGCAGGCATGGTAAATAGAGACAAATAGGGAATATGAAATATTGTAGAGGTTATTATGGTCCAGAAAAGTTTCTCCATCATAGGACTTTTTATAGTTGGTATAGATAAGTAGAATAAAGAGCAAAATTCAAATAAGGTTCAATGATTAATTTTGAAAAGGCACAAAATGTTTTTTTTAACTCATTTAATTTAATTATCATTAATTTGTAGTGGCAAAATTCAACTTTAATTAGGATTCGATGGTTGTCCTGATGGTTAGATGATCGAGTGCACCTACATACTCGATCACGGGTTCGAATCCTCCGCTCCCCTCCCCTTTGTGTAAAAGGGAAAAAAAATACAAGCTAAAAATGGGGAAATTACATACAAACAAGTTTTTAAGTTTTGACTTTCAAAAATCTGGTTGAAAGTTTTTTTATACAAAAATCAGGTGAAAATTCATCTTTTCTACAAACCATTAACCTCCAACCCCACCCAATTGAATCGGTTGATTTAATAAATTGCAAATGAAACCCATTACCGCCTCATCTTCAACTCTTCACTACGAAAGAAGAATTCGACTGCCGTGTCTTCACCACCTTTGGCAGCTGATCTGTCTATACAGTGGTTATTAAAGTTGGTTACGGTGGTGAAGTAGTGGTGGTTATTGCGGTGTGTATGGATCTGTGTGCACATTTGGAGCAGCATTGTTTAGGTGATGACGGTGGTGATGTTAGTGGTGAGGAGTAGGTTGTAGATCTGGAGGGTACTGTGGGTGGTGATGGTGAGGAGGAGGTTGTAGATTTGGGGAGTTCTATTGGTGGTGGTGGTAAGTGTTTTGAGAATGGTAGTGTTTAGGAGGCTTGGTGATGTTGGTGGTGGTGTTTAGACGGCGTCTGTGCTGTTGACGCTGCTACAATTGTGGGGGTGGTGTTGAGGAGGAGGAGGCTAAGTAGGTGGTTCTGGATTTGGTGGTGTTGGTGATGGTAGTTGAGGTTGCAGCAAAGATGGCAGTGGCGGCTGCGGTGGCGGTGATGGTGGAGGTGGGACTTTGGTAGTCATAGGTGGTTGCGGTTGCGGTGGCGTAGCGGCGACCGTGGTGGCGGTGGGTTGTGTCGACAGTTGTGATAACTTGTTTGTGACCAATTATAGATAATTGTGTCTGATTAATAGATAAGTTGTGATTAATTAACTTGAGATTTGGGATCAAGATAAAGTTGTGATCTACAAAATTCGAGATTTGTGACCTATAACTAAGTTGTGACTTAACAAATGTGTTATTGTGATCGAAAAATAAGTTGTGACCACGAATTGTAAAAATTGTGACTCATAAAATCGAGATTTGTGACATAGAAAGATTTTGTGACCTGTAAAAATTTTGACTCACAAAATCAAGATTTGTGACCTAGAAAGATATTGTGACCAATAAAATTTGTGACTTGTGACCAATAAGAGAGTTGTGATCGATTAATTTGATAATTTGTGATCGAAAAATAAGTTGTTACATATAAAATTTGTAATTTGTGACCGAGAAATAAATCATGACTAATTAGTTTGATAATTTGTGATCTTTAGAATTCGTGACTTGTGACCAAGAAATAGATTGCGACCATCTAAATCGATAAATTGTGACAAAAAAATGAGTCATGATCAAATAATTTTATAAATTGAAATCTATAAAATTTGTGATCTGTGACCAAGAAAATTAGTGATCTGTGAAAATTGTGAATTAAAAAATTCTCGATTTGTATCCAAGAAAAAATTGTGATCAATGAAATTTGTGATTTGTGACCAATAAAAAAATTGTGACTCGTGATTTGTTAAGTTATGACCAATTGAGTCGAGATTTGCAATCGAGAAAAAATTGTGATTTGTAATTATAAACAATAAAATATATAATTAATTATGACCTGAAGTTTCTTAATTTTGAAAATATACACCTTAAAAACTTATTTATTCTCCATGCTAAAAATTAGCCTAACTATGGCACAGCAAAACCCGGGCCTATCCATTTGTACTCTAGAACGTTGGGCCAGCCCCAGTTTAGAAGATGATTACCCTTGAGAAAAGACTACTGATTCAATTAGTGACTTGACTACAACGTGCTCGTTTTGTTTGGTTACATAAATATTTTCTTGCAAAACATATGAATAACCTGCCAACGAGAAAAATAAAATTGATAGAGATTCTAACTTGATCCGCCAGATGAGGATATGGAAATGGATATGGATATGGATAGAACTCTGATTAGATGAACGTAATTCTTTCCCAATAGCGACTAAATTAAAGAGAAGCAAAAACTTAACTTCCCAATGATTTATCGACGAGTTATTGTTCGAAAGAAGAGTCTAGGATGACACCCTCCATCAGGGCCGGACCTGTGCTTAGCGGGACCCCAAGCTAAATTAAAAAAATGGGCCCGTATAGCGACCCTTTTAAAAAAATGTTACTATAAATATATGATCGAAAAATCAACAAAATTACTAACTAATTAATAATAACTAAACAAAAAACTACTTAAGTTGTTGAATAAAAAATGAAATAAAACAACAAGACCATCAAAAATAACAATATGTCGGCAAGGCATCAACTAAAAAATTAATATTAATATTCAAATAAAAGAACAACAAATAATTGAAAAATAAGGCAACAACATTTCAACAAACAAAATTTCACAAGAGCATAACATATTATCCATAGTATCCATATGCTATAAAAAGTAAATAAGTACCTGTAGCACATCGTAGCAGTAACATTGAATGCAACCTTCCCAACAATCTCAATTAAGGCACAATCCTTGATATCCATCAAAGCAAATAGGGCACCAACTTTTAATTTAAAGCATAACAAATAATTTAAAAACTAAATTTGTTTACAAGATAAAACATCTAACAAAAATTAGTTAAAATTCTTGAAGGTTCTTACAAAGTACTACAGGCAAAAGGTTTTGTATATTCATCTAAATACAATACGCCTTGCAGTTTTAGAGGCAAAAATATTTATCAAGTTTGTGTAATCTAATTGTTCAACCATCTTTCTCTCAATTGATAACATAGTTAATCCATTCAATCTATCCTGTGACATAGTTGATCGGAGATAAGTCTTAATCAATTTCAACTTGGAGAAAGATCTTTCAGCCGATGCAACTGTAACCGGTATGGTTAGTAAAATCTTGTAAGCAATATAAGCATTTGGGAAACAATTCACCCTCTTCAAAAATTGTAGGATATCTATTGATCTTGACAAATCACTTGACCCTCTTCAAAAATTGTAGGAGGCATCTTATACGTTATCTGCACAAACATAGTTTATTATTTTATTAAAATTTGTCTACACACACAAGGTTAGAACAAAAAGAACATCAAAACTCTAAAACTAAGACCTAAGCAATAAAAATATACATACTAAATAATAACAACACATCTTCCCAAGTTAGCATCAGCCACAAGGAAATTCAATCATCATAAGCAACAAATATAAGCAAAATTACCTCTGAAAATCTATCTAGATGAGCCAAATCCCAAATATGGATCAAATCAAAAATGCTACAAAGTAATCTGCAAAATTCAATTTATGAATATTGTCATTGAACAGATATATGTATGAACTATTGAACTTCTGAAAATTGAAATGAAAATTTATGGGTTTTGAGTTTTGACAATCACAAAAATGGTAAATTGTTAAATCAAGATTCAAGTATATCAATATGCCCTTTTCTTAAAGGCTAAAGCATATTTGGATAAAAAATTTGCAAGGGTTCGATGCAACTTGCAAGTCAACATTGCAATTTGCAACAGGAAGGATATAAAAAATTCGATCAAAAAAATAATAGAAGTATAAAACAAATCATTGAAATCAAACTCCAAAGGAGCCCCAAGAAAGAAACCTCAAACCCAAATCAGCAAACCCTCTGGCCTCAATAGACAATAAAGAATCAAACCGCATAGGCAATAGCACATACTACAAAATCAATTATCAATGACACATTGACAATGAAAACTGAATCGATTATCGATATAATCTATGGTTTTAGTTTTTACCTTCATATTTTCAATTTCAGTCTTTCAGATCACTGGGGTCTGGAGTAGACTGGTCACGTCATGGACTCATGGGCGCGGCGACGTCGCGACGGTGACGGACGGCTAGGCGAGACGCCTCACGCGACGCGGCACTGCAGCGTACTGAGCGTAGGCACCTGCGCAGGGAGTGGCGTTAAAACTTGGAGGAAAGAATGGGAAGGCTCAGGGCTGAAGAGTGAAGCCTGAAGAGAAGAGAGCGAGCGACCGAGCGTTCAACTTCGACTTCGTCGTTTCGAATGAAGAGCACAGCAAAAGAATGTTTCTGGTTTCAGTGGTTTGGAACTTTGGGGCTCAGACTCAGCGTGCGTACATATCCTTTTTTTTAATAAAAAAATAAAATAAAATAATTATGGGCCCCTGAAATTTTTGGGCCCAAAGCACAAGCTTGTTGGGCCTATTATCAGGTCCGGCCCTGCCCTCCATCCTCCAAGTTGTACACTATCTCTTTAAATGTTGTATTTATATTCACTTCTCTATACAGGTTCTATGATATATGGACTCTTGATAAATGATATTCTTTTAATTTTATAGTTTATTTATTAGGGTTGTTTGATTACGATGGTAGAATTTGGGTGGAAAAAAAAACAAATTATTGAGAATTGAATTCCTGAGAACTTATTTTTTTGGGAATTGAAAATTAAATTCGTTTGATTGGTTTAATTTTCAAGGTGAAAAAAGCGAAGAACTTTTCAAACTTTTTTGTTTGATTGACATTATTTTCCATAATAATAATGTTACTTTTTAGAAGAAAAAAAAAGTAAATTAACAATAATAAAAAAATGAAAAGAGGCAAAAATGATTTTTCACCTGAGGTGGAAAACCAATTCCCATCAAATGGTGGGAAAATGAATGAATTCAATAAAGACAAGAAAAATGTGGGAAATCAAGAAAAGATGGAAAATCAATTTCATAAAAAAAAAATGCTATCAAACACCCAAAAAAATTGTAAGTAGGAAAATATTTTCCATTTTCCATTTTCCATAGAAAATGTGGTGTATCAAACGCACCCTAGAAATGCAAAATTTAATATTTAAATCTCCCTTTCGATTTAATTAAATATTAAATTAGTTTTTTGTAATGATTGATTACCAATAATAGATCCAAACAACTTTGTTTACTTACATTTGGATTATTGTTTTATTCGTTTGTCAGCTATGAAAATCAATAAAGATTTGACATGTGAAGTGAAAATGTGAAATTGTATTTTATCTCTTATCATACATGTTCAGGAAAATCAAAATGCGGGCTGTTATATTAAAAAAGAAAACACTTTCAAAAAAAAAAAATCAATTTTCCGAATATTTTCGCGCTTTCTCATAATAAAACTCTGAACAATCAACAGTCTTGCAAAGTAATTTTGATGCCAAGTCAGTGTTAGTATTAAATTCATAAAGCAAACTGACAGTTCTTTTTATGTAAATATCCAAAAATTTGTATCACTGTAGTAATATTAATTCCAACGAAATTCAAGTATCCTTTTATCCGTGGACCGTGATTTTTCATCCACTGATGTAGAAAATGATTCAATTTTTCATGAATAATTGTAGGGAGATATTTTAAATTGACATTTTAAGTGACATTGTGACATGTCGAAGTGTCGAACATACATTTAATGGTGTAAATAACTACTTCATCACTTACTTTTTCATCACCCAGTGTATGTGTATCATGTCACAATATCACTTAAAAATGTCTCCCTAGAATTACTTATTTTCTATTCTCATATGAGCCTCGGAACATTTTTTATAAGGCCAAAGATATATATTTCCTTTTTTTAGCAAAAAGATTATCTTACTACTCATATCTAGATTTAATTTGTAACAAATTTTATTCTCATACTTCTAATATAATTCAATTTGTTGTAAAACTATCAAAATTCTAATCAAGAATTAAAGAGAGAGATTGAGAGTTAGAGAGAAGGAGGAGAATTCTTCATTCCAAAGAATTGGTACACCTTACAAATGAATATATGGTGCCCTATTAATAGGGGGGCGGATAATGGTATAATCGTAATATGTAAATTCTACAGGGGCATAATGGTAATATGGAATTCACCTCATTTTACCTAAATGTGCCTAACTTTTGCCTAATTTTCATATATTTTATAACACTCCCCCTTGAATGACATATTACTCGCTTGCTCAATTGTCTGCCTCGTTAAAACCTTGCTAAGAAAACCCAGTGGGATAAAACTTGAGCGAAGGAAAAAGAGTACAGAAGCTCCCCCTGATGTTGGCCATGGTAAATCATTGATTCTTCTGAAGTGCTGCCTCATTAAAACCTTGTCAGTAAAACCCAGTGGGATAAAATCTGAATCAAGGAAAAAGAGTACAGCCGCTGCCTCGTTAAAACCTTGTCAGGAAAACCTAGTAGGACAAAACCTGGACAAAGGAAAAGGAGTACAACATGATTCTCCCCCTGAAGTGTGCAATTGAGGATTCATGAACTTCTCGAACATTGATATCATCTTTCGTCTGGAATATATATGAAAATCTTCTTGTGTGTAGCCGATATCATAACATTCTTCATAAGATGTGTATGATTTTCTTCATTTGTTGATATCATTCCAGTATAACAATGTGTTGTTAATTATAGCTTGTTGATAGCTATGATGATGCCTCAAAAACCTTTGCTAGGAAAACCCTGTGGGACAAAACCTCAGCGAAGGGAAAAAGAGTACATTATACCCATTAGTTTTCATCAATACGCCTCAACTGTTGCCTCATTAAAAACCTTGCTACGAAAACCCTGTGGGGAAAACCTCAGCTAAGGGAAAAAGAGTGCAACGCGTATTTATTCCTTTTTTATGGAATATCACAAGTATATTGATGCAATCTCATATCTTTTCATCAAAACATATCATTCATGATGAGCTTTATATAAATCATTCATAGCTCATTTGTGATGTCATAGTTTATTTATGATGTACTGAACATGCTATACCAAGCAATGTTTATTTAGTTGACTGATTGCATTACTCAAATCTAGAATTGATTCACTTCTATCAAAATCTAGAATTCACATCTGATGAATAATTAAATATTCATTTTCATATTCACTTCTGGTGAATAATCAATTTCCGGTGGATAATATAATTTTGCATATTGAAAATCAATTGCATGCCCAAATATTCAAATATAATAATAGTACACTCCAATTTCAATTTCAAAATATTATATTATGGGGTCATTTGTATCATCCTATAGTGATACTAATCTGGGCATATTGAATCTTTCAATGATTTATACATGTATGTTCTTGCACTTTATAAACTGCAATTTCTAATTTGCAGGAGCATAATCAATCATTGAAATAGATATCAATTTTGACATATAATCTACAATCATTTTACTTGAAATCCCAACGTACCGCGATCAACTGGTACATCAAAGAATACCCTCAAAATACCGAGATGAGAATCACACTTTTTGATCTCACTC
Organism: Ligustrum vulgare; assembly: GCA_963555705.1. NCBI lineage: Eukaryota > Viridiplantae > Streptophyta > Magnoliopsida > Lamiales > Oleaceae > Ligustrum > Ligustrum vulgare. The sequence continues at coordinate 2,907,750 of OY743182.1, read as the reverse complement.
ATTGGTATATCAAAGAGCTCAAGCTAGCGATTTAGATTATAGTCACATCCACCATATGTCATGCCAGTTTAATGAAAAATCTTGCGCGCAACGAGTCGTCATCTACGACTGTGAAATATTTTTCATTTGTACATATAATTACTGGCTTTACACATTTAAGCATTTGGACTTCTGGTCCTTGAATAATAATCCCTACATTGGGGTTATATACTTGGCCAAAGTATTATAATTTCATCAACCTCATTTTCATAAGAGGGTTGTATGTAGTCGACTTATTTATCGATTCCATTTCAACTCAATATAACATAGAGAGATCTCTGTATATGTTCTATCATCAGGTACCTGAATCTCTTTTAACTATGTCCCTTATACTCACTATGAGTATTCAGCCTCAAAGGGATCATCTCAATCATTCAAGAGATATTTATTTTTGGAATCGATTCTCATTATGCTTCAGGCATAATTACGCTTTAAGTGTGTTTTCCCCATAATATTCACAAATCTTATATTATATCAATCGGCTAAAATGCCGCAACACATGTCATACAATCATATATCAACTGCGTATTGTTGGAGTGTATATAGATATCGCACTTCTTAGAAATCATAAAGTTTCACAAGTAAATCATTATTTTATCGTATTGACATGTTTATATGTAGAATATTGCTGCATAATCAAATTGTTCTCATAGAAAATAACTTGAGGCTTTTAATCTGCTAAACCATTAGCAATATAATATTCTATTATCTCAACTAATTCGTAAAATCATTAATGACTTTAAGATATATTCATGCTAGCATTTATCACTTTGCTCGTAATATCATTACTTGAGCAAATAATCATTCATTCATATTCTTAGTGAGATAATTAATTTGCTTTTGAGAACAAGCAGCAATGATAACAATCTTCTGGTTCTTTAATGAATGCCATTATTGAATTGGAATCTAACCAATTATTATAGAACTTCTGGTTCAATAAGATATTTCACTTGTACATATGTATGAACTTCTGGTTCAATACAGTATTCATTTCATCAGTACGTATTTCTGTACAGTTCAAATCAGCATACCTTTATTACTTTTATACCGGAAAAATCAGGTACAATATCCAAGGAAATATCTCATTATCTCAATCTTGTCGCCAAATCTTCCCTTATATCGAAAAAGGTAATGACGCATTATCTCATTGTTCTTACCTTTTCAATAATTTATTCCATTATCTCTTAATGGAATCGATATCACTGACACGCGGAGCCATCGCTCTTTCACGCGTTGAATAATGTATTTAAATAGATGATTTGGGAAGAGGCTAGATCTATAAAAAATGGATATCATACTTTCAAATATTCGCAAATATTATTCCAATCTTCCAGTAAATGATTTGAGAAAAATTTATCGAATTAGGCTCGAAAGATTGAGGTTGCTGATGGATCATGGCATCCCAGAAGATGTTCGCTGGTTGATCGAAGCGAAAGTTCGATTAGCTGGTGAATTACCAGATTCATTTCCTAAGCACAAGTCTGGCTTAGGTAAGAGTACTTTTGCAAAGAAGCGAAGAGCAAAAAGATTAAATAGTTTCTACAAATGTGCTCGATGGACATGTGATACCCGTTGTAAGTCAATAGGGTATTCATCTATAAATCGAGATGATAAGATAGATTTCATTAAGGGTGGGCTGAGTAAGGAGTCATTGGATGATATCCGATTGACTCTTGAGACGCACCCTAGTGGGTATGTGCAGCGTGAGCTACTATCTTTATGGGCTAAATTCATCAGCGATAAAGAGCGTTATAGTCTCAAAAATATAATAGCAAAAGATCCTGTTTGCCAGGCTGTTATAAACAATGATGTTTTGGTTATACAGCATTAATACAAGGTAAATCATTTGATATATATGCACATATAAAATATTTTTCTGTTTTCTTTCACGAGTTTTGATAAAGGCTGGTTAAATATATTAAATCACCGAAAGGTGAGTATGGTGATTTTGTCAAAAGTAAATCTTCACTTTTTCGAAATACGAGTAGTAAATAGTGAAATTTTTCAAGTTTAAAAAGCCAATGATTTTCACAGTTTATGCATCCCAAAATAACATTTTCTTGTAAGTTTTTCCTTCCTTATTCTTTCAAAGATGGAAGGACCAAAACTTCGATAGATCAAGACTATCTGTGTATTTTGTGGATCAAAAGTAGGAAAATGTTTTGGGTATCTAGAAGCTGCAGTGGATCTTGGAAAGAAATTGGGAGAGAGAGGTATCACTCTCGTGTATGGAGGAGGTAGCAGTGGATTGATGGGTTGTGTTTCACAATCCGCTCTAGCAGAGAAAGTAAGAGTGATAGGTATTATACCTACTCATTTAGCTGATATCGCAGGCAAAACACGAGGGCATGAAGTACAAACCTTATCTATCCATGAACGCATAACTTGCATGCTATATGGTTCTGATGCCTTCATAGCTCTGCCTGGAGGTTTTGGTACTTTAGAAGAAATCTTTAATATTACCTCATGGGCTCAACTAGATCTCCATACTAAGCCTATTGGGCTTTTAAATGTAAACAATTTCTTTGATGGTTTGCTAACATTTCTTGATTATACTGTGGAACAGGGATTCATCTCTCCATTTTCTAGGAGAATCCTTATTTCTGCTCCTACTATCGAGGAACTGCTGGATAAGTTGCAATCATATATTCCAATAAAAGATCCAGCAGGAGTTAAGATAGATTGGTCGCAAGGAAGGGGAATCAAGCGAAAATGGAGTCCGGTTAATGTAAATTTATCTTTGTGAACCCTAGAATAGGTAGTGGTAGAGTACGGAGTATTCTCACTCTTGAGACACACCATAAATTTCTAGGATTTTGTTAATGTTTAATCTTGTGTACCTCAAAGATTTAAGGTGGTAGAGTATGGAGTATTTCTTACTCTTGAAACACACCTTTTTCTTTATTTCCTCAAAAGGTCAGAGGTGGTAGGATACGGCTACTCCCGAAACACATCTCTCATTTTGAGGATCATAAATGTTTCCCCCTTTTGCGTTTTGCATGTATGTCTCGTTTATGCTTCTTCAGGAGCAATAATAATATCATTTTAGTATGTTTAGATGATAATTTTTACTTCTTCTGGAGTAAATATACACTTCTTCTAGAATACATAAGTGCTCGTGCAAGAACATTTCCAGACACTTTATCATCTAATATTCATCTCATAATACTGATGAGATTATTTTCACATTAGCCATATCCGAGCTATCATGTGATATTATCTTATCATACATCAACATTCTCTTGTTGAATAATTTTCATCCACCCATTCAAATTCAGATATTGGTAACTTCTGGTACCATTGGATGAAATATTTTTATCAACATTTACCAACTTTTTGGTAATGATAACTTCTGGTATTATTTGATGAAGTATCAAATAACAATAATATCACCATGTATATAGGTTAAACAATAATAATATCACCATGTATATATGTTGACAACATCCTCTAATATGTTAAAATTAACCAACAATTGAGGTGTTTTTGAAATAATATAGAATATGAATATATGTAAAGTATTCTATATATTCAATTGCTAAACCGACCATATAGGCGGAATTGACATAATGAAATAATTAAACTGATAAAACCAACCATGTAGGTGGTAGAACCAACCATATAGGTGGCAACAACATAATGAAATAATTACCTTTCATGAGTGAGCGAGTCGTATCTTCAAATCCAGTCAAGGTATTCATAATAGTGATCAAGTCATATTGTCAAAATCCAGTCAAGGTACTCATAATAGTCCAATCCGTTGCGGTATAAATTCAGTCCATAATAACTTAATCCGTCACGGTATGACAATGATTATTTTTAATTATACTTTGTTTAAAATCTTTAATTTATCTTGTTGATCACATATTAATCGTTAATTTTCGATTAATTTACTTTTATGTATTACCAAGGGTAAAATTGTCCATATTTTAATATGTTGCTCATATGGATAAATCAAAACTGTCAATAGGTTTGAAATTTAATTTAGAACAAACTTACTTTTGGTCCGAAGTTCAAAATCCCGTCGGAAGTGCTTCAAAAACGGTTTTTAAGAAAACCGCCACGTTCGATCGCCGGAAAATCTCAGAACTGCACAAAACAGAAAAGTAAGATCATAGAAAAATCAAGATCGTCGATATGAACAAACTGCCTGTTGACGTCGTCGCCGGATTCCGCTGCACGCGCCGCCTTGACGTCTGCGCGTGGTCTTCACGCGCGTCACGCGCCGCCGCGCCGGTGCCGTCGACACGCGCCGGTTCGGAAGAATCATCCGGTCGTCGTGGTCATGGATCCGGTCTCCGATCATCATTTGGATATACGGTTTGGCGTGAATTTGGTTTGGAAGTTTCGGATTATACAATTTCTTCAATTTTTCTACGTATTTGGAATTGATCTTCTATTCTGTGATGTATAAATGATGATTAATAATAATCTGGTTTCTGATACAGAGGTTCATCATTTAGATGCAACTGTAGAGCATTCTCCCGTCATATTACTCAATAGGGTAGAGACTCGTGCTGATAACGTGTTGTAAAACTATCAAAATTCTAACCAAGAATTATAGAGAGAGATTGAGAGTTAGAGAGAAGGAGGAGAATTCTTCATTCCAAAGAATTGGTACACCTTACAAATGAATATATGGTGCCCTATTTATAGGGGGGCGGATAATGGTATAATCGTAATATGTAAATTTTACAGGGGCATAATGGTAATATGGAATTCACCTAATTTTACCTAAATGTGCCTAACTTTTGCCTAATTTTCATATATTTTATAACACAATTTACATTATCTATGCTCGGTATTTAGATGCATCAATAATATGTACTGAATACTGTTATAAATAATGTATATATGTGAATGACATTACCATTATATCCCTGTAAACTTTACAATATTACAATTGTGCCATTGTCCACTCCTATAAATAGGAGCCTATACTTACCAATTTATTATACCAATTCTTGAATGAAGAATTCTATTCATCTCTTTCTCTTTCTAATCTTGTTATTTGATTTGATAGTTTTACAACACGTTATCAGCACGAGTCTCTAACCAATTGAGTAATAACGGGAGTATGCTCTACAGTTGCATCTAAATGATGAGCCTCTGTATCAGAAACCTGATTATTACTAACCAATGTTTCCTTTTCTCTCAAACTGAAAAAGAATGATTCTGGCCGATCCAGATATCCGATCGACGATCGGCCACCGCCATCAGAACGGGCTTGTCAAGGAGAAGACTCGCCTAAAATTTGGCGCAGAACCAACGGCTGAAACAAAAGATATCGACCGAAGAAGAAAATCTGAAAAACTGTGCAAAAACAGATATCTGACCGAAAATTGAAATGCTTATTCCGGACGATTCTGAACTCCGATCGACGATCGGCCAGCGGCATATCAACGGGTTTTCCTAGGAGAAGACTCGACTGAAATTTGGCGCAAATCCAACGGTTAAAACGGAAGTTATTGTCCGGAGAAGAAGATGCTGGCGAACTGAAAAATGATGATTCCGGCCAAACGGTTGATCTTTTGGAAAATCGGAGACCACCGGCATGTTCAGGACGCCGAGGCACATATTATGGTGATGGGTTAATTTTTCCGATCACCGGCGCGTGGCGGCCGGCGGCGGCGGCGCGTGGCGGATCCGGCGATGACGAAAGGCAGTTTGTCCGTTTTGATGAATTGGATTTTTCTATGATCTTATTTTTCTGTTTTGTGCAGTTTTTAAAATATTCCGGCGGTCGAACATGGCGGTTTTCTTAAAAACTGTTTTTGGAGCAATCCTGACGAGATTTTGAACTTCGGACCAAAAGTAAGTTTGTTCTAAATTAAATTTTAAACCTATTGACGGTTTCAATTTATTCATATGAGCAATATATTAAAATATGGACAATTTTGCCCTTGATAATACATACAAGTATAATAATCGTAAATTAACGATTAATATGTGATCAATTGAATTATATTATGCTGCCACCTACATGGTTGGTTTTACCACCTACATGGTTGGCTTTACCCGGTTTAATTATTTCATTATGTCGATTCCGCCTATATGGCCGGTTTAATTGTTCATCTCGTTGATACCGTCTATATGGCTGGTTTAATTATTTCATCACGTTGACACCGCCTATATGGTCGGTATATCAATTGAATACATATAAACACCTCAGTTGTTGGTTAATTCTAACATATTAGAGGGTTGTTGTCAACATATATACTTGGTGGTATAACCCCAGTATCGTTATTGTTAATATATATATACAATATTATTGTTATTTGATACTTCATTAAATGATACCAGAAGTTATCAATACTAAAGTTAGAAAATATTTTATCAAATGATACCAGAAGTTATCATTACCAAAAGGTTGATAAATATTAATAAAATGTTTTATCCAATGTACCAGAAGTTACCAGTATCTGAATTTGAATGGGTGGATGAAAATTATTCAACAAGAGAATGTTGATGTATGATAAGATAATATCACATGATAGCACGGACATAGCTAATGTGAAAATAATCTCATCAGTATTATGAGATGAATGTTAGATGATAAGTGCCTGGAAAAGTTCTTGCACGAGCACTTATATATTCCAGAAGAAGTACATATTTACTCCAGAAGAAGTAAAAATTATCATCTAAACATACTGAAATGATATTATTATTGCTCCTGAAGAAGCATAAACGAGACATACATGCAAAATGCAAAAGGGGAAAACATTTATGATCCTCAAAATTAGAGATGTGTTTCGGGAGTAGCCGTATCCTACCACCTCTGACCTTTTGAGGAAATAAAGAAAAATGTGTGTTTCAAGAGTAAGAAATACTCCATACTCTACCACCTTAAATCTTTGAGGTACACAAGATTAATACATTGATAAAATCCTAGAAATTTATGGTGTGTCTCAAGAGTGAGAATACTCCGTACTCTACCACCACCTATTCTAGAGTTCACAAAGATAAATTTACATTAACCGGACTCCATTTTCGCTTGATTCCCCTTCCTTGCGACCAATCTATCTTTACTCCTGCTGGATCTTGTATTGGAATATATGATTGCAACTTATCCAGCAGTTCCTCGATAGTAGGAGCAGAAATAAGGATTCTCCTAGAAAATGGAGATATGAATCCCTGTTCCACAGCATAATCAAGAAATGTTAGCAAACCATCAAAGAAATTGTTTACATTTAAAAGCCCTATAGGCTTAGTATGGAGATCTAGTTGAGCCCATGAAGTAATATTAAAGATTTCTTCTAAAGTACCAAAACCTCCAGGCAGGGCTATGAAGGCATCAGAACCATATAACATGCAAGTTATGCGTTCATGGATAGATAAGGTTTGTACTTCATGCCCTCGTGTTTTGCCTGCAATATCAGCTAAAGGAGTAGGTATAACACCTATCACTCTTGCTTTCTCTACTAGAGCGGATTGTGAAACACAACCCATCAATCCACTGCTACCTCCTCCATACACGAGAGTGATACCTTTCTCTCCCAATTTCTTTCCTAAATCCACGGCTGCTTCTAGATACCCAAAACCTTTTCCCACTTTTGATCCACAAAATACACAGATAGTTTTGATCTGTCGAAATTTTGGTCCTTCCATTTTTGAAAGTAAAGAAGGAAAAACTTACGGGAAAATGTTATTTTGGGATGCATGAACTATGAAAAATGTTTGGCTATTTAAAACCGAAAAACTTCACTATTTACTGGTCGTTTTTCGAAAAAGTGAAGATTTACTTTTGACAAAATCATCCTACTCACCTTTCGGCGATTTAATATTTTTAACCAGCCTTTATCAAAACTCGTGAAAGGAAACAGAAAAATATTTTATATGTGCATATATATCAAATTATTTACCTTGTATTAATGCTGCATAGCCAAAGCATCATTGTTTATAACAGCATGGCAAACAGGATCTTTTGCTATTATATTTTTGAGACTATATCTCTCTTTATCGCTGATGAATTTAGCCCATAAAGATAGTAGCTCACGCTGCACATATCCACTAGGGTGCGTCTCAAGAGTCAATCGGATATCATCCAATGACTCCTTACTCAGTCCACCCTTAATGAAGTCTATCTTATCATCTCGATTTATGGATGAATATCCTATTGATTTACAACGGGTATCACATGTCCATCGAGCACATTTGTAGCAACTATTTAATCTTTTTGCTCTTCGCTTCTTTGCAAAAGTACTCTTACCTAAGCCAGGCTTGTGCTTAGAAAATGAATCTGGTAATTCACCAGCTAATCGAACTTTTGCTTCGATCAACCAGCGAACATCTTCTGGCATGCCATGATCCATCAGCAACCTCAATCTTTCGAGCCTAATTCGATAAATTTTTCTCAAATCATTTACTGGAAGATTGGAATAATATTTGCGAATATTTGAAAGTATGATATCCATTTTTGATGGATCTAGCCTTCTTCCCAAATCATCTATTTAAATGCATTATTCAACGCGTAAAAGAGCGGCGGCTCCGCGTGTCAGTGATATGGATTCCATCAAGAAATAATGGAATAAATTATTGAAAAGGTGAGATAATATGCCATTACCTTTTTCGATATAAGGGAAGATTTGGCGACAAGATTGAGATTATGAGATATTTCCTTGGATATTGTACCTGATTTTTCGGTATACTAAAAGTAATAAAGGTATACTGATTTGAACTATATAGAATACTGATGAAATAAATGTTGTATTGAACCAGAAGTTCATACATATGTACAAGTGAAATATCTTATTGAACCAGAAGTTCATACGTACAAGTGAAATATGTATATAGTATGAACCAGAAGCTCATAAATGAAATATACATTGTATTGAACCAGAAGTTTAGCGATATTGTATTGAATCAAATATTCATACATTGAAATGAAATAAAACCGTATAGAACCAGAAGTTCTATAATAAACGGTTAAATTATCAAAAGTTCCAAATTATTTTCTATGAGAATAACTTATTCAGAAATTGTTTATCATACAACAATATTCTATGTCAAACAGGGAATAGCTCAAGAAGCTTTATTATTTGTAAAAGTGCGATATGCATACACTCCACCAAAGCGCACTGAGATATATGATTGAAATTACATCCCTAAAAGAATGACATGTGTTCTGGCATTTTAGCCGATTGATAATATTTGAGAACATTATGGTGAAAACACGCCTGAAGCGTAATTATGCCTGAAGCATAATGACTATCGATTCCAAAAATAAATATCTCTTGAATGATTGAAATGATTCCTTTGAAGCTAAATACTCAAAGTAAGTAAAAGGGACATAGTCAAATGATGAGATATTCAGGTACCTGATGATAGAACATATAAAGAGATCTCTCCACGTTATATTGAGATGGAATCGATAAATAAGTCGACTGCATACCCTCTTATGAAATAAGATTGATGAAATCATAATTCTTTGGCCAAGTATGAAACCCTAATGTAGGGATTATTGTTCAAGGACCTGAAGTCCAAATGCTTAAATGTGTAAAGCCAGTAATTATATGTACAAATGAAAAATATTTCACAGTCGTAAAAGACGACTAGTTGCGCGCGAAATTTTTCATAGAACTGGCATGACATATGGTGGATAGACTATAGTCTAAATCACTAGCTTGAGCTCCTTGATATACCAATGAGTGAGATCAAAATGTATGATTCTCATCTCGGTACTTTGGGAGTATTCTTTGATGTACCAGTTGATCGCGGTACGTTGGGATTTCAAGTAAAATGATTGTAGATTATATGTCGAAATTGATATCTATTTCAATGATTGATTATGCTCCTGCAAAATTAGAAATTGCAGTTTATAAAGTGCAAGAACATACATGTATAAATCATTGAAAGATTCAATATGCCCAGATTAGTATCACTATAGAATGATACAAATGACTCCATGATATAATATGTTGAAAGTGAAATTGGAGTGTACTATTTATGACATCTGGGAAATTGATTATTCACTAGAAGTGAATACGAAAATGAATATTCACCAGAAGTGAATTTGAAATTGATTATTCACTAGAAGTGAATTTGAAAATGAATATTTAATTATTCACTAGAAGTGAAAGATGCAATCTATGAAAGTGAATTATAGATTTGATTATTCACCAGAAGTGAATTCTAAATTTGATTATTCACCAGAAGTGAAAAATACAATGAAAAGATTCGTGATTGCACCAATATACATGTAATATTCCATGAAAGGAATAAATACGCGTTGCACTCTTTTTCCCTTAGCTGAGGTTTTGTCCCACAGGGTTTTCATAGCAAGTTTTTTAATGAGGCAACAGTTGAGGCGTATTGATGAAAATTAATGAGAATAATGTACTCTTTTTCCCTTGAGGTTTTGTCCCACATGGTTTTCCTAGCAAGGTCTTGGAGGCATCATCATAGCTATCAACAAGCTATAACTCAGCAACACATTGTTATACTGGAATGATATCAACAATGAAGAAAATCATACACATCTTATGAAGAATGTTATGATATCGGATACACACAAGAAGATTTTCATATATACACATTCCAGACGAAAGATGATATCATTATTCAAAAGGTTCATGAATACTTGATTGCACACTTCAGGGGGAGAATCATGCTGTCATGCTGTACTCTTTTTCCTTCGTCCAGGTTTTGTCCCACAGGGTTTTCCTGACAAGGTTTTAACGAGGCAGCGGCTGTACTCTTTTTCCTTCGTTCAGATTTTGTCCCATTGGGTTTTACTGACAAGGTTTTAACGAGGCAGCACTGAAGTATTGAAGCACTTCAGAACTTCAAAGATTCAATACATGATTTGTTCTACTTGAACATTAAGACTCAACGATTGACGATGGCCAATATCAGGGGGAGCAACTGTACTCTTTTTCCTTCGCTCAAGTTTTATCCCATTGGGTTTTCTTAGCAAGGTTTTAACGAGGCAGACAATTGCGTAATATGTCATTCAAGGGGGAGTGTTATAAATAATGTATATATGTGAATGACATTACCATTATATCCCTGTAAACTTTACAATATTACAATTGTGCCATTGTCCACTCCTATAAATAGGAGCCTATACTTACCAATTTATTATACCAATTCTTGAATGAAGAATTCTATTCATCTCTTTCTCTTTCTAATCTTGTTATTTGATTTGATAGTTTTACAACAAATACAAAATAATAATTGAGGATTAATTGAAATATAAAAAAAAATACGTCCCATCACACCAAAATTATCTATCATTTTCTTCCCTCCATTATTAATTAACATTATCATAGTTGCAAAAAAAGTGACACCTTTTTACGCTTTCCCTACCCACCACGAATCTCCTTGTTAGTCCCCGCTAAAGTAAGATGTTTCTTCGACAAAATTAGATCAAGAGAGATCCAAACATATTCGCCATGACAATACGATCAAGCCATTAAACAAGAAAATGATGTGACAAAAAAAATAAAAAAATTAGTCATATTGTCTTATCATGTCTGATTATCAAACGGAAATGTCCATTGGACTGTAAAGTGGGAAGATTATATTAATTGCATCACTAAAGAAATGATAAATTAAAACAATCCCAATTTAAATTAAAAGGGTTGATTTATGAAGACAAGCACACAAAGGTGAGATTAGGAAAGAAAAAAAGTTCACAAGGAACAAGCCAATTGGAATGGTTCCAAGTCCCTTTCTATATGTATGGCATAGGGTTACTTTTGAGGTTGGGAGGAGGTGCACCCATGTGAGTCAAAACAAGTGGTCTTGTCGGCCAATTGGACCCTGCCCCATCCCCCTTGGACCCATGCTTCTTTCCTTTTCATTGTTTCAATGCCCAAATATCTCTTAGGACGCAACTAGATTCACATCATAATTTGCAACTACGTCATTACATGTAGGGATGGACAAAAAAATAGGAATCGATATGATCAAATCGAAATCAAATCGAAAAAATCGGAACCGTATGATTTTAAAAAAATAAAATAGGAAATCGGTTTTAGAATCGAGAACCGATTGGTTTTCGATTCGGTTCTCGGTTTCGCTTTTAGAACCGAAAAATCGAAGTTAGAATTGGTCTTTGATCCTTGTTTAATTTTTATATAGTCTTAATTGGTTGTCCTAAAACTAAAAATCAAAAGAATTTGTAATTTTCTTTTGGTTAAAGTGAAAATGATTAATTTCTTTTTATAAAATTTGTTACGTCTCTATGACTCTACCTCATTATAACCTTTAATTTCACACTTGACTGAAATTCTTAGTAAATTAAAATCAAATGAGACTAACTTATTAATAAACGAAATTGTAAATGACCACGATGGAGTTAATTAAATATTTAAATACAAATATAAAACAATTAATAATAATGCATTTAAAACTCATGATTCATCCCACAAGTTTGCTATATTGCCATTCTCGAAAAATCTTCTAGACCATTTATTTCCTATTTTTCTTTATGAATACCTTCTATTTCATGGAGAATAATATACTTTCTTTGGAGTGAAACGATTTTCAAAATCCTTGATCTTGGTATATTCGGTAGAAGTTTATTACAGGTTATTAACTCACTTTTCGAAGCCTAATGCTCCTCGATAAGGTTCTCGAAAAATAATTATTATTGTAGAACCGAAACCGAACTAAAACCGAATGGTTTTGTTCTTACGATTCAATGGAACTGAATGGTTCCATTTTACAAGAACCGAAAAAGTATGGTTCGATTCCGGTTCTTGAAATACTCGAATCAAACCATCCGAAGCCCACCCCTAACTACATGTGATTTAGATGTCATTTTTTATCCAAAAGTTAAATTATATCATTCAAAATCAAGGTAAAAAAAAAAAAAATCTACTCCAAGTCAACTCCTTTTAGATTCGTGATCATTTCAATTATACTCTTCATTACAAACCTTGTTCTAGAGATCCTAGGGTCTAACCTGGAGCTAGGTTCGACAAAACATTGATTTGGAGAAATTATAAAAATTTCAATAATTTTACCTTACATTATTGTATTTTCAAATTCTAGTTCAACTATAAATATTTTCTTATTCAGTAGATATCAGCTTTTTTAATACACAACTAGGGATGTTAACGAGCCGAACCGAGCCGGCTCGCGAGCCGAAGATTAAGGCTCGAACTTGGCTCGAGCTTTTTGGGGTCGAGCTTTTTTTTTGCCCAAGTTGAGCCGAACTAAAGCTCGTCCCCAAAAATAAGGCTCGACTCGAGCTTTAGCTCGAGCTTTTTCCGAGCCGAGCCGAGTCCCGAGCTTTTACTTTTTTTCTTATTTTTATAACAAAAATTCATAATTTTTTATTGAAAATGTGTATATACAGCAAGTTGAACCGAATTCGTGGTCGAAATTCATTGTTCAAGCTCCCCTCGAGCTTTTTTAGCAGGCTTTTTTTTGGCTTGAGCCGAATCAAAGCCCGTCTCCCAAAAAAAAACTCGACTCGAGCTGCGAGTCGAGCTTAACCCGAGCTTTTTCCGAGCCGAGCCCGAGCGGCCCGAGTCGACGAGCCGTTTTGCCATCCCTATACACAACCACAACCAGACCAACAATCAGTCCACCACCAACGACGGATCTAGCATGTGGCAAGAGCAGTCGATCGCTCGTGTAGGATCTGCTAGAATTTTAAAATTTCTGATCTCAATAAAAGTTGGTACTCGAAAGAAAGTAAAAATAATTAGAAAATGAGCCCAAAAAATAAAATTGATTTTGGGCCCAAAATGTTAATGTAGACAGAATCAGATGATCCCAGGCCCAAGGTCCAACTCAAAATCACATACTTCAAATTTTATCCCTTGATGATTTGATCTATTTTCTAATCGGGGTATTAACACAAATATTCTTATTTTTGGATCATTTACAAAAATATTTTTTTGAAATTTTTAGCAAGTAAAAATACTTTATAAATCTTGGATGCCACTTTTTTAATAATTTTGTCTCTTTTTTTGAAAAGTGACGTAATGCCACTTATTTTTAAAAAATTAATATGTATGTTACTTTCTCAATCAAACATAAATTAAAACCTTAAAATAATTTTATGACTTATTAATTTTATTCAAAATATTGGAATAATTGTGTCATTTTTTTAATGTGACATAATGTTACTTTTTATCACTTTTTCTTTTAACTAAAACTTCTCACTAACTAAAAGTTGCAATTTGTCACTTTTTTCTACTTGAAGGTCAATTTTTCATTTTTTACAATATTCATCATTAACTAACAAATTATACAAAATCTACAAACATTCATAGATACATCACTTTAAAAAAGTGACAAAATGTCACTTATCAGTTTTTATTTTAACTCGCATTCTCTTTTAATTAAAAAGTAACGTTTTGTCACTTTTTCAATTTTTGCAATATCTATCTTTGACTACATGTAGTAACTTAACAAATTATACAAGTTTACAAACACTAGTAAATACATTACACATTCTCCATGTACGAACACACCATAATTTTTGTCACTCTTTTAACAATTTAATCATTTGTTTTTCTATTACTTAAACATAATAAACTACTTCATTTTAGGAACGTGATATCCGATAAATGGAAAGCTATAAAAGTTCAAAAAAGGGACAACACTAAAAAAAGCATTAACTCATATTTATCAAAATATTAGAATAATTGTGTTACTTTTTTTACAAAAAAAAAAAAAAAAGTAACACAATGCTCAATTTTTTTTTAAAGTAACACAAAGTCACCTTTTTTTTAAAAAACTAGTGAGACGCACGTGCAAGGCACGTGCATTATTTTAACTGTGTATTTAATAGCGTAGCATCAAAGATTACTGAATATTTTGGACGATGAAAACATTAATAGGTCATATCATACATTAAAAAGATGCATTTGCTACACCATCAGACGAAAGCAGAGACGGTGAGAACTCAAAAGTACATGATGTTTACAGCATTTTGTTGCCTAAACTAAACATTAGAGAAACATCACTATGCAAAAGCAATGCTACAACTTGAAACAAGGATTTTCGACTGCAAGCGAACCACATTTATTTATCTAAGGAAATGAGACCGAGCATATCAAACTTTCAATTTGTAGCATTGATGATGATGGCTGCAAATGCATGAAAAGAGATCACTCCAATTTGGCCTTCGATGCTACATCTCCAGCTTCATAACTGGATGTAGCATAGTCTGGTTTTTTGTGTGCGCTGGACATATCTGAGTCTTCATGAAACAAAGCAAGTTTTGTAGATGGAGGCAACAATTCCTGGCTATCAAAGATGGTCATGTTTTCT
The DNA here is from genome assembly GCA_963555705.1 of Ligustrum vulgare. Classification (NCBI taxonomy): domain Eukaryota; kingdom Viridiplantae; phylum Streptophyta; class Magnoliopsida; order Lamiales; family Oleaceae; genus Ligustrum; species Ligustrum vulgare. Next base: position 2,892,477 of record OY743182.1, on the reverse strand, counting down.
TCTATGAATGAATTCTCTGTCTCCTTAACAGCTGAGCTTTCTTCTCCATCAGAAAAATTGTGTCCAGAATCGAGTACAAATATGATTTCATATTTGTATTGATTGGTGTTAACATCCATTGTTGTAACTTTGATGTAGAATAGATGATCTTCATTATCAATGTGAATAACTTCATCAATGCTTGAAAGTGGTTCCTGAGTTTAAAAAGGATGGAAATTAGCAGGTTTTAAGATTTTGCTTAGTAAATAAAAATTGTTAGTGGGGTATATGTCTACTTACTTTATTGGAATGGATCATTAACTGCTCTGCGGTGCACTTCAATAGTATTTCAGCTGGTTCCCCGATGACAGTTGCAGTGAGACTTCCAGTTTTGTCTTCCAGTAGAATAGTAGCATTTGCTCTATGGATATTGATTATTAAGTTATTCAGGTGGTAGAATATAGTTTATATAAAAATGTGATGTCTATGAAATAGTATCCAAGAAAAATGCGAGGCTTCAAAAGAATGTTGATAGTGTTACCTAGGAACAGCTTTTGCAAAAGGATATTTGCAATAAATACAATGAAAAGTTTCATTGAAGTCAGCATGGGTGACCTTGTTGCAGTTGCTACATGACATGTACCAGAATGATTGGTTCTTTATCGAAAAGTTTGAGTTTGCTTGAATCCAGTAATACTTACTCTGTGAAAGTAAATTAAATTGATGTAAAGTGTGTGTATTGTTCGCTCAAAATAGTGTACCGCAAGCGCACGGGTCGCGTACAAGTAATAAAGTGGACTTTTTGAGTCCGGATTGTCGATCCCACGAGGAATGTTTACTTTAGATTATACAACTTTAATTAATTTAATTCTAATAATAAAAGAAACACACAATTAAAAGATGGATTTTTGTAAATTCTAAATTAAAGAAAATAATTCTAAACCGAATTAAAATACGGAAAATGAAAGATAAAACGTGGTTGGGATTCATGATTTCATTTAACCGTCGCCTAATTAATTTATCAACATGCAAATTAACAAATTACTCATTTACAATGTTAGACCCGATTTTCCAAGCTTAGCCAATTACCTCTCTCGAGTGAAATCAACCCTAATCAATTGGTCTAACCTACTATATCTCTATGTCGATTAAGGCCCAATCAATTGCATTAACTCTTTGTGAAAATAGCTCAAAGGATCATCTAGGGTTTAAGGTATATCTCTATCCTTAACAAGAACCTAGAGCACTTGTTATTTGGTCTAAAATGCATAATATCTCTCGATTATCATACACTTCACAAAACACATATTTGGTGATCAAGCAAACACATGTAATAATCTCAATAACAAACACACATGAAATAAGCATTTAATCAAATAGCAAATATTAAAATTAATCCAAACTAGGTTAAATTCCATCAATCATCCCAACATTAAATTAGCTAAACATGAGTTTGAGAAATGAAAATGAAAATAACATTAAGCAGTAAAACTAAAAAAAACCGGAATTTGAAGATTGTGGAAATTGCATCAAGGTCCTCCAACTATCAAGCTGTTGCATTTCAGTCCATTATCTTCCAGCTTTGTGCAAATCAATCCAGCCATGGCAGCATTCTCCATTGCAATCCAGTACCTCCAGCACCAGCACCAGCAACAGCAACCTTCTCCAGCACCAGCACCAGCATCAGCAACCTTCTCCAGCACCAGCAGCAGCACAGCAACAGCACCAGCAGATTTCCAGCACAACAGATTTCCAGCAGCTCCTTCTCCAGCACCAACAGCTTCCCAGCAACTCCAGCAAATCAGCAACAGCACCAGCAGATTTCCAGCACAGAAACCTCCTTGCAGTCCCTCAGTTTCAGCAAATCAGCACAGCAGAATCAGCAACAACCAATTGGTAGCAACTTCTTCTTCTCCAGCAATCAGCAAATTTCCAGCAGCTCCAACACTGCTTCTCCAGCACCAGCAGTGAGAAATTGTTCTCCAAGATTTATGAAGTAGTTGGAAAGAAAAGAAAAAGAAAAGACAAAGAAAAGAAAAGAAAAAAAAAAGAAAAAGAAAAGAAGAGGAAGAGACTGCGCAGCTCCAGCAGAATGAAGAAGAGGACGTCCAGAATCTGTCCAAAAATCAGGGTTTAATGCCAAAGTTTAGAGAAATTGCACCCTTGGTCCTTGGAGGTTTGAAAGTTGAGCAAAACAGTCCCCAAACTCTATTTTTCTCTTAATTGATGTGTCCAAGCACAAAAATATGTGGAAAAGTGAGAAAACAGATTTTAAAATGTTTCCAAGCCCCTCAACTTTTATTTTGCAGCCCAAGTCCTCAACATTTAGCACTTGTGCACTTTGGTCCCCAACTTCATCTTTTTGTATGGGATTGATCAATTTTCACTCAAATTCGTAAATTAAGCAATCATTTTGCTTTCTCTTGTGGTTTTATCCTTGAATTTGAGTAGTAGACCTTGATCCTCAACTTTTTGGGATGTTACAATTGAGTCCTCAAACTTTTGATTTCTTTCAATTTGGTCCTTGAACATCGAAATTGCTCTTCTTTTAGCTCAATTGCTCTCCAATCTTGTCTATTTTCTTTCCAATTGAGTTTGTACCTAATTGTACAAGATAAACACAATTTATAAGTAGATATTTGCTCAATTTGTCAATTAAAGTGCTAATTTAAAGGCAAAATAAGTGTGTAGAACACACTTATCACACCCCCAAACTTGAGCTTTTGCTCGTCTCGAGCAAAATCATCTACTAGTGCAATCAAGTAACGTGAAATATAGATCAACAATGTTAGATAACTTGCAAATTACTCATGAGTGCAAAATTGTATAATCAATTCAAATGTGTAATTCCAAATAATGCTACCAAAAAGAAGTTCAGCTTATCCGATGTTCGATCGGTGTGTGTGTGCAAAGTCACTTTCAATTGTCAATTTAGTTTCGAGAATGTTGATGAGTAAAGAGGTATCAAGTCAAAACTACCCACCGTTAGTGGTCAATTCTTTTCTTTCCCACTCGTGACATTCATCCCCCAATAAATATTTTTCTTTCCTCTCCCGGGATGCAATTCTAGAGGGTACTCTCAAATCACTCTTTTCTTTTTCCACTCTAGTTTGGGTGTGTTTTACCGACAATCTCGACAACCTAGAAATGCGGTGACTCTCCACTAATGAGTGCTTCGACATTCAAATTTATACCAAGCAATTCAAACCCACTATTCATCTAAGCCCTTATGCAAGTACAAATGCATGATTTTTAACAACTAACATGATGCTTGCTCGTGACTTCCCCACTCCCTTAAGCTTTCTAATTGACCCATGTAGCGAGCTTTAGGTCGGCAACTCCCCGATTTTTTAGATCAAAGGGTACCAGGTTTCAAAATACCCCTACGGACTTATTAACTCGAGTCAAAAAGGCTACGAAGTGGGGTAGACTTATTAAGCAAATGCAATGATAATGTGCTTCTTTTTTTTTCAAGTGTGTGTGTGATGTGAGTACCCTACTCATTAAGCTTTCTAATTGACCCATGTAGCGAGCTTTCGGCCGATGACTCCCAAGTTTTAAACTTAAGGCACCAAGTTTCAAGATACTCCTACGGGCTTAATTACTCGAGTCAAAAAGGCTTCGAGATAGGGCAATGCAATGCAAAAAATTAAAATGGGCTTAGAACTTTAGCATACGGTCATTACTTAGCTTATACTTGGTGAAATACACTCCACACAAAATTTATTTCCAACATGCATGGAATCACCACACGTCTAGGCCGTCTCCTTTACCGGGTTGACCACCCCCAAACTTGTCTTACAATAGGATCAAGAGATTTAGAGTTTTGGGAGACATTTGATAGGTTGATAAAAATTAACAATACAAGCTCACAACCTAATCCTTCTACTCCATTAACCTCTTCACCCTTCAACAATTCCCAAACTTCACCAACAATCAATCATGACTATTGTGCTCAAGATAATTATGATCTTGCATGGATAAGCATTTTGTAAAAGTAGACACAAGTAGCATATTGGTCATAAATCATGAATCAATAACAATTTTAAACATCTAAGTAATCCTGGCCACGGCAAGGCTATCTAACATGTCAATACACAATAGGAAATCACCCCCAAACTTGAAATGCACATTGTCCTCAATGTGTAAAATAGAATCAAAGTAAGAGGAAAGAAGTTACTAGACATCCCAAGAAGTGGTGGGGTACTCATAATTAGTCTTGGGCATGTGAAACTCTCATTGCAATCACCAACAATCCACTCCCAAACTTGTGTTGAAACCTCCAATCAATTGAGCACCAATTTCTCCAATGAGGCCTTTCATCGAACACCTTGTGAGCATCCTATGAAAACACAAGAAAAGAGTAGATATTAAGTGGTGAATGACCCAAAGATTTAAATCACATTCAACATCTCAATTCTAACTCATAAATCCAATGTAATTTGCTCATCCACACCAATATTAAATCACCCTTGAAGATAAAAGACAATATGAACCAAGTGATTTAAAAATGAGTTTTAAGCAAATTTTGACTTTGAAAGTTTGATATGAGTATATGTTAGAATTAAATGAGAATGCATTAGAGCTATTTCACACTACCCAACTTGAGGAAAATAAATATAGAAGATAGAGACTTGGCCCAACCACTTATTTGCAAGAAAGTAAATAAAATGCAAGAAAGTAAATAAAATGCAAAAAAAATAAAAATAAAGCAAGTAAAGGATAGAGAATGGGTTGCCTCCCATTAAGCGCTTATTTTTAAAGTCATTAGCTCGACTCTCCGCATAAGCACTTCATGGCACTTTAAATGAAGCTTTTGATGTCCTGCCCATTGTGCCTATTCTGGATTTGCTCCACTCTTCAGTTGTGCGAAGCACTTGCACCTTGCTCTTCCCAAAGTCGTGGGACTTGCCTATTCCATCCAATTCAAACTCAATAATGTAGACTTGCTCCTCCTCAAGTGGTTTAATCACGAAATCAATTATTGGACAATCAATGAAGTTGAGAGTATTTGATTTGTTCTCTTCTTTATTAATTTCCAATTCTTCATGTGATTCTTGTGTGATTAAATTATCATTCTCTTCAAGCTCATCTACATTAGTTAATGTTTCCTCGGATTGAATGATCGATTCAAAATATGAATCCATGGGCAACGGCAAGTTTTTCCTATTTATCCCCAAGAGTGGATCATACCCCCACATTTTAAATCCTTCCCAATACATGTAATCTCCCATAGGCATATCATCATCATCCAACTTGGAAAGCTCATAGTAATATTTTGCTAGTACCTTCTCATTCAATAGTGGAGGACCATCCCCCAAAAGAGTGATGTCCTCATCCCAATTATCCGGTACACAATCTCCTAAGAGCATGTAACTCACATCCGATGTATCAATTGCTTGTTTTCGGCATTTCAAAAATTGTCTAAACCCAATAAGCTTCGACGTAATCAAACTATTGCCCGAAAACAAACATTGTCCATTACAATGCATCTTGTAACAAATTTCACAACTTGAATATTCTTCAAGCATGTATTCATCACCCATGTTGAGATTGTTCATTGCAATTGCTTTCCTATTTTGCCAATGTTAGAATCAAATATGCATAGAAAGAAAACCAAACACAAGAGAGATTAAAATTGTGGTGGTTAACCAAAGATAATAAAATAAAACATAAAACAAAAATAATTACAAATTGTTAAAACTAAAATTAACTAAAGTAATAATCAAAGTAAAAACATTCCCCGGCAGCGGCGCCAAAAACTTGTTCGCTCAAAATAGTGTACCGCAAGCGCACGGGTCGCGTACAAGTAATAAAGTGGACTTTTTGAGTCCGGATTGTCGATCCCACGAGGAATGTTTACTTTAGATTATACAACTTTAATTAATTTAATTCTAATAATAAAAGAAACACACAATTAAAAGATGGATTTTTGTAAATTCTAAATTAAAGAAAATAATTCTAAACCGAATTAAAATACGGAAAATGAAAGATAAAACGTGGTTGGGATTCATGATTTCATTTAACCGTCGCCTAATTAATTTATCAACATGCAAATTAACAAATTACTCATTTACAATGTTAGACCCGATTTTCCAAGCTTAGCCAATTACCTCTCTCGAGTGAAATCAACCCTAATCAATTGGTCTAACCTACTATATCTCTATGTCGATTAAGGCCCAATCAATTGCATTAACTCTTTGTGAAAATAGCTCAAAGGATCATCTAGGGTTTAAGGTATATCTCTATCCTTAACAAGAACCTAGAGCACTTGTTATTTGGTCTAAAATGCATAATATCTCTCGATTATCATACACTTCACAAAACACATATTTGGTGATCAAGCAAACACATGTAATAATCTCAATAACAAACACACATGAAATAAGCATTTAATCAAATAGCAAATATTAAAATTAATCCAAACTAGGTTAAATTCCATCAATCATCCCAACATTAAATTAGCTAAACATGAGTTTGAGAAATGAAAATGAAAATAACATTAAGCAGTAAAACTAAAAAAAACCGGAATTTGAAGATTGTGGAAATTGCATCAAGGTCCTCCAACTATCAAGCTGTTGCATTTCAGTCCATTATCTTCCAGCTTTGTGCAAATCAATCCAGCCATGGCAGCATTCTCCATTGCAATCCAGTACCTCCAGCACCAGCACCAGCAACAGCAACCTTCTCCAGCACCAGCACCAGCATCAGCAACCTTCTCCAGCACCAGCAGCAGCACAGCAACAGCACCAGCAGATTTCCAGCACAACAGATTTCCAGCAGCTCCTTCTCCAGCACCAACAGCTTCCCAGCAACTCCAGCAAATCAGCAACAGCACCAGCAGATTTCCAGCACAGAAACCTCCTTGCAGTCCCTCAGTTTCAGCAAATCAGCACAGCAGAATCAGCAACAACCAATTGGTAGCAACTTCTTCTTCTCCAGCAATCAGCAAATTTCCAGCAGCTCCAACACTGCTTCTCCAGCACCAGCAGTGAGAAATTGTTCTCCAAGATTTATGAAGTAGTTGGAAAGAAAAGAAAAAGAAAAGACAAAGAAAAGAAAAGAAAAAAAAAAGAAAAAGAAAAGAAGAGGAAGAGACTGCGCAGCTCCAGCAGAATGAAGAAGAGGACGTCCAGAATCTGTCCAAAAATCAGGGTTTAATGCCAAAGTTTAGAGAAATTGCACCCTTGGTCCTTGGAGGTTTGAAAGTTGAGCAAAACAGTCCCCAAACTCTATTTTTCTCTTAATTGATGTGTCCAAGCACAAAAATATGTGGAAAAGTGAGAAAACAGATTTTAAAATGTTTCCAAGCCCCTCAACTTTTATTTTGCAGCCCAAGTCCTCAACATTTAGCACTTGTGCACTTTGGTCCCCAACTTCATCTTTTTGTATGGGATTGATCAATTTTCACTCAAATTCGTAAATTAAGCAATCATTTTGCTTTCTCTTGTGGTTTTATCCTTGAATTTGAGTAGTAGACCTTGATCCTCAACTTTTTGGGATGTTACAATTGAGTCCTCAAACTTTTGATTTCTTTCAATTTGGTCCTTGAACATCGAAATTGCTCTTCTTTTAGCTCAATTGCTCTCCAATCTTGTCTATTTTCTTTCCAATTGAGTTTGTACCTAATTGTACAAGATAAACACAATTTATAAGTAGATATTTGCTCAATTTGTCAATTAAAGTGCTAATTTAAAGGCAAAATAAGTGTGTAGAACACACTTATCATGTATCAAATGTAGTATGTATTAGAACATAACGGATTGAGATTTTGTTACCCCCAGCTTTCTGCTTCGTATACTTTTAATACTTGAAATTTTTTTGGGGGCTGGAGGAGACAGCTTTGTTGGAGTTACTACAAGCATGGGCTTCTCCAGTGCAATGTCGTTCAGTAGTTTAGCATGGTTTTCAATCCTAAAACAGCAGCAACAGAAAAAATAATCATAAAAAATGATATATGGAACTATATGGGCTTTGAAGTAAAAAATGATAAAAAATGATATATGGGCTTTGAAGTAACATTTTAAAGATCATAAATAGCAGATCATTCTAGAATTTAAATATTTCATTGTATCTAAATTCAATACAAGAAACAAATATCAAAGGCCAAAAACTTGAAAACAGTTAAAAGGCATTCAAAAAAGAGCATAAATAAATGACATACCCAACAAAAAAATTAAAAGCACTCATCCACACAGCATGATAGAAAAAAAATACTCATCATAACATTAAAGAGTAGTATTCCTAAAAAAATTCTCAACATGCAAAGCCTAACCAATAAAAATCACCCAGAAAAATTGAAAAGCATACCTCCATCACAATTGTAGAAGTCCCAATAGATTGAAATCAAAATCCACGTTCGACCACAGAAACGGCAACACGGAGAGCTCGACTGAGTGTTCTAAATAGAGCTATGAAGAATGTTTTAGGGTTCATGCGTGAGAAAAGAAATGTGGGACAAAATATTATAAATGGTGGGATATCTACCATATCATAGTTCCAAGCAATATTATCTTATTGTTACTGCTATAAATGCATTGAGAATCAATTTCCATGCTAAAGAAAAATGACTGGTATTATTTTTTTTTAAGATTTCCCAAGCTGGATAGGAGTAAAGTGGGGTAAAATTTGGGAAATACATTCTCAATAATTATTACCTAACCTATCAGATATGCAGCCTCAGATACAAAGAAATTAATTCACTTAATTCCATATGAGGTTGTAATAATATATAGAAAAGTGGAAATATGACATCAATTAATGTTTAAAGGCTTAAAAATATATCGAGATTATATTCCTAAAAAAATTAAAAAACTCTGCAAAACTTCTTATTAGAACTCCAATGCCAAAGCATATAATATATTTTGTAAAATATATTGTTAAAAATGGAAAAAAAAAAAATTATTTGACTTTGGAGATGTACAATCTACCAACATGGAATAGTGACTTAAAGACAGAGAAGCACATTTTACGCAATACAAGGAACCAAAACAAATCATTTCCAGCATCTAGCGCAACAAGGAAAGAAGTGGTTGGTTTTTGTACATCAATCTGTGTATAATGCAACGTGCAAAAGAATAATCATGTATGAGTCAAATATTAAATTTAGCTATAGAATGAAAATATGACATAGACTTCATGGAAAGAACATATAAGACATGTTGTCTAGTTTTATTTGAGACATCATTGTTCAGTACTTTCAATTCCCATTTTACATTGAATAATTTTCTTAAGACAAATAAGATTTTTTTTTTTTAAGCCATGGAAACAACCATGGGGCCTTCAACCATGTCGTAAGTGAAGAGGTCACAAAGCAAACATCTAAATTTAGATATTCGATTCCAAACATAACAAATGAAATACCAAATTGGAGATCAAGATTTTACTTTTCCGCTTTCTCAAGCTTTTCCATGGATATTTTTTTTCATATGGGTTATTTTAACATGTAATGCAGCAAGAATTATTAAAAAATAAATATACAAGTACATTGAAGTAGCATTCTGCTTTAGCCTGCTTAGAAGGGGAGAAGGATTTCACAGATCTTTCTAGATATTGGAATCGAACTTAATGAATTCAAATAGTCACCAATTGTTGGAATTGAACTTGCAGAATTCCAATACCAAATGAACATTTAACACCTTTTGTACAAGTCTGTTGGCTACCATTAAGGCCATTGTTTGATATTTCCCCTACGATCAACATGATTTAGCAAGTTAATAATACAAAACATTTCAAGTAACCTGCCACTGAAACAAATTAAGCAAACTAAGAGAAATATTAAAAAACGATTAATTGAAGCAACGAAATCCAGATTTAACAATAACATCTATTTTTTTTACTCGACCTAAACAATCCAATAAGCATGTAAGTTGACCTACCAAAGGACATGGGGGATATGTTTATGTATGAACATTGCCCACTAAATAGACTATATACCTTGGTTACTTTGATATGTAGTAGAAAAATAACTCCCCCTGTCTTATTTTTTGTGAGAAAATAAACAGAGACCACTTCAGCAAATACAAAGTACTCATAACTCGAAAGCACTTTTAACATCTCATTTTTCATTTTGAGAAGATAACTTACTTCTTTGAATTGCTTTTAATTCGCTTCATTTGAATTTTGCATCATTTTCTGCAAAACAATAAAAAATTCTGTAAAATACGTGAAACCCTGATAAAAAACAATCACCAAGAAATGACATTAAAAACATTAACAGGAAATAGCTATTGTACCCTGATTAGCTTAGGAAAAAAAAATATCACAAAAGATTTACCATTTGATGGGAACGAACAACCATGTTGATTGTTGATCCCTCAGTCTCTCTATTATGCACCCCTTCTTCTTCTCCTCTTAATCTCTTCCTTGACATCATCCACTATAAATTCATCATTCTCATATTCATCTTGCCCTTCTTCTGCTCAGAAACACCAACATGTAGAAAATTGTTCATCCTGTGTACATTTTCCAGAAAATATATTAAAAATTGCACAAAATAAAATGACGTGAAGAGATATTTAAAGTACCCAATAATAAAATCCATCGAAATTAAACCTGCAATAATTTCAATTGTAATAACAGTTAATTCCTAAGAAAACAAAAGATTTAAGCACATATAATCTTTAGAAATCAATAGACGGTATAACCTAAAATTAATTCCTAAGAAAAAAAAAATTTAGGCACATATAAACTTTAGAAATCAATAGGCGGGATAACCTAAAAAATTGCTATTTTAATTGCGTGCAAGAGAAAACAGTATAATGAATTGATCCAGATTGAAAAATCCAGCTAAGATCATAGTCTATTTGTCAATCTATGGCCACAATCCACACATCAAACAAAATAAATAAAAATAAATTAACACAACTAAATATAAATATATCGAAAGAAAATGGCATAATCATGCTCCTGTACCATCTTCTTCATCATCGTCATTGCGGCGATCCACCTGGTCTCTCTCAGGTTCATTATCTCTCTCTTCTTCGTACACTTCAACTTCATCTGCTTTTACCAAAAATACATCTATTAAAGATAAATTCCCAAATTTGAATTATAAAAATTATAAATTTTTCTCTTTTACAACACCAAAATACAATTTACAAACACACACACTAAGTGTGTAAATTATTTGAGATGAAAGCGTAAATTCAGATTGATCTCTATAACTCCCCACCCAATATATATTAAAAGAGAAGGATCAATAATGAATAACCGAGAATCAAAAAATATAGCTGAAAGTACGTATCAAGCATCATAATTGCGTTATGGTTACATGCATGAACATAAAGAAAAACAGTTTTTAGCCTGAAGAAACATCTTAAAGATGACAAAATGGAAGCAATGTCCTTACTGAACAACCATTGGAAATAGTATGAGAGATTGAGGTAATTTTTGTACAATAATTTTATAGTCTAACCATCAACAAATGCTTAAAGGGTGGAAGCAGTGTCCTTACTGAACAACCATTGGAAATAGTTTGAGAGATTAAGGTAATTATTGTATAATAATCTTATAGTCTAGCCATCAACAAATGCTTAAAGGGCTACAACTGCTAAATTTTCTTGAAGACTTGCTTAAAAATATATGACTTCATGATGATAAAATATTTTGAATTGTAGTTATATTGAAGGTTATGGATCTTACCATTGTGAAGTGGTCCATGTCTCCAGCTAATGCCTAAATATTATTAAGGGATAGATACTCATATCTTGATTCACTGTTTATATGAAATATATGAACGCACATGGGAGCTTTACATTTAAAGCGTATAAATGAATGTTGTATGTAGAGTTTGATCTTTAAATAAGTTTATGTCCTATACATGATATGCTTAGAGTAAAATGCGTGTCTTTTGAGATACAATTAAAATACATGTTTGTTTGTAATTTGTATGACAATGGCAATACCTGATAGTGAAGTTTATGAAGGATGCAATAAATCAAGAATATCTTTGTAGACAACATTCTTTGTGCATGTAGTATGAGTTCTATATTGTTCTGATGGCTTTATAAGAACTTTAATACACCTGCTTGTTGTAGCTCTTGACAAAGCAACATATAACTGCCCGTGTGAAAAAACTGGTTCCGGAAGATAAAGTCCAACGAAATCTAAAGTTTGACCTTGAGATTTGTTTATTGTCATAGCAAAATAAGGACGAATTGGGAACTGAGTTCGTTTAAAAGGAATTGAAGTTTTATCAGTTTCAAGTGGTATGAATGGAATTCTAGGTAAGAAGACACGTTTTCCACGATATTCTCCAACAGCAATCTCTGCATCAATTACATTTCTTTCAAAGTTTCGACAAACAAGTCTTGTGCCATTACATAAACCTTCAGATGGATTAATGTTTCGAAGTAAAATAACAGGACAATATTTTTTTAGTAAAAGTTCATGTGGTGGGATACCATTTGGAGTTAATGTGTTTAAGAAATCTTCTTGAATACTTTGTTCAGACTTATCAAGCGCTTCATCGAAGCTAAAATATGTAAATATTTCGCCAGGAATCTCGTTTAATAAAAGATTATTAATCTTATCAACACATTCATTTTTTGGAGTTAAAATGACTCTGTTAATCATAGATTCCAAATTCTCAGCGAAATTTTTTACGTTTGGAAAAACTATATCAATCAAATTTTTAAGAGATTTTATTTCTTCTTCAAAATCTAATGTTATATGGGGGAGAAGTTTAATCATTTTGCATGAATGTTTTTCTTCTGCACCATCTCCAACGGAAAGTATATATTTAGAAAATTCAGGATCAAATTGAGCTCTCATGTTTTGAACTAATTGTATCTTAGTAAATAAAGGCCATAAGGTAGAAGAAACTAAACTTGCTTTTATTATATCTTCTTTTGTTCCTTTTGGAATTATTGGCAACACTTGACGAAAATCTCCTCCTAACACAACGACCTTTCCACCAAAAGGCTTGTCTAGGTCAGTTATATCACGCAACATTTTATCTAATGCTTCAACAGTACAACGATTCACCATTGGTGCCTCATCCCAAATGATTAATTTAGAAAGTCTAAGAAGGCATGCTAAAGCGGATTGTTTACTTATTGAACAACTAACGTCAGCATCTATTTCAAGTGGTATTTTAAATCTCGAATGTGCAGTTCTTCCACCTGGTAATAAAGAAGCAGTTACGCCTGATGAAGCTGTGGCTAGAGTAACTAATTTCTTAGACCTCACAGTTAATAATAAAGCCTTATATAAATATGTTTTACCTGTTCCACCAGGTCCATCAATGAAAAACATACCATTCTTCTCATTAAAAACATGGTCTAAGATTGTGTCGTAAGCTCTCTGTTGTTCTGTGTTCAAAGAATGTTGATTAACATTATGATTTGTTGTACTTGAATGTCGTATTTCTTCATCAATCATGTTATTTAATATTTCATCATCCGACATAACTATATCAAAAGGTACTAAGGAATAATCATTTATATTTTTACCCATTGGTTCCAAGATTGTGTGTATAAATTGCAATGCTTTGATTTCAGCAATATTTTGTGACCTTTTTTCGTGCATAAAATCTTCTATCATGTAATCTTTGAATTTATCCCATAACATACGTGGGTTATCAGGACCACAAAAAGCTAATATAGTAGCAAATAATCGACGTAATGAGATAGGCATTTGATAAACTATTGCCTTAGCTAAAGAAAGTTCACAATAATTATCTCCACGCAATAAACCGTGTAAAAGAGCAGACTCGCGAAAATATGATGTGAATACATTGTTTACTATTCTTAATTCTTCAAATGATTTTGCTCCTTTAATGTGGTTTAAAAGGAGACGTAAGTAATATCTTTCACCTTCAGAAGGATTTGCTATAACTATCCTGCCTATCACACTTTGTTGTTTCCGAGGAGTCCAAGTTCGACTTGTTTGATCCCATACAAAAAAAGAAGGGAAATCACGATATAATATAGTGCGAGCTTTTTCATTGGTTATATTAGCTCTAAAATATTCTGTTAGCATAGTTCTTTGAGTAAAATCTTGACTAATAATTGATTTTAAGTTATCAGTTTCTTTATATACAACTGATTGCTTGTTCTGAAGATGCAATTGTAATGAAACCACTGATGGAGATATTTCAGATAATATGAATCCATAAATTCTCCACATTGCTTCAGGTGGAGATATCCATCTAGCAGATTGGTATGTTGAAATTTCATCAATTTCAACATCTGTGTTATGATCTTTTATAGAGAAAGCCACTCGATCATGCCCTTTGTACACATATTTGTAAAGATATTTTACAGCTTTTACAGTAGAACATACCTCAACATTTATATGACAATCATATTTGCTAGTCAAATATGGATTATAAGGTACGACCCATCTATTGTCCAGTATTTGTCCTCTAACTTTAACCTTATTACCATCGTCACGACGTCTATATCGTGGGTAAGAATCATTTCCTAAAGAAGTTGTCGTGGCATAGTCTCTAGGATACTTATTTTTGCATGATTTATTATTTACCATACAAATATTATTTGGATTTAATGTTCCACAAGGACCATGCATCATGTGCTTTACGACAATAGGGTATAAAAAAGGTTGTGTACTTTTTTCTGGGAGTTCGCAGCTAACTATGTTATCAACCATATCAATAGAAGTTATTTTTGATCCTGATTTAAAGATAAGTAAAAAATGAGCATGTGGAAGACCTCTTTTCCGAAATTCAATGACATAAATGTATGCAGCAATTGGACCTAAAATTTGACGTTTAAACAAATCCACCTTTAATTCTTCTAATTTAGCCTTGAAAACACGAGTTACTAAATCTGGCCTATTTTGTTTCTCATCATTGTGTTTTAGTTCTCTAGCTATTTCTTGCCAATTTGGGTTGCATGTGATTGTTAAAAAAACATCTGGCCGACCATATCTTTGTACTAACGACATTGCATCCATATATCTTTTTCTATTATCCCTTGGACCACCAGTAAACGACGATGGTAAAATGATTTTTTTACCTACCTTATGTGCTTGTGTTTCACCTATTTCAACACTGTCTACAATTCCTTGGTAAAGTTCTGATCGTATGATTTTTTGGTTGCTACGAAAGTAGTCTAATCTAGACGTTTCGATTTTAACGTACATATCAACAACGTACTGCTGTAAAAGTCTACCAGCGTGAAGTAATACACACTTACTTGGGCTGCGAATTTGCAACTTGTAACAGTAATATTCACGGCAAGAAACTTGCGATCTACTTTTTCGTCTGGTCATAACTGCATTGATTACAAATGAAATGAATGACAAAAAGATAAAAAAAATTGTTTTTATGGGGAAAAAATAAGGAAAAAATTTCGAACCTCTATTTTCTTTTTCTATAAGTTCATCTGCTGAACGTACGCTAGTAATGTTCGATAGACTATCTTCTATAACAGGATGTAATGTTCCTTTAAGACATCTTTCAATACCTTCATGCCATCCTGACTCTCCATGCGGGAAAAGTAACGGGTATTGTAGTGGATCATAACATCCAAAATAGTAATGAACCCTATGTGAAGTACCACAGTGCCCATGGATGAAAATATCACGTGTTCTAGTGGATGATGATGGATCTTCATCAACCCAAACAGCTGCTACCTGAGAAGCTGTTGGTGTATTGTAGACTCTTTGGTCTAGACCAGGGTCACGTCGTATTTGTATTTTACATGTTTCTAGCTTATCAATGTGACTTAACGAACGGAAAAATTTACAGTATGGATTGACTTCTAATATACTTATAAGCAAGCGTAAAATTGACTCACAAGATTTGTTTGAGTTATTCAATCTATTTTGTATCTCATGTTCAGTATCATAAAAATACAATTGTAAGTAACTTGGATTTTTGTCATAAGGTAATAACTGGTTTACATAATGGTAAACTTGACCTTGAACCCTAAATGTATAGATGCCTTTATTAGCTCGACAAAGTTCTTTGTCATATTTTACGCCAAATGACGTAAATGCGAAATGATTGTTGTAAGTACGTGCAATTTTTTTGAACTGTAATGAGTCATCTGAATTAGAGGTAAATAGTTCATACAATTTTGTTGGTGTGTCATGTATGTGTAATTTAATCTTACCATCAGAACAACAAAAACCCTTGGATTCCTTAACAAATTTTTGTGCATTACAGAACTTACAAATTGTTGGTATAGGAAGAACATAAGAAACGGTAGGGAGCTCGTTTAGATTAAATTTTTTTTGACGAGAATTGTTTGTAAAACTGTCATCATTGTATGGCGATTCTTCATTTGAAACAAGAACGAGGTGATCGATTGATTCACCATCAATTCTATGTTCATGTGTGATGTTTGAGAGCAAAGCTTCAGTACACGTAGAAACTATAATAATAAAAAAAACTAAGGTCAATAAAGAGAGGAAGAACATATACTGTAAAGCACGCAAAAAAAAGGACAAATTCTAATTGAATCACACGAATACAAATTAATATACCTGTTCTATGTTGAAGTGGAGTTTCATCATGATTGTCAGTTGTAGATTCTTGAAATCGAAATTCATTGACTTGTTGTCCACCAACGTCTTCAACGACATGTACATTAGAAAGATACAACCGAACAATGTATTAGAAATATAGAATGTCGTAAATATAAATACCTTGTAGATTCAGTAATCGCCTAGATTTCCTGCGACACGTCGCATATGTTGGCTTTCTTTTGGGTTGTTTATTTGACTGTTTAGTTGATGGCGAACAAATAACGGATACATCATGTTGAAAGTGTTCATCTGCAAAATGTAAACGTAAAAGTAAAAATTTAAAATATTGATTTCACACAGACAATTAAATTTGGAAAACAAAATATGTATGTAACTCTATGCAATCTACGAACATATATAATTTTAGTACCGGTACGCTTATCCATTAGCACGGTAGTTTTTAATTTGACCACATGGCAATTAAGGAACTGCATTAACAAAAAAACAAGATTAGCACCCATTAAAATGCTAAGATCGAGGAAAAATGGAAACATTTATGAAAATACAAAACAAGATAGAGAATACAAGTGCATTAATTGGAAACAAAATTCAAAATTGAAAAAGAAGATTATAAACTGGAATGTCTCCAAGGAAAAATGAAATTATAACTACTACACCCAACTATAATTAGGTTTTGAAAAGTTCAGCATACGTAGAATGCAATGCAATATCAGAATCACATATAAACATGAATTAAAGCAGGAAAACAAATTATGTCCCCAATAGGACTATCGAAGAAGGAAAAATTACGATGCTTACACATTTACTTGCAGGATTATGAACTAATCATTCTACCCAACATACCTGTAAACTTGAAATCTACTTTTCAAACATTATTTCTCTGGGGACACACAAATATATCAATACTGACATGTATTTTAAACAATGGCCTGAATGTATAGTTTACAACAATAATTTAAAAGTATGATTATGCATGTCTACACACGCATCAGGTAATTTAGAGAGTTAAAATAGCAAGAGAAAGTACAAGCATGACTTCATGAACATAAAACTTTGCAAGAATGAGATTTTTCCCAATGTAAATAAAACTTACGTAAATGCTAAAGAGAAGCAAGAAACAGGTTAAGAGATCATTTTACTCTTAATACATTAAGCTTGAATGTCAATTTTAATAATTACTGTCATAAATTTGTATATAAGCTACTTGTTTTTTTCTGTTCTGCAGAAGATCACATCCAAGCAGAACAACTCGTTTTGATAATTTTCTGTGTAATTTGCACGTTAATGACCACATTAACTTAAATACAAACATTGCCTCAAAAGCAGTAACTTGCAAGTAGAAAAGCTCCTACTTTGATATGATCGAGATATGCTTAGACATATATCTATGAACCAATCAAAAAATAAAAGGGAAAAAAGAACCTTTCAATTTGGCATTTCCTCCTCAAAATTTCTAATAATATCCTCTAAACAGAATCTAGTTAGTCCCAGAATCCTATATTTTCGTGCTTCTTACCCAACATCGGCTATGGTATCAAAGCCAGCAAAATGCACCATGTTTTAAAGGGTTAGAAATAATTAAACCATAATGTATCCAAGATCTAAAGAATATACACTAAATCATAATACAGATTAAAAAAGGGAAAAAAATCTACGAATCAAAATACATGAAAATCTTAGCACGGTCGAAGCAACACAAATCAAATAACGACATAATGCAATAGAAGAAAAAGGATTTTGAAATAAACTTACCGATGAAAGCGATGAATATCAACGCGGAAAAAAATTGGATTTCGAGAGCCTTCAACCGATTATCGAAAGCTATAAAACCGAGATAAATTATTTAGGAAATTCTGGGCAACTGTTCGGGTTTTATATGACAAATAGCGAGGCAGATGTGTTCAGATCTGTGTGTGTGCGCGCGCGAAGAAAATACAGGAAAAATGCCAGGAGATGCTAGTATTGAAGACGGCAGGGATGTGCGTGAAAACGGCAGAAGAGAGGAGACAGATGTGTTTGAAAATCGCAGATGCTGTAATGCGTATATGAAGACGACGGACGCTTAGATCAGTAGAAAGCGATGAAGACGGAAAAAGGCGACCAACAGTGGAGAGCTATGCGGTGAAATGAAATGAGAAGGAAGAAACCCTAGAAGATTTTATTTTTGATTGAAGCCTCAACAATTGCGGCTAAAAGTCACCACGGCTCCAAATGAAATACGGAAATCATGTTTTTTTTTTTAACTTCCAACTCAAATTCGGCTCCAGCCACTAAATATGTCTCTTGTTTGGCTTTCAACTAAAGCTAATGAGGTAATAAAAATTTGGCCATGTGGCTTATGAATAGTGACAAGAAATCCTACTCTTATAATATACTAGTGGTCTCCCGTGCGTTGCACGGAATGTGGTAATAATTATGTATGTAATAACGTTGATGGATCAAAAGAAAATAAGTCTCCTAAAATATATTACTTAGAATTTGAACACTACATTAAAACTCGAATAAGATCACATGTGCTAGATTCTACAATCATTAATAGACTCACAAGTTGTGACCAATCTTCATTCATTTCTCTGACTTAAATCATAATCAACAATGTCTCGTAAGAGAAATTAAGTTCTAGACTTATGAGAAAAGGAAAAATGAAAAATCGATCAAAAGTTGAATATAAAAAAATACAAAAACGGAACACAAAAATAGAAACGATGAACAATGGTGATTTGGACAATCGATCAAAATTTGAATAAGTACTACATACAAAAAAAAAAAAGAACCACACAAATAGAAATGGTGAACGGTGGTGATTTGGGAAATTCATATTACTTGTAGCAGTTTCTGGATGACGATGATAACGCACGAGATGTGATAATAATTGTGTATGTAATAACGTTGATGGGTCGAAAGAAAATAAGTCTCCTAAAAAATATTACTTAGAATTTGAACACAATATTAAAACTCGAATAAGGTCACATATGCTAGAGTCTACAATCATTATTAGACTCACAAGCTGTGACCAATTTTCATTCATTTTTCTGACTTAAATCATAATCAACAATGTCTCATAAGAGAAATTAAGTTCTAAACTTATGAGAAAAGGAAAAATGAAAAATCGATCAAAACTTGAATATAAAACAGATACAAAAAAGGAACACAAAAATAGAAATGGTGAACAATGGTGATTTGGGCAATCGATCAAAACTTGAATAAGTACTACATACAAAAAAGGAAGAACCACACAAATAGAAATGGTGAACGGTGGTAATTTGGGGAATGCATATTACCTGTAGCAGTTTTTGGATGACGGTGATTTGAAAAATGGTGTTCATCGGAAAAATGAGTAAAGACTATTGAATGAAATGGGGGAGTACTACATAGCATGGATGTTGCATGTTGATATGAAAAAAGATAGTTGCAAAATAAATTCTAAATTAAAAATAGAAGATAAAATATTAGGATATTTATGAGTTTTAACATCAGGCTTATGAATAGTAAATGAATAATGAAGTCCTTAACCTCTTTTATATATGTTTGGAAATTAAATAAAATAAGTTATTAGTTATTATATTACATAAATATAAATAAGTAGTTAAAAAGAAATAGGTAACACTGTAATAAAAAAAAAAGACATCACGATGACATCGGTCTTATAAATAGTAAATGAATAATATAAATAAGTTAAATTAGAAAGAAATGGATAACACTATTATATAAAAAATAAAAGAAAAAAAAAAAGATGACATCACAATTACATAAACCTTATGAATAGTAAATGAATAGTGTTTTTGTTTCTCTTCTTTTATAATAGTTAGGAAGGATAGGGATAAAATGACTTTTTCTTTTAAATAAAAAAGTGACATGTTTGGAAAAAAGTGACAATTTATAACTTTCTTTTATTTGTTTGAATATCACTTTTGTGTTCGATGCTGAGGCGATGAATACTCCCTAGCGCTAGATCGGTGAGAAATTCCAATACCTCTGTGTTCGATCCAAAAGGTATGTTCTTTCTCTCGTCATCCCACTAAATCAACAACAAAATTTAATACACCTTTCTCTTCGTAACCGATTGAACATATAAATCGAAGAAGTCTCATAACTACAGCACTACATAATAATCATTGAACATAAATATCCAGCTGAGGCATTAAAATCCTAAACCTAAAACACCAATATATTCGGTGGAAAATGAACCCAAAACATCAATCTTAATTTTTTTATCAGCAATAAGTTTTTGATATTTGATCAGAAATAACTGAACCAGAAGATGTAGTCACATTAACTGAAAAAGTTACACCACATTCGACTCCAACAGCTATCGTGGTGGAAACTTTAATGAGCAGCTGTAAGGGACGAGGGAGACCAGATTTATGGGCGATGCAACCACAAAGCACTGTGAGCATTGCTACTGGAATGATGGTAGAAATCACTACAACATCCAGCAAGAAGATACCACGAGGCTACAGAAGAAACAACTATTACAACAATGGGGCTGTAGGTTCAACAACCCGACACGAGGGCTAAGTGACAACAGGTTTATGGGTAGGGGGTGCCTCTCAAACCACTGTGAAAATTACTACGAAAACAGCGGCGGCCTGAATAGTTTCTAGCAACAATGAATACGGGAGAGAGTTTGATTTATTTTCAATCAAAGGCTCCACTGTCTTTACCAGCTACAAGAGGAGGAAAACTTTGAAGTTAGATTTAGGTGTTTTTGTTTGGAGTGGGCGGAAGTGTGGGATTACATAGCTAGTGTGATTTTTGGTTTTCGCTTGGAATGGGCAGAAGTGTGGAATTACAGAGAGTGGGTTTTTTGCTTGGAGTGGGCAGAAGTCTGGGTTTTATACCGTATTTTTTACGATGAGAAGACTTTTTAAATGTATTAATGTAATTAGTTCAATTTTTAGAGTATTTTGTGTAATTTTTTCTTTCTAATTTCTTCCCGGAGACACCCGTTTGGGGCTTGCTACACCCTTCCAGTTTTTAGCCTTCACTTCTCCCGCTTTTGACATCGACCTTCTTAGATGCGACGACTATCAGCGTTGACCACATGTGACCGTCGATCGACCACACCAAGTCTCAGTCCATGCACCTCCACTCCAACGCTTCTTAGTTTACATGTTAGTGACTTAGCCCTAGATTGTAGTAGCTTAATTTCAGTTAATTTTTTACGAGCCACTTGTGAGCCCCAACAAGTCCTCTTTATATTTGTGAGTATTTTGTATTCTACATTTCAGTTTTACTTTCACAGATCGATTATTTTGTTTAAATTTTGTTATTGGGAACGTTGAGGATAGTCGGTCAATGGTCAAAGACCTTCCTAACTCAACTATTATCCTGAATTTGTCCATGCTCATCACTATCGGATCCATGACACACCACCATTATCACCACTTCAATCCTGGTAAATAGAGGCAAATAAACCATTCACCAATCACCACCACCGTCACCACTATGAATTGCATGTGACGACGATGAAATGCGATTTCAAACTTAAAATTGATTCTGGAACTTGAAACCATATATGACCTGGATGCTTTATCCAATATAGGTGGTTGCCAGTAATAGGGTTATTTATAAACTAGTTGATAAAAAATATATTTTTTAAATCACTTTTTAATCATATATATTTTCTCAAATCACTTTTCAACCACATATTTTATCTCGAAAACATCACATTCTTTGTTTACCAACAAAAAAACTTTTACTAAATAAAGGCTTATGATACAAAGTTTCCTCATTGACAAGGATAAAACCTAAAAAACTCCTATCAAAATACCAACCCTGACAACCCCATTGACCATCCCCTAACATGGGGTTGGGAACGCTCATTATTGAGAGTGGACTCCTTGCACCCTCATGTGTGGGATCAGGGACGGAGCCAGGATTTTGAGTGAGTGGGGGCCAAAATTTTCAAATGGTGGGAGGCGGAGGCCTCCTCCCGGGGGTTCAGGGGCGGAGCCCCCGAAATTTTTTTAAACCAAAATGATTGAAACGACGAAACAATAAACCAAAAACTAAATTAAATTAACTAATAAGTAACAACTAACCAGTGTAAAGAAGTAATTCACAAAAGAAAAGACCTATAACTAAAAAGTAAATGTAACCTTCTAAGGTGGGTGATACTAGTACTAAGCATTGTATCTACTTCTTGCATAAACATAATGATTGTAGAGAGATAATTAAGATCAAAGGAAATAAATTTAAGTTGTCAATTCTTCTTCTTCTTCTTTTCTTTCTTTCTAATTTTTTTATTTTTTTTGGACTCAAAATTTTTTTTTTCAGTGGAAGCCTTGGCCCTCCCCACTGGGCCAAGGCTAGCTCCGTGGCTACGTAGGACTTATAAGTGAGGTTGTCAACCACATTGTTACAAACGTATGTATACAATACAATGTAGGTCTGGTTGTTTCTAAGCCTTTGTTCATTCAAGCAATCATTTCAATTTATAAACTAATTTATAAAAAATACAATTTTTCAAACCACTTTTTAACCGCACGTTTTACCTCAAAAATATAAATGAACCAATTTATAATGGCAAATAGTTAAAGAACGGAGCCTAAGTGTCTGTTTGGTATATGTAGTTTTTTGAGAATTTTGATTTTTGGGAAGTACGTGTGATTGAAAAATGATTTAAGTGAAAAGTAATCCAAAAAAAATATGTAATTGAAAATGAATTTGAGGAAAATATTGAAAAATGGTAGAGTCCAAAAAAGCACTTTGGTCCTTGAATTTTTGAACATTTTTTTCTCAAAACTCATCTTCAATCACACATTTTAATAGGAACCATCGTTTTCACACTTTTCAATATTTTTTTAACCATACATTCTTTCAAAAATCCAAATTTCCTCAAAAATATCTTACACCAAATGGTCTCTAAGTCTCTTGGAAAGCAGAGAGGCTGTCTCATGCTAAGCTCAGCTTTTAGGTCTGGGAATTTCTCCAGATCATCAAAATGTCCATAAACTTTCTGCAACCAAAACAAATATGTCAATCATATTTATTTTTACTTACACTGAAAATAATGTGCAAAAGGCGATCCCATACCCAATATTTGATTATGCAAGCATATTCAAACATACTTGTGTTAGAGAATTTATCACAGATAATTATTTATCTATGATCCAAAATAAATCATCATGCTGAATTATCAAGAATTAAATAACTGAAGCGGAAGCGTACCTTAATCAAACGTGATTCACGATGAACGATTTGACGGTTGGATCTTCCAAATCAATACGCAGTTCTTATTTTCTCTCTGATGATGGGATGTCAAAAAAGAATGAACAGTACGTAGGATTCAGGGACCATAACCGACTTTATATACTGAATTGCCAGTTAACCTAATTCGGCTCATCATGAATTAGGTAATGGCCTGGTATCTACACATAAAAGCTCATACATTAATTAGATGCATTAAAGCCCAATATACCAAATCCTTATTAGATCACTTTAAATGGGCTTAACCAAATTGATAGCATTTTATTCAATACACAATAATTCACATATAAGCCCACACGATTGATTAAAATCCTTACAATCTCCCACTTGGGCTATATGTGTAACCTTACAATTGTGTATCAATCATAACCTTATGAGTACTCAGAATTTTGCTATCATTACTGAATGTATCCCCAAACAATCCGGTCCATCAATTATATCAGCATAGGATCAAAGCGGCTTTTGCTACATTAATCGTAACTAAACCTATCAATGGTCACGTATATCGACATAACTGAATGACATGGATCAAGTATGGATGTGTAGCATGGAAATTACATGTAATGTAATCTTCAACATGCCTATTTCCAACTGGTCCAACTTTAGTGAGATCATCCTCAAACGAGTTCAGAGATAATAAACCTGAAACCTTACAGCTGTAAATAACTTTAACTTTAAATTGTATCCAAAAGGACAGTAAATGTGTCTAATGAACCCAAAATACAAACTCCCACTGAAACCGAATATCCTTAAGAAACACAACACCCATATGAGTAATGTACTCATGAAAGACCTTGGGTTGTAATACTTTAGTAAGCGGATCCGCAATTATGGAGTTTGTCCCAATGTGCTCTTATTGACACATGTGCACTCTAAACTGTATCCTTCACAACCAGGAACTTATG
Source organism: Ligustrum vulgare (assembly GCA_963555705.1). Taxonomy (NCBI): domain Eukaryota; kingdom Viridiplantae; phylum Streptophyta; class Magnoliopsida; order Lamiales; family Oleaceae; genus Ligustrum; species Ligustrum vulgare. Next base: position 2,867,923 of record OY743182.1, on the reverse strand, counting down.
TCGATGTATTTTGACTTAGTTGAGCTCCTGTTGTTACTGGAATATAAATCTGCTGAGTTATTGTAACAATATAACTTTAGTGGTCTTTCTTTACCGTACATAATACGCAGCCCAGTGACAAAATTTCGCAGCTATATTCCATAATTAGATGCCCCCAAAATTGCTACAACTGTGCTGCCAAGTGAAAGAAGCTAAAGTGTCTGTTAAGCACTCCATCTGGAAATAGATCCTCCAACTAGCAGATAGATGTAGCCTGATGTGGATCTTCTACTGTTTTGGCATCTAGTAAAAATCGAAATCATAATACCATATGATCTCCAACTGATCCGATTTTCTGTATGTGAGCATGTAATCTTTTGTTCTCTTTAAATACCTTATAACCCATGTTTGGTTGCTTTCCAAATGATCCATCCCAGGGTTACTTAAATATCTCCTTAGTATCCCAATAACGTATGCAATATCTGAACGGATACAAATTTGAGTATATATCAGATTCACATAGCTTAACTATATGGGAGCCTCTGCATTTCTTTAACTTCAAGATAACTTTTCGGGCATTAGTCGAGACTAAATTTCTCTCCCTTAGCGATAGGGCTGTCCCCTGATTTACTGTCTTGCATGCCAAACCTCTTAAGTACTTTATCGATATAGCCCTTTTGTGACAATTCAAGAATACCCCGAGAACAATCCCGGTGTATCTGAATTCCTAATACAAAAGAGACGTCACCAAGATTTTTAATTTCAAAATTCCTTGACAAAAAATCTCATAATTTTATGTGACATACCTATATCATTAGTGGCAAGCAATAATCAACATATAAAACCAGGACAATATACTTACTCCCACTAAACTTGTAATACAAACAACCATCAACAACATTAATCTCAAGACCAAATGAGATAATTACTTGATGAAATTTGTATTACCCTTAACGGGAAGCTGGCTTGAGTACATAAATGGATTTATTTAATTTGCAAATCATTTGCTTTGGGTCTACTGACACAAAGTTTTCTGATTGCACCAAATAGATCGTCCCATCAATGTCGCCATTGAGAAACGCCACCTCAGTATCCATTTGATGTAACTCGAGGTCAAAATGTGCAACAACCTAACTTTTCTGAAAGAGTCTTTCGTAGAAACCAAAGGGAAAGTCTCTTTATAATCAATGTCATCAATCTATGTAAAGCATTTAGATACAAGACGAACTTTATATCTTTCAACATTACCTTTCAAATCCCTCTTGGTTTAAAAATCCATTTAAGACCAATAGGCTTCGTACCTTCTAGTAATGGGACAAGATCCCAAACTTTATTGTCTTGCATATGCTTATACTCCCTATTTATGGCATCAATCCACTTTTGAGAGTTAGAACCCTGCATGACCTGATGGAATTGATTGGACCATCTTCCATCATTCCATTGTTTTCATTATGTTCTTGGAAAAATACTATTTAATTATCTGAAATAGCATTTTTCCCTTTCTCTCGTAGATCTCCTTAATGGCTTTAGTTATTGAGATTGTTGAGTTTGTACTTCTGAAATTTATCTTATTTTGGATGGGAGGTTCTTCAATATTGTCGAATTGAGGTTCCGGATATGCTTGTTGATCAATGACATGCATAAAAACTTGCACATTGTCAAAAGCAACAATAGGAATCAAAACCGATCATTCCTCGACTTATTCCTTAAAGACAATATCTCTAACCTTATTTCTCCCCCCAAACTCAACATCCTCAAAAAATGTTGCATTTCCCGTTTCAAAAGTTGACTTAAGTGTGGGATCATAAAATTAATAGCCCCTTAAACGCTTTATTTTCTTTATTTGTGTTCTTCCCCTTATCTTTAGAGGTATTTGCTAAGTGAATACTTTCAGTTCTGTCATGCTTCAACTTTTCTTCCTCTTGCACACAAAATAGAATGAGCTCATTTAGATTTCATTTCTCCCTTTAACAGTTATAACTGACCTTAAATTGACTGAATTGTGCAAGAAGCTTGCACACTATGAAATGGGCACATTGAGAGTCCATTTCTATTTTGAAAGTTATAACTAACCTTAAATTAACTATATTGTGCAGGAAGCGATATCAATACCAAATGCACGAGCAAGTCATTAGACAAGTCGAGTTTTAGTTCCTTAAGTTTTGAAGCAGTGTGAGACATCTACATGATGTACTCCCTTATTTTCCCATTGCCTTTATACTTTATTGAAATCAAGCTTTGCATAAGCGTGCTTGTTTCAGCCTTATCGTTTTTCGCAAAACATTTCTTAATTTTGGTAAGGAATTCATTGGCATCATTTACCTCCTTAGATACTATGCCACTAAAGGCTTCCAGAATGCCGCACTTAATGATCATGAGACTCACGTAATTTAAGCAATCCAACTTCTCAAAGTTCCTCATTTGATTAGATGAACTTTCATCCGTAAGAGGAGCAGGTTGCTCAATCCTCAGTACACGGTCTAGATCCATGCAGCCAACGAAAAAATAATATTCTTGTTTTGATCCTTGAAGTTTGTTCCATAAATACAGGGATTAAGTTTGAGCTTGTAGATATACTACTAGCAAAATTTGAAACCGAATAGAGAACATTTAAACAAAATAGCTCACATAAGTACCTTCTTATGCAAATCATACTTTCAAATAATGGTAGGGCCCATCAAAAGATACCTAGCACAACATCAATATTTAGTCTTTGAACATAAATATTGACTTGTAAGTGGTACTCTTGGTGTAGTAATCAAATACTGACAATTTCAAATATTGACCTTCCTTTGGGCCGATCAATATCCACATGAAATAACACACAAACACCTAATTTTCCCTTAGTGTAGTGATCAAACACTGGTAATAAGACATGTTAACCAATAAACCTTTCTTTGGACTGATTTATTGATCACACGTTAAACCAAATAATTGCCACGTGTTTATCACCACAGGTGCATGTGAAATTCGAGCTAAATATTGACCTTCCTTTGGGCCGATCAATATCCGTAATGAATAACACACACAAATACCTTCTAATATTCAAAGTTAATTAATATCCACAAGAGAGGTTGCTTTGGCAACATGTTGCTTCAACTAACTTACTTTCGAATATTATATCTCTCAAAAGATTCCGATGTACCAAGATTTGAAATTGAAATCGCTGATTTGCATATATTTTGACTTTAGGATTTGAATTATAGAATTCAAAACTTTAGAATAAAGCAATCCTTAAGTTGAGAGAGTCAATTGCAATATTCTTAAACATTAGGTGGCCAATTATGTAAAATTTAAACTTGAAGGGCTTAAATTACAATTTTTCCAAAATCTTATTGGCCAATTTAGAGAAATTCCAAAATTTAGGTCCCAATTTGAAAGAAAATCAAACTTTAGAGGTCCAAAATAGTGAATTTGGAAACTTTAAGGACTTAGTTGAAATTTTTTCAAACTTTAGGGACTGAAAATGAAAATTTTCAAACTTTTGGGACCAAAATTTGAAAATTTTCAAACATTAGGGGCTAAATTAGAAAATTCTCAAACTTTAAGGGACCAAATTAGAGAATTTTCAAGCTTTAGATGCTGATTTTGAAAATTTTCATACTTTAGGGATCAATTTAGAAAATTCCCAAACTTTAGGGACTTAATTTTAAAAAAAATTCAAACTTTAAGGACCAATTTTTGAAAATTTCTAAACTTTAGTGACTGAATTAGAAAATTTTCAAACTTTAAGGACCAAATTAAAGAATTTCAGAACTTCAGGTGCTTTGTTAGAAAATTTTCAAACTTCAGGGACTAAAAATGAAAATTTTCAAACTTCAGGGGCTGAAATATAAAATCAGGAACTTTTATAACCCCAACTTTAATAATTTATAACCTTAGGGGCTTAATTGTAAATTCCAGAACTTGAAATGCCAACTTAAATAATTTCATAACTTCAGTGCTTGATCTTTATTTCAAAACAATGAGAGAGGACTTGTGGTGCAAATAACCATAATGTTCAAAATTGCAAAACAGTCCTCCAAGACTTCAAATTTCCGGCACAGCCCCCTGCTCAAAAAAAAAAAAAAAAGATTTACAACAGCTAGGTTTACAACCCTAGTCCGCCACCCCCACCTCCTCCAAATTTGCAGAACGCGTCGCACCCCCCGGTGATTCCCTTTGCGATGCAGCGCCTTCTCCGGCATTGCACTGCTGCACTGTCGCGCGCAGTGCTGCGTGCAGCACCCATCGCGTGCAACGCCGCGCGCAGCCAAGTGCATCGGTCAGCTCTGCCTTCAGCAACCGCGGTTTACCATCTACCGCAAGAGGCTGCGTCTGCAGCGAAGCGAAACAGCAACTCGACCAACCCCAACTTCGGCTGTGGCTCCTTCGGCCACCCTCATTCATCCTCAACTTCAACACCAAACTTCACAAATGTCTTAATCTATACCCAAATCCGAAAAAAAACCATACACAATATACAACCGATTTCAAAATCAGATTTGGAAAATCACCCAACCGGCCATACGCATACACACAAAAAACCAAGTTCAAGATCAATATACACACCCAACTCGATTTTCACAGGAAATCAAAATCAATATATGTGGTTTCATATGCAGGCAGTATAGAAAGATTGAATCCAAATCCAAGAAGTTAGCAATTTTAATTTTCAGTAAATCCAACATCACCTTCAACTGAATTTCTCGGCTTAATTATATTTTAATTCAAATCGTACAATTAAACACAGATCTGATAATTCAACACGATGTTGGCTCTGATACCACTTGTTAGAAAATTTATCACAGATAATTTTTTATCTATGATCCAAAATAAATCATCGTGCTGAAATATCAAGAATTAAATAACTGAAACGGAAGCGTACCTTAATCAAACGTGATTCACGACGAACGATTTGATGGTTGGATCTTCCAAATCAATACGCAGTTCTTATTTTCTCTCTGATGATGGGATGTCAAAAAAGAATGAACAGTACGTAGGATTCAGGAACCATAACCGACTTTATATACTGAATTGCCAGTTAACCTAATTCGGCCCATCATGAATTAGGTAATGGCCTGGTATCTACACATAAAAGCCCATACATTAATTAGAGTGAAAATTAGCTTCAGCACCACTTTCATATTTTGAAAATGATAAATACCAACATAAAAAATAAATACTGTATAATACCTTTATCTATAATATTATTCAGAAAATTACCATCTAATTCAAATCACATCATTATTTAATAAAAAAACGAAATTTAATCCAAATCAGGAAATCCCGATCATTGCAAAACGGTCGCTGATTCTTCGCCGGTGTGGAATTGGGAAATACGAAGTTAAAGGAGATGCTAATGGTCGAAGAATTTACTGTAATCGGCCAAAATTTCCACTGGTTGCAAAATCATCGTGATTTCAAGATTTCAAGATTGAAGTTTCATCTATTTGTTTTTGACAGATCCTATGAATTGGAATTGTTAAGGTATGATGAGTCTGTGGGACTATTAATCAATTTCGATTTCGGGCAATCTTCAAAATTCCCACTAGTTGCAAAATCATCGTGGTCTCAAGATTGATGCCTCTGCCAAAATTTACTGGTTGGAAATTTTCGACTCCTTTTTTTTCCTCCAGTTCCTTTTGACGCCATTTTCATTTAGAACTTGAAATGTGATTTTATATGTTTTGATCATTTCATTGGTAATATCATGTTTTATCCATGATATTTGAATTTTTTCATCTGAAATCAGATTATTATATAAGATCCAGAAGGTTTTTGTGCTCGTTACATGTTTGATTTATTGCCTTAAAGAAATTGCACCTTACAATATGCACGAGGAGGCGATGCTACTGCTGGGTGTTCAACCACAATAGGATGTGCCTGAGGTTGATAACTTTTTGTTGAAATATGAAGCTTCAGCTACCGCTGGAAAAGCCCTAAAAGATTAGGGAAACGCTCCTGCACAGGCGGGAGAAGAGGGTAGCAATGGTGCCACTGACATGCATTTATTAAAAATTCCAATTTGAATAACTCGCCTCTCGATGACAATGAATCAATGATGATAGTAATTGATGATTTTTTTTTTAAATGAATTTGTTTCAGGTATATAATTCATCAGAGCTCCCCCAGTGGGTTTTGGCCATCTTGATAGAAAGTTATTCAGCGCCTGCTTAATTCATAAGGTTGTTAAACATTTTCCTCTCTCTGCGTATTCATCTATCTTTCCAATTACTCCGGCGGGGATATTAAATCTGACCAATTTTGTGATCAATTAATCACTCTATGCATCATGCCACTCATACCCTACCCTCCCATAACCATTTTTGTGAAATGAACTCTGGTGCTCTCATTGAACTGCGTTTGTTTCACCACCCGTATAAACTATATTTGTTGATTTGCTTGTACCATTTCACTTCAGCTTACTTCAAGTTTATTTCATGTTGCTCCCAGCTACAGGCTCAGAAAACGATTCCTCAAGTTGCAGAAGCTCTCGAACCGCTCTGCGCAGCAATCAAGGAGAAAGTGAAACTCTCCATGCTTCTAAAACCCATAGCCGAAACAAGCATCCAAATAGAAGATATGATTTGTAATCGAGATTTTTTTTTTATCCTACAATATATCACGTTTCCATCTATCATGTTCCATCTATATATTGAGTGTGAGAAATACATCAATTCAATTTATCAATTACTTTTTGTTATTTGTAAATTGTAACCACATTATCATCTCATAGATTTAACGATCATTCTTCCCCTCCTTTTCAGTTAAGTGATAATTTTCCAATATAAATTATAAGGTTTCCATTTTCCACAATCAATACGTAATCCATAACCGAGTTTCATTGTTGGGTACCAAACCTTTTTTCTCGCTTTTATGAGGAAAAACAATTCATCAACGGTAAGATTTACACAAACAATTACAATTTTCATATGATATCAGATAATTATATAATCTTGTTGATCTATCCGAGTTTCTTTCGCTTCTCTAACAATTGAAATTTATGGGGTGATGCTCACAAAACTTCAAAATACTAGCTTCGTGTGGAATCATTGTTGTGTGTGAATCTCGTAAAGCTAAAATTGAATCTTGGATGCAAATTACAGAATATCAATTGTAAAAATTGACAACTTTATTACATATGATTTGAACAAGTAATGCATATTCTTGTAATCCTGTACAGAAAATTCAAAATAATCCAGGAACAATTAAAAATTAGATTCAGGGCATATTCTTGATAGATTTTTCTTTGATATCTTCGAAGGATACTAATATGCACCTGTTATATGAAATCGGAAATCATTGTTCGAGCATATGAAACCGAATTAAAATGGCTTCAGAAAACCATATTCAAAGATGGTGTCCAAAAGTGAAAATGGTATGGAAGTGGCTCAAGTCATAGTGGTGGTGGTGATGAAGATGATGATAGGTTCCCAGTTTTTTAGTTTTTTATTTATCAAAAGTTTTCACACCATTTTATTGATAGTTTATATCAAGGTTATATCCATTGTACATGTCAAGCATTCAGTAAGAGATGCAAATACTCCACCATACATTCAACATAATATAAAAAAAAGAAAATAATCTCTGCGCTGGTTACATAATAAACAATATGATATCAAGATCTTCACCTTAAAACAAAGTAATAAATATTTTGATTCTAAGTTCTAACAAATAAAATTAAGAGAATTCATGGCCTGTATCATGTATGTATGTTGTGCATATCAAAGAGAAGAAGCACCATAAAATAGAATTCATTTCTCTTCAGCATATCCCACAAGATGTGGACATCCTCATACTCACACATCCTAACATCTTGGTGGAGTTTTACTAGCCCATTTTTGCAATAAATGAGACGGTAAGAGATTTTGGTCCAAGCTTTCTGCAGTTTGCTCCACCAATTCATCTTCCTTTTGAATGTGAGCAGATCCAAGAAATAATTAACCACCATCGGGCCTATGTATATATATTGAAACTAAGTTGCGAACAGTAGTTTCTATCCTTGGAGAGAGGAGAGGGAAAGGGAAGATTTGATGTGATAGGTTCCCAGTTCACATTTACAGATATGGTAGATTTTGTGATTTATTGTTTGTAAATGAATTTTTTTTTATTTTTTATTTTTATTTATTTTTTTTGGGTTCTTTTCTCCCTTTTTCCCTCCTAATTTAGTGAAAGGGTATTTTTACAATTTATATATTAGAAAGTTGTATTTTTCATTTTTAAATATTTTGAGTTGTATATTTCATTAAAGGGTTTCATTACATGGTATCAACCAAAATTCCCCTTAATTAGATGCATTAAAGCCCAATATACCAAATCCTTATTAGATCACTTTAAATGGGCTTAACCAAATTGATAGTCTTTTATTCAATACACAATAATTCACATATAAGTTCACACGATTGATTAAAATCCTGACAACTTGAACCGGGAAAACTATAGAAACTATAGTGGCAGTTAGCATTCACACGGTAAATTCATAATTTTCTCTGTTTAAGCTTTTGAAACATGAAATTTAGAAACGTAAGCATGTTCTCCTGAACAGTATGATGCAAATTTGAAGCACGTGTATATAACACCCATGCAAGGGGCATCTTCTACTACATTTTGAGAAGAAAATTTGCTTTGCAAATGCCACTCAAAAGATTATCCAAAAACAAAATTAAATCTATGACGCGAGTAATTCCATGAAGATTTTTTTTTTAGCATATATAACATAACACAAATATATCACCATACACCAGCTCCGTTGTAGTTCGATGACATTTCCTTCCTCCAATGATCGCACACAAGCTTGCAAAAATGAAAGATTGATATTAGAGAGACGACGAACATACGATAAAAATATGATGAGAGAGTAGAGATGACAAAAATATCCGACTCTCCATGAACCCAACAGGTACCCGACCCTAATGGGACAAAAAAAACCCGTCATGCGGGTCGGCCGGGAGGGTTTGAGACTATTTTGGCAACCCGAAAGCAGGTCATGGGGCAAGTTTTAGCCGCACTGCACCGAATGACTCCGAATAACAACTCTTTAAAAAAATATATAGAAACAAATTTAAATGAGCTTGTAGAGCCGACCAGCCTCACCCTTAAATTCGCAGGCATGTGGCGGGGGGACCCGACCCAGAATCCGTCCCGTTGCCATCGTTATAGAACCTTTTAAGTTGTAGATTCCCGTGTCTTTTTGAACAATCGACCAGGTCTTGTAAGTGAGATGAGTGAATGGGGGGCCAAGGATTTTTGAGGTTGAAATTGCGAACGAACAATTGGTTTTTGAAACGTATGTAGAGTCATGGAAGTCGGCTTTCATAAATGATGATTTTAGAGAGTTTGATGGTATTCGAGCTATAAGTTGGCAATGAAAGGAAAAGAACAGAGGAATAATGGATAGGGTTCAACTCTCAAAGATCAGTGATCACTAAGAAGAATTTTGAAGTTTAATGAGTAAATAATGACTTTACTATAAGAGCATGTTTGATAATGGTGATTTTGGAGAAAATTTGAATTTTTTGAAAAATGAGCTGTTGAAAAGTTTAAAAGGTAGTGAGTCCCACAAAAATACATAATTTTTAACGATCGTAAATTGTCACGTGATATTTTCGTTCGACGTGTTAGCAATGAATTGATGGAAACATAATCTAGATAATAATAAATGAAGTATAAACTAGCAAAGTACTATGAGCATCGTGAAACACTTTGAAATTTAATGACTAAATCGTCACCATGTTATAAAGTTGGAGGATTATTGACAGGCCGTTCGGCGATCTTGTGTCAGAATTTTTTTTTTGTATTTTTTGGTATTTTTTAGATAAGATATGTAGTTAAAAATTGAGAGAGAAAATGTGTGTTGTTGACCACAAAATCCGGCTGGACCTTGGACCAACACGTCTCAGCTCCTCCCTCTTGAACACGGATCTCCTGCGCACTGTGACAAACAATCAGTTTCCAAATGGTGTCGAGGTGGCTCCCGTTTGCACTCCGATGCCAAAGTCAGTGCTCATTTCAGGAAAATATAAATTGAGTGCGGGAAATATAAGTGTGTAAAAGAGAGAAATGAGAGAGAGTAAAATATTTAGTTAGAGAATGAAAATGCCAACCCCTTTTGGATGAAATGGGTGTCTTATTTATAAAGAAAATTGTTGCTTTGGATTGCGACACATGGTGAACTTTACACGTGTATTTGCCCTAACTGTTGGAGAGGAGGATCTTACTTTTTGACAGTAATCATTGCTATGTTTGGTAGGGATGAGCGCCTGTCACTTTTTGATAAAGGCGATGTCACATCTCTGACTCCATCCATTGTCACATCACTCATCCGAGGTGTTACGATGGAGCACTCCGACTAAACATAAAACACTTCGGCTAGACATAAATCAGTTCGACTAAAGAAGTTCATGTGCTGTTCCATCTCAGCAGTTGACCTAAGGTGATATCATAAGCTTTAGCTATGGGCCAAGGTCCATTGGAACTCTATTGGGCCATCACTGGTAGTTCACTGTACTCCTTCTTGGCTTGATCTCAACATGTGTTGTTAAAAAATGATTTGAAAAAATGTATTATTTATAAATTGATTAATAAATTATAATCAATACATAAAAGAGCGGTCGTGAAACATTTAACCCCAAAATACATAATTACCCTGTGATTGTTTATTTTTTACTTTATTTTTTGTCATTTCTTTGCAAGGCCTCTTTCTCGTTGGGCTTTATCTTCACTCTATAAATTCAAGTCCAAATATGCTCGTTCATTCAAATTAGGTTAGAGATAGGGTTCTAACAATATTTCAACCATCACTTGCCGCCGTCGTCAAGGGATTCCTTTCCCCACCACGGTGAGTTTACCCTTCTCTCTCTTTTTTTTTTTTTTTGGTAATTTCAAATATGAATCAAAAGACTTTTGGATCAATTAGTTTCAAAAAGGGGTTGATGCAAATGGGGAGAGCTTCAAACATTTTTGTTCGTGGCTCTGAAATACCTGCAGGTTTTCTGCAGGGTGCCCTGCAATTCCCAGCCCTTTACAGTGAAAATGGCATCATAGTACGGATTTTGTGCTTCGATTGGGTGCGTAGTTAAAGCCATTTTCGGACTGAATTTTGCTTGAGCTACTGTCCTTTCGGCTTTTCTTCACAAACCCGCCTCCAAACGCCATTACATTTCTTCATCTGTGATAAGGTCTAATATTTTAATATTCGATTGGATTTTTTTAATTTTTTTTGGGGTTTATAGTTCGAGAAGAGATTGGTGGTTTATTATTGATAGATTCAACTGATTCAATACAAGATAAAGTCTATCAAGTTTATAGAGATCTATTATTAATAAAACAAGCAAAAATGTCATTTGGACCTGAAAGTTCATGACAAAAATACAAAAGACTGAGGACTAAATATATAATTTATTTTGCGTTATTGAAGCAAAAATATGAAATCACGAAATAAGCTGTTGAAATATTTTGAAATAAACCACAACATTTCTTGGGAGAACTTGCAAATTCATGTGGCATGTGACGGGCTTGCAATTCAGCACTTGTAATGTTTGCAAGCATTCGGGTCAGTACCTATATACGGAATATCGTTAGTACATTTTTAAATGATTTAGCATGCAATCCAACCTGTGTGACAATTGGGTAATGTAGATCTTTGGGGTTCGTGACAAGTTCTCCCACCAAATTTGATATCACTACACAAATTTTGCTAATGAAGGAACATATCAAGAAAATGAGGAGGTCTGTGAACAGATTGAATCAAAAGGAAACTTTTCAAATGAAATTTTGATTTCTAATTAAAAACTTGACAAGATATGTAAAACCACATTTTCCTTAGATCCAAAAGAAATATTTTCTCAATCCGGATTTATTGATAAATTCATGAAAAGAAATAAACATGTGTATTACGGTGTATCACATAAAGAATTTGCGATTAATGCTCAACATACATATGGGAAAAATTGATATCTTTGAAAGAAGGGGAGAACTCTCTCCAAAAACAAAAGCAATACAAGATGAAATTCCAGAAGGAAAATTTGACATTGACCATTTGGCCTAATGATAAATTTCAGGAAAAATCTTGAAAGCATTTATGAGATCAGCCAAGAGTTGGGACTCTTAAATGTTTTACTTGCATTTGAAGACAATGAACTTGACAAGATTGTTTCAATCGTAAAAAATATTGACATAAAAGAAACAATTATGGTAATTTCAGATAATGAAAACAATAAACAAAAGAATCAAGATCAACTTGAATCATAATATGAAACAGATAAAGAATCTGACAGTGAAGATGAAGTCATCATTCATGAAAGATTTCACACTGGAAGACAAACAAATCCTAACATGGGACTTGGACCGACAATCAGAGAATCAAAATTAGAAACTTTTGAGATTAAAGATGACAATCAATCATCAAATAATCCAAATGGAGATGGGAAAAGACACATTAGTGACAACACACCAAGACCTGACCCCAGAATGCCAGAAAGGAACTTTGATCAGAACCTCTTAGTTTCTGATTTTATTCCAAAAAGGCAGAACATAAACCAACAAGTAATAATTTTGGATATAGATTGTACTCTAGATCCAGAGAAGATCATTGATGGATGGTATAGTTATATCATGGTTGCAATGATTGTTAACAAAGAAATAATCAAAGATGAAATAAATTCATGGAATTATGTACTTGCTAGTACATGTAAGAACATTCCTTGAAAGCTTTACTTACGCCACAAAAAACCAAATCTGGAAAGATTCAATTGGAATCATCCCAAAATTCATCGAAAGAATTGTGGACCAGATATACAAACAATTTACCGGACAAACTTTTGAAGCATTCAAAAGTAAAAGATCAGTAATCGCTATTGCTGATGCATTAAATCACTTAGAGAAAATCTCTATATGTAAAATCTCTATATGTGATATGTGTTATTTTGAAAATTACGCTTGCTAATTTTCAAAACATTTTTACATATGTCCACCTAACAAGTGGATTGAATTAACAGAAAAACTCACACGAAAACTACCAGAATCATTCAATCATGAAGTCATGAGTGACTTTGATGAATCAATCAGAAAACAAAATGAAGTAATTGACCCAAGACTTAACGCACAAATTGACATGTCCCTTGGACTAGTTGTAACTACTACCAGAAACTTAATTGCAGAAAAATGCAAACAAAGTATGCTGGTACGTGAAAGCGTTAAAACAGCTATCAAAAATTCCAAAAAATTCTTGTAACAATTATCTTGACCAAATACTTGGCCAATATGGTTGTCAACCAATAAAAATTCAAAAAACAAGAAGAAAAAGATCTTTTATAAATAAAAGATATATTTTTAAAAAATACAAAAAACCTTATAAAGATTCAAAAAAATTTCAAAGTGAAAAATTCCCTATAAAAACAAAAAATTTGAAAAAACACAAGATAAAAAGAAATTTTGTCCACAAAAGAAAAAGAACTGCAGATGTTGGCTCTGTAATGAATCTGGACATTATGCAAACGAATGCCCAGCAAAAATTGGAAATGAAGACAAGATTAAACTCATAAATACATTCCAAAAACAAGGCTTCTACCCAGTAGAAGATCCTAGTGATACAGAATCCCTGTATTACTTAACAACTGAAACTGAATCAGAGTCATCTGAAACAAAATTTTCAGAGGATGTGTAATAAAAATGTTACAAATCCAAATTCAATCTATATACCAATCAAACTTAGTTTTGAAGGATATAGAAAGTTCACACTACACGCTTATATTGACACAGGAGCATCATTATGTATAACAAGCGAGTTTGTTATTCCAAAACAATTTTGGGTAACGACAGAAAAAACAATGAACCTAAAAATTACTGACAAATCAGAAATCAAAACCTCGAAAGTAGTAAAATGATTAAACATTGAGATAAGTGGATACCACAAATCCCAATGGCAGACTTTCTACTTCAAAATTTCAACAATTTACCAACTTGAAATTGGAATTGACTTTATAATTGGTAACAACTTTTGCCAATTATTTCATCCTTTCATACAAGAGATTGAATCCATAAGTTTTACTCTTAACAAAAAAAGACTTTGGATACCACAACAAAGAAAAGCTGTTGCAATGAATTTTCTTCAAGAAAAATTCTTGGAAATGACAAAAATCAATTGCAATAGAAAAATCCTCACAAAACTTCAAGGAGAAAATATTACTCCAAAAAGGAACATTTTCATAACAACTGAAGAAAGAGAAAAATTCAAAATCAATTCAAGAAGAGAAGAAATCCTGAAACTTCTTGGCTTGTTCAGAAAATCCTTTGGATCCAACAAAGAACAAAGGAAATATGACAGTAACAATTGAATTACTTAAAGAACACAAAAATACAATCATTAGAGCAAAGGCAATGGCTTATTGCCCTAAAGACAGGGACGAATTCTCTATACAAATCAAGGAATTACTTGAACTCCAAGTAATTGAACCAAGTACTTCACAATTCTCTTAACCGGCTTTCACGGTTCGGAAAGAAGCAGAAAAAAGAAGAGGAAAAGCTAGAATAGTTGTTGACTATTCTCAGCTTAACAAAATCACTAAGGCGGATGGATATTTGATCTCAAATATGCAAAGCCAACTTCAATTAATCAAAGGAAAGAAAATCTTTTCTACTTTTGATTGTAAATCTGGATTTTGGCAAGTCATACTTGACCAAAATGCAAGACACCTTACAGGATTCAATTGCCCACAAGGACACTATCAATGAAAAATTGTACCATTTGGCGTAAAACAAGCACCTAGCATTTTCCAAAGACACATGGATAATATCTATAAGAGACACGAAAAATTTTGTTGTGTATACATTGATGATATTTTGGTCTTTTCAGACAATGAAGAAGACCATGAAAATCATGTAATATCAGTACTTCAAACCACTTGTAATGTAGGCATTATACTTTCTAAAAGGAAAGCACAAATGTTTAAAGAAAAAATTGGATACCTTTATATGGATATTACATATGGTTACAAACAATTGAAACCACATATTCTTACCCATATTCATAAATTTCCAAATGAAATACAAGATCAAAAACAACTGATGAGATTTCTTGGATGTCTAACATACGCAGAATCTTTCATTAAAGATTTAGCAAAAATGAGAGCACCACTTCAAAAGAAACTCAAAAAAGATTTTAGATGGAATTGGACTAAAGAGGATACTCTTTATGTAAAAAAAATCAAATCTAAAATAAAAAATCTACCATCATTATATCATCCAAAAGCTGATGATAATTGAAACAGACGCATCTCAAGAACATTGGGGAGCAGTCTTAAAAACATTTGATAAAAATGAACAAATTGAACAACTTTGTGGATATGCTTCAGGGACATTCACAAACCCAGAAAAGAATTACCACATCAACGAAAAAGAAATTTTGACAATGAAAAAAGCCATTACAAAATTTAGAATTTATATCATTACTAACAAATTTCTTGTTAGAACTGATTCCACTATATGTAAATCATTCTTGAAAAATCAGGTACATCCAGATTACAAGCAAGGAAGACTGATCAGATGGTAAATGTGGTTCAGTCACTACAATTTTGGCATAGAAATCATCAAAGGAAAAAATAATTCTTTAGCTGATTCAACGACAAGAGAATTTGCCTTTTCAGGTAAAAATGACTGACATCAAAGAACAAATGGAAGACATTGAGATAGAAATTGAAACAAAAGAAATTGAAATTTCTGTTAAACACAATGAAATTACAAAGCTGCAACAAAGCATTAAAGTCCTCAAAAAGAAGTTGCCAAGACTTCAAAAACAAGGGGAGGCAAGCGAAAGTAACAAGACTACTGGAGCAGAAAGTACACTCTTGGGAAAGACACCCATTATCGAAAGTAGCAAGACTATTGGAGATAAATTTACAGTAATTGTAGAAAATGTCACTGTCACAAGCTCCCAAGGGCTTAATGGAATTCCAATCCCAACACTTGGACCAAAAATCTAATTACATACAGGAGATTCTTCGGAAGCTCAGTGTTCGCAAGAACATATGGTTATTCAAAAACCAGCAAACACTTCTGAAACAAAAATTGAAACCACACCATTGGTGGGGATAAATACTTCCATTGCAGGTACAAAATTCTACGCAATCTTTCATGGACCTCATAGAGGATTTTACACGAGTTGGGCAGAAGTCGAACTCATTGTCAAAGGAAATTCATACAAACACAAAAGTTTAAAACCTTTTCAGAAGCCCATCAGGCCTATCTGGACTTTTGTACAAAAAATGGAAACAACCCAATCCCACACAAAAATTTGTTTGACCAACAAAACCTAAATCTAAGGCCAAACTTTTGTCAACAAAACATTAGGGTCAGGCCCAGATTACCCACATTTCAATACAAGCCACCAACATCTGAGAACCAAATGATAAAATTCTTGTCCTACAGTGAAGCAGCCCAATCCAGCAAGTTAGCCCAAATTCCAACCAGGTTCAAAAAACTTGGAAAAATCCCATCCCAAAAAGAAGAAACCACCTTTCCAGGTATCAAACTGCAAGATTTTATTTTACTCGAAGAAGAAGCACGTAGAATAGGAACCTCTACACCGGAAGGAGGATACTATGGCACAATTGAGAAAAAGTTCGAACAGTTCATCTTCTTTGCAGGAGCTGAGCCCAACATGGTACAGACAGCATTCCATTGCGGTCTAATTAAAGAAGTCATTCTTGGAAATGATTTTGAAGAAATCAAATTACTTGATGAAAATTTAGTAAAAACAGTCAAAGATTTTGCTAAATTTGTAATCAAAGATAAAAACCTCAAAATCATTCTCAAGATCAACAACACGATTCCTTTTTGGAATGAAGATAATATTCTTGTCAAAGAATATCATCATGTACAGATCAAGACAATCCAAGAAGTGGAAATCAACACTCCAATTGCTGGACAACTCACTGAAGTAAACGAAGAAATTTTATAAGATTAGAGATCCCTTTCATACCAAAGGGGTTATTACATGGCTAAAAAATTTTTGACGGAATCTCAAAGATTAAAGTAAACTACAATTCAAAGTTTATTTTAATTACGAGTAAAACAAGTACACTTATTAATGTAATAGATACTAGAAAAATTTGTAAATTTGAACAAAATTTCTATTATCTGCCAAATGCACCAAGCAGCTACAAGGGACATCTATGCAAAGCTCTCAGATCAAGTCTAGGGAAGATGCACCTTTGTCAATGGTGGAAAGTTGATGAGACACAACAACAAGAAAATGAAAAAATAGTAGACAGTCGTACATCTGGCAGGGTCAGAAGCATCCAATCAGAATACAAAGTTGAAAATACTTTTTGACCAGAAGTTTCTCGTTGAAACGCGTGTCAAAAATTATTTAATACTTTCAACACAAGGACATAACAAATTCTGAAAGAAAGGACAAGAGAAGAAAAAGAAGGCGAAAGAAGACAAAAGAAAGAAAATGGAGACACAAAAGGACAGAAGTAAAGACAAAAGAAGGAAAAAAGAGGAAAAAGAAGACTTTACCGTAACAAAAGAAGAAAAAAAAGAAAGTTGTGAGAGAAAAGTCAAAAAGGCTACCAAGAAGGCTAAAAAAATTACATGCTGGTACGTGAACAATGAAGGCACCCTGCTGGAATCAATCATTTCATACAAGAAATTGAATCCATAAGTTTTACTCTTAACGGAAAAAGACTTTGGATACCAAAACAAAGAAAAGCTGTTGCAATGAATTTTCTTCAAGAAAAATTCTTGGAAATGACAAGATTCAATTGCAATAGAAAAATCCTCACAAAACCTCAAGGAGAAAATATTACCCCAAAAAGGAATATTTTCATAACAACTGAAGAACAAGAAAAATTCAAAATCAACTAAAGAGAGAAGAAATCCTGAAACTTCTTGACCAATGTTGTTCAGAAAATCCTTTGGATCCAACAAAGAACAAAAGATATATGACAGCAACAATTGAATTACTTGAAGAACACAAAAATACAATGAAGGCACCCTGCTGGAATCAACATACTCATTGTTCACGTACCAGCATGTGATTTTTTTAGCCTTTTTGGTAGCCTTATTGATTTTTCTCTCACAACTTTCTTTTTTTTCTTCTTTTGTTACGGTAAAGTCTTCTTTTTCTTTTTCCTCTTTTTTCCTTCTTCTGTCTTTACTTCTGTCCTTTTGTGTCTCCATTTTCTTTCTTTTGTCTTCTTTCGCCTTCTTTTTCTTCTCTTGTCCTTTCTTTTAGAATTTTTACGTCCTTGTGTTGAAAGTATTAAATAATTTTTGACACGCGTTTCACCGGGAAACTTCTGGTCAAAAAGTATTTTCAACTTTTTATTCTGATTGGATGCTGCTGACCCTGCCGACGTACGACTGTCTACTATTTTTTCATTTTCTTGTTGTTGTGTCTCATCAACTTTCCACCATTGACAAAGGTGCATCTTCCCTAGACTTGATCTGAGAGCTTTGCATAGATGTCCCTTGTAGCTGCTTGGTGCATTTGGCAGATAATAGAAATTTTGTTCAAATTTACAAATTTTTCTAGTATCTATTACATTGATAAGTGTACTTGTTTTACTCGTAATTAAAATAAACTTTGAATTGTAGTTTACTTTAATCTTTGAGATTCTGTCAAATTTTTTTTAGCCCTGTAATAACCCCTTTGGTATGAAAGGGATCTCTAATCTTGTAAAATTTCTTCGTTTACTTCAGTGAGTTGTCCAGCAATTGGAGTGTTGATTTCCACTTCTTGGACTGTCTTGATCTGTACATGATGATATTCTTTGACAAGAATATTATCTTCATTCCAAAAAGGAATCGTGTTGTTGATCTTGAGAATGATTTTTAGGTTTTTATCTTTGATTACAAATTTAGCAAAATCTTTAATTGTTTTTACTAAATTTTCATCAAGTAATTTGATTTCTTCAAAATCATTTACAAGAATTACTTCTTTAATTAGACCGCAATGGAATGTTGTCTGTACCATGTTGGGCTCAGCTCCTGCAAAGAAGATGAACTGTTCGAATTTTTTCTCAATTGTGCCATAGTATCCTCCTTCCGGTGTAGAGGTTCCTATTGTACATGCTTCTTCTTCAAGTAAAAGAAAATCCTGTAGTTTGATACCTGGAAAGGTGGTTTCTTCTTTTTGGGCTGGGATTTTTCAAGTTTTTTGAACCAGGTTGGAATTTTGGCTGGTTTGCTGAATTGGGCTGCTTCACTGTAGGACAAGAATTTTATCCTTTGGTTCTTAGATGGTGGTGTCCCCTTGACCTCTTCCAATGGTATTCATGTACATGCCGTCTTGGACAGCATCCTTCACCCCTTATCTCCATGGATGGGAGGCCCCACCTTTGTAGTTGCTTTGTCGAATTCCCACAATTAGTCATTTTCATAATATGATTTGCTACGCTTCATTACGCTTTAACAGCGAAATAATATCGTGTGGTTCGGCTCAACGATACCACGTGCACCTTTTCTTTCCGTTAAACCCAAAGTTATTTCCATCATCTTTTCATTAGCTTGCAAGTTTCACTTTGCAAGTAGAGATGGCAATAGGTCGGGTTCGGGGCTGGTACCCCCGCCCCTCCCCATGAGTAGATTATCAAAACTATACTCGCCCCATTACCCGTTAAATCAAAACGGGGCGGGTCAGGCCGGGTATCAAAATGGGGCATTCCCCACCCGCCCTGTCCCGAAAATAATTTTTTTTTTTTAAACATAATTTTCTTCAAGTTTCTAACTTTTTTTCCCACTAAAAAAATGTAAAAGTCAAAACAATCAAATATCCAATTCATCACAGAATCAAAGATGTTGTCATAAGCAAGAAATTATATCTTAAAAGTGTGTTGTTTGTATTTCTTGCCTTAATTTTTTTTAAAAAAATAAATAAATTAGCGGGGGCGGGTCAACCAAAACCCGCCCCGCCCCAAACCCGTTTCGAGTAATTGAAATCAAACTCAAACCAGCCCCATCAACCCGTGGAGTGATTTCTTTCTGCCTCATTAAGGTCCGGGCCCCATCGGGTTCAGGTACGAAACGGGTTTTTTTGCCATCCCTATTGGCAAGGCATGGTCGTGTCTTTGATGACCCAAAATTGAGATTGCAGGAACTCATGCCATTGGCCTTTTGCCACCAATGCAACGTTCTAGCAACCCGCTTTGATACCATTTGTAACGGATCTATTGTCCAGCACTTGCGATGCCTACAAGCATTTGGTTTAGCCCTCCATACACACGGGCCACCAAATAACATAAGAGGCACATGAGTTTTGGGTAGGAATAGAACAAGCATGCATAACTGCATAAGGGACATCTTAGTGTATTTTTCAGTGATTTAGCATATAATCCAAAATGCCATGTCACATCGGTTAGAGGAATCTTTGAGCTCGTGATAGGTAGTCCTACTTAAACATCAACACGTGAAATGAATAGTTGAATATTAGAAAACGAGCACCATCTGTCAAAATTGTTTCACTAGTTTGAGATGCAACATTGAAAATGACTCGATAAATGAACACGATGCAGAGACAATTGGCCAACTTCTTCATCAATGGAGATGCGTATAGATTCGCTCATTATGGCCTAAAATTGAGATGAACTAGTATACTTACAAATTTACTATTTTACAGCAGTGTAGAGTGAGTATATTAATTTGGGAAAAATGAGGAAAAGTCCAATTGGTCTATTTCATGGTCAAATTTTAGGTCCTTTCGCTAATGTGATTTTTTTTCTATTTTTTCCCCCTCAAATTCATTTACAATCGCATTTTTTTTATGAGATTCATCACTTTTTATCCTTTTTAATCATACATTCCCTTAAATTCAATTTTATCATTTCAGTTTTAAGATGTCATGTAGCGATAGTACGTGTCAAACAGGTGAAGTGTGAAATTAAATCGAAGTCTATTGATCCAATCGAGATAAAATAAAGTTTTAGTGATCCAATTGAGACTGTTAGAAAGTTCAATGATGACAGTTGAAATTTTACCCATTACTCTAAAATCAAAGATAATAACATGGGTTTTTCAGTTTCCTTCTTCCACAGACAATTCAGTCACACTAAACAATAAACAAACGATGCTTCCTTGACGATTTCCCGTAGATAATTTCACAGACAAGTTTCTTCTCTGCCCGTAACTGCTACACCCACAAGAATCCAAAATCCATTTCATTCCCTTAGACAATGCGCAGCCGACAACATGTTCGATAAAATGCTTGAACGAATCCTGCTTTTGTTTCTTTCAGGAATTTTAATCTAACTGCTAAATGTGCTACTGTGTTTCTTTCAAAATGTGGAGGAGGTTCTATGAAGGATGCAATGAAATTCTAAAAATCCAGAAGTTCAGAAGAATGGTATCGTATGCTGGATTTTACTGTTTTGCCACACTCGTCAGCTACGCCTACACCAACAACACGTAAGTTTATTATGTTCTCTTTTACTTTTAAAAATGAATACACCTTGCTCAGTTTCTGTTATTGATCATTTTGCTGAGATTTTTGTCAAGGGTTTGAATCTTTTTTAGTAATACAATACAGTGTAAAAGTAGCAGATGGGTATGCAATGGTTCTATTGAAACTTATCCAAGTTTAGATTTGTAGTTATCGGTGGCAGATCCAGAACTGAAGTTCAGCTAAAGCGGCCGCTTGTTGACCGTGGATCGTTGATCGATGATCGCAGTGGCCGCAATATTTAATTAAAATAAATAATAATAAAAATTGATAAATTAAACGATGTTTTACAAATTGTGACTTTTCTATTATGATTTATGAAGAACTCAAAGGTTTCTTCCAAATATAGTAGATGATTAAGACAAGGAAATTCCTTTTTATCCTTCTGTTTTCATCTTACTTGCTGAAAATTTCTAAAGAGGACTGAATAAACTATTTATTAGATACTAGATATTGAAGTATCTAAAACCAGCCCTATGACAAGATGTTCTTGAAGAAGTAAAGGCTTGTCCAATATTAGACAAAGCAGATGAAGAATTTTGAACCTTAAATAATTAGAACTAAAGCTAGTATTTAACACTCCTTTAAAGGCATATGGAACAAAGTTATTCCATCCAACGGCTCCTTCATCTAGAAATTGTGTTATAATTAATTTCTTTATTCGTCAATTATAATTTTTCAAATCAAATATTCATCAAATTTCAATAATCGCAATTCAAAAATCAAACCATATTTTCACCAAATCTCAATTCATAACTTATAATCAAGAATCACAACAATTTACAAATGAAATCATATTTTCACCAATACTCACAATTCACGAATCTAATCATATTGCAAAAACTTAAATGTAACATTTATGCATAATTCTCAAAACATTCATAATGAATCAAGGTTTAGCCTCAATACCTCATAATTCAAATGAGAAATCACAAATCATAAAAAATTGAGAATGGCAGTGGCTACTGGGTCTGGGCAGATCTAAGAAAAAAATTTGAGAAATTAAACATCAATTCAATATGATTGATTAAAACTTATATATTACAAAATAAAAAATTACAACAAATGAACAGTCAACATAACAAAAGCAAGAAAGAAAGACTGAAAGAGGACAGGAGAAACCATTACATTACCGTCACCAAGCAACTGAGCAAGCATTTCTCCCTCCACCGAACCGAAGTTGGAGGTGGTCCGTGGGGCGACCGGCAGCGTGAACCGTGCCGTCTGGAGGCTGAGCGCTGCTGGTGCTGGGTGGCTTGGAGTTTGGAGGTTGGACGCGGACCGACAGATGGAACGGAGATCTTCCAAGGGCACGAAGAATGGGATTTTGGGTTGGGGGTTGGGAGGGATTGGGGAATTGAAGCTAGAGGTTCTGTTTGGGGCTTTTGGGCTTGTTGCAGTTTGAGCTTCGGTAGGTTGCTTGGACCAAGACCAAAAGAAGGAAAAAAATAAATAAATGAAACTGCAGACTGCAGTGTGCACAGTCGGGGCCGGTGGCGAGCTAGCGCGGCCCCGCTAGCTCGCCTAATGGTGGATCCGCCCCTGGTAGTTACCCAAATTATTTTCTAAGACTGCTTTAATGAATTTTTAGTGAAAATTTTGAACTTTAAACGTATGTAATAATTTAAATGATCGGATGGATTTAGTTGGATTTTTTAGCTCCTGTTTGACCTCCATTTTTTGTAAATTAAATTTATTCAACACTCAATCTCAATCATCTATTTTAATCAAACTTATATTTTTTACTTTTTAAACATTTTTTAATCACACATCCTCCCAAAAATACTATTAAAAACCATAATTTTTCCCAAATAACGGGTCTCAAACAAGGGCTTAATATGATTTTGCTGGGAATACTGGGGTTTTAACTTTTTTTTCTTTTATCAATTATAATGAATAATGTAGGACCAGAGCTGGATACTCGAGAGCTGACCAATTCTATGCATCTTATCCAGCTGGGACCGAGCTTCTCACTGACACTGAAGCGGTTAGTCGAAGTTTCACATCTAATTCGTATTTCTCAACATGGGTTGCATGAGCTAATCAATTTTGTTTGAAATTTAACTTGTTGAGATTTTGACTTGTTCATAGTTGTATAAAGCTGCGCTTGGAAATTGTTTCGAACAAGAGGAGTGGGGACCGATTGAATGGTGCATTATGGCAAAACATTTTGAACGCCAAGGGAAGTCGCCATATGCCTATCATGCAGTAAGTTGATGAGATGTTTACTGAACATACATTTTCCATTTTTTGTATGTGCATCTTATGCTGATATATGATAGAATAATCTTATTTATCATTAGTAGATATCGATCTCTACTCAGTTAGCATATTCCTATTTGAAACTAAGGAGCGCACATGAGTACTTCTTCATTTTCAAAAAAAAAAGCGTCGACTAGAGTACAGTTCCATCTCTACTAATGATAAATAACATTACTCTTTATGATAGATGAGCAGATTTGGTTTTCGTGTAACATTAAGCCCATGTTTGAGCCCCATTATATGAAAACCAAGTTTTTGAAACATTCAATCTCAACCATCTATTTTAGTCAAGCCAACTATATTCGACTTTTCAAACAAATTTTAAACACACATTTTTCCAAAAATACTATTCAAAACCACATTATATCCTAAATAATGGGGCTCAAAAGCTTTTATATTGTTAGCTATCATGTTACAGCTTGTAACAGTACGAGATGAGGTGAGTGAAGGCTGATATGCATTCTATTCTCAATGCCTAAATGTCTTCTGGAGTAATTACTGTGGTACCCCTCTCCGAACAACCCCTAACAAAAACCCCTAAAGGGGGGAAAAATGAGAGAGAAGCATACTTTTTGGTGGTTCTATAGAAAAATGAGGGAGTAGAGAGGTTAAAAGTATCTGACTTTAAGGGTTCCATTCCATGATTCCTATCTAAGGTTTTAGCTGATTTTAAGATTAATGATCTCCTTCTCACATGGTGAATGGCCAGGGCATTGAGTAATATCTAGAAAGGTATTTAGATAAGTCCAAACAATTTGAAAGGTTTTGAAATGGACTTTGCAAGAATGTTGATTTTGGTTGTCTATGATCCATTGTAACAAGTGGCAAGATTTGAAACTGTGGAATCAATTTCGTAATTGATATACATGATTGTTTTGTTTCTTGTTTTAGTTGATTTATTTATCTGATTTTATCTTCAATGAGGTCGATTGAATAGAATTGGGTATGATTTGAGTGAAGCTAATTTTAATCATTAGCTCTTTTCTGTCTTCACTTTTCATCCTTTCAATTGTTTTTCATTCGCTTATTCGTCTAGGATGTGCTAGTAACCTTAGATTGAGGCACTAAAGTTTCTGATTTAAAGCACACATAGAAGTTATTCATAATCAGACTAAATTATAAATAGATAGAAATGAGTGGTGTATAATTGAAAAGTACTCATGGATCCCATGAAGGGGGTTTGATCGACTATAAACGAGTTTTGACGCGCACCTTCGGCTCTTGAGCCGTTCTTTTCGCTATCTGATAGCCTCTAACAAAGTCATGAAAGGATTGGTCTTAGAGTCGAGAGAAATTAACTTTCTAATTTGATTAGAACTTTTCAGTTTTGAGACATGAACTGCTTATTCTGTTCTTAGAATATTACACTTTATGACATCTGGGTATTGAAGAGACTGCATGTCTCATTGGTCTATTCTTGTTCCATCATTTTAACTTCACATAATTTGATACTATATTGCCAATCAGGAAGATATGATGTTCACGGTGAGCCTGTGTTATGGTGTTTATCATGAACAAGATGTTGACATTGTCCTGACATCATTTTAGTAGGACACGTGTCAGCATCTTGCCAACAATAGGCACCAATAACACATAACCGTGGCACCATATCCTTGCTGTCTTGCCAATACAGCACTTCATATTTCATATTATAAGTTCATTCTTTTTCTAAATTTTATCGATGTTTCTAAATTATTATTATGTTAATGTTGCAGCAATACATGGCACACCTTGCTTCCCATGGACAACTCGATGGAAGTGGCTAGCTGAAGGATACTTGTAGCCTGACTGACACGAACATGAGAGCTATAATCCTGAAGTTGATCGACAATTTTGAGGCGTAATGAAGATTCACATTAATGTGCATCACGCTTCAGTTTTAGATATGGACATGCACCCTTTCTCTATTATTTAGTTGTGTTGCATAATGTCTACAAGTTCGTAAAAAATAATGAAAAATGTTGAACCATTTTTTATATGACCGTCTTCCAATCCATACTTGTCAATACTAAGAGCATGTTTGGAATGATTTTTGAGAAGCCAAAAGCTGCTTTTGACCCATTCGACAAGAAATTTTCAAAAGTATTTATACCGATTAGAAGAGTTTTTAAAGGAAGTTGGTCCTGTGTTATTTCCTTCAAGAGCACTACTGTAGTAGGAAATTTAGAGATTAGTTTCCGAACAAAAATTAAGGCAGTTAGAGAAGTTGCTTTTCTCCGGAAAGCAAAAGTTCAAAAGAAAGGCATTTCAAACTGGCCCTAAATCTAACTGCAACAACATAAATAATAATTATCACAAAAAGGAAATAAGCACAATAGACAACAATTCTGTACGTAAGCAAATATCAACTGTCAACACAATCAACAATGTTCACAAGGGTCCATAAAATCAATAATTTTAGCACATAAAAGAAGAGAGATTTGACCTTGCATTCACCCCCATTATCATCCTTCCAGGAAGCTGTCCTCCAGGAAATGCAGATAAGTGGGCAAAGCAAGAAGAATTCCCTGTTTGTAAATTATGGGATTTAAGAAATTAAAAACATTAAAAACGGGAAAATACAAACTCGTCTTTCTTACTTATCAAACCTACTCACCGCAGACGAAGCAACAACGTACAAGGGGAATATTAATCAGTCTCTCTGTTATCAAAACCAAAATTTTCTCTTCTTAGCAGGTTAGCCAAAAAGAACAAGATTTTACTTGCCTCAATCACATTATATGACTTCTACCGACACAGATACATGTTAAGTAACAATAGACACACTTACCTCATAATCCCTGCTGTCTACACCAACACAAGTAGAAGCACTAATGCTAGAACTTCTTAATAAGCAACGTGCACTGCAGCATGTTTTTCTACGTCCCTTTTGCGTAGCCTTTACACTTGTACTGGAAGCTTCTAACCCTTTTGTCTCTGGTAATTTGGAGGGGCTAAGAAGACACGGACGTGGAATAGTAACCACAGTTTGGCTTTTAGAATTACCATTCTCCTCGGTGTCCTCATCAATGGGTGCATAGACTCGTTCCCTGTGTGTAATATGATGAGTATATCAGGCTATTGATGTGATGAGAAACTTGAACCAAATGTTCTGAAGAAATATTTAATACACCATACCTGGGCAAGGAGGCATAACGCCTTCGCATAGGAGCTCTTTCTACTTTACCAGAATGCCCTTCAAGTTGGACAAATTTTTGCTTAAATTGATCGACTCCGCTAAAAAATATGAAGTCAATATGCTTTAGCAAGACATTAAGAAGATAACACAACATAAAGTGTAATATATCATTGAATTGCCGCAGACTGTAATATAATATAAAAGAATGTGTAAACTGAACCACAAAATTAAAGTCAAATTTCGAAAGCCATATACGATGTTAACTTCACCTCATAATGCTGACACTATACTACACTAGGCTTTCTCTTCGTTAACCATTATTTGGGAAAAACAATTTTTTGAATAGTGATTTTTAGGAGAAGTCGTGGTTAAAAAGTGGAGAAAATCTGAATTTACATGTAGAATATTTTATTACTTGAATGTGTGGTTGAAAATAAGTACCGTAGAAAAAAGAGTTTCTAAAACTGGTTGTCAAACAGGGGTTAGATATCTCAGTTAGTTTCTTCAAAAGTAAATTGACATGATAACTAAACTACCATCTTATCATTGATTGTTGGCAAGAACTTCCAGCTTAAAAAAAAAAAAAAAAAGGAATTAGTGAAGATGCTTTTCTTGATTCATACGGATGTCATAGTATCATCATTTTAAGTGGGGCATCATGTAGCATTCATATAAAAGTTTCTTTAGTACTCTAAGAAATCAATATAGAACAGTGAACATGTTTGGACACAATGATCCTTCTTTTTCCTTTTTTTATTTTTTCTTCGACGTGCAGAACAAAGTAATTAAATACTTCAATTGCTGATTCTGCCTTGAGGAGTGATGCTGTCAGCTACCAACCCAACCAACAAGAGTCAAATGCACAAAATCCGAAGATATAAGCTAATCTTAATCATTTGACAATCATTTAAAATAGATCGGTGGAAGTATACATAAAACTGTTAAGATTTGGAGGTTCATCTTAAAAGGTCAACCTTATTAAGAGGAGTAGCCCAAACTTTTATACATTGATTTATGTTTTTATCTTTATTCGATATGGGATTTTATCCCTTAACATGCCCCCTCAAGATGATGACTCGTTTGGATAGACCAATCTTGAAATCCGTATGCTCATTTTTTGAGTCTTAATCGGATCGAATTGCTCGTTGGAGCTTAATGGGCTCTGATATAATGTTAAAATTTGAGGTTCATCTTAAAAGGTCAACCTTATTAAGAGGAGTAACTCAAACCCATATAAATTGGTCAATGTTTTCATCTTTATTCGATGTGGGATTTTATCCCTTAACATGCCCCCTCAATATGGTGGCTCGTTTGAGCAGACTAATCTTGAAATTCGTGTGCTCATTTTTTTATTTTTAATCGGATCGAATTGCTCGTTGAAGCTTAATGGACTTTGATACTGTGTTAAGATTTGGGAGTCCATCTTAAAAGGTCAATCTTACCAAGGGGAGTAGCCAAAACTCTTATAAATTAATCTATATTTTTATATTTATTCGATATGGGATTTTATCCCTTTCGATATGGGATTTTATCCCTTAACAAAAACAAAAATCAAAGTGACTTGAGCTTGAATTGAAAAAATATTGGAGAATTATTATAAAATATTATAATGATTAGTTATGAATGGATGCAGTAGAAAAATGATACAATATTTAAGTTGTATCTGACGAAGCACGTCCGAGAAATGTTTTGTAGTAAAATAGAAGTTGAGAAGAATTCTTTTGATTGTCAAACCTTGGATACATAAAGTGAGTCTGATCCACGCCACGGAGGTATTCCTGGAGCATCTGGGGATGATACTCCAAGATCTGTTTGCTTTGTTAAGATACCATGTAAGTAATAGCTAACACAGAGATATCATATTTGACTAAGATAGGTTTGCAATGTTCATACCTCCCTGTAGATTAGCTCTCTTACATCATCTTTTGTCAAATTTCTCCTTTCAAACTCGAACTCAAATTTTGAAATTGGTTGAGTATCAGGTTCATCTTCCACATTCGCCAAACCATAAAAATATGGATCTGCCAATGCCTGCAGTTAGAAATAATTGATAGTATTTATAAACATAACTATATATTGAAATGCATTCGTCAACTAAAGGAAATACGAAACAATATATTTGGTTTACAAAATCTCACCTCTTCAGCAGATGGACGATCTTTGGGATCAAATGCTATCAAACGCTCAAGTAACCGAAGAGCCAATGGATCAACATTTGGAAACTTTTGCGAGAGAGGGACAGGTGCTTTCTTTTTCATGCTACTTAAATATCTTCGTGCTTTCTCATTTCTAATCTGTAGGTAGAAAACAAGTCCAAATTGTCAAATAACAAGCTTCTTTTATTCCACGCTTTCTGAAATAATCCGCTGTTATTATCACGAGATACAAAATATTAGAAAAATATTGTATGACCAGAATCTTCTCAAAGATAAGTTAAACAACTAAATAAAGAAGGAACAAACCCTAGAAAGGCATTCAGAAGAAGGTGAACCAAGAAGTTCAGTTATGAGATCCAATTGGTGGACCACATTTTTCCCAGGAAACAACGTTTTACCCGTGAGAATTTCTGCAAATATACATCCTATGCTCCAGATATCAATAGCAGGAGTATACTGCAGAAGACACTAAATGTTAGAATATCCTTGGAAGAATTTCGTTGGACAATCAAAAAAAAAATATATATATATATATATATATATATATATATATATATATATATATATATATATATATATATATATTAGTAAAAAAAATTGATTACAATTTGGTTGAACCATTGCCACACTTATGGAACTGGAAAATGATATTTTGTCACAGAGAGAGGTTTCTTGAAGTTCAAAAAAAAAAAAAAATTAAATAAATAAAAATTAAATTAAATTAAATTTAAGAGTGTTTAATTGTGTATTCAGAACCTCACCAACAGACATTTTTACAATTCACAAATATGCAATGCGACTATGATAATGTCAGAGATATGCAATAAACTTCCTAGACTATACACATACTCCTAACTGAAACAGCTGTGAACAAAAACTTGAACAAGGATTGCAAAAAAATGTAACCAAAAAATTATCTAATTAGCTAAGAGCCTGTTTGGTCTAGAGCAAAATTTTCAACATTCCCTTCAAATTCATTTTCAACCACACACTTCTATGGGACCCACAACTTTTCACACTTTTCAACCACACATTCTCTCAAAAATAAAAAATTTCTCAAAACTTTCAAAAAACAACCTACACCAAACAGGCTCTAAGTAACATCATCTAACTACTAATGGAAAAAGCACCTAATGGGTTTGACATTTAGCCTCCGTTTGATAACTTGTTCATAAACAAAACATTTCCCCAAACCACTTTTTAACTACACACATTTCCTCAAACGACATTTCAACAATATTTTTACCTCGAAAATATCACATTCTTTGTTTATAAACAATTTTTTTTTGCAAAACAGGGTTTTAAAAGCTACACATTATTTGTCAAGAAACCAAACAAGCACGATCGATGCAAGACAATACTGACCACACAACATAACATTCAACTAACTTATTGTGTAATTTTAAGATGAACTCTAACAAGAGCACTAGTACAAATCAAGCATAACATGGAAAAGTCGATATAGTGATAGTTAAATTTATTAGAAACATCAACATCAAAATCACAATAAAGCTGATTTTAACAGCATATATAACGGCAATGGACAAGCTCCCACATCTATGTGAAAACTGTTACTGCACGATATAGTTACTTACTCTCGAGAAAAATGAACCACAAAGTTCAGGAGCACGGTACCATCGAGTGGCCACATAATCCTATAAACAATGGACATTATCAGTAAGAAATTAAATGGAAGAGAAAAATTGAACAATAAAGACCACTGTCCAGAGATATTGCACATGACCAAGAAAAAATAAACGAAACATGTGAAGCAATTAAGGGTGCTTTATCCTTCCTAATGTCATTGCATAAATCACATACAGTCCAGAACACAGCAGATGGGGCATCACCAAATGATGCACGAGCTAGTCCAAAATCACAGATCTTCAACTTGCAGTCTGCATTAGCAAGGATGTTTTTGGGTTTCAAATCCCGGTGGAATACATTTGCTGCAGCAAGAAAATTCGAAGTGTCATTTAGCGTGTGAAAGAGAAAATGATGAGGAAATTATAAAAGCTATGAAAGAAAATTCAAACCTGAATGTATATATTTCAAAGCTCGAAGCAGCTGATACAGAAAAAATTGATGATGCCCAGGAGTCAGATCATCATTTGTATTGAGTACGTGATGAAGGTCTGTTTCCATCAATTCAAAAACCACATATATATCCTTGAATTCTCTCCGACATGAAGGCAACATTATATGCTTTATTTCTACAATATCTGGGTGCTTAAGTAACCGGAGGAGCTTGATTTCTCTAAGAATGCGAGTGGCTTCAGAAACATGCTCAAAAACACTGTCAATTTTTTTTATAGCTACCTTTTCTCCTGTGTGAGTATCAACTGCAGCAGCCACAACACCATAACTTCCCTTACCAACAACCTCTTCAATTTCATACAAATTTGTTTCACCATATTCGGTAAAAAAATCCTTGAAAGGCATGTTCTACATGTAAAACAGAAGTATCAGTATTTCCTCTTTAAGACACACACCCTGTATGCAAGGGAAGAGAATAATAACAATAACATAAACTTTATAGTTACATATAGTGAACTAAATAGAATGCTTAAATTTTAGAAACAAAGATAAAAGTTGTTAAACGAGAAAGGGCATATTAGAGAGGTCCCTTTACATATTATACAAGTTTCCATGCTATAAGGTTCTTATTCAGTTCATACAGGGAGCACTCTTTAGATGGTTCGGTGCAAAATTATTTGTTAAAGAACTTTGAAAACAAAATGCACAAGAATGTTTCATATTAGTAAATCCCTACAGTGCAGAATTAGTTATTACAGAACCTTGAAACAAAATGAATGAGAATTTTTCAAAGAGAAAATAAATTATAACCAAATAGTACAACCAAAAATTCAAACTAAATCCCCTGACAGGATCAACTTCAAAAAATGGAAGCACTCTCTCTATGGAATAATTCAGAACATTGTGCAGACATACTTAAAGGATCGACTTACACGCAAAGTAAATAACAATCAGAGTTTGAATGACAATATTGCCACAAACTTTCCTAATGACAATGAATAATGTTAGATATAAATATCCAAACAGCATAAATCACAATAGAAGAGTATATAGGGACCAAATTACCCACCACGAGGTAAGTACTCAGATAAAATATAAGTCGAAACGGTCAATTGTGTACTTCAGCTGGCAAAGTGAAGTCAATAAAGAACAGAGGGCCAGAGAAGGGAAATAAAAAAAGGAGTATTAACATTATCAAAAGCACTTTTGATTACATATCCAGGTCAATGCATTCCCTCCTCGGATAAACTAACCTGAATATATGACCAAGTCTTAACCAAGTAGCGATGAGTACTTGGTCAAACAAAAAGAACTAGTACAGAATCTAAGCACACGCATCTACTGGAGAAAGCTGTGGCGAGGGAGAATTAGGCAAAACAAATTCAATTTGGTTTACTTGTTTGATTAAAAATCAGCAGAAAACTGCTTAACAAAATTTTAAATGGATGACTATAACTGAAACTATGAAAAGAAGACGATTTTCTATACAGCATTAGGAATCAATTGTAGTAAATTGTGGGCATATCTTAGACCAGGCTAAAAATTACCCAACCAGCATGACTGAATTCAATTGAATTACAAATTACAAATTCCAGTCTAGATTTATTGAATTCAAATTACAAATTCCAGTCTAGATTTATCGAATTTATTATGGATTTTCCTAATCAGTACTTGAATGAGAATGACACCGACGACCAAAATTCTCATACTGAAGAAAAGAGCAAAGACTCATCACTCAAGCAACTAATAAGGGAAATCTCGTATAAATGATCCGAAATTGAAAAAAATAAATAAATAAATAAAAATAAAAAATAAAGCAAACCTACTACGAATATTCAAGAACACAAGATATTTGACTTGATCTGAACCCACAAAAATTCAACGATGCTATTATCAGAAAAATGAAACAAACCGACTCTTCCATGAATTTCATCATCAATTATAGGTAAATTTGAGATGAGGAAGCATTAATTGAATAGCGAAATAACAAACCTAACCTGATTCATTCTTAAAAATTGCTGCAAAGGTGAAATGGCTCTGATATATTCCTTTCCACAAGCTGGCAGGAGAATGGTAACTGATGGGTGCAGACAATACTTATAACTCCATTAGAGTACTGATTCAAAAGACCCATATCAAATTGCAAAAGGACAGAGTTGACAATAAATTCAACGAATTTTTTATATGTCTAAAAAAGCTTAAACAACAGCTCAAATTGAATATGTCAACCTTCTCTGCACCCATTAATTATAAATGAACTAAAGATTGATTTTTTTTTTTTTTTAATTAATTTTTCCTCCTCAGAAGATATAGGTATCAACGTCACAGGCTGTGATCCTCAATTTTCTCAAATTTATGAAGTTTCACAAAATAAGAGAAAGAAATAGGGAACAGTAAATTCCCCATCTACAGCAACACGTAAAATGATAAGAAACACGTAATGAATGTGTGGAATATAGTGGTGGTCCACTTAATCCACATGGCACCCTATGATTGGGACTTCACTTACCCATGGAATTTGAATTTTGAATAAGAGGGGGAAACCTTTCTTTTTTAAAGAGACTTGGCACATTCTTGGGTGGAGAGGTAGAAGTGGGAGAGGTCCAATATCTCCGGCGAAATCTTGCTACCTCCGGCGAACCTAGATCCGGTTGCCATTTCTCGAGGACGACGGTGCCATGTTCCGGTGTGTTTAAGTGGTCATAAACTGAGCTCAAACAAGGAACAAGAACAAGGCTGCTGGGATCGTTCTTGCTGGACATTCTTCTTGTGCTGGGTCTTCTTCTTCAATCTGTGAAAAGGAGCTTGGGAGCTCAACAAATGGTATCAGAGATATGGTTAAGTAGCTGGGCGAAGGAAGCAGTTGAAGAAGTTCCAAAAACCGTGAGGTAGAGACCACTGGAAGCAAGGAGGAAAGGAGAAAGAAAAAAATCACTGTCCATTTTTCCAAAACCGGACCTCCGGCCAACCAACCGGAGCAAGACCAACACCAAAAGAACCGCCTCATCGTGGAGAACACTCGACCAGAAGGTGGAGCAATTCCGGTGGCTGAGACGGCGGCAAACGGCGAAAGAAAGCTGTGAAAACCGGACTGAAAAAGTGGGATTCCGGCCGATCCAGAACTCCGATCGACGATCGGCCACCTCCATTAGAACGGGCTCTTCGAGGAGAAGACTCGCCTGAAATTTGAGGGCAATCCGACGGTTGAAACAGGAGTTATTCGCCGGAGAAGAAAATGTTGGTAAACTGAAAAACAGCGATTCCAGCCGGTAGGGAGCTCCAATCGCGAAACGGTCACCACCGTTGGATTCGTGACGACGAGGAGCATCTTTCTGTGTTTTTTGAGAATTTTCCGGCAGGGGCGGTAGAACTCCGGCGCGGTGGTCCGGCGGCAGTCCGGCGAGGCATTTTCCGACAGAATCTTCAGCTCGACCTGCTCGTTCCATTTCCGAAGTCCATTTTGCAAAATCAACTCTTGATTATACGGACATTGAAAAGTCCGCTCGGTTTGCATTGGCTATCCCTTATTTTTATTATGTATTTCATATTCTAGAGGCTATTGTGAGGTGGCCACATAGTGTTGGGGGTTACCTTGCCGGTAACCATTGTTTTTTGGTAGAACTCACATAGGATTGGAATTTGACTACGTGCTTAATTTCTTGAAATTGTCGTGTGTTACTTGTTATTATATTATTTGTGTGATTATCTTGGAGAGTAATTTTGGTGAAATTGGTTTGATCTTGCATTTGAGTGTGGGTAATTGCTTTGTATTAACTTGTTTGAATTTTCATTATTTGCATTATGGGTTCTCGTGTTGAATTGTCACAATTTAACGGTAAGGGAGATTATTCCATTTGGAAGCAAAAAATGAAGGCTATTTTAATTCAACAAAGAGTTTCTAAAGCACTTGAGGACCCTAGTACTTATTCAAAAGCATTGCTAGATAAACCTGATGAAATTGCTGAGATGAATGAAATTGCACATAGTTGTATAATATTGCATTTATCTGATGATATAGTGGGACAAGTTGAAAAGCATACGACTGCTAAAGATTTGTGGGAAGCACTTGACAAACTTTTTTTGACAAAATCTTTAACGAAGAAGATTCACTTAATTCAAAAACTTTTCAACTATAAATTGGATCAAGGAAAGGATCTTGAATCTAATTTGAGTGAGTTTAACAGTCTTGTCAAGTGTTTGACCCACAATGGAAAGAAATTTGATGATGAATATCTCGCTGCTATTATGCTAAATGCCATGCCTGAATCTTATAGAGATGTTAGGAATGCTATTACATATGCTAGGGACACTGTGACCTTAGATATTGTAGTTGAGGCTTTAAGGGCTAGGGAGCTCGAGATGAAGAGGGAGTCAAGGGGTAGCAGCTCGAGGGAAGAGAGTTTGTTTAGTGGTTTTAGAGGGAGAAATGAGTCGAGGGAGTCGAGAGAAAACCACTTCCAAACGAAGAAGGGTAGAGGAAACTTGAAGGGTAGGTCCAAGTCTCGGGATAAGAGTGTTAAGAAATGCTACTATTGTAGTAAAATTGGACATTTCAAAAGAGACTATGATGACTTTAAGAAAAAACATAGACCTCAGCAGAGTGATGATCAGAAC
Organism: Ligustrum vulgare; assembly: GCA_963555705.1. Lineage (NCBI taxonomy): Eukaryota > Viridiplantae > Streptophyta > Magnoliopsida > Lamiales > Oleaceae > Ligustrum > Ligustrum vulgare. The sequence continues at coordinate 2,832,339 of OY743182.1, read as the reverse complement.
CTAGTTGCTGTAGGTGATGCTTTTGATAGTCTTCATATGATGACTGTGACATTTGATGATGATAATGTCGACAATACCCTTGATAGACCACAAGCGATGAATGTGTCTGAAATTGATTTTGACAGTGAGTGGGTTTTAGACTCGGGTGCCACTGTCCATATGAGTCCTGTTAAATCTTGGTTTTATAACTATAGAGAAGTTAAGCCTAGGAAAGTGTACTTGGGGGACAACTATACACAGACTGTGGAAGGAGTTGGTGATATTGCTATTAGGATGCATGATGGCATGATCAGATCTCTTCTGAATGTCAGGTATGTCCCGGGCCTTGCGAGGAACCTCATTTCCTTGGGCATTTTGGAAGATGAGGGTTATGAGTACAGATCTCATTTCGGTACTATGAAAGTGAGTAAAGGCTCTCTAGTTGTTATGAAAGGTCCCAAGAGGAATGGATTGTATATCCTTGAAGGTAAAGCGTTAAAGGCCTACGAGTCTGCATTATCTACAACTTATGAAGATAGATCAGATCTTTGGCATAAAAGGATGGGACACATAGGAAACAAGGGGTTGAAGTGTCTTAGTGATCAGAGTTTACTAGGAAAGGATAGTGTTATACCTTTAAGCTTTTGTGAGACGTGTGTTCTAGGAAAGTCACACAGGGTTAGCTTTGGGATAGGTGAACACAACACTAACAGACCCTTAGAATACATTCATGCTGATTTGTGGGGACCAGAAAAACATCCTACAAATGGAGGTAGTAGATTTTTCCTATCTATTGTTGATGACTACTCGAGGAAAGTTTGGGTGTATCCCCTTAAATCCAAATCTGACACTTTTGGTAAGTTCAAGTCCTGGATTGCCTTGGTTGAGAAACAAATGGGGAAAAGTGTAAGAACTCTTAGGACGGACAATGGTCTAGAGTTTTGCAACTTTGAGTTCGATACCTTCTGCAAGGATAGAGGTATCAGAAGGCATAGGACTGTAAGATCTACCCCCCAGCAGAATGGGGTAGCTGAGAGGATGAATCGGACTTTAATGAATAAAGTTAGATGCATGCTGATTAGTTCGGGGTTAGCTAAAGGCTTTTGGGGTGAAGCTGTTTGTACCGCTGCCTATTTGATAAATAGGTCACCTTCTAGTACTGTTGACTTTAAGACTCCCCAAGAATTGTGGACTGGGAAACCTCCAGATTTGTCACACCTTAGAGTATTTGGTTGTGCGGCCTATGCACATCAGGTTGAGGGTAAGTTAGACCCTAGGGCTACTAAGTGTGTCATGTTAGGTTATCCAGAGGGAGTGAAAGGTTACAGGTTATGGGTTTTAGATGGTAAGGGCATGAAAGTTATCAACAGTCGAGATGTGAAGTTCAATGAACTCGATATGCCTTGTCTTAAGACCATAAATAGACAAACTGAGAAGGGGGAATCTTGTACTGAGAAGAAGATTGACTTTGAGGTGAAGAGATTAGGTGAAGATAATCCAGAGGGTAGTGAAACCCAACCTCAAGTAGAAGCGGAACAAGAAGTCATGGTAGAGCAACCTGAACTTGAAATTCCTGAAATTCCTGAAACGGAAGTCCCTGATCAAGAAACATCTGCAGGTACTAATTTGGAAAACTACCAATTAGTGAGAGATAGGGAGAGGAGACAAGTTAGACCAAATATGAAGTACGTCTCTTCTAATTTGATTGACTATGTCTTAGTTTCAGGTGAAGCCTTAGATTCAGTTGAACCTGCTTCATTTGAGGAAGCGATCAATTGTGAAAAGTCTGAAAATTGGAAAAAGGCTATGAAGGAGGAAATCCAGTCTCTGAAACAAAATGAGACTTGGAAGTTGGTTGAAAAACCAAGGAATCAGAAGGTAGTCCATTGTAAATGGATCTACAAGTTGAAAGAAGGAGTAGAAGCTAATGACCCTTTAAGATATAAAGCTAGATTGGTAGCTAAAGGATTTACTCAAAGAGAAGGGATAGACTATAATGAGGTGTTTTCACCTGTTATTAAGTATAAAACTATCAGGTTAGTCTTAGCCTTAGTTGTCCAATATGATTGGGAATTAGAGCAACTAGATGTTAAGACCGCTTTTCTTCATGGGGAATTGGATGAGGTGATTTACATGACTCAACCTCAAGGGTTTGAGGTGAAGGGTAAGTCGGAACTTGTGTGCTTGCTTAGAAAGTCCTTGTATGGCCTTAAGCAGAGTCCTAGGCAATGGTATAAGAAATTTGATGCTTATATGTTTAAAATTGGTTTTAAAAGGAGTGAATATGATGCATGTTTGTATTATAATAACTGTAAGATAGGCTGTGAAGTTTATTTGTTGTTATATGTGGATGACATGTTGCTTGCTAGTTCTAGTAAAGCTGAAATTGTTAAAATGAAAAACCTTTTAAAATCGGAATTTGACATGAAAGACTTGGGAGAGGCAAGAAAGATTCTTGGCATGGTTATTAAAAGGAATAGGGCTGATAATAGACTGACTATTAATCAAGAGTCTTATTTAGACAAGGTGATAACCAAATTTGGCATGAAACTTGCTAAGTCTGTCAATATACCATTAGCTGCACATATAAATTTATCATCTGCACAATGTCCTAAAAATGAAGATGAAAAGCAAGAAATGAGTAATGTTCCCTATGCTAATGCCATTGGGTCTGTGATGTATTCTATGATTACCACTAGACCGGACCTTGCATATGCAGTTAGTTTATTGAGTAGGTTTATGTCTAACCCAGGTAAACCTCATTGGGCTGCATTAAAATGGCTATTAAGATATCTAGCGGGAACTCTTAAAAGGGGGTTAGTGTTTGAAAGGAGAAGTGATAAGCTTGAGCTTAAGGGATATGTAGATTCTGACTTTGCAGGTGATAAAGATCAGAGGAAATCTACCACTTCTTATTTTTTCTGTTTGGGTGATAATTGTATCACATGGAAATCACAGTTGCAATCTATTGTTACACTCTCCAGCACTGAAGCGGAATATGTTGCACTCACTGAAGTGGTAAAAGAATGCATGTGGTTAAAAGGACTATTGTGTGAATTGAACTTCTTAAATGAAACTGCTATGATATTTACTGATAGTCAAAGTGCTTTAATGTTATGTAAAAATCCTGTTTATCATGAAAGGTCTAAGCACATTGAGGTAAAGTATCATTTCATTAGGGAGAAGTTAGCTTCAGGTGAGTTTACATTGCTTAAAATTGCAACTGATGATAATCCTGCAGATGTTGGGACAAAGGTACTTGCGGCAGGTAAATTCAACAAGTGTTTATCAATTCTTGCTATTGATAATGGTTAGTTGTTTTGCAGGTACTTGGCTGGAGTGAGCGATGATGATTTATTAGACCACACACACATGGATAGTACTTGTAACCGGAGAAATTGGTAATGGATTAAGGTGGCCCAAGGTGAAGATTTGTGGAATATAGTGGTGGTCCACTTAATCCACATGGCACCCTATGATTGGGACTTCACTTACCCATGGAATTTGAATTTTGAATAAGAGGGGGAAACCTTTCTTTTTTAAAGAGACTTGGCACATTCTTGGGTGGAGAGGTAGAAGTGGGAGAGGTCCAATATCTCCGGCGAAATCTTGCTACCTCCGGCGAACCTAGATCCGGTTGCCATTTCTCGAGGACGACGGTGCCATGTTCCGGTGTGTTTAAGTGGTCATAAACTGAGCTCAAACAAGGAACAAGAACAAGGCTGCTGGGATCGTTCTTGCTGGACATTCTTCTTGTGCTGGGTCTTCTTCTTCAATCTGTGAAAAGGAGCTTGGGAGCTCAACAGAATGCATAACGCGGTGCTTTGAATTGTGAGCCTTATCTTATCATCAACTTGTCACCTCTCCCCCACAAAGACGCGAGAGAGTTGACCTTTTATAACAGTAAATTTAGGTAAAACTCACTTTGATAGGCTTCAATTAGCGGGGATGAATCGTGGGTTTTCACTTTTCACCATTATCATGATCGTGAACATTATCTATGGGGCCTGGGAATTGGCCGATACACGTTTTTTTTTTTTTTTAACTTTTGAAAAGGCGCCGATAGACGTTTTTAATACAGAGTAATGCTATTCATCATAGTTTAGTCACCAAAGTGAATCTTGTTTAAAGTTCAGTAGCTAAAGTGAAATCTTAAAATTTAGGAAATGTTACATAGACCACCCTTGAGTGTTTTTTTGATAATTTTAAACACTCTCTTTTCAAAAATTACACAGACCTTACCACACGAAGTTAATGGCAATTTCATAAGCATCCCCTACATTTTAAAACATTAAGCCCCTATTTGATAACACTAAAAATTTAGGTTTTAATTTAATTCAAAGTTAACGTTTAATTTTAACCACACATTTTGTGAGATTCACAACTTTTCGACCGGACATCTCATCGTCTTTTGTCAAGATCTGCAAAAAAGTCTGATTTTTTTATCAATCCCAAATCGGAGCTGAAAAAACTAATTTCTCGTATTTTAAGTTTTGAATAACATTTACTTCTTTAGAGATTTTACAAAAAATTGAGAGACCCATATCTTTTAATTAAAAAATGGCACAAAAGTCTCTTATTTGAAGCTTTTAATTAGGGTGAAAATTTTAATTGGAACTGAACCTCCAAAATCGAAAGTATACCTCTTGAATCGAAACCACGTTTTCGGTTTAGTTCCAAATTTACATGATACTTGAAATTTTAATAGATGATTCAATTCTTGAAATACACATAACGAACCACCCAACGTCCATTCCTATCTTTAAAAAATCATACCTTCATTAATCACTTTTTTTAGGGAACAATGCATGCAGAGATGGATCCGAAACAAAATCCGGCTTGAACTGTCAATCGTTGACCGACGACCGTCAACGATCGCTATAACAAGATTGTTTATTATTATTCACAATTTGTTTTTTAAATGAAAGAGGAACCTCCAAAATCATAATCCAAGCTTTCTTGGATCAAGCAGGTGGCCTTGCAATGCATTGCATTGAAAACCAAGTCTCTTTGCCCCGTGGTATGCATTCATGGCCATTTATGCATCCAAAGTCTACCAATTTTCATTGAAATTAACATGAAAATTCTTGAACTTAAGACTATGTTTGATTCAACATGAAAAAGGCAAATGAAAATATTTGTCTTTTCTATGCAAATTTTCTCACCAAAATAGTGAGAAAATATTTTTCAAGAAAATGACTTAAGTTGTGCATTAAATACTTGTACCAAGAAAATATTTTTCAAGCAAATTTTTCAATCAAATACAAAAAGATGGAAAACTTTATCCTTGATGTAACAATTAATAGCCACAATTAATGGTGATTCCACAGTTAAACAAAATATTAAAAACCAGTATTTAAGTTCATACTAATTATTTGAAGGAAAATGGCACATCTCGATTAATTTTACGCTTTGTAAACAATTACCAACCATTTGGATGAAAGAGTATTCAATTGAGACATTTTGTCAAACCCCACGGTGTCTTAGAAAATCAAATGGATGATTGCTATTAAGTTTTGGAGCTAATCTTAATATATATAATAATAGGATAGTCGTCAAAAAAATCCACACATAGTTTCCCGCCATTTTTCCCTGCTATTTTAGGAAACTTTGTAATTTTATTAATTATTTTAATAATTAAATTAGGAAACTTCAATTAATGCAAAATTAATTATAAGTGACATGTAATAAATGACTTATTGATTGTAAAAAATAAAAAATCTATAAAAAGATCAAATTGTATATTATTTTTATTCTTTTGATAATTATCGTAATATTTTTTCGTCAAAAAATATGCAATATAGGTGTCAAATTCAGTTAGGTGCATTTCTCCTCGAGATATTTCATTTGTTTGTACACTTGCTTTTACCAAGCAACAATTGTAAAAAAATTGAGTCATCATAATACAGGTCAGAACTTTAACTTTATAATAAAAAAAAACTGAAAATAGAATTCTACGATATAAAATACTTACAAATTACAAAACCAAGATGTGTGTGTGTTTATATTTGTTATCATATACACACATAAATTTATGAAAGTATTGTGCACTGTGCACACAACATTAATTTGAACTTTCAATGACTTTAAAAACACTGCGTGTAATCTATATCTTAATCTTAATCTTAATATATATAATAATAGTATAGTCGTTAAAAAAACCCACACATAGTTTCCCGCCATTTTTCCCTGCTATTTTAGGAAACTTTGTAATTTTATTAATTATTTTAATAATTGAATTAGGAAACTTCAATTAATGCAAAATTAATTATAAGTGACATGTAATAAATGACTTATTGATTGTAAAAAATAAAAAATTTATAAAAAGATCAAATTGTATATTATTTTTATTCTTTTGATAATTATTGTAATATTTTTTCGTCAAAAAATATGCAATATAGGTGTCAAATTCATGATCTTAACGAGAAGTTCAATACAAGTTAACAAATGAGAGCAAACTCTAAATATATCATTCTTAAAATTTCCTCAAATAATAAAGGTAAAAGTTTTACTTATACTTTTTTTTTTTTTTCAATATCTAATCTTTTTAATTTATCTCATCTAAGACATAAAATGATATTTATCATTTCTTACCTAACTTCAATTTGACATAAATGATTAATTTCAAATCTTTTTTTTTATCAAATTAAAAGAAATAATGATATCCGATCTTTCTAAGTAAATTCAATTGAATCATTTTAATTTTTACAACTTCAGGTTTCGATAAACTCTTTAGTAATTTTGAAATTAATTTTATAAATTTACTCATTTTGTTCATTTATCTATTTTTTAATTTTTATAAATTTAAAATAACATCAATTTGTAAAATATATACTATAAACTTTAACAATTAATTCATTGAATTCTATAGAAAATAAAAATATAAGGTTTTATCAAACTTATTCTATTTAAAAATAAAATATAGTCCATACATTTATTTAACATGCACAAAAAATAGCTTTTTGTGTGTGTGGGTAACATGGCCATTTTCAATAGTTGGTGAAAAATAAAATGTCACATTGTATTTGAAATCATTGAATATGAGTAAGTTTGATATAAACTATAGAAATTGTTTTAAATGTGTGATTGAAAGTGAAAGAAGGTAGTATAAAAAATAAAATAATTGTCAAATCAATCAATTGAGTGGTTAAAAATTGATTTTCTTTTTTTAGAATGTGTGGTTAAAAAGTAGTATGTGCAATTGTGAAAAATTAGTTTTTAAATAATATGTGGTTGTGAATGAACATTAAAAAAAAAATATTTTTGAATAATCAATTCTATGTGAATAAATAAACTAAGGAAACTAGATAATGAACAATTAACTGTTAAAAAAAATACAATTCATAACTTTTCTTTTCTTTTCTTTTTTTTTTTTTTTTTTTGATATTTTGATTGTATATTGAATATACAATTTATGCATTAAAATAAGAAATCTTATAGGGAGAAATGAAATTACAAATTATTCACAATTTGTGTATGCAAGTTATTATTATTATTTTTTTATTGTATTATTTTTATCGGGCATTATATTTTTACAACTTATTCAATAAATATTATTTATTCCGTGCATCGCACGGGTGCAATTACTAGTTCATATTTTAATAACAATTTCTTACACAACTGTACACAAATTCATCATAATCTATTCCAAAACCTGATTCAAATATAATCGAACGAAGAAATTACTCAATCTGGAAGTTCAACCTTAAAAACAAAGTTTATTCAAATATTACCTTGAAATTCATAAGTGTGTAATTCTTCAATGTTGAAGTTCTTCTATACTCCCAGGTATTCTATAAAAAATAAAAATCTTGCCAACGGATCCAGCTAACGCGATCGCGCTAGCTCGTCGAAGGTGGAACAATGTATAACTAAGGTGGTTAGAATATACAATACCAAACTTAAAAAAAAAATGGTTTAAAATTTTTAAAATCAAGGCTTAATTAGATTTTATTAATTAAAGTGTGGGTTTGATATTGTTTAAAAATAGTTTTTTTTTTAAATAAATAGTGATTTTTAAGAGAATTGATGGTTGAGATTGAATATTATAGAAAAATGGGAAATTTTTAAAGGATACCAAAAAGGGCAAAATAAATAATTAAATATATTAATGTCACAATACTATATAATTTAAGATCACAATAATAAATAAATTATTGTCATAGTTACAAATCAAATTTTAAAATTCACATTTCATCAAATTAATTGAACGTGACTTATTTCTTAGTCACATATTATATTATTATTTGGTCACGGCTTATGTTCCGGTCAAAATTAAAAATTTGTAGGTTACAATTTATCTTTTGGTCACAATATATCAAATTAATCAATCACAATTTATTCCTCGATCACAAATCACATATTTTATAGGTCACCAGTTATTTTTCAGTCACGAATATTATATGTTACAACTTCTTTCTTGGTCACAATCTCAAATTTTATAAGTCACAACTTATATTACGATCACAAATTTCAAATTAGTTGGTCGCGACTTAATAAGTTATGAGTCACAATTCCAAATGGATTAATCTACTTAACCAGATTGATTTGTCTAGCGATTTACCAATTTATGTATTGGCACAATTATGTTGGTTGATTTTAAAGATGATGTGATGAGTAAAGTGATAAATGTCTGCTAACTAAGTCAAACGGTAAATCAATTTGATAACGTAGCATAGTTTATTCCAAATTTAGCAACAATTTCAAATATTTTACGTCACATCATTTATTAGTACTCACAATTGGGGGTGAACAAATAAAACGTCAATTTGCTAAATCGAATCAAACCGCAACAAATGGATTGGTTTGGTTCGGTTTCAAACGTGAAATGGTTTGGTTTGGATTGGAAAATTTTCAAACCGCTTTAAATGATTTGGTTTATGTTTTAATTGTCGAATCCGCGGTTTCAAACCGCAATCCGCTAAATTTTAAATAAATTATATAAAAAAAGGGGTAGAAATTGCTTGTCAAATTCAAATTGTCATTAAAATCTTTAAGTCATTTTAAGTGCTATTTTTATTTCTTTTTTAGTATAAATGAGTTATAGAATAATTTTTATCAAAACTTGAACATATTCTTGAAAGATTTCTAACATTTGTCAATTGCAAAAAATGTTGAAATTTTTCAAGAATAAAGTTATGTTCTAATCTATGCATGTTTGATCCCTCTTAAAAAAGTCCAACTTCATTCCCAACTATAACTATTGAAAGCCACAAAAAAGTAAAAACAAGGCTTACAATTTCTGTTAAAGAACTTTATAAACAAATTAGAATATAATTTATTAGGACACTTATATATAGTATACTAAATAAAATAAATACTCTTGCAGTAATATAATGTGTTGTCTTTTATTTATGTGAATGATTTTGAAAAATATATCTCATTGTAGTTGTAACATGCAAGAGTAATCTTCTTGCCAATGTGAGTTGCATCACGAAAAAAATTCAATAACACGTTTTGACGAAATCTACGTAATGATCAATTGGTATTTCTTAGTTATCGACCATATGGTATTGATCATTTACTCAATGCTATGTATCAATTACGAAATTTATGATCTTTGCTTTTGGTAGATTAATCATTTATTCATTCTTGCATTATCGTACAAGAATGTGGTTTAATTTAGGATTTACTAATTTATTTGATTGCAAACTACGGTTTTAAGCCGCACCATACCGCAAAACATGGTTTGGTTTGAAAAATTCTCAAACGATTTTTGAAATTTCGTTACAAACCGCCCAAATCAAACCGTATTCGACCGTAGTCACAATTATGTAATTGATATCCAAGTCACCCACCCCAAAAACCCAAACTCACCCCTTCGCAAGCTACACCCCTTCCCAAACCCTAATTCATTTCCTCCACCACCACCTCCCCACTGTTGCCGCCAGGCACCCCTACCCCAACCACCCTAATCACCACCTCGCCACGGCTATTGTCTTCATCACCATCTCCACAACCACCACCAAATGCACCAATTCGCAACCTTTTACACCACCAAAAATGCCACCTCACCCCAACAACTATGTTGGCAACTTGCCGCTGCTAAGTCGAAGCAACGACGATCTATGGAAACTTTGCCCTTGCTTATCGGCGATCTTCAAAGTAGCGACAAGCAGCGCTGCGTAGACATTCGTAGCTCACCTTTGCCTCCGATGTTGTGGCTTGTGGGTTGGTGGGTGGATTCAGTACGATGGTCCTTGGGGTGGGGGAAAGGGGGTGGATAGAGAGATAAGGGAAGGGATGGAGATAAAACGAAGATGAAAATGATGTAAGGTTTGAAGTGGTGTGGTGTGGGGTGGGATGAGGATAAGGATATAGTTGAGTAATTAACTTAATTATATAAAATTATTATTAAATTAAAATTTTCAATCATCACCTGATTTTAATATCAATTTCTTGAAATTTACCTTCTGAAATTGATAGTTGAAATGTACGGTTGTAATTTCTCTTTTGTTTGACAAACCGTTTTAAAACATGTTTTAATACATCATAATTCTCCAAATCACTTTTAGAGCATGTTTGGTAATATGAGAAGTTTTTATTTTTGTGATTTATTGATAGATGTGTAGTTTAAAAAAGTTTGAAAAGTCAAAAATGGTGAACTCGACTAAGAATAGATAATTGAGATTGAGTTTAAAAGGTTGAGGTAAAATTTTGACCATTACCAAAAGATCGCTTAATCACACATATTTTCTCCCTCAACTTTTTAATCACATATTTTACCTCAAAAATATAAAAAAATTATTTTTAAATACAAAATTTTTAACAAATAGTGTTCTTTCATATATTTTTATTGTATCGTACTTTTAAAAAGTAGTTACTTCCACCTTATTCAAATGTTCTTGATAAAATCAAAACAACTTGACAAGTAGAATTATAAATATTGTTTATTAAATGTAAAAATAATCTTAATAAGATAAGTAATTAAAAAATAAAATAAAATCATAGGGGACGTTCTAATTTTCATTAGTCAAAACAAGTTTTCTTTTGTATTAAAGTTTTGTAATTAATCACTATATGTTTAATAAGTTTAAAAATTATATCAATCTGACTCTATCTCTGTCGTATATATATTACTTTAAACTTTAAAGTATCATATCTCTGTCGTATATATTACTTTAAACTTTAAAGTATCATCAATATATAATTATATATAGCCGACAAAATAATAATATGTGAAAAGATCAATTCAAATAAAGTCTGTATTCCGGCGGCTTGTAGCCACATCACCGTACCAAAATTGATTCATGTGTTCGTTAAAATAAAAAATAAAAAAAATTTATAAATATGTTTATAAATAACATAATTCTTAAAATCACTTTTTAATTATATATATTTTTTCTTTTTAATTTTTAATCATTATTTTTTACCTTAAATTATAAATAAATCAGTTTATAAATAATCAAATGAAGGCCAGCGTATTGAACAGAATTTTCAATTCCCAAAACGTGAAAAATTGCAATTAAAAAGACAGATTCTCATTTTTCGAAGTTTTTCAGGCAACTCTTGATAATGACAATATGTTACATGTTATCCTCAATTTATACTTTTTAGAAAATTCAACATGCCATTTTGAAATCTGCAGTAACCTATTTTGGCCCCCGAAATTCCCATTTTGTCCCTCATTTTCCAACCAATCGGCATTGCCAGTGATGGAAACTCAGTTTGTTAAAAGTCTTTATATTTTGAAACATGTTTTTTATATTTTCGAGGTAAATATGTTGTTAAAATGTAAAAAGAGAAAATGTGTATGATTAAATAATGGTTTGAAAAATTATTAGTTTGTTTAATTTATTTATTTTTGAGATAAAAAGTAGTGGTTGAAAATTGGAGAGAAAAATGTGTGAGATTAAAAACTAGTTTAAGAAATTGTAATTTATAAGCCATTTTTTAAAGTTTACTGAACACGTACTATGTTTTTTAAAAATATGTTGGAAGTCAAAAAGACTTGAATCATATCATGTAATTTCCCTATTTTATAGGAAAAGTACAAAACTATACAACTAAAACTTTCACTTTTTAAAAATAACAAACTTAAATTTTTTTAAAAAAAAATCAGGTGTTAATTAGTTAATTAATTAATATAATATTATAATAATTATCATTTATATGTCAAATTAAAACTTATATAATATTATATAATATCTAATCTACAACCACTCCATCCCAACCCACCTCACCCGGCAACCCACCCCACCCCACACCCCCCCTCAACTCTAAAAGACTAAAAATGACTTATTTTCTTCTACTTTTCCACACTCACCCCCACCCCGACATAACCTTACCTACCCCACACCCACCACTTTCCAACCACCCCACCCCACCATAAGAATGATTTTACTTCTATTTTTTTCACATCTCACCCACCCACCCACCCGTCCTATCCCATCCCACCCCACCCCACTCCTCCCCAAACCCAACCCCAACCCACCTTAGTCCCATCCCACCCACCCACCCACCCCAACCCAACACCAATCCAACCCACCTCATCCAAAATGACTTTTTCTACTATTTTTCCATAACTCGCCCATAACTTACCATATCCTACCCCCCACCTACCCCTACCCCACCCGCCCCACCCAATATTAATTTTTTTTTCTTCTACTTTTCGACTCCCCCATCAGCCTCTCCCCAGACCCTACCCCAACCCACATCATCCAAAATGATTTTTTTACTACTTTTCCACGACTCGCCCAGATCCTACTCCGCCACCCATCCCCAATCCCACCCTACCCAAAATTAATTTTTTTTCCTAATTTTCCACACCCTACCCACCCCGCCCGGACCCTACCTCACCACCCATCCCCATCCTACCCCACCCAAATATGATTTTTCTTCTATATTTTCACACCCCACCGACCCACCCCTAGCAACCCCACCACAACCCACCTCACACAAAAATGATTTTTCTTCTATTTTTTCACACTTCACCTCAACCGCCCCATCCCATCCCCCATATCCCCATCCAAAAATGATTTTTCTTCTATTTTTTACACCCCACCCAACCACCCCCACTCCACCCAAAAATAATTTTTCTTCTATTTTTTCACACTTCCCCCAAACCGCCCCACCCAATACATCCCACCGCACCGCACCCCGCCACCCACCATACCCCATCAAAAAATTATTTTTTTTCTATTTTTTCACACTTCACCCCAACCACCTCATCTCAACCCACCCCACCCCACCACACCACACCCACGCACGCACTCACTCACCCAATAATTAATTTTTTTCTTCTACTTTTTCCAACCCCCACCCGACCTAGACCCCACCCACCCCACTCCAAAAAATGATTTTTTTCTTCTACTTTTCCCCACCCTGACCCACCCCACCCTACCCCCACCACACAAAAAAAAATGATTTTTTCTTCTACTTTTCCAACCCCGATCCCACCCCCACTACCCCACCCCACTCCACCCACCCACCCCGACCCTACCTCACCACAAAAAATGGTTTCTTCTACTTTTTCTAGCCCCACCCCGACCTCTACCCCACCATCCCCACCCCCAAAACCACAGTCAGTCACGTAAGGTGACACAAGATCGCAGTTAAGTCACACAAGGTCACACAGAGTCATAATTACAAATTTAGTTGTAAAATCCCACCCCTCCAAAGTCACAGTTGGTCACACAAGGTCAAAGTTCGGTCATACAAGGTCGCAGTTTGGTCAAACGAGGTCACGGTTAGGTCACAATTCGTCACCACCTAACATAACTTTATCCCACATGCAAAGTCACAATTCGTCACACAAAGTCAAAATTCGATCACAATTAAAAATTTAGTTGCAAAATTGACCACATCCACACCTCATGTCAATTCACAGCTGGTTACTCAAAATCACATTACATATTAAGTTACAAAACCCCACCCCACTTCCAAAGTCACAGTTGGTCACACGAAGTCAAAATTGGTCACACAAAGTCACAGTTTGATCACACAAAGTCCCAGTTAGGGTCACAGTTGGTCACACAAAAGTCACAGTTGGTCACAGTTCGATCACACAAAGTCATTGTTAGGTGAAGGTCACATGAAATCACAGTCTGGTCACAAGGCCACATTCAAGTCACAGATCAATTACATGAAGTCACAGTTTAGTCATACAAGGTCGCAGTTCACTCACGCAAAGTCACAGTTACCTAATATTTTTTTAACACAATTACCTAATATTTTTTCTTGTAGTCTACTTGAGATGTGAAATTCGCAAGTTGGTTAGTCACGATTAATCAAACATTTAGTCACATATTATTTATTTATTTGTCACAACTTACTTATTTTCTTGATCATGTTTAGTGAATATTTTTTATCACAAATTACTTAATAATTGGTCACATTCCATATTTGTCACAAGTCGCATAAAGTCACATTTATTCAAAATTTTGGTCACAGTTAATTAATAATTGGTCACATTTTGTACATATCACATGTCATATAAAGTCACATTTAGTCAATATTTTGGTCACAATTACTTAATAATTAATCACAATTAGTTAATTACACATAATCAATAACACTATATTCACCCAACCCCAACCCCAACCCCAACCCCAACCCCAACCCCCTCCCCTCACCTCACCCCACTCCACCCACCCACCCTCTCACACATCCATCCACCCACCCACCTACCCCACCTAAACCTTACTTCTCCCCCAATTCGATTGTCGCCCACCACCAACAACACTAGCGACTACCACCACCCATCTCACCGATGCTGCCACCCCAACCATCACCATCACCTCCACCGGCACATCACCATCACCTCCACCGGCACATCACCACCACGTCACCACAGCACCTTTTTCCCACATCCGGTAACCACCACACTTGACAGGCGAACACGAGCAACACCACACCGCACACGAGCATCGCCACCCCGACTCACTCACCACCACCTTCTGCCTCACCAACAAACACCACAAAAAGCAACCTGATAACAAAAAAAAAGGAAGAGCAGCACAGATGCCATCGCATCAACATCGTCGCCTCCAAAATGGAAGAGCAGCACTGACGAGCGACTGCGTTTCATTGACGGCCTCCGGCGACTCTAGCTGCTGCTAGCGGAGATCTTGCCACTGGAGATCGCAACTGTAGCGACGAGATCGTCTATGTCGCTGCAGCGGGGGTGATCTCCCAGGCCCGTTGCCTTCGTGATGAGAATCGGGAAATTCAAACCTCGATGCACGTGCCCGTGGGACCCATGACGAGATCCGAAGTTGAAGAGGTTCAAGATTCGAGGCTAAACAACGTGAATAAATCAAGAAAAGAAGCCAAGGATCAAGTTGGAGCCAAAAAGGGGAAGAAATTAGAGTTAGCCAATTTCGGTCAACCGAAACTAATTCCGGTCGACCGAAACTCTGCAAAGGATTTTAGACCCAGTTTCAGTCACTTTCGGACGAGGAGCGGTCGACCGAAAGTCCAGTTTCGGTCGACCCAGAGATCGACCGAAATATTTTTCGGTCGACCGAAACACCTCATTTTTCAAAAAAAAAACGGGGTTTTTGTTGCAATTTCCACAAAAACGGGGTTTTGTTGCAATTTCCGAAATTTGCACCTTTTGCCCAATTTTGTACATTATATACCCTTTTTCTTTCATTTGTAAAGACAACTTGGTTTGTTCATTAGAGAGCTCTTGAGAGCTAGGGCTTGAAGTCCCCCTTCTTGAGGTAAGGTTAAACCTCTTTGATCTTGTATCTTCTTGGAATTTAATCAACTTTATCTTGAGTATTATTATTCTTGTGTTGTTGTTTATTTTCCGCCACCTTGGAATTTGTTTAATTCTCTCCATTGGGCTAGGGTTAGTTTAATCCTTGAATTTTGGGTTAGATTTAAACTTGGGTTAAGGTGTTTATCCATTTATTTACCACTTTAGCTTTCTTGGGTTGGTATTAAAATTGTTGTGGGAATTTTCGGTCATCGCGCCGAAGGGGTTCGCATCATTTGTTATCAGAGCTTGGCTCTAATTTGGTAAACCTATCTTTACTTCTTGTTGTTATTCTTGTCATTGTGAAAAAAAAAAAGAGAGAAATCCGAAAATTGAAAAAAAAAAAAAAAAATCCGAAAATTGAGAAAATTTGGGGAAAATCTATATATCCATGTGTATTTGTTGATTCTATGTATTGGGTATATTGATTGTGAGTTGTTGGGAAGAATTCCATATTCATTCACTATAAAATCTACACTTTCCAAATTGTGTATTCAAAGTGTTTGATAAATTGTCCCAAAGAAAAATACTCCCTTATGCTTTATTGTTCAATACCCATATATTGCTAATTACTTGGGGCTATCCAATTCCCATTTTTGAGAGTGTCATCAACATTTTATTCTATATATATCACTTGCTTCATCCATTGGATAATTGTTGAACATTCACTTCTTGCCCAATTGTGTTGTTGGGGAGTTATCATTTATCCACATTTTATCCATTCAAAGTCATTCAAAAATTGAGTACAAAGTGTTTGTTAAATTGATTCATCAAAATTTACACTCTTGTGCTTATTTGCTCTACATATATGCCTTGTCTAATACTTGTGGTTTTTCAATCCCATTGTTGAAATTGTGTTCCTAGCATCCTATCACACATAAATATTGTTCCTTTTGAGTTTAGCAAGCACATAAATTCTACTTGCTATTTGTGTCTATTTGTTCTAAATTCCTTCTTCCTTGTTG
This sequence comes from Ligustrum vulgare, assembly GCA_963555705.1. Taxonomy (NCBI): domain Eukaryota; kingdom Viridiplantae; phylum Streptophyta; class Magnoliopsida; order Lamiales; family Oleaceae; genus Ligustrum; species Ligustrum vulgare. Next base: position 2,815,692 of record OY743182.1, on the reverse strand, counting down.
GTGATTTCTTTAACTCTACAAGAATTATACTTTGTGGTTTAGTTGATTACCTTCCTTGGAGAACTTGAGAAATGAGATTTTGAGTGGAAAAAGGCAAGAGTGGTGAGCTCAATAGAGGGTAAAAGCCTAAATTGAGTGAAACACGAGTGAAAATTATTCTTGTGAGAACACTTTCACACTTGCACACCATGTCAAATTCCAATGCTCAAATTCATGATTTGAAGTACTTGTTACAAAATCTTTCAACTACCATGGCTAGACAAATGGAGAAAAGTAGGGGTGAGTTGGAAAATTTAGGAACAAGAGGGGAGAGTACATCAAATAGGGGAGGTGAAGAAATGATGTGTAGTAGAAGAAGGGTGAGGGATAATCTTGGGGACGTAGTGTATAGGGATGGAGTTAGAAAACAAAATGGGAGTTTGAATAGGAAAATTATGAGGGATGATAATGAAGGAGAAGTTGAAGGAGATGGGAGAATGGGTAGAAGAAGAAGAGAGTGGGTAGGTAGGAATGGAGTTGATAAAAATATTGATAGTGCGAGAATGCAAAATTCATCACTTCATGGAAGGGGTATAAGTGGAGAAGTGGAAGAAGATTGGAGAATGGGTAGGAGACGAAGAGAATGGATAGATAGGAGTGGAAATGGGATGGATGAGAAGATTGATATTGAGCAAATGAAGACTTCATCATTCCATAAGAGGGACGGTAGTGGAAGTAGAGAAGTAGTGAAGGAGATGAATACTAGGCTACCAGAATTTTTGGACCATGATAATGAGAAGGAAACACATGGAGAAAATACATTCTACACTAGATGCCTTGTGGGGGATAGGGCATGTAGTCTCATTATAGATGGGGAGAGTGTCACTAATTTGGTGAGTGCTAGTAGGGTGGAGAAATTGGGGTTACCGGTTATGAAGCATCCTAATCCCTATGTATTGCAAAGGTTGAATGACTATGGGGAGGTGAGGGTAAGTAAACAAGTTCTTCTTACTTTTCACATTGGTACTTATAGTGATCAAATATTATGTGATGTGGTTCCCTTACACACTACTCACATAATTTTTGGGAGACCTTGGCAATGTGAACGAAATGTGAATCTTGATAGGAGAAGGAACCGGTGTAGCTTCAAAATGAATGAAAAAAAGGTTGTGATCCTATCTTTGAGCTCGGAAGAAGTATGCAAAGACCAAATGAAGCTCAAGAAGGAATTCAAGGAAGAAAAGGAGAAGGAGAAGGAAAAAGAAGAGGACGAAGGGGAGGATAGGAAAACAAGAGAACCTTCGATTGATAAAATTGAAGAAAATAAAAATGTGAGCAAGAGAGTTGGGGCCACGTCCCACGACTCCAGAAAAAGCAGAGGTGAGAGAAGAAACGAGGGTTGAGGATTCTACCTCAGAAAAAGGTGAGGAAGTGATGAGTGCCACCAAAGAAATTGAGAGAAGAGATCACTCCAAAATGTTCTTTACTCTTGAATATTCTAACACTTCCCTCCCTAGTTTGGTTCTTTCTTTGTTGCAGGAAATTGTGAGTCCAACTTATCAAGGAAACAAAGAACTCCAAAAGCACGCCTTATGGAAGAAATTCATGGAAACATTTTCCTACAACAACGAGTACAACCGAGGTAAAGAAAATGGGATAACCAATGCAACATCTAGGAGGTATGCTCCTGTGACGACCCGAATTCTCGACCATTCGAGTGCCACTAAAAGTGACTCATATCATATTATCGAGACTTAAATAGTAATGTAAAATTATTCAAAAGAATAATTAGAATCCCATAATTTTATCTGTGAATAAAAATAGAACATAATTTTCTTACATAAAGTTCAACATAATTATCTCATCAATCTTAACCACTTTTGCCACTTCCATGTTGACCGCCTCGAACCTTCAATTATCTGAAAATGGTAAATATCGTGGAGTGAGATTTATAAAATCCCAGTAAGTATACCAAGCATAAATTTTCTTTTGAAAGCATATGGATCATTTTCATCATAACATAGGATAGGATCGAAATACTCATAAACATAGGGAGACACAAGAATTTTACCGAACTTAAATGGCAAGAATTCTTATGTGTAGCGCTACTAAACTCCGGTCCCCTTAGCATAATCATAAACATATCATATGGAACCCATAACAATCTTGTGAGATTGATTTCATAGCAATGATCCAAACATTTTCATAAAAACATAAGATATACTTACTTGTCATAAAAACATACTTACTTTTCATAAAAACATAAGGTGTATTTACCTTTCATAAAAACATACTTACTTTTCATAAAAATATAAGATATACTTACTTGTCATAAAAACATACTTACTTTTCATAAAAACATAAGGTAATACCTTTCATAAAAACATACTTACTTTTCATAAAAACATAAGGTATATTTACCTTTCATAAAAACATACTTACTTTTCATAAAAACATAAGATATACTTACATTTCATAACAACATACTTAATTTTCATAAAAACATAAGATATACTTACATTTCATAACAACATACTTAATTTTCATAAAAACATAAGATATACTTACATTTCATAACAACATACTTAATTTTCATAAAAACATAAGATATACTTACATTTCATAACAACATACTTAATTTTCATAAAAACATAAGATATACTTACTTGTCATAAAAACATACTTACTTTTCATAAAAACATAAGGTGTATTTACCTTTCATAAAAACATACTTACTTTTCATAAAAACATAAGATATACTTACTTGTCATAAAAACATACTTACTTTTCATAAAAACATAAGGTGTATTTACCTTTCATAAAAACATACTTACTTTTCATAAAAACATAAGATATACTTACTTGTCATAAAAACATACTTACTTTTCATAAAAACATAAGGTAATACCTTTCATAAAAACATACTTACTTTTCATAAAAACATAAGGTATATTTACCTTTCATAAAAACATACTTACTTTTCATAAAAACATAAGATATACTTACATTTCATAACAACATACTTAATTTTCATAAAAACATAAGATATACTTACATTTCATAACAACATACTTAATTTTCATAAAAACATAAGATATACTTACATTTCATAACAACATACTTAATTTTCATAAAAACATAAGATATACTTACATTTCATAACAACATACTTAATTTTCATAAAAACATAAGATATACTTACATTTCATAACAACATACTTAATTTTCATAAAAACATAAGATATACTTACTTGTCATAAAAACATACTTACTTTTCATAAAAACATAAGGTGTATTTACCTTTCATAAAAACATACTTACTTTTCATAAAAACATAAGATATACTTACTTGTCATAAAAACATACTTACTTTTCATAAAAACATAAGGTAATACCTTTCATAAAAACATACTTACTTTTCATAAAAACATAAGGTATATTTACCTTTCATAAAAACATACTTACTTTTCATAAAAACATAAGATATACTTACATTTCATAACAACATACTTAATTTTCATAAAAACATAAGATATACTTACATTTCATAACAACATACTTAATTTTCATAAAAACATAAGATATACTTACATTTCATAACAACATACTTAATTTTCATAAAAACATAAGATATACTTACATTTCATAACAACATACTTAATTTTCATAAAAACATAAGATATACTTACCTTTTAAAATATTAAAATGAAGTGTAGTAGTAAATGGACCAAAACTTTCTTGACCACCTTGAATTTCTCTTACTTGTGGATTTTGTCAAGAGGTTGGAAATAAGTGTATATGTGTAGAGTTGTGTGTAAAAGAGATGAGTTTAAATAGATGTATAAAGTTGGCATATTGTAAACATAATCATTCAATTCTATTAATTTTAACACATCCTTTTCTTAAAGTAAAGCACCATTCATATACTTTTCCATATTTATACAAATAATATGCTCTTCATGATTATATATAATGGAGTATATAAATCATTCATATACTTTTCCATATTTATACAATTATTATGCTCTTCATGATTACATATAATGGAGTCTTATCAATCATTCATATACTTTTCCATATTTATACAAATATTATGCTCTTCATGATTATATATAATGGAGTATATAATTCATTCATATACTTTTCCATATTTATACAAATATTATGCTCTTCATGATTACATATAATGGAATCTATCAACCATTTATATACTTTTCCATATTTATTAAATTAAGATTCTCATAATTATTATATATAATGGAACCTCTCATGCTTGCATATATTTTCTTAATTTAAATAATAAAAGTAATTTTTGTACAAATAAATATTGGGATAACATTGAATTAAGTACTTAGACTTAATATACTTTAAATCAAGAGAATGGAGATATTTTTAGAAATTCGGAATTTAATTTAAAATCGAACGATCTCGATTATTTCTTGACTTGGCTATACGAATACGTCGTGGCGTTAACTTAATAAAAATGGGTGAAATAGTAGCGACATGATTTTCTATTAAAATAATTATTAATCGCGTAAAAATTCTTGGTCGCTACAAACTTACCCCCTTAAAATAATTTCGTCCTCGAAATTAATCTTACTTGATCTTATGATTTCTGAACACTTAATCAGAATCTCTTCTTCTTCTTATGTAGCATCATCGCTACCATATTTAACCCAACCATATTTAACCCACTGGACTTTGACTAAATGCATCAATTTGTTTTCTTAAGACATGAACTTTTCTATCAATAATAGACATATGTCTACTCATAAATTCTTCTGAATCAAAATGAAAATTCCCAATCGTATGTGATATTTCATCATATCTTGTAGTACTCATGTAACCTGTCACTTATCATCGTATCATGTAACCTCAAATATTCGTATTAATATCTCTAAAATTTCAATAAATCTTTACTAACATATCATACCATAATAATTTGTCATTTCTTCTTATCACCAAATATCCCAAAATAATTAAAACGATTACCTGAATATTCTCTATGTAATATACCCAAACATGTTATTCACATATCAACATAATCATCAGTTTATCTTTCCAATATTTGTAACCCAAAATTTCTGCAAAATTCAATAAACAAATATCTCCCAAATAATTAAAATTCTTAACTCAAATATCATAACATTTCCCGTAAGGTATTCCTTTCACTTGCACAAACTTATTAATCCTGATTCAATACAGTCCTTATTTCACTTTCACGTATCCCCGTATTATTTCTATACCTTGATTATTATATCAAAATATCAGTACCCAAAATCCAAGAAAATATTCCATATCTCAAATCCCGTCATCATCAAATCTTCCTTTTATCAAGAAAGTAAACGGCGCATAAACCCTTGTTCCCTCTTTTCCATTATTCTATTCCGCGCTTTCTTGCTGGAATCAATATCACGCGGATTCCCTCCGATCCTTAATGCTTTTAAATAGTTCATGCTGGGAAGAGGTTAGATACATCAAAAACATGGATATCATTCTTACAAACATTCGCAAGTATTATTCCAGTCTTCCAATGAATGATCTGAGGAAAATTTATCGAATAAGACTCGAAAGATTGAGGTTGCTGATGGCTTTATAGCCCTACCCGGAGGTTTTGGTACCTTAGAAGAAATCTTTAACATTACCTCGTGGGCTCAACTAGGTCTCCATACTAAGCCTATTGGGCTTCTGAATGTTAACAATTTCTTTGATGGCTTGTTAACCTTTCTTGATTATGCTGTGGAACAGGGATTCATCTCTCCATTTTCCAGAAGACTCCTTATTTCTGCTCCTACTATTGATGAACTACTGGATAAGCTGCAGTCATATATCTCAATACAAGATCCAGCAGGGGTTAAGATAGATTGGTCGCAAGGAAGGGGAATCAAGCGAAAATGGAGTCCGGTTAATGTAAACTTAACTTTATGAATCTTAGAATAGGTGGGGGTAGAGTACGGAGTATTCTTACTCTCGAGACACCCCTCTAATTTCCTAGGATTTTCCTTAATGTTTAAATCTTGTGTGTACCTCAAAGGTTCCAGGTGGTAGATTACGGAGTATTCTTACTCTCGAAACACACCTTTTTGAAGGTTTCTTTATTTCCTCAAAAGGTCAGAGGTGGTAGGATACGGCTACTCCGGAAACACATCTCTCAATTTGAGGAATTTCCCATGTTGCTTTCTTTTGCTTTTGCGTGTTTTCATGTATTTCCTTTCTAGGGTGACTCTTGTGTGTTCTCCTTATGAGAAAATAATAATATCTCTGTTATCATCTACTAAATCTCGTTTGTGATGTAAATGAACTTGTATGTCTAACTTAAATTCTCTTAGTGATTGCATACCATACTATGCTCTTAACTCCAAACGATAAAATTCTAGGCAGAGTTTTCCTTTGAAATTTGGACTTATCCAAATCGTAAGCATACTTCATAACTCACAATAATAACTAATTGTACATTTGATCACAATTTCATCAAACTTCAATATCATCATAAATATTCCAGAAAATCAATTCATAATTCCTCAACATAGAAATTTCAAATCATAATTTCTAATATCACCATATCAAGTCCTTATTTCTCAATAATTAAGAGCCTAAACTTTAAATCTCCAACTTCATAATTCTTCTCATAAAAATCTCAATAAAATCATATCACTTATAATCTCAACATCTCATCATAACTTCATAAAACTGACTTTCTATTTCTCGTTTAATCTAAACGATGAATAATTCGAAAATATTATCTAGTCATTTCTGTTGACTTCTCATACTTAGTGTCATGTCTAAAATCAATTATGCAAAGTCCATTTAGGGCTCATCATTTCTAAACTTGACGACAAAGATTATTTTGAAAATCATTCGTAAATCATATTTTTTTTTTTTTCAAAATTGAAACTTGAAGAGTGGTACCAATAATCATCCACAGTTTTTCCTTACTTTTAAGCAAAGGTAGTGATAAAGGGATAAATTATTGAACCGAAAATTGAAACTTGAAGAGTGGTACCAATAATCATCCACAGTTTTTCCTTGCTTTTAAGCAAAGGTAGTGATAAAGGGATAAATTATTGAACCGAAAATTGAAACTTGAAGAGGAAGTACTAATAACCATCCACAGTTTTTCCCTTATTTTTACACAAAGGTAGTGATAAAGGGATAAATTATTGTACAATTCATTATCAATTTTGTTTGTTTAATATATTATTCCATATATTTTGGGCCAAAGTTACAACCCAACTTAATTTCTAATTGAGTCAATCTTACTAAGCTTAATATGAACCAAAATTCATATCAATATCCTCTATGTCTCATGATTCTACATTAAAATGAATAAATTAAAATTTAGGCTTCTATCAATTCATATCATACTCAACATGTATATTTCACTTAAAGATTCATAACATATGAATATTTCATACTTAACATGTCTTAATAAAATCGTAAATGACTTGCAAAGCATATAACATACCTGGTTCGAGGAGTCAATACGTGGAGAGTGACATAGTAGAGTGATGAGTTAAAATATTTTTAAAAAAAAAATTATTATTAATCATTTCGCATCTTTACATAAGATTGGGCCTAATTAACCCAAATAAAATTTTATCGTCAAATCTTATTTTCCTTTAGTCCCCGAACTTCTAGAAATTTATCAAAGACATCAATATAAACATCATATCACTAACTAATTATATTCCATAAAATTTTCAGAACATTACAAACTCCCTTGCTTAAAATGAATTTTGTCCTTGAAATTCGCACATCAAATTTCATCATACTTTTCAAAATCATAACCATACTTGACATGTGAAAATTAAAATTTTTTTTTTTTTTGAATAGTGATTTCGTTCACTGTTCATCATGAATAGCACGTCGTTTTACTGTTCACGTGAATAGTGTTTTTTTTTTTTTTTTTAAGAAATAAAATTTCAAAAATCTACAGAATCGTTTTTTAAAACTCTTGTCTCTGATACCAACTGTGACGACCCGAATTCTCGACCATTCGAGTGCCACTAAAAGTGACTCATATCATATTATCGAGACTTAAATAGTAATGTAAAATTATTCAAAAGAATAATTAGAATCCCATAATTTTATCTGTGAATAAAAATAGAACATAATTTTCTTACATAAAGTTCAACATAATTATCTCATCAATCTTAACCACTTTTGCCACTTCCATGTTGACCGCCTCGAACCTTCAATTATCTGAAAATGGTAAATATCGTGGAGTGAGATTTATAAAATCCCAGTAAGTATACCAAGCATAAATTTTCTTTTGAAAGCATATGGATCATTTTCATCATAACATAGGATAGGATCGAAATACTCATAAACATAGGGAGACACAAGAATTTTACCGAACTTAAATGGCAAGAATTCTTATGTGTAGCGCTACTAAACTCCGGTCCCCTTAGCATAATCATAAACATATCATATGGAACCCATAACAATCTTGTGAGATTGATTTCATAGCAATGATCCAAACATTTTCATAAAAACATAAGATATACTTACTTGTCATAAAAACATACTTACTTTTCATAAAAACATAAGGTGTATTTACCTTTCATAAAAACATACTTACTTTTCATAAAAATATAAGATATACTTACTTGTCATAAAAACATACTTACTTTTCATAAAAACATAAGGTAATACCTTTCATAAAAACATACTTACTTTTCATAAAAACATAAGGTATATTTACCTTTCATAAAAACATACTTACTTTTCATAAAAACATAAGATATACTTACATTTCATAACAACATACTTAATTTTCATAAAAACATAAGATATACTTACATTTCATAACAACATACTTAATTTTCATAAAAACATAAGATATACTTACATTTCATAACAACATACTTAATTTTCATAAAAACATAAGATATACTTACATTTCATAACAACATACTTAATTTTCATAAAAACATAAGATATACTTACATTTCATAACAACATACTTAATTTTCATAAAAACATAAGATATACTTACATTTCATAACAACATACTTAATTTTCATAAAAACATAAGATATACTTACTTGTCATAAAAACATACTTACTTTTCATAAAAACATAAGGTGTATTTACCTTTCATAAAAACATACTTACTTTTCATAAAAACATAAGATATACTTACTTGTCATAAAAACATACTTACTTTTCATAAAAACATAAGGTGTATTTACCTTTCATAAAAACATACTTACTTTTCATAAAAACATAAGATATACTTACTTGTCATAAAAACATACTTACTTTTCATAAAAACATAAGGTAATACCTTTCATAAAAACATACTTACTTTTCATAAAAACATAAGGTATATTTACCTTTCATAAAAACATACTTACTTTTCATAAAAACATAAGATATACTTACATTTCATAACAACATACTTAATTTTCATAAAAACATAAGATATACTTACATTTCATAACAACATACTTAATTTTCATAAAAACATAAGATATACTTACATTTCATAACAACATACTTAATTTTCATAAAAACATAAGATATACTTACATTTCATAACAACATACTTAATTTTCATAAAAACATAAGATATACTTACATTTCATAACAACATACTTAATTTTCATAAAAACATAAGATATACTTACATTTCATAACAACATACTTAATTTTCATAAAAACATAAGATATACTTACTTGTCATAAAAACATACTTACTTTTCATAAAAACATAAGGTGTATTTACCTTTCATAAAAACATACTTACTTTTCATAAAAACATAAGATATACTTACTTGTCATAAAAACATACTTACTTTTCATAAAAACATAAGGTAATACCTTTCATAAAAACATACTTACTTTTCATAAAAACATAAGGTATATTTACCTTTCATAAAAACATACTTACTTTTCATAAAAACATAAGATATACTTACATTTCATAACAACATACTTAATTTTCATAAAAACATAAGATATACTTACATTTCATAACAACATACTTAATTTTCATAAAAACATAAGATATACTTACATTTCATAACAACATACTTAATTTTCATAAAAATATAAGATATACTTACATTTCATAACAACATACTTAATTTTCATAAAAACATAAGATATACTTACCTTTTAAAATATTAAAATGAAGTGTAGTAGTAAATGGACCAAAACTTTCTTGACCACCTTGAATTTCTCTTGTGGATTTTGTCAAGAGGTTGGAAATAAGTGTATATGTGTAGAGTTGTGTGTAAAAGAGATGAGTTTAAATAGATGTATAAAGTTGGCATATTGTAAACATAATCATTCAATTCTATTAATTTTAACACATCCTTTTCTTAAAGTAAAGCACCATTCATATACTTTTCCATATTTATACAAATAATATGCTCTTCATGATTATATATAATGGAGTATATAAATCATTCATATACTTTTCCATATTTATACAATTATTATGCTCTTCATGATTACATATAATAGAGTCTTATCAATCATTCATATACTTTTCCATATTTATACAAATATTATGCTCTTCATGATTATATATAATGGAGTATATAATTCATTCATATACTTTTCCATATTTATACAAATATTATGCTCTTCATGATTACATATAATGGAATCTATCAACCATTTATATACTTTTCCATATTTATTAAATTAAGATTCTCATAATTATTATATATAATGGAACCTCTCATGCTTGCATATATTTTCTTAATTTAAATAATAAAAGTAATTTTTGTACAAATAAATATTGGGATAACATTGAATTAAGTACTTAGACTTAATATACTTTAAATCAAGAGAATGGAGATATTTTTAGAAATTCGGAATTTAATTTAAAATCGAACGATCTCGATTATTTCTTGACTTGGCTATACGAATACGTCGTGGCGTTAACTTAATAAAAATGGGTGAAATAGTAGCGACATGATTTTCTATTAAAATAATTATTAATCGCGTAAAAATTCTTGGTCGCTACAGCTCCTAACAATTCTTTGAATGCAAGGTTATTGTGTTTTGAATACATTAGAGGGTTGTATGATCTTGATGTAGATTTGACAAGTGTTGTTGACTTGTGAAAATGTAACATGTGGTAAGGATCATTGTCATGATGAGTGCTTAATGTGTAAATGCAACTTTTTGCGTGTGCCCAATGGCATAAGTACCAAATCCTTTTGTGAAAATGTTGCATATAGTACATTTCATGGTCATGTTGAATCCTTATTTTGTGAAAATATGCTTGGCTTGCATATTCGCTCTCTAAAGGAATTGCTAGTTAGGGGAGTCCATGGGAAAAATTTATTGGGATGTTTTGATGATAAAAGGACTTCGCTTCTAACATTTCTAGATGCTCCCTCATTCCGTCTTGAACATAGTAAGAGCATGCATGTTAAATATCCGAATTTGTTAAACATCTATGAATCATGTTGTGAGCAATATTTTGATGGATTTTATGGGCATGATGATTATTTGTTTTGGAAAATTTGATTGTTTCCTTGTAAATGTGCCATGCGTGAATTGCTAGTGGGAGGAGCACATGATAGTTTTTTGATGGAGCGATTTAAAATCAACGGGGTTTTAGGGGTATTATGTGATCAAATTTATTGGCCTATTTTGAAGATTGGTGTTGAACATGTTTGCACTTGTAGTAAATGCCGAACTTGTAAAATGGCTAAACTTAAGTTTTCCCCCAAGAATTCCATGCATATTTGCCCATCATAAGTAAACCTGGGAGTACTACTTCTATGAATTTTATAGTGGGTTTACTTGGAATAAAGAAAGAAGATGAAGCTATTTTTGTGATTGTTGGTAGAAAAATTAAAATGTCACGATTGATTGCATGCCATGTAACCAACAAGGTCATCAACCTAGCTAATCTTTTCTTTCAGGAGGTCGTGCATTTGCACGAAGTTGGTGCTAATTTTGTGGTTGTTAAATTTGCTTGTGATTTAATTGCTCATCATAATAGCAAGTTTTCTCCACTTAAAATTGCTTGTGACTTTAACCTATTAACTCTGTTGAACTTTATGCATATGTTTATTGAAGAAAGAGTTGGTTTAGGTGGCCACGAGAATGCACTTTTGGTTAAGCCCCTTTGCAGGAGGCTCGAGCTTCCATTTAGGGGAATTGGAATGCAATGTGCTTCCAATGCCAACCATGGCGGGAAACATATTCCGTTTGATCCAGGCGGCCGGATGTGTTCCCATTCGTGGAAGGAGCGACCCCCCCGATCAAATAAAATCCAAATTGCTACTTTGCAGTGTTGGCACATCTCAAGCTTTTGGCAACGCCTACAAATTGACTTTGCACGGTGAGTATGAAATTTCAGTTACATTTATTGTGTCTGAATTTTCTATTTTTATTGTAGGTGCCGATTCGAGGTCGAATCTCTTTCGAGATGGAGGAGATGATGAGAATCGCGAAGGTCCAACTTCAACGCATGAACCTGTGATCCACAATGTTGCAAGATCAAAGTTCAAAGAGTTTCACGACAGTGCATTCAAGCAAGATTCGAGGTCGAATCCTTTTCAAGAGGGAGGGGATGATGAGAATCGGGAAAGTCAAACCTCGATGCACGTGCCCGTGGGACCCATGACGAGATCCGAAGTTGAAGAGGTTCAAGATTCGAGGCTAAACAACGTGAATAAATCAAGAAAAGAAGCCAAGGATCAAGTTGGAGCCAAAAAGGGGAAGAAATTGGAGTTAGCCAATTTCGGTCGACCGAAACTAATTCCGGTCGACCGAAACTCTGCAAAGGATTTTAGACCCAGCTTCAGTCACTTTCGGACGAGGAGCGGTCGACCGAAAGTCCAGTTTCGGTCGACCCAGAGATCGACCGAAATATTTTTCGGTCGACCGAAACACCTCATTTTTAAAAAAAAAACGGGGTTTTTGTTGCAATTTCCACAAAAACGGGGTTTTGTTGCAATTTTCGAAATTTGCACCTTTTGCCCAATTTTGTACATTATATACCCTTTTTCTTTCATTTGTAAAGACAACTTGGTTTGTTCATTAGAGAGCTCTTGAGAGCTAGGGCTTGAAGTCCCCCTTCTTGAGGTAAGGTTAAACCTCTTTGATCTTGTATCTTCTTGGAATTTAATCAACTTTATCTTGCGTATTATTATTCTTGTGTTGTTGTTTATTTTCCGCCACCTTGGAATTTGTTTAATTCTCTCCATTGGGCTAGGGTTAGTTTAATCCTTGAATTTTGGGTTAGATTTAAACTTAGGTTAAGGTGTTTATCCATTTATTTACCACTTTAGCTTTCTTGGGTTGGTATTAAAATTGTTGTGGAAATTTTCGGTCATCGCGCCGAAGGGGTTCGCATCACTTCGCCTCCAGTGAGGCTTGCTGTTGGTCACTTTCGAAGGTAGCGATCATGCCAAAGTCACCGGGGAAGAAGGATTGGAGAAAGGGTGAAGGCATAGAGAGAGGAACAGTTGAGAGGGAGAGAGAGAGGGGTGCGATTTGTGTGAGTTCTGAAGAAGAAGGTCAGTTAATTGTTTTTGAATTTAATTGATTAATTATGTATTAATTAAATGCTAATTACCACCTGAAAATTAGAAAAAAAATTGTTTGTAACCAGAATTTTGAATTACATTTTTGAGAAACAAGTGCCCATGTGATTTTCCCTTATTTTATTATGATATGTATTTATCATGGGCCTTATATTTGTTTCTTATAAGTGGAAATTACATCTAACCCTGATATATAAGAATCAAATTCAAAAATAAGATCAAATCTATAAAATTTCAAATTTTAGGTATTAATAAATTTTTTAAAAATATTTAATAAATTATATTATAATACATAATTCCCAAAACTGCAAACCCAAACCCTATCTCTCTCATTTCACCCTCTTCCTGCACGATCTCTCTCTCTCTCTCTCTCTCTCTCTCTCTCTCTCTCTCTCTCTCTCTCTCTCTCTCTCTTCACACCTATGGAGGCGGCGGCACAACCCCCTCTCTCTCTCCAAACCTCCACCCAAGGTGATCCGGCCACCACTACCGTTCCGCCGGAGCTGAACTGTCAACCGGAACTAGCAGGTGGCGCAGGAGAAGCAGGCTGTGCACCTTCAATCTCTCAAGCTGTCCATGTACCTTCAGCTTCCGTCGCGAAGTAAGTCACTTCTCGCAGAAGAAGCGTTGTTAACCTTCAGCCCATCACCAACCTCCATCCTATAGAATCGGCGCTGTGACTGCTGTACCTCACCGACGCAAGCGACGCTTACATTGTCGATTCTGCTGATGCATATTCCGTCACCCGATTTGGAGATCTGGTGGTGGTAGAGGTCGCGGTGGCGTAGTTGGCGGCTGCTGGTGCTGTGGTAGTGTTTTGTGTGTGCGGTGGTCAGGGGAATACTTTGATTTTGAAATTTGGAGAACTGGTGGTAGTGGCGGTGGAGGTCGCAGTGGCGTAGGTGGTGGCAGCGGGGGCGGCAATGGTGGTGGTGGTGATGGTGAGGCGGTGGCGTAGCTGAAAATCGCGATGGTGATGAAAATGGCGATGTGACCTTGAGTGCTTGACACCTATTTAAGAGTCTGGATTTTTTTATTATTTGATGTTGTATATTAAGAGTGTCTGAAATTAGTTGAATTGCTTGTTGTGAAATTGCTCTTTGTGGTGGCGGTGGTGAGACGGTGGTTGTGCGATGGCGGCAGTGGTGGTTTCATGTGAGGCAGTGGTGGTTGTTTGTAGGATTTAGGTTTGATTTCTTCGTGTCATCGATGTTCACATTGCAGGGTCGTGGTGGCGGAGGCGCAGCATGGTGGTGGTGGAGGAGGAGGTGGGTGGGGTGAAGTGATTTTATAATATGTGACTTAAAAAAAATTATTGTGACCTAAAAATAAGTCTAATTTGTGACCTAATATTTTGATAATTTATAATCCTGAAATTATTTGTGACCTAAAAAATTTGTTTCTGTGACTTGAATATAATGTTTGTTTTTTGTGACCTAAAACTCTTATTGTGACCTACTATTTTGATAATTTGTGACCCTAAAATTATTTGTGACTTAAGCAATTTACATTTTGTGACCTGAATTTACGTGGGCAAGTTTTCGGATATACTGTGACCTAATAATTAATCAGTAAATTATGACTTAATAATATGATAATTGTGACTTAAAAGATTAGTGACCTCATAATTTGATAAGGTGTGACCTAGAAATAACTCGGGATTGATTAATTTAAAACTTGTGACCTTGTAATTATTTGTGACTTGATAAAACTGTTATTGTGACCTACTATTTTGATAATTTGTGACCCTAAAATTATTTGTGACTTAAGCAATTTACATATTGTGACCTGAATTTATATAATTAATAAAAAAATCTAATTATTTAATTTAGTTAAATAGATACCTGATTTTTGAAATTTTTGAAATTATATGTTAAAATTGAAATTGTATATTCTAAACACCTTATATATGTATTTTTCCCTTCTTATAATTTTGGACTTGTATGAGGTGTATTGTAATTTTTTATTATTGTTTCTAAAAAATACATGTGCAACATGTTATGTGCTTCCAATTGTTCGATGCAATGAATTTAAAAATAAAGGTGTTTTCGAATGTGATATACTTTACAACTTGCACGTCCGTTGTTGTTGCTATATTATTTTTTATTTCTTTTTTATTAGATTTAGAATAATAAAGTATTAATAACTAATTTTGCGATGGTTGGATTTGACAAAAAAACAGGTATCTGCGACAAAATAGGCAATTGGCGACACGCATTCATCGCTATGTCTAATTACAAACAACTCTAATACGTAGAATTTGACAGAATTCCAATGATTCACGTGACCTAGTAATACAAAATTTTAAATTTCAAGATGTCATAACGATATGTAATAAGTTGGATATCCAGATATTTTCATCACAGTTAAAGATTATGAGAAGGATAATGAGTCATTACTAACTACTTGTATAACTATCTTTGACAACTATGGTTGACAACTCACAACATGACATAATCTTGCTAATTAATACATCACATAATCTCCATAATCAACACATAACAATTTGTCACCTCATAGTTGTCAACCGTAAGTTTGACAACAATTGTACAGGTAGCATATTTCTAAAAATAATATTTAACAAAATGCCATGTAAAATAAATGAAGTACTAAAACATTCATTTATAGTATTGTATGCGATAACTTTCGTGCATCATACGCGAGAAACGCTAGTGTTGTTCAAATACGATAAATTACCCACTTAGTCAAATCGACTTGAACCATTTTTTAGGAAAGTTGGTTTAATTTTGGAAATTTAATTTGAGACTCCAAAATAAATAAATAAAAAAAATTAAAAAAAATGGAAAAGTTCCCTTCAACCTGGGCAAATGGAACAGATCCAAATCGACTCGGGTCAATTCGCACATCTTCTATTGGGTCCGTTTCGTATTAAAATTCACCCAAAAATTGTTAATTCTGTTAGGGGGTTGGGTTTGAATTCGATCCGTTCCCACCCCTAAATATGAAATCATTCGTGAGTAAGTCATGCTATATAGTTTATTCTTGAGACCATCCTTTATACAAATTTTCAATTAATTTATATTTGATACTCGTTAAAAATTCTCGTCCACCATTTTTTACTTTCAAAAAATAGATTAACAAAATATTGCTACGTCGTTATTTGTAAACAATATATTTATAAACGACCTTTTATAACGTGTTTGCAAACAGATGCTATTGAAGTTTTTGATTAGCAATTTATGGAGGTTTCACCTTTCTAACCACAATGATTTTATCTACAAATTTACTCTTATTTCATGGCATATTGATGGAATCTTCTAACTGTTAAAATAGATTAAAATAAATACAAGAAATGGTTCAAAATAAATCACAATGATCTACTTGTACTTTTTAAGCCTAAAAAATCAGTGCTCATTGTTAAAAAAAAAAAAAAAAAGGTTGAACCGCAACTCCGATGGCCTTCACCAATCATGCCCTTTGCTTTGATGATTGTAAATCGCAAGATGTGCTTAAAGTGGTGCAAGGTTGAGAGCTTGCCCATTAACTCCGCTTTGTCAATAACTTCTTTCATTTTTTAGGAATCGAACCTTCACTCAATAGTTACAAGCGAGGCTGTAATTTTTCATTCTTACCTTTCACCACTTGTATGCCTGAGGCATCATTGCTCATTGTCACACATTCACAATGCTAGTTCCATCACACTTATACTCTGCAATAACTTCTTCTTGCTAGGACATTGACTTTCTTTTTCTACCACGTTTCTTAGCTCCCAGCTTCTCGGTTTCATTAACAAATGACTGTACTACTTCCTTCCCGTCTGATTTTGAAAGATCAAATTGTTCGAGTTCATCCTGCTTTCTATAACTACGCAGCTTTGCTCGCTGGTCTGTGACTGGAATCGAGTTCTTCGCTGTCTTCTGTTGATCCCCAAGACTTTCCAGATTTGAAAGCTTTAACTGTGGCGAATACCGATCCTCCAACTTGGAGAGAGCCAACACATTCATATGACGCGAAGTTGCTGTTGCTGCTTCTTTAGGTTCAGGCACCCTTCGGTTACGCAATGATCGACAAAACTCTTCTGTACTCACAAGTTCTAGCCCTGTAGGCCCAACTGATCTGTCTTTTATTGGTCTGAATATCAAAGGCTCCTGAGTGATTGGATGCTCCATATTAGTCAGTTCCAATTTCACACCTTCAGCAGAATCAAGATTTTCTGAGCTGCTACTGTCTAAGAAGTGCAATTCTTTTGTTACAATGAGGCATTCTTGGGGACCAAAATCACCCATAGAGCAGATTTCTAGCTGCGATGAGTCCTCAACTCTTATCGACTCAAAGTCAGGAGGCTTCTGACTTAAAATTTCATGGCACTGGCAGTCATCTTCGGCTTTGTCTGCTTCTTGCTGCTGTGACAATTCCATCCTACTGGGAGGCTCAGCTCTTATTGGCTCCAAATCCAGAGGCTTCTGACTTGAAAGTTCGGGGCAGATATCTTCGGGTTTGCCCCGTTCTTGCTGCTGTGCTTTCGTTTTCGCCTCCTCCAAAGACTTGTATTCATCGAATTCCATCCTACTGGGAGGTTCAGTGGACAAAAAGCTAGGATCGAAACCAGCATTACTTTCACTTGTATGATTTTCTAGGCCTTGAGATTCCTTGTGGTCTTCAGTCACTTCATTTTGATCTCCATTTTGCTGATTTTTTTGCTTAGACTCAAGTTTCTTACGCGGCTTGTATCGTTGCCTTTGCCAGTCCCAGTTAAGTTTCCATTTATTCTTTCTGTTCTTCTTCTTATGTCTTGTGCTTGAACTTAGGCTTGGAATTGCCCCGACGAGCATATATCTCCGGCCACGGTTCACGAGATCACCAGATTCACAAAGTTTTCCAAGATGATGTTTCAGTAATGTCGAATGCGCCCATGGCAAATTATGGTATTCTTTTGCGATAAACTTCGATATAGAGTCTTCACTAGATCCCCATTTCTCATTCAACTCCTTAAGCGCCCGTTCTACCATCTGAAAATAGAAGGAAAGGAACTATAGTTAAAACCAAAAATTAACAAAACCAAAATAGTTGATGTACGTTCGGATCAAAAAAAAAAAAAAAAACATCCCCAGTTGATTTTCAGTGACTTGTCTCTCAAATTCCATTGTCAAATTAAAATCTGTTGAGCCAAAAACCATATATTTTTCTGTCACAAAATCATCATATATCTTGAGGTTTTTGACGACAAGTACTTATGATACATCAACATGCAAACCGTAGATTCTACCAAGAAAGTTAGTCTTGAGACTTTTGATAGTACTTGACACTCTGACATCCAATGATCTCATCGAAAATAAAAATGGATTTGTCTATTATACACTTGAGAATTTATTCCAGGGTGTACTCCCTCTCAGACTCTCACATTATAGGACATGTGTCCCACACATAATGGGAGAGGGACAAGTGCCCCCACACGTAATGTAAGAGGGAGTACATTAGGGAGTAAATCCTCGGGTATACATGTAGCAACGTCCAACATAAATACACGGATCAATAAATGGACATGGATAAACATAAATGTGCACAACACTAATTTTACAACAAAATAAATTAATAATTACCATTTTGTTCACAAAATTCAATTCACAATTTCTAACATGCAAGATCACACATGCATGAAACATAAACCAATACTTCTATACCTAGGGTTGGCAAAAAGGCTCATCGGCTCTGGCAGCTATACCTTCAAAGGGAGCGTCTTCGACGCTACCCTAAAGTAAGATTAGTGTCCCTTTGTGTGGTACTAAGATCAAACCCTTATATACTCATAATGGTTTCTCTGTCTACGTGCACGACCCCAAGGAGAATATTGAAAGAACCATATTCTTGTGGCCCAAAATCACAATACATAAAATCTTATGAATATCATATGAAGTAAAATTCCAAGAGCACTAAATTCAATTCAACTATACAAATGTCTCATATTTTTAGGAAATAGTCCTAAACTCTCACCAATACCAATACCAACATCATCAAGATTTCAAACATACGTTGAGAGATCGTCTGATCTACCTCACACTATATCAAAGAAACTATTAACATACGTTGAGAGATCGTCTGATCTACCTCACACTATATCAAAGAAACTATTAACATAAACAAATATAAATGGTTACCGCAGCATAAGGAGGGTGATCTGGGGTTTGGAACTGGGATAGAAATCGACTCATGCCGTCTTGGAGGATGCTCTTGCGGGCTGCCGTTAATGGTGCATTTGGATGATCAGTTTCTGCGAGTTTCATTATAACTTCTTGGAACTTCGCCATGGCTTTCTGTTGAATATGATTTGATGGATTTTGTTAGGGTTTTATTCGGGTTTAGATATAGGGATTAACTAGAGCGTGTTTTTAGTTTTACACAAGTTCAAGATTTATTTATTTATTTATTTTTAACAAGAAGTTCAAGATTTTTTTATTTTATTTCATTTATTTATTTGAAAAGTAAAGATTTTACTTTTTAGTTCAAGATTTCATCAACTGCGCATAAGTTTAAAATATATTTTTTGGTCAATTAAAGAATAAGTAAAATTACTTATAACCCTTGAATGTGTCAAAGTTAAGAGTAATTTTTACTTTTTTGTATATTTATTTATTATTAGCCAAACATGCCCCTATATCTTGGAAAGCCGGGGAGTACACTCTTTGGAGAAAGGAAGATTAATTTGGAAAGTCTTAGTATTTTTTTAAATTTAATTTAATTTAATTTTATATTTATCTATGGTGATGATTTTTTTTTTTTTTTGGTTTATAACTCGATTTTATTTTAATAATATCATTGAAAAACATATTCATATACTTGCTCCAACAAAAAACTAACTACAACATCATGTCAGTTAATCTAAGCCGTCAAATGTCAGAATTTTGTTACTCTTTTCACAAAGAATTGCCTTTGCATCATATGGAACTTGAGAGTGGCACTCAATGCAATTCTGCCCATTTCTAATAAATCTTGTTTGTCAATATGTTGAATCTTAGAGTTATTACCACCAAAAAATTCTCATCAAATCTTCAACTGGAAATATACCAAAGGCTAGCCTTTTAAAACTGAAACAAATTTTATCAATTCAAGCTGGAGTGTTGAAGTGAATTCTTAGCTCTAAAGAAATCAAGATCCAAGCAAGGCATTCATATTGGGACTGTTTTTAGGTTGACAAATATAACGGCTTCTACAAACTCGTATCAATAAATATAAATATTTAAGGACTTTGCTACATGTATAAACTAGTTGACAAATTGGGTTACTCTCCCCTCACGTGGAAGGGGGTCCACACATCTGTGAGCCCCCTCCATGTGAGGGGGGAGTAACCCAGTTTGTCAACCGGAGTTAGTACAAGTAGAATAATCCAATATTTAAATGCAAGTGTACCTTCACCGATTATTAAAGAACTAGAACTCCAACCTTGCTTTCTTCTTGTTATTCAACAGATACTGTTTTAGAGGATTCAAGAAACTGGAGCGACGGCTACAAAATTAGCGATGACAGGAAAAGTCGTCACTATTTTTTTGGTTTTTTTTTTTTTTAAAATTTGTACAAATAATATTAAATATATTTTCATTAAAAAAATCAATTCGGTGGGACAAATATTTATACAATTAGCTAACTAATATATATTAGTTAAAAACAAGAATAAACACAAGAATTCAATTGTCGAAGTGGTTGAAATGCCACTTCTCAACCTTTAAGTCAAGGGTTCCAATCTTTACATTGTCCAATTTTCATATGAATTAAAGAAAATACGTGGGTTGACGATTTGAGTTGAAAGTGGTTTGGGTCGGGTCAAATAAATAAATAATTTAATTAAATATTGAGCATAAGTACAGGCGTACAACGACGACTATTTGGGACGACAAAGTGCAATAGTTATGCCTTTCAATGATGACTTTTGTTGTCGTTATTGAACTATTTTCTTATAGTGATTTGCAATATCACGTTCTGTTTGTTAAAATTTTTGTATTTAAAATTATGTTTTTTATGTTTTCGAGGTTAGATGTATGGCTGAAAAGTGAGAAAGAAAATATGTGTGGTTAAAAAATAGTTTGAGGAATTTTGTTATTTAAAAACATATATATAATATTTTTAATTTGCCAAACAGGGGCTTAATTTCCTTTAGCCTTGCATTAAAGAAAGATTAGTTCCAATAATAATTTAGTACTTTATCGCCATCTCGTTTTAATAGAGCGATGAGTCATCTTCTATCGATGTAGGTCTGTATTAGAGAAAATGTAAGTAAAACTTACCCTAATTTTTCTTCAAATTCATTTTCATTTCTACGAGACACCAATTTACACATTTTTCAACAACATTTCACTTAAAAAATTTCTCCAATTTCTCCAGTACCAAAATTGTGAGATGCAGGGAATATAAAGTGCATTTTCAATGGAAAAGTAATTCAACTAACATGATATATAAGATTTTTTATGGTCACTCTTTTTATAAAAAAAATTGTTAAAAGGGTTGAGAAAAGATGTAACCAAAAGTCTGAACAAAGTAACTTATGAGTAAAGTTCTATATTGAGAGAAGTCACAAAGTTGGAGCTAAAAGTTTATCTGAACCAGTCTAAGAGAGTCCTCTAGCCAAGCCAATCTAATTATGCATGGCCTAATATGGAGAACTAATTCTCAAAAACACATACAAAGTTTCTTCAGTTCCTTCAGACTCGGTCTTTTTTCAGTTGATGAATGTTCCCATGCAGTTGCTAGTTTTTCTTTCACCAATAGTTCTCCTAATTCTGTTGCTTCCTTTTGTTCAATTTTTGTTTAGTTTCTTCCATCTGCACACAAACTTTTCCCTGCCACTCTAGTTCAATTCTTTCCTCATTCATTCTATTTTCTCGTTCCCGAGGCTCAATCTCAATCACCATATTGCTTGGTTCTTCTAAATTATTTAAATCTGGATTTCCTTGCACTTGATTTTGTTCTTCCGGTTGGACATGTTTCTCAGCTGCAGCAATTTCTATTGTTAGATCTTGTTTTTCAGTTGCTTCAATATGATCTACATTCATTTCAGTGTCTTGTTCCATCCTGCGGTCCTTGTGTGGTCCCATTTGAAGCACATAGTCTTCAATTTCTTCTTCCATCATGTTTTCCATGCTCATCCGACCCCGACCCTGACCTTGAGTTTTAGCTTGAACCCGTTTTTGACCACACTCTTCGGTTTCTTCTTCCGTTATGTTTTCCATGCTCAGCTGACCACGTACTTGACCTCGACCACGACCTTTAGCTTGAAGCCGTCCTTGACCACAGCTTTCGATTTCTTCTTCCATCATGTTTTCCATGCTCGGCTGACCACATCCCCGATGTCGACCCTGGCCTCGACCTCGACTGCGGCCTTGACCACGGTCTCGACCTCGACCCCGACCCTGGTCTTGGATCCTTGTACACCTTGAACGTACTTTTATTCCCTTTGTACCTCTCTTCCATTGTCTCCCCCTTTTCCTCTCTTGTCGATTCCTCTTCGGACTAAAACTTAAGTCAGAGCTTGAGGTTGAACTAGAGTTATAACCACAGACGTTGCTATCGCTAGGGCAAGAGCTAAGGCTAGGGCTACTGCTCGGGCTGGGGCTAGGGCTATAGCTAAGGCTGGGGATAGGACTACCTCTTGAGCTTGGTTCAGGAGTAGGGATAAGGTCAGGGGATGGGTTAGGGCTAGCTCCAGAATTAAAGCTTGGACAGGGACTAGAAATTGGATTGAGATTGGCCTTTCCTCCTCCAAGCAAATAATATTTATCATGATTCTCAACAAGCTCACCACTCTCACAAAGCTTCTTCAGATGGTGCCCGAGTAACGTCGTGTGAGCCCACGGAAAGTCATTATGCTTTCTTACGATGAATTGGGAAATTGCCTCCTCATTAGAGCCACCTTCCTCACTCAGCTCCTCAATTGCATTCTGAATCATCTGCACCAATATCAGAATCAAAGAAAATAAGAATCCCAAGGCCTCTTAGAAAGTAAATTACTGCATTCTATCGACATGAACATGGCATAGAGATTCAGTAACATACAAGGCATGGATACATTATGGCTCTGTTATTACCAAGATATGCTTCTAACCAAATGTAAATTTTCGAATTTTCCAGAAGATTCATAATTTTACACCCCACCAACTCAAGTTATTGAAATCTTCTAGTTCAGCAGACAGATGGGACATCCACCTAAGTGAATGTCAGCCAATACGTTGCTCGAACAAACTGTAAAAAAGACTTAACTCGTCCCACCTGTCTGGCAATATGTGGAAGGAGACAAGGCTTGGTGGGAGAAATTCCACCGGGATGGGCTACAACAATCAGGATCTATTGCCCGTCACGAACAACATATCATGACATTATTTGTTGAGAACCCACACGTGGATTATCCTTTTTTGAGAACCCACATATGGGTTCTCTCTAATACTAATACACAGGCAAATTTTATATTGCCCATGACGGGCAATAGAGCAGTTTTGTAGGCTACAGTTTGTTCTCGGATTGGGGTGCTACGATTTCATCAATCAAAGGAAAAAGAATGCTTTGGACTAAAATACTTTATGTTCTACTGGACATCTTTCCTTTTTCCTCAGAAGAGGCTAGAAAATCTAGAGCCTACTTTTGCAAGCTTAACACAGTCCAGAACGCTTTAACACCCGGGAATGGACGCTCGGAACACAAAATCAAGAATCCAAAAAAAAAAAAAAGAAAAAGAAAAAAATCCATGATGTTTTCCGCAGAAGATTCTGGAATGTTTGAAAGGAAAAGGGGAAGGGCCAATATCTTCCAAGAAAGTCATCCACCCTAAAATCTTCCAAGAAAGTCACCCAAAAAAAAATCAGAAAGAAAATTTGACGTGCATTAATCAACCAATAGAAACCCAAATATCTAACTAACTGGTACCACCAGAATTATCGATTAAAGCCAAATTACAAGGAATTAATTAAAGAAACATTCTATTTCTACCCCACATCACATGCATGTGATAGTAACACTTCAATTATTAGTAACCAACCATTTAACATATAAGTGCGTGTTGTGTGCAGATTCAATTATCAGCATTATAGCTCTTCCAGCATTCAATTGAACTCACATCTTTCCCGAATGAAAAGAAATAGTGAAAGTGTAGAGTAAATAGTTATACCCAAGAGTAAGGGGGGTGATCAGGAGCGTGAAAATGAGGGAAAGATTGTTGGAGCCGCTGCTCAACAAGGGACTTCTGGGGAGGGGTAAGTGATTTATTTGGAGTGGACTTGATGACACATTTCATTAGTAGTTCTTTAAAGTTTTCCATTGCATGCTGGTGCTTTTGCTCATGGCTGCCGCTGCTGCTGCCGGAGGAACTATTCATTTTGGGCGGGGAGGACAAGGTTTCTGTTGATTGTCACTTTATTATTTCATAATAATAACAATAATAATCCGTACGTCCTATTTAGATAGTTTTTTTTTTTATTTTTCGTACAAATAAATTAAGAAAACATATTTAATGTTATTAAAAATATAATTAAAAAAAATTTCAACTTAATCTTATTAATATCAAAATTATAATAAAAATGAATACATTAATAAACAAACAAAATAAATACTTCTCAATAAAGAATTAAGCTACAAGCTTATATAATTGAGATAAGAAAAAAAAAAGGGAAATAAAATCTATATAAATGGGGTGGAGGAAGTATTTATTGTCAACAACACGCACATGATAAAATATTATATGCTTAAGTTTAAAACTTTTCCTTACTTTTAATAATCACATATTCTTCTAAAAACTAGTATTTAAAAGATTAACATCTTTTTAAAATGAATATCGAGGAGCTATATGAGTGCAAATTTTATCCCTAGTTCACTTTCTTGTGAAAAAATACATGATTATAAGAGCATACAATGGCTGTGAACTATGTGAAAGATATACAAAAAATTCGTGGATTCCATTATAATATTTCTTTTTCTTTTCTTTTCTTTTCCCTTCCTCTTTCTCCTTATCCTTCTCCACTTTTTCTCACCTTCTCACTCCACAAGGTCCAAAATCCCATCTCCAACTTCACACATTCCCTTATTTTTGTTTTATTAATTTATTTGAATCTCTCTCTCTCTCCTTCCTTTTATTATTTTTCATTCTCTTTTTTCTACTTTCAATATTCACATCATCTCCACAATTTTATCTTAAAATAATATATTTATCACTTTATTTCTCATCCAATTGACCTCTACTTTTCAAATACTCATTAGAGATGCTCTAAAAGCTCCGCACGATAAATGAAAAAAATGACGTCATAGCACACACCATTATTGGATGACATGAAGGATATAAACGCATTGCATGGATTAGAAATTTTAGTTCATTTACCAAAATATTTTTCAAATTTCCTCCATTAAACGAATAATAGCATCCAATTGAATTATAAAAGACAAAATCATAACTCCTCAATTACGTTAATACGTCTAAGCAAAAAATTTTACGTGACCAATGAAAAAATGACGTGATAGCACTCTACAATAGTGGATGACACGAAAAATATAAACTCATTGAATTGATTAGCAATTTAGTTCATCTAACAAAATATTTTTGAAAATTTTACCTTCTGAAACGAACAACCGTCTCTAATTGAATTACAAAAGACAAAATCAGAAATCCCCAGTTGAAATCTAACCCTTGGACTGTGTTGTAGAATTTTTCTTTCTACTTGGTGGTGCAAATGCAATTGACTCTCCAATAACCCTTTTATTTTTGGATTAAGCTACATGTACACATACGTTTTTACACACTCACTTACACACCACTCACATGTGGGTAAGTCAAAGAGTATAAATAGTTTAATCCTTTTATTATTTTGTCGCAGTCCTCTTCTTGTGTTTATTATTATTATTTTTATTTTTCTATACTTCACAAATCTTCCACTAAGGATTCAAGTGTAAATGTGTAATACATATAGTTTGTACGTGTAAAGGAACTTTCCTAGTTGTTAAACTGCTTGGCTCATTAAGTGGAGGATCGTAGTTTGTAAATTTGGCAGCACTTGTTAAACCAATCTCAGGTGTTAGCATGAACTGAAAATAAGATGATGACTCTAATGGTATCACATCAAGTTTGTCTAGTATTATTTAGTGGTCTTCTAGGCTCGAGTTTGGCACGTGAAAAGGATAAGACATATAATCCAAACAACTGGAAATGATATGTTCCCCACATTAAAAACCACATTATTCCTACAAAAGTGGAAGCCAAATAGGGGCATTATCACATGCATTAGTTGAGATACATAGTAGCTACTAAGGGTCCGTTTGGCGGCTGAAATAAATATAATTTAATTTATAATGTGTATTATTTGAGTTTTTAGATAAGATGTATGTTAAAAATTGGAGAAAAAAATGTGTGTGATTAAAAAACAGTATGAAAATTGTGCCAATTATAATTCTGGATTTTAATTCCCAGCCAAACACATCCTAAGAAATAAAACATCTTGTTTGGAAAATCTAAAAAAAAACATGTTTTTAAATAACATAATTCCCCAAATTATTTTTAAACTATACATATTTTCTTTTTCAACTTTTTAACCACACATCTTACTTCAAAAATATAAAAAAATATGTTTTGAAACACTAAAATTTTAACAAACTGTTAGAAAAATAGTGTTTACTAAGTTCTAGTGTACTATTATGTCCCAAGATTATTTTAGTGTAAGAAATTGGGTTACACATTATATCCTTGTAGCAAGGTCCTATATCCCAAACATCACTGAGAGCGTTGTCAGTTTCAGACAACCTCAATCCCTGAATCCAGCTACAGAAATTGGTACCCTAGCCCTAGGGATGACAAAAAAATTCGAAGGACCCGAAAATTACCCGTCCCGTCAGGTTCGCGGGGCGGGTTCGGGGTAGCCCCACCCCGTGACCCGGTAAAAATAATTTTTTTTTATTAAATAATAAAATGAGAAACTAAAATAAATTTGATGAAATCCAGAAGAATTGAACATTGGTGGAATTTAAGGATATGAGAATATATAACCACTATACCATTATATTGTTTATTGATTTTTTTCTTCAAGTATATACATATTATTTTTAAAGTTCAAACTTAAAAACTCTAACTAATTCAACGACTAAATTTTTCACGTAAAATTTCATTACCGATTTATTTATTAAAAAAAAAAAAATTCGGGTCCTTAACGGGGCGGGAGGTCACCCCGCCCCGACCCGACCCGCGACTTCGCGGGTCGTGGGGCGGGCGCGGCCCTGACCCGCACCGAACCCGCCCCATTGCCATCCATACCTGGCCCAAAGGAATAAAAAATGAATTTCTGATGCTTGACGCCCCCATCGTCTGTCATCTAGATAATAGATTCCACCCGCTCTTTCAAAACATATAATCTAATTGGTAAAATAATCTTTTTTATTTATAAACATGTTTATAAATAATACAATTTTTGAAATTATTTTTTAATCATACATATTTTTTCTTTTCAATTTTTAACAATTACTTTTTACCTTAAAATCAGAAATAAACAAGTTTATAAATTAAATAGTATTACCAAATGAAGGTGGCAAACGAGCATTTTAACTCGAACAGGAAATCATTTTCACGAGCAAAGCTCAACCTAAGCCTAAAAAATGAGATTTGGTCTGAGGCTGAGTCCTAAATAGCCCACGAGCCACACTATCTCAAATACGTATTGACCTATACGTTGCTCTTTAAATCACATCCGCATAACTAATTTTCGAGTTTGATCACTAAGCTTGTAAAAATAATACGATTAACCTGAAATTTTGTAAATACTCTTCCAAATTACCAATAACATACAACAAATCAGCAGTTGAAGAAGTTTTTAAAAGATCACTGACTAATTTCGTTATGAAAATTAAGTCAATGACTAATATCCAACATCTTGTAGTTTAATGACTAAAATTCGACACTTTAAAATTTAGTGATTCGTCGAAGTCATGAACATAAATTCAGTGATTATTGAGACAATTAACTCATAAATTTAGTTATCTAAACTCGACACTTTAAACTTTGATAATCAGTTGAAGACGTAGACATTAGTTTAGAGACCAAAACACGAATTTAAATTTTAGTGATCAATCAAAAACAATAACATAAGTTTAGTGATTATTGGGATGATTAACACAATTTTCATATAAAAAACACGTTATATCTTCTACATAAATTTAATATAGTTATTATGATAAAAATAGAAAAAAAACTAATATTTTAAATTCATGTAATCTATATAAATTTATATAGAATTCAATTCAAGAAATCAATTCATAACTTTAAGAAATCAGATATTTTCTTGCAAAATCCACCTTTTTCCCTCTCTCTTTTGATTATTGCCTCCCCAGTCCCCTAATCTCCAATTCTGGAAATGCTGTCAACAGCAGCAAAATACTAGGAAGGAGTTCCGATTACCGTGTACGCACAAGCAATAAAAAAACCCTCAAATCAATATTCTTACGCATGATGTATGCAGAACCAGAAAGCAAGATAAAGATTCCATCTTAACTCTTGATACATTTCACTTTTCATCAAGATTGAATTTTGTCACCAAGACATAAAATCGAAGTTTGTTAGTTTAAAGCAAAATTAATGGATGATGAAGTGGTGCAGCGTGTATTTCAAGAAGGTGGGCGCGATTACTACCAACAGCAGCCTTCCACTTCCTCTTCTTCTTCCTCCATACTCCAATCCCTTCCTCTACACGTGGTATGCTTTTATGGTTTGCTGAATTTCTTATTTCTCTGTTCAATGGATTGGAATTATCATAAATAGCCTAATATTTTTTGATGGTTATCTGAATTCTGTTTGACTTTTATATTAAAATAAATTCAGTTGATTAGCAAATTTTGTATGCTACCTGAGAAAAAGCCAATGTTATTCATTTGGTATTCTGATTTCTGAAATTCAGATTTGAAGTTTAGGTACATTTTGGGCTATTAATTCCATTTGTCTAAAGCATTATGGGTTTTGGATTTCGCAGTCTTTTGATCATGGATATTACTTGTTGGTGAAATCGATTCAAGAGCTTAGATCAAAGAAAGAGGGTGTAGTAACAGTTGGAATTGGAGGTCCAAGTGGGTCAGGTAAATCTAGGTAAGTATCTTGTACACGTGTGTTCAATTTGTGTAGTTCAGTAAGAATTACTGATGGTCTTTTATTGAAGCTTAGTTCTGAATTATATTAAAAAATTGCATTTTAATGGTTCTTGAAGCTTAGCTGAAAAAGTAGCATCTGTAATTGGTTGCATTGTTATCTCAATGGAGAACTATCGCACTGGAGTTGACGATGGCAATGATTTGGAGTTAATTGATTTTGATCTTCTTATCCAGAATCTTGAGGTACACCATTCTCTTTCATGTTCATTAAGCTATGATTTTTTCTTTGATTTGGATTGAACTACATCATATCTCTTAGCCTACCCCCAGAAAGAGACAAACATGTTTGAGGAATTGTTGAATGTTTTTCTCTGAATCCATGATGCCTATGGACTTGTCAATAGACAGTTCAAGTAAACATTAGTTTTGGTATATGGCTTTATGAAGAAATAATTGACTGGCAGAACAATTAAGAAGTTGTGCAATGTTTATGCTGTTCAAACTTGTAAATTGTGCAATTCAGAAATAAAGTTCTTGTTGAAATAGGATTTGATAAACGGACGAGATACATTGACCCCAGTGTTCGATTTTCAAGGACGAAAACGTGTTGGTTCACAGACAATAAAAGTTATTTCATCTGGGGTGGTAAGAATACTTGAATTTCCTTTTTGGTTGCACTGCTTAAATTCTTTTTAAGTTTCATACTCTTTCATTTTGCTTGTAGGTGATAGTTGATGGAACTTTTGCTTTACATGCAAAACTACGGTCTTTGCTAGACATACGAGTTGCAGTGGTAATCTTTTATATCAATTAATTCTTGTTTTCAAGTAAATTTTTCTCCTCAAAGGGGTATAAATAAGTTTTGATTTTTTTGTTCCATAAATAATTTGGTCTCTCATCAAATATTTACTTTGATGTGTTGGTGGGGCTTTTGTGTCATATGTATGGGGAATCAGGTTGGTGGTGTTCACTTTAGTCTACTTTCCAAAGTTCAATATGATATTGGAGAGTCTTGTTCACTAGACCTCCTAATTGACAGCATTTTCCCACTCTTCAGAAGGCACATTGAGCCTGATCTTCATCATGCACAGGTACGCAATTAGCACAATTCTTTTTTGCTCTACTTTCCTACTTGTAGTTGATTGGTGTGTCTTTTGTGTAGATCAGAATCAACAACAGTTTTGTTTCATCATTTAGGGAACCAATTTACAAACTCAAATGCAAGTGCGAGGTATGCAAGAATTGGGTTCTATATGTACTAAAGCATGAGGAAAATTCTAGTCCAATATATTATTTGTAATCTGAATAATTTAACATGATTTTAGGCTCTTGATATGGCATTCAAGCATTTGAAGAGTGTTTTCCTAATTTAGCTGAAAGAGCGCAGTTGCACACCTTTATACATGGTTTCCTCAATACGTGTCTTATTGATCAAATGTTGATTATATGATTTTGTACCTTTAATTTTTTTCTAATTCAATTGGCATCTTTTTCACTCTTTTTTGAAGAGGTTTATGAAGATTGAACAAATAGTGTCCAAGTATCTGCACACATTGAGAATTTTATTTTTGTCTATTTGGGGAAATTGTGAATCTTCACAGATATGCTTTTCATTCATATTAATTTCTGCCATATTTATTTTAGCACATTATATCCCACGTCTATATATACACATATGGGCACATGCATTTGATTATAAAATTAAATAAATATAGAACACGTATATGAAGAACAATCTTTTTCTTTTGAAATCAGCTGCTAAACACTATACATATTTTGTACTTCACGAGGCTGACATTTATTCTGCATCTATTATAATATCATGTTATTTTGTCTAATACTGGTTATTGTGTAAGTGTCCTTGGAATGTTTACGTAAAAATAAAAATAAAGAAAATATTTGATTGCTCCATACGTCATGTCCTGCTTTTTTCTCTGGAATATGAGATGGAGTTGATATCTCTCAGTTTCTCCTTAACAAATATGGGTCTGTGTGACATACTGAGGAAAAGGTTATGGCCAATCTGATGATTGTGAAATTTTCTCTGAGTTTGAATTTCATACTGTCTACAATTTTTGGCTTTATCAAAAAATTTACTCGTAGTCCATAACATCATATTTTAGGTTTTGGAAATTCATAACTCAGTCTAGTTTTTCTACTTCAACTGTTTGTTATTTCTTTTTGGACAGCTTCTTAATTAGAAATATATCGTTTTAACAGTCACAAAGTGGACATGCTGCCTACATTTTTCATGGAAAGGAAGCACAACTGGACAAGTAAGTTTTTCAGTTGGTAGTTATATTTTTAGTGTAGAAATTGCTATTAAGTTTATCACTTTCTTTAACTTAGTTGAATCTGAGCTTTTCTTGTGTTCAGTTTTATCGAGATGTACCTTAGACCCCCTTCTGCAAGTGAAGAAGCACGAATAAATGATTGGATCAAGGTGCGACAATCTGGTATCAAATACTATCTGTCACTAGGTGACCAGAGGATTGTTGACAAAAATTTCATTATTCGGCCAAAAGCTGAATTTGAGGTAAATGTTTCTACTTCAAAATGCACTATAAAATACCTGATTGTCCTCGGTGCTTTAATATTCAGATGTTTGCTAGTTTGGGAATCTTTGAAACAAAAACATAGCACTCGGTATGATTTCGGCTAGGTACTGGAAGTGTGTTGTTAGTACTTTTCTAACATGTGTTTCCATGTAAAGGGAAATAAAAAATTCGTTTTACGCCCCCATTGCAAAAACACTTCTGAACTGGTTTGGAGGTTCTTGACAGATTTTTTTTTTGGGGAGCAATAATCGTGCAATATCCTTTATTTGATTGTCACATTTTGAAGAATATCTGGAGTATGTTTTAGGTAATCTTCGTCGAAACCCCCAAAATACCCACGTGATATTTTGTGAGCAGTCCCACCAATAAACTGGTCAAGGCATAATTTTATATGTCAAATCATTGTTGATCACAAATGCACAATCACAACTCAGAAGCTTATGACAGTTCATATCATTTTTTAGCAGATTCATCTTATTTCACATCGTTCCTAAATTGCTTCTTGCCATTATTAAATTGACAGGACTTGCCAACAAAAAGGGTCCTAATTGACAAGAACTAATATTTTCGGCTGATACCATGCAAGTTAATAACATTTACCTTAGAGAAGACCTCAAGTACTAACATCAGCCAGAGGGTATCAAATACTTCAAATCAGCCCAAATATCACCATAAAATCTGAAGGGCAAAAGTTGGCAACTGAGAGAGTATCTTGTACTACTTAATACTTATCAAGGAAAACCATATGCTTCTTAGTACAGTAGTTATTTTGGCACTTAATGTTGAATACTCTGTTAGTTGAAGGAATTTGTATCTGGTCAATTTTACAAGGCAACAATGTGATCAAACATTTTGGTTATGGTCCAAACATGCTCAAAAAAAATTCAAGAGTTGGAACTTTTGAAATTAAAGGCAGGGAATTGTATCTATAGAGCAATAGTCTGAACTTCACTGTTATCTTTTCTCTTGTTCGGAAACCATTGCCAAAGACTGGACTTTTCCCTGGATATGCTTATTTTGTTTGTTCTACTTAACTCATAAAGCAATGGTGGCTCAATGCAAATATTCTTTAGAATTTCGACCATGAAAAGAACAAGATAGCGGAAATTAAAATGGCAGCCATTTCTTTTTCTCTATTTTGTTAGCTTTCATAAAATATTATTAGCTCTTCAATTCTCTTCTGAATTCCTTGAGAAAGTTCTAGAGTCTGTACTTGCAGACTTCTTTAAGGACTTTGATCCGCATTACATACACTGAAGAAAGGTTTAGTGAGAAAAGACAAATATATGTGTTTATTTTTGTTGAAACAAATTAATCGATAGTCAATTCTTCCTCCATTTATTCCTTGTAAGAAGTTTTTTGATCTATGGGTTTCTAGTTATTTCAATAACTATTAGGGGAATCCAATTCAGATGTTTTGTTCCCAAGAGTTTAATTTCAGCTTTTTTAATATTAATATTCTAAGATAGTTTTACTTGCCACTGAATTTTGCTACTATTTACGTTTCATTCTTTCATCTGATGTGCACCATATGTTTTATTTTATGCTATGGAATTCAACCAGACAATCATGTGAGCAAATTGAATCCTTATTTAAATTCGTTTCTGTCAGTTTTTTTGCTGTAATAATTTTGTTATATACATTCCGAGGATGTCCCGTTGAAGTGAGTGTGTGTGTATCACCCTGGTTACTAATTTTCTAGTTGCTTTAGTAAACCATGCAATTTACCCAATGGAGGCAGGAAAGGATTCATGTAGCCGACCCCAAGTTTATTAGGATCAAAGACTAAGCCTCCGTTTGGTAAACATGTTTTTAAAAATGTTTTTTCCTACACAATTTCCCAAATCACTTTTTAACCACACACATTTTCTCTCTCTATTTTTCAACCACACATTTTACCTAGAAAACATAAAAAATATGTTTTTAAACAAAAAACTTTTAACAAACAGAGGCTAGATTGTTGTTGTATTGGTTACTAATTGTTTTATTTTTATACTTTTACCAACTCAAATAAATCTGCTGTCATTTGATGAGTCCTGGTATTCAAATTTTAGTACGTTATTTGAATGTTTATGAACTTGCTGTATGTGAATAGGTCCTCCAGTTCTTTAGTAGTTCTCTTTTCACTAGAAATTGTGTATAATGATTCCTGCAAGTATTTACAAGTATCTTTTTTAATGCAAAACATATCTGGCTTTAATGATCCTTTTTACTATTGCAATAGGTTGGCCGGATGACTCTGGGTGGATTGCTGGCCTTGGGATATAATGTGGTTGTTAGTTATAAGCGGGCATCAACTTCTGTCATTGATGGAAATCTTTCAGCATCTTTGGAAACAATTGATACTCTTGGAGAGACTTACATGGTGCTCAGGGGCACAAATAGAAAAGTATGTACTCTAATCTTCTCTTAAAACTCTTAAAGCCTTGCCAGAATCCCGTTACCACTGAACTGGAACCTCTCTCCTTCTTGTTATTAGTATTTTTATTATGATTCTTAATGTTTTCAGAAATGCTCTTTAATATGCTGCAAGACTGCAACCACTCTGGTTACCGTGCTCTAAAGAAGCACACTATCGTGCTAATATTTTGCAGAGTCCAGTACGAGTCTATGACTATAATAATAAATCCTTGTTTTTTATTTTTCTCTCGAGAGCGTTATATTTAGAAAATATGAGTTAGCTAGATACCTGTCACACTCGATATTCTTCCTGTAGCTGATGATACATAGTTATAATATGTGAATGTTGACCTCAATTCCTGATATAAGTTTTGTTATGTCGTAATTTTTCCGTTGAGCCTAAAATATTTGTGTTGAAATGTTGTATTAATATTGTAAGGACCAAGATAGTTGTTTAGAATAGTGTAGGGACTAGTAGGCAATTATGTGTTTTAGGTTTTCTATTTATACCTTGCTTTGTAACACTTTCATTATCAAGAAATACAATTATACTTTCATCCTTATATTTCAACAATTTGTAATCTGTGTGAATACATTAGTCGTTTGGGTTTTGTTGAACAATGTGCCCATTGTTTGGCCTGAGTTACTGTCCTTATGTTGATTTTCCACTGCCACCTCATGTATCTTTTTTACCTACAAATATAATCTTATATTGGTTTTATGTGGAAATGTATTTATTGTTGGAGGGGCCAGAGAGTCGTTTGTTAATCAGAGTAGTCATGGACTTGAATTTATGTTTGACACAGTTGATCTCTTTTCCAGATAGTTGGAACTGAATCATCAAGGCTTGGTATCAATGGCCCATGGATAACAAAATCATATCTAGAAATGATCCTTGAGAGAAAAGGTTTGGACTTGGATTTTCCTTTTACATTTTGCTTCTGCTTCTTCCTTGTTTCAATGTCATTATTAAAATTTACCATTAAAAAGATGGTTTAAACTTATAGTCCACTACATCAAACACTTAACTCTATGATTTCTTGAATTTGAATCTAATGATTATGGGGATCTTGGAGAGGTCTAGGAGCAGTTCTTGAATCTGATTGAAACTAATGCTTATTCCACCTCATACTACATATGTGCTTGTGCGCGTGCAAGAGCAAGAGAGTTAACCTAAAGAGGTATAATTATGTTTTTTTAGAAGATAGCCAGAACACTTTGCGAGATGATGCGTACTAGTGACCCATACACAAAGTTTCAAATATTGTTGTTGATAGTTCATGCGTATATTTTAATCTCTTTGCCCATATTATCGAAAGACACCCTTTCTAATCTATTTATCCAAGTTGCAGGGGTACCACGGCTTAATACACCTCCTCCTTTGTCTAGTGCATCTTTGTCCAGTAGTCAAGAAAGGTTGATAGCAGCTCCAAAGCCACTTCGTATATCTCCCAACCTGGTCAACCGACTTGAGGATTTATCACAACCATGGACTCGGTCGCCAACCAAGTCTAAACTGGAACCTGTCCTGGCGACATGGCATTTTATCTCTCTAGACCCTCTCCTAACTGATGTATCTGGCACTGGTATGTTCTGTCTACTAGTAGTGAGTGAGAATCTTGTTCCCTAAAAAAAATATATATATATAAATGCAAGTGAACTAAAAAAATGTGATTAAGATGTATGATCTACTGTTTTCCACATCTCGATTTCTTTCATGAAACGACCACAGATCCTCCTTCCAGGGATGCCCTGCAGCTTGCTCCGATGCCTGATTCTTATGACTTGGATAGAGGGTTGCTTCTTGCTGTACAGGCAATACAGGTAAGTGTTCTATTTTAAATGGAACAAATTATGTTCTTGCTCTGTGTCTGTGAAGTCTGATTCCAAGAGTCTTCTCAACTCTTTTATGAGTACAAAACTCGGATGTCCTACTTTTTTCATTGCAGGCTTTGCTGGAGAACAAGGGTCACCCTGTCATAGTTGGAATTGGTAAGACAGTCTCTCTCTCTCTCTCTCTCTCTCTCTCACACACACCCCCCACCCCCAAGGCACTACTAAACTACATGAAACAAGTATTGCCTGCGTATGGTAAATAGTAATTCAATGCAACTGAAGCGAGTTGTATAGAAGTCTGATTCTATCGCAGGCTTGTAAGTTGTAAATAAAACAAAGTCCCGTAAGAAAATATGATCCAGAATGCATCATGGCTAAGTAACATTGATTCTCGGTGATAGGATTTTGTGAAAGGCGATTCTTCCCATTACAAGTCACCATAAATAAATTTTAATATTTAAATATATGTACATCCATAGGCGCTCAATTTTTATAGAGTTTTCATCAAGCGGTAATTATTTTATCAAGTAATTAATGGGCCTGATGATGTTGGTGTTCCAGTCAAAGGTACAGATATATATATATATATATATATATATATATATATATATATTTTAGGTAGGTTTTTTTCTTAGGTACACCTCTAATAATATGTTTTTGATAGAGTTCTTTTCCGACGAAATGGTTATCCAAGTTCAAACCATCTCAGCACGATTAAGATTCTTTGAGATTGCATTTTTTAAGTCTCAGTTGGTGCCTGATGTAAGCTACATGTAGTGGAATGACTGTAACATTAGGTGGGAAAGTTGTATAAAACTACAACCAAAGAACTAGTGATATTTTTTTCATAAGTGACTCAAAATTTGGGATGGAGGGTTTTGACATTTTGATAATGATTATTATGCGATTAAATGAAAAAGCTCTAAAGTAGGTTTGTTTATATTTCAAAAAGAGTATACATGAGCTTGTTCCATGGTCCATATGTTCATAGCAACTTTTTTCATGTGTTCCCTTTTCAAGAACTCTCTTAATTTAAATTTGAAGTTAAAAGAAAAATAAGAATATCAATTTCATCATCTTTCAATTGCCTCATTTGAGAGTAGGATTCTGATTATTTTCTATTTCTATGGTAATAAAAATATGGAACACATTATACAAGTCTTATAGCCACGAGTCACAGACTTGTTGTAGATTACCATTGTAACTGAAGATAGAAGTGGGAAGAGGCTAAAGTAGAATATCTGGCCGTGTAAGAAAATCGTGAAATGGAGGTGATGGATATGCTGCTTTAGATGTCAAAATAACTGCACAAACTCAGGCACGGCAATGCAGAGTTACATTGTCCAGTTCTTTTGTGATGTTCTAGTCAAAGATAAGAAGCCATTGTCAAACAATCTGGTGAAGACTAATTAAAACTGCTGATGTGCAGAGTGAAATGTGATGGAATTTTGGGGTTATGTTACTCTAGTAGTAATCAAATAATAAACAGTGCTAGCAGAAAAGTTTCAATTAAAATAAGGTACTAACAGGAGGGAATAATTTGTGATATATGCGAGTAGCAAAAACTGAGGACGTAAAGTCTGGCTTTTGGAAGAGAAAAGTTCTTGGCATACATTGTCTAATTTAGAGTTGGGAGTTCTTTTACTGGTTTTTTGGATGTCTTCTGGTTTCTTATTGGTGTAGGGGTGTACTGCTATTTTAGATATGTCAGAGAATAAATTCTCTATGGTTTAACTGTTGGCGAGTTGTAATCACACAGCTTGTATCTCTTGGTTTGTATAGCATACCTTTAGTATTGTTCACCTTTTCAACCGTGTCACTCTTTAAAAGGTCTTTTGCTATGCCTTGGTAACTGAAACTGTAAAGTTTGAGATTTGACACATGTTCTTATATATGGCTTTCTTATTTTTAATTTTATCGTAGGAGGTCCAAGTGGATCAGGGAAAACAAGTTTGGCTCGTAAGATGGCAAATATTGTTGGTTGTGAAGTTGTTTCCCTTGAAAGCTACTTTAAATCCGAACAAGTGAAGGATTTTAAGTACGATGACTTCAGCTCTCTTGATCTGGCTTTACTATCGAAGGTATGCATTTTATTTCTTTGTCCACTGTTTAATCTCTGCCACGGGTATTTGTTTCTTATTTAATGATTTTAATGAAATTGACAGTATGATTAGCTGACTGGAAATAAATGTAAACTTAAATTAGCAAACACTCGCATTGGTACATATGTACACACATAACAACCTCCTTATATTTCTCTTTACACAAGTTATAATCCTGTTTGAAATTTATCTTTAGAGTTCATGGCTTCAGCACTTGAATCTGGGATTGTTTGTTTAGACACTTTAGTTATGACCCAGAAAAGTAAATACAAGAAAAAAAATTTTGTTGAATACATGGTAGCATTGGCCCTTCATTGTTTTTATACTACAGATATGTGGATGTCACTGGTTTATATTTTATGTTATTCATGCATCAACCAATAAATACCTGTAAGTGAGACGATACCATGCTCCATAATCTCATAGCCAGCGCAAGCTAAATCTCTGTCTAACATATTCCTTCCCTGCTTTATGTAACCATCAATTAGCAGATATTCAATTAACCCCTCCCCTCCCCCCCCCCAAAAAAAAAAAAAAAAAAAAAAAAAAAAAAAAAAAACCCCACACACACATTCTCTCAATTACACATGAAAGCTGATCTTCTGTCATGATGGAAAATTCTTTGCTGCTGTCGAAATGAAACACGAAGTTTTTGTTGGTTCTAAATGAATCCATTTCCTTGTGAATATAAAATTTGTACGTTTCATTCAGGAAACCAATCTAGCTGGAATTAAGCTCCTCTACACTTGACCAAACATCATCTCGAATCAATTTCAAAGACCTTAAATAAGTATTGTGTTCGATATATTCATCCACCGTCTATATAATTTGGTATAATTAGTTAAAAAATGGTTCGTGGCCTATACTTAAGCCATTACCTGTATTGTGATGTTGTGGTACTTGTTAACATTGAACTCAGGAAGAATTGGGAAGAAATGATTGATGCACGTTCAAGATAAATCGAAGATTAATTTTTTCAATCCGAATCATTTTTTCAAGATAAATAGAAGATTAATTCTTTCAATCAGAATCATTTTTTATTTTAAAATACTATCTTTCTGGCTATTGCAGAACATTAATGACATAAGAAATTGCCGAAGAACGAAAGTGCCTGTCTTTGATCTGGAGACTGGTGCTCGCAGTGGCTTCAAAGAACTTGAAGTTTCTGAAGATTGTGGAGTGGTATGCAAAGAAACTGTTTTTCATATCTAGGCCTCAATTTCAAGACTCTGGCTAACAAAGAAAAAGATATGTTTAAAATATAGACAAAGATT
The DNA here is from genome assembly GCA_963555705.1 of Ligustrum vulgare. Lineage (NCBI taxonomy): Eukaryota > Viridiplantae > Streptophyta > Magnoliopsida > Lamiales > Oleaceae > Ligustrum > Ligustrum vulgare. The sequence goes on along the minus strand of OY743182.1, from coordinate 2,775,973 downwards.
GTTACATCTTGTAATGGCATATACCCTTTACAATTACAGCACATCTATAGCAGCGTTAGTTTTTCTTCTTTGTTTTGATAAATAATGAAAATCCTATTATAGAAAGAGAAATCAGGTACAGAGGACGAGTTTATTCTTCTGAATGGAGAAAATAAAAAATTTAAAAAATTAATGCTTTTCATTCCTCTGCTTTCAGTCATTGAGGTATCTTATTTATGGACACACTAAAAGATAAAGCTCATAGTGTTAAATATTCTCATTTATTTTCTTCCAGACAATAGAAAATAGCTTTATCATTTGATAGTTGAAGGAAGGTGCATTAAGTTAGGTGGATACAACAAATCTAGAAAATAGGTAGACCCATTGTATCTTTTATGGTTTGATTACACATGTAACGATTAAGTGAAGATAGTTTTTTGAAATAATTTATGTGCCTAATCCTAGTTTAATTGCCATTAGCCTGGTCTGTAAAGATGGTCCCGCTTGTTTTTTAAAGGTAATTTTTGAAGGTGTCTATGCTTTGCACCCTGAAATCAGAAAATCGCTGGACTTATGGATTGCTGTTGTAAGTATGACGAAACATTTATACTCTATTTATATGCTTCAATTTCAAGGTCCCTCTGATTCTATGTTTAAAATTACCACTTTGGAGAAGTAATTACTTGTTATGAAACAGGTTGGAGGGGTTCATTCACATCTTATATCTCGAGTTCAAAGAGACAAAAGTAGAGTCGGCTGCTTCATGTCCCAAAATGAAATCATGACAACAGTGTTTCCGATGTTTCAGCAACATATTGAACCACATCTTGTTCATGCACATGTTAGTTCCTCAGATTCATTTTGAATTTCTTATAATATGTACTTGATTCTTTGGTTTAAGATGTATTTAAAGATGTTATTGCATACTTGACTTTCGCTGAACTTCTATAGTTTTATCTCACCAGAAGTCATTGTGAAGTTTGAGTAGGAGAAAGTTTCTATAATTGATGTGGAACAATGTTAACTTTATGAGTGTTCCAAATTTCTGGAGCAAACTTTGCTGATTGTAAATAAAAAAAATTGTAAACAAAATGCAGTACACTCACGCAATCATTGAGGTACACTACAGGGATATGCCAATGATGTTCGATTTCTGAAACTGCTACAGATCGTGCTGCATAATTCTTATAAACATTTAGTTTTTGAATTCTTTAGCACGAGTTAGTTCTTGAATAGAGGCTTCTTATTCCTTTATTATTTATTAAAAAGTCTCTTGATTTATTAAAGTAAAAAAGGAAGAGTTATATAATTGTTCTACACTTGTGTTTGATTGTGACAAGGAGCAGTTACTCTGTTGCAGCTTAAGATCAGAAATGACTTTGACCCTGTACTTTCTCCCGAGAGCTCATTGTTCGTGTTAAAAACTAATAAGCGTGTAAGTGTTTTTGTTTCTTCTACCCACAACTTCCAAAATTTGGTTGATCTTTAACAGACTTGTACTGTTCACAGGTGGCTTACCAAGATATTCTAAAAATTCTTGAGCCAACCAAGATATGCAGTTCTGCTCAGAATTTTATTGATATATATTTACGGATGCCTGGAATACCTTCTAATGGACAGTTAACAGAGAGTGATTGTATAAGAGTTCGAATATGTGAGGGTAGATTTGCGTTGCTGATTCGAGAGGTTTGTTTTTAAATGCGAAGAAATTGTTTCTACTCGAACCGGAATACTTTGATGCTTATTTACGTATATTTTTTCCTGTCTCCTTTTGTGTATAAAGCCTATTACAGAAGGAAACTTTATTATCCAGCCAAAAGTGGACTTTGATATCAGCATAAGTACTGTTGCTGGTCTTCTTAACTTAGGGTATGTTGAATGATATTAAATTAGATATTGCTTCTTAGTCTCACTGGTCATCATCATTTGTGTTTCCTTTTGGTGTGTGGACTCAGATACATAAATAAGATCTGATCCAAATTATTTCTTGTTATGATTAGTCGTGTTTTCGAAGCATATTGGTTTAATTCTGAGCTGAGCTGGCCTTTTATCCACATTTTATCTCTTGATAGAGTGCGTATTTGGTTACTTCCATCTGTGAACTTGACTTATTTCAGGTATCAAGCTATGGCGTATATCGAAGCATCTGCCTATATTTACCAAGATGGAAAGGTTATACCTCTCCTGTTATCATATCCTGGATATGATTTTTGCAATTGAGTGAAATACTTCTAAATGCCATAATATCGTCTCTTTCTTTTAGATTCTTATCGAGGTCGATCATATACAAGATGTCCCGAGCCCTTACCTTCAAATTAAGGGAATTAATAAAGAGATTGTATTAGCTGCTGGCTCAGCTCTTAAGCTGGATGGTTCATATACCACAAAGGTTTTCCCTCTTTGCTTTTACACGTCCTAGTTGCTGTTGTGTTATCCCCCATTGACACCTGGCAATGGGTCGGTGACCCGCCAGCATCTCACTAGTTTCGGAGTGGGGCGACCTTCCCGCCCCATTTAGTGCCCTGTTTATATTTTTTTAATTAATTCTTTACGTTTTATATTATTTTTTCTTTTTTAAGAGGATAAAAAAAATAGATAATAAATAATTTAAAATTTGTAATTCACTCTTCTGATATCTGCTCAGAGTTATCTACATATAATCCTGGAAAGATTGCCCGCACTGGAAAGGAGTTCAAGCGGGATTCATTCTCAGCAAGCTGCAAGATTGCAGGAACTTGTCGAATACATACAGTCACAGGTATTCTTTTATTCTTGTTAGGTAAACATATTTTGCTTTATGAATTTTGTTTACTTAAAAATGTCACAATATTGATGATGTAGAACAGTAAAAAAAAAGAGTGAAAAAGGGAAGAAAAATGAGAGAAGAGAGACAAATAGGGAAAGACAGAACCGGAGAAATTGAGCACAGAATTTCAATATTATTGAATATCAGAAGTCGAGGTTTAATTATTCAACAACACCAGTAGTTTTAACAAGACAGACCTATGCGTAAATTTTTCTTACAACACAATTTTTCAAATCAGTTTTCAACTACACATTTTACCTCAAAAATACAAATAAACCAATTTATAATTGCTACAATATTTCCGAACAAAGTCTTAAGAAGAAAGGGATGTTATTGGCGGAGAATAGTAGAAGAGTGTACACTCTGATGTAGGTTTAGCACATCGATCACATTTTATCCTATACCTGAATGTCATTCACATGACAGCCAGAGTTTCCTTTTCTTCTACAAACGGGGATATGCCGTTTACTTCTATATTAGGATAGACCGATAGAGTAAAGTTAAAAGGGTATTTGATAACAACATAGGTATAAATTGTAGTTTTCTCATGTTCTAATGTGATTCCATTTTTTACAAATAGGGTAGCAGTACATCTTCAGAGTCATCACCATGTAGAGAAGCTTCACCACTGGAAAGCATAATTGAAGACATGCAGTCGAGGATCAAAAAGCTCGAGAGATGGCATACGATTAATACTGTATTTCCTCTAACCTCAAAATTTTCCCTTAACTTTTCAGAAAGAGAGAGAATCCGTCTTAATCATAGGGTGGTTTACCTTTTTGCCTCAGGTGCTATGGACATTTCTAATGTCTGCTTTTGTTGGATATTCACTCTATCAAAGGAAGCGACAATGACTCTTCATGCTTAGCGACTTAATTCATTGTTCGGATCATTCTTATGATTATTTAACGTTTCGCTAACCAAAGTTGCTTCGAGACAAACAAAGCACTCAAACAATGTATACTTCTAACTCTAGCCTTCGCCTTTTAACTGCCTGGTTTGCACCTAATTTGGCCTCATTTTGCTCTATGAAATGCATTTTTCCTTGTAAATATTGAAGCCGAAACTGTGTTTTATACAGGAGAGCAAAGTTTAGATGTTGTAGTTGAGATCTGTTGTGAAAATTGAATTGATTCACATCAAGCAGTTACATGGGTTATCTTATTTGAACTGGAAATTACGGTGAAGCAAATAAAATTACTGGAGATCAAATTACAGTCACGCAGAGCAATAAACCAGGGTGAATCTGTACATAAATATCGAACCATGGGTGTAATTGAAAAATTCAGCCTGTGTACATTGTTAATAGCCTCAAAAAGTCGGTAAAATATAAACATCTAGCAATCTCAACTTGCAAGTAGCTCAAACCATTTGATTGTAAAATCATGGCTTCCATGAAACAGCCCTTTTGCCTTTCCCATAATATAAAGCTACTGCAACTAAAATGATGAACAGAATGAACCACAAGTTCAATCCTGCAAAATCACGCAAATCGATTGGCAAGTGAGAACAGTGAACAAGACGGTCGACAATCTCAAAATAGGAATCGTGATTTATAGCAAAACGTTTAAAGTGAAGGATCTGATGGGATCAATCCCCTGATAAAATAACATTTTCACCATTGCACCAGTCCTTTGATTAGTTGCAGTAGGATAATATTCCTCTTGTTACCACTTCATCAATTTTATTTTGCTAATAGCCTAATATCAATGATCAAGTAGGGATCATACCATCTTTCTTCTTATCCTTGATCAGTGTTACCCGGGCACTTGAATCTAGGGATGCCGATACCAGAGCCCTGTTGAAACGGCATGCTCCAGAATTAGTTCAAGTTTACAAGAGACCAGCATACTAGAACAGATTGAAAGGTTGCATGATAAGTACAAGATTTTAAAACCTTGAATCTTGTGAGAATGCTAATGCTGTTACAAGGCCAAGATGTGCTTTCCTGACTACATTATGCACCCGCATACTTGCAGAATTTATGATCCAAATGTCTCCTTGTATTGTTCCTCTGCATATTTATTAGTTGGAAATGATGAAGCCAGTGAAAAGATCTGTAAGAATTTTACATATTTTTTCCAAATTTATAATGTTAAGGTTGAGATCATTAGATATTCATACATCTTTTGTTTTAAAAATGAAATAAAATTGTGCAAGTATGGCGCTTCCTAAAAAATCAGCTTGCTTTCACCGGGCAACGATCTTAACGAAAAACTTATTTGATCAAACTACGTTTGGTTCCACACGTCACCCCTTTAGCAGTCAGAGGAGACACTTTTTGCAGAGCTAAAAGACAGTTTAATAACCATTATGGTACCTTCACCAGAGAAACGAAAGCAAGACATGAAAGAAAAAAAAAAAATTCTTACACTACAAGGAGCTTTCCATCAGATGACACATTAAATGCAGAAATTGGGTCCCGGACAATGTGTGTTGAACTCATCCTCTTCCAGGTAGTAGTGTCCCATTTAACAATACTGCCCCCTTTACCTGCGCAAGTAAAACAGAATTTATTGACAAAAACACTTCCTATGAGGTAGGATGAATGAATTGCTAGAAGATACCCACTTCGCATTGCGGTAACATACAGAACGGTATTCAAGTCACCAGATCTCGAGAACCTACAAAAGCCGAATATCTCATCCTGCAGTATGTGAAACAAATCCAGTAAGAAAAAATGAAAGTCATGACAGAAAAAACTTTGAAACTTTACAAGAAAATAATTATTATCCATGTTTACTGCTGAATTATTAAAAGTAACATTAAGCAATACTGTAACAATTATAAATTGATTTATTTATATTTTTGAGGTAAACTGTTTGGTTAAAAAGTGATTTCGAAAATAGTATTGTTTATAAATTGTAATGATTGCGGAAAAGAACAGAGACTAAAATATTATCTAAACAGTTACAACTTACAAGGCCAATAAAATGAACAAAAATAAGCTATTCAGGGGCACCGTGCTGGAAAGGACCACAAATATTAAAAAAAAAAAAAAAAAAAAAGTCTATAACATTATTGAGCGTATGTTACATCAACAAAAGCTATTTATATTCAGGATATCATCAGGGAATTTTTTTTTTACCAAGTCTCAGAATGAAAATAATCTTACATTTTCCTTTGGTAGAGAAGCTATAGATGCTTCTGTTGTGACTTTCCAAATTCTTCCAGGCCCACTTCCCACAGAGGCAAGAAAACTCCCATCAGGGCTGCAAGATACAAATAAGGCGTCCAATCAAAACTTCTCAAGCTACGAAATACGAATTTCATAGATATATATATTTTAAAAAAAAAATTCCTAACGTTTGCAATGCAAAATTTTGAGGTTAACTATTAAGCAAATTTGAACCTGAAATCCAAATCCTTCACAGAAGCATGAGCATTAGCCTCATCAAGAGTAATCTCCATGGCAGGCCACTTAAAAACCCTCAACCTGCCATCCTGTACAGCACCAAAATAAAATAATTAAAAATCACAAACAATAATGTTCTTTCATAAAGAAGACACACACTTGATTATTATGTAGTAGCCCCAACTCAATCTTGAAAACAGAATATCTTCCAGCAAAAACATAGCACCTAAAATGAAAAGAAAAAGAACCAGGAAATGGGTTGCAAGATTAAAAGACCAGTCCACAAGAAATCTATCATTTACAGGCTAATATAGTTCTCAAGACAACCTGAAGACCCACATCCAAATTTGGTGGTGCTTCTCCTTTCATCAAGGAGATTAAAATCTCAGACATTAAGGTAAGGAGTTAACAAAACAACCAGACAATTCTTTTGCTGGAAGAGAGAACCCAATTACTACACATTATCAAGGGAAGCCGGCATATTCAGTTAGCTTTCTGATTATAATGTCTCTAAAGCACTTGATAAAGATATTTGGTTCCCCGCTTTATCTTAGCATGTACTTTATAGGGAAGGAAGACACATCTTTATCCCCCCCAATTCCTGCCCAAAAAGGAAAAAAGAAAAAAAAGTTGTCCAGCACCTCAGGAAATACAAGTTAAATATGTGGAATATCTCAGAGTGCCTCCCCCAATCACTAAACTTATTTCTTTCAAATTTACACGAAGAATGCTAAGAACCCATAAGACAAGAATAAGATGATCATAACATATTATTAAGTCTTACATATAACTTCCATTTCCTCTGAAAGGATGTCTTTCTTATCCACTTTCCCAACATAACAACCAAGCCTAGTGTTAAAACTAATATTTTACAACTCTTACATATCAAGCAATCACTTTGAAATTCTCAGACAACATTTAGCTCTTTACCATACCATAAAATGGAATAAAGGGTGGCTTTGAGATTGTTATCTCGAGGAATTAAAATAACACCAATGTCAATACCTAAACTGGAATTTAAATAGAGATAACAAATACTCACATGAACGGTCAAATTTTTGACTTTCCAATTGATGACGTTCCTTAAATCTTAGCTATGAACATCAACATAATTGTTATAATAATAGAGTTCCAGTTTGGTCCCGGATTTTTTTTGAAAAACTTCCCCCTAAAACTCATTTTTCAACCCCACATTTTTATGGGACCTATCACTTTCACATTTTTCAACCGTTTTCCGACCACACATTCTTTCAAAAATTCAAATTTCTTCCAAAATATCCTTTACCAAACAGGCTCTAATTATGTCAGCTATTATTGTTTGTACAAGTTTTGTACAAGTTTTTGCATGAACGACAACCCAGAGATGAGATTTCTGAAATATAACGATAAGAGTTTACAGATGAACAATTCAAAACATAATTTGTATTTTTCTGTCATTCAAAAATCAAATTATGTATTAAAAATGGCTCGCGCTCAAGTGTACCATGAACTTTGGTCGACCTCTAGTAAAGATGAAACAATGTCCTGTGACTAATGCCATCCTGTAAAACTAGACTAAAATGGCATTATCTTTTTAATATATTCTCATGTTGTATATGTTACTCTTCACTGTTCTACAACATTAGCACTTTCAAAATATTAGCTAAAAGATCTATAGTTCTTTACCTCACCCCCCACAGCAAGTAAAGTACCCTCATTGTTAAATGTCAGTGCTAATTGCTGGCCAACATCTTCCAGTTTCTCAAGAACTTTCTCAGATGATTTCAGGCTCAAAGAATGCTCATCTTTGATCGTGGTTGAATCCCAGTCAAACCATCTGCATGATTAATCATGTAATTCATAAGAATATAAATGAAGCTTTATTTATAGCTAAATATGAAAAAATAACTTATTCAAGATACTTTGCTATGCCTTAAAGAAAATATTAACAGTTTTTCTTTTATCTTTTCTCACTGAGCATTTAATGGGATAAGTACAGTTTGACACATTTTTTCAAATAACATGTCTCAATACTTATATCTTTGAATAAATAAATTTCAACAGAGAAGAAACAAGAACAACTTTCAGGTCCCACAGTAACGCAGTACCAAATTACTCACTTACTGTTGATATGGTACAGCCACAACCTTAACAAGAAACATTAAGCAAAAGGGTAAAATGAAAGATAAGGAATATAGTCTTCAAAACAAAATTTCATTATCATGTTCATGTGGACGCAAATACTGTCAAACTGTAATGTCATGGATATACCATGCAAACCAACATGTGCACAATATGGCTGCATTTGATCATGGTGGACATTGAATGTGAAAGTGTTATCTCAGAAATTGAGTAGAAAATTCCCCATGATGTGTTTGGTAAATGGTATATGAAACAAGTTTTCAAAACTTAGAAATATAAAAAGTATGGATAACTAAGATGTTGTATGCCACAAGCTTTCCCAGATTCAACAACTTCTGCAGGATGCACTTTGCATGAAATAGGAAAAGACATTTTGGTTCCATAACATTCTTGCAAGCCAAATACGAAGTTTGTAAAGATACTCCTTTTCAAACATCAAATAGATCACAATAAAAGACAAAATGAAAAAAAAAGATTACTTATTTCAGCTCTCAAGTTATGTAGTCGATGCATAAAATATTTACATCCTATTTATATAGCATTATATACAAATATATTTTAATCCTAAACTTAATGAAACGGCATATAAATAAATCACACACAAGAGGATAATATTACAACCAAGCTCAAAATAAAATGATATTTTGATACAAAATACGGGAAGGTGCAATATAATAAAATTTCAAGCCCACTTTTCTTTCTTACATTCCTGTAAGTATAATCACCCTCAGTATGAGGGCAAGCCATGGCCTCACACCATTATTAATCAAACAAGTACATTGCAATTAATCAAGCCTTAAATACTTGTTCAATTAATTACTCATGTACAGGTTATAGTCAGATTGAACTCGTGTAGGAATTTGAAATAATCTAATGAGATCACACAAAAAAAAAAAAAAAAAAAAAAAAAAAAATAATAATAATAATAATAATAATATGATGACGACGACGACGACGACGACTAAGTATACAAACATCCATAAAAAAATAAGAATTTGAAGAGAAAAATAATAACTTGATAAAGTTTTTCCCCCCTCATTCTTTCCACTATGCCAATAATTCAAGTTCTCATACATTCCCCCTTCGGACCCAACAAAACAGAAGGAAAGTAAAAAAAAACCTAAAAACACAGAAAAAATGGTATTGTTTCAAATTTCAATTTGAACATCAATCGTGTAAATTCAATTTCTTGCAGACTTGGGAAGACAATCTTCCGTAACATCAATATAGCGACAGAACAAACCTGCAGCTCTTAGGCAATGAGCAAATAAGGCCTTCTCCTCCAGGATGTACAGCAATTCTGTATGGCAAATCACTACCAGTTCCAAGCTTTCCCACCTTAACAATGAAAAGCCCTTTTGTTTTAGGAAAAGATTAGTTTTATAGATAATTATTACTGTCAAAATTTCCTGAATATTCGTATGCAATGGAGTAGAACAATTCAGTGTGGAAAATGTGGAACATTATTACAAAGCACCGTATCATGCACATAACATATTTATTAGTACCCACCAAATAATATAAAAATATTATTCATCCAATAAAATTAGCTCTAGAAATTCCTTTTTTTTCTTAATTTAATAAAATATGAATCTTTTTATTGCCAGAAAAGAGTTGCCCAAGTTTTCTTTATTAATGAAACAGTAAATTTAAGCCGAAAATTGTAAAGAATTCAACTGAAAACAAACTAGCACAACCGAAAGAATAATAACCGTGATTCTTTTTAATTTTATTTAATCAGATCTAAAGAATACATTATACATTCAACACCTCATATTTGCACAATTTTTTTTTTTTTTCAACTTAAAATTTTTTTGTCACAACCAAGCTCCAAGAGAGGCGATCTTAAGCTGGGCAAGAAAAGGCAACAGGACCAAGAAGCTGAACCAAGGGGGAGGAACCGGATTTAACCGATTTTAAATGTGGAGATGGCGTCGACGCGTCGTTTCACCTTGGTACCAATATAGCTTTTACGTTTTTATAAAACGCATTTCATTTTCGTTCATATAATTGACAACATTTCAAACATTGAGTTTGTTAAGTTTTGTCAGAATTCCTTCACTCCCCCACTAATTCTCTTCCTTCCCTCATCTGCAATTTCTTCTTATCTCTCATTTGTAATTCTTAATTTCAATTATCTGTCACTGCGTTGAACCTTACTCGTTATATGGAAATTCTACTGATTATTTGATCGCATCTTTTTAATTTGATTTTTTGAGTTAATTTGATCTGTTGGGTTTAGAGATTGGATATTGGTTTGTGACACTGGTATCAGAGCAGGCTCAAATTCTAGGTGATGATGACTAGAAACATGGATGAGCTAGCTAAGAAGCACAAGACAGATATGCTGAATTTAGAAGCCAAATTAAAGGAATACTCGAGTACAGCTGAAATGAAATGGGAGGAAATAATGACCGCAGTGCGTGAAAACAATATGGAGATGAAAATGAGCCATGAATGTAATGACATGAGATTTAGATCAATGGAGGAAACAATTGTGGAGCTGAAGACGGTTTGTGACTAGATTTGTGACAAAAGGGGAATTAACCAGTGACCAGTCGGAACAATCCAAAGCCACTTCAGAGAAGGAGAAAGAGTTTGAGAATGCAGCAACCCCATATTGTGCCGGATTGGGCATTTTGGGACCATCTCCAACACAGAAACAAGATCAAAAAGAGGCGGGCTCCTCTACTACCATGCCGTTCTCAACTACACCTTTCGGGTATCATTCTAACATGCCTAAAATTGATTTTCCTATGTTTGATGGCGTTGGACCTAGAGAGTGGGTGAGGAAGGCCCACTGGTACTTCCTGATGCACAAAACTCCATAACATTTGAGACTGGAGATAGCTTAAATGTACCTAAAAGGGAGTGTTGATGTTTGGTTTAGTGGATTCATAGATGCCCGACCAAATGCGGGGTGGGGACAGATTACTAAAGAATTGTGTCTGAGATTTGCAGAGAAGTTTGGAGAGGATGTCATTGAATCCGTGTGCATGGCCAAACAAAAGAGAAGTATAGCCGAATACATGGAAGTTTTTGAGGAACTGAAAGCCCAATGTATGTTGTCTCTCCCAAATTTACCAGAGTTACTATGTGGCAGTCTTCACCAGCGGCCTCAAAGATGAAATAAAATCCACCATTAAAATGTTTAAACCAAATACCCTCTCTAAAACCTTCGAGCTAGCACAATTACAAGAAGCCTCCCTCTCAGCCATAACAAAAACCAAGCCCACTTACAAACCACTTCCACCATATAAATGCACATACCCAACCGACAGAAACCAAGGCATTCCCCATACTCAAACACCAACCCAGATTCCTCTATAACAAAAACTAATCCAAATCCCATACACCAGCCTATCCCTAATTACAAGACCATATCCCCTGCCGAAATACAAAACAGAAGAAACTTGGGCCTTTGTTTCAAATGCAATGAGAAGTTCACCCCTGGGCATATTTGCAAATATAGATCCATCAGTTTCATGGTAATCGGAGAAGAAGAAGGGAACAAAACTGAAATAGTGGGAGAAATACCTGGAGAGAAAGAAGAGGATGAGGTACAAATATCTTGTAATGCATTGTATGGAAGTACTAAACCCAAACCCAGAACCATAAGAATTCTTGGCCAGTTGAGAGGGAAAAGGATTTCTATATTGATTGATGGGGGAAGCACACACAGCTTCTTAGATGAAGGCATAGTCAAGAATCTGGGATTCCAAACTTACCAGGGTAGTACTAAGATCATCCGGATGACGAATGGGGATAGAATTACAAGTGAAGCCATTTGCCAACCAATCTGTTGGCAGATGCAAGGCTACGAGTTTCAATACCCCATGAGAACATTGAAATTAGGAGGGAATGATGTTGTTCTCGGGATTAATTGGCTAAGCAAATTTGGGCCAATTACAGCTGAGTATAAGGAAGGAAGGATGGATTAGTTTCAAACATAAAGATGAGACACTTACATTCTATGGTGAGGTGGAAGGAGGAATCCACCTGATGGAGGCAGAAAAATTAAAATACTGGTTGGAAGGAAGGGAGTACATTTTAATTGCCCAAATAACTTCCTTCACAACAGAGGAATTGATTTCAGTCCCAGTAGAGTTTCAAGATGTGATTAAGGAGTTTGATGAAGTTTTTGATAAACCGGTTGGACTGCCACCTAAGAGGGAGCATGAGCATCAAATTGTACCCAAAGAAGGGGCACAACCTTTCAAGCTAAGACCGTATAAATGCCCCTACATCCAAAAACTGAAATTGAGAAGCTAATAACTGAGATGTTAGAGGCCGGGATAATACAAGAAAGTAGCAGCCCATTTGCTTCACCTGTGCTACTTGTCAAGAAGAAAGATGGTACATGGAGGTTTTGTGTTGATTATAGGCAATTGAACAGCCTAAATGTGAAGGATAAATTCCCCATACCTATGATAGATGAACTACTAGATCAGTTAAATGGAGCCAACACATTTTCCGAGGTTGACTTGAGGGCTGGGTATCACCAAATTAGAGTGAAGGATGAGGACATCTTCAAAACTGCCTTTAGAACTCATCAGGGGTTATATGAGTTCAAAGTCAAGCCATTTGGTTCGACTAACGCACCGGCTACCTTTCAGAGTTTGATGAACAAGGTATTCCAACCGTACTTCAGGAAGTTTGTACTTGTGTTTTTTGATGATATTTTGATCTACAGCAAGTGTAAAACAGATCATGAAATTCATTTGAGGTTGGTATTACAACTGCTAAAGGAACATCAACTATTTGCCAAAATCAGCAAGTGTGCATTTGGGCAGCCATCAGTGGAATATTTCGGGCATGTAATCAGTGATAAAGGGGTATCAGCTGACCAAAAGAAAATCATTGCTATGCAAGCCTGGTCTGTGCCAACATCATTGAAACAATTGAGAGGTTTTCTTGGTTTGACAGGGTATTACAGAAGATTTGTCAAGGGTTATGGAATATTAGCCAAACCTTTAACCAACCTACTGAAGAAAGAGTCATTTCACTGGACCCTCGAGGCAGAAGAAGCTTTCCTTCAACTGAAGTCAGCTATGTGTAATACATCGGTATTGACAATGCCAAATTTTGAATTGCCTTTTGAAATAGAGACCGATGCCTACTATGGAGGACTGGGAGCAGTTTTGATGCAGAACCACAGGCCAGTTGCTTATATGAGTATGGCTATTAATGTGGGAAATTTGGGGTTATCCATATATGAAAAGGAATTACTAGCACTTGTGACAGCAGTGAGCAAGTGGAGGCACTATCTTGAAGGGCATGTTTCATAATCAGGACTGATCACCAGTCCCTTAAATATCTACTTGAGCAGAGGATAACCACCCCACCTCAACAGAAATGGCTTACTATGCTGATGGGACTACATTATCAATACAAGAAGGGCAGAGATAATGCGGCTGCAGATGCTCTGTCCAGGAGGCATGAAAATGAAGGGGAATTGGCATCCATCACCTTAGTCAAACCAGCTTGGGTACAAGAAGTAGTAGATAGCTACCAAGGGGATGTATTAGCGACAGATAAAATTCAGGCCCTTACTATTGATCCAGGGTCAGATTCAGATTACTCTTACCATAATGGGGTTCTTAAGTACAGGCATAAAATGTACATCGGCTCAGGAGGGAACATTAGAGGTAAAATTATTCAAAACATCCATGACTCACAAGAAGGGGGACATTCGGGGGTGCAGGCCAGCATCTATAGGGCCAAACAATACTTTTATTGGCCTGGAATGAGTAAGGACATTAAGAAACAAGTGATGGAGTGTGAAATTTGTCAAAGGAGCAAAGGGGAGCATGTTAAATATCCAGGACTACTTCAGCCACTACCTGAACCTCTCTATTCCTGGAGCCATATCACGACAAATTTCATTGAAGGTCTTCCAATATCGAAGGGGAAAACAGTCATCTTGGTAGTGATTGACAGGTTCACCAAGTATGGCCATTTTATTGCTCTCAGACATCCTTTTAGTGCAGCACAAATCGCAAAATTTTTTATGGAGCATATACACAAATTACATGGTTTACCTCAGTGTATAATCTCAGATAGAGACAAAATCTTCACCAGTCTTTTTTGGCAGGAGTTGTTCAAAATATTGGACACAACATTGCATCTCAGTACCGCTTATCACCCTCAAACGGATGGACAGTCATAGAGGTTGAATCAGTGTCTAGAAACTTATCTCAGATGTATGATGGGTTATGCGCCCAAGGCATGGGTGAAATGGCTGCCTATGGCTGAATGGTGGTACCATACTTCCATTCAAAGGACACCATTTGAAGCACTATATGGAATTCCACCTCCCAGACTCGCTACGGGACCTTATCAGCATACCAAAATAGCAGCAGTGGAAGAACTTATGGAAGAGAGGAGGAAAATGGACAAGGTGTTGAAGGACTGCTTAACTCAGGCTAAAGCCAGGATGAAAAACTATGCAGATCAAAAGAGGACTGAGAGGCAATTTGAGGTGAATGATTGAGTATTCTTGAAATTACACCCTTACCAATAGGAGACCATAGCCAGATTGAGTAATCAAAAACTTTCTCATAAATACTTTGGGCCTTATAAAGTGGTAGAGAAGATAGGTCAAGTGGCCTATAGATTGGCTTTACAGGAATGGTCAAGAGTCCACCCGGTGTTTCATGTATCCCTGCTCAAAAAGAAAATTGGAGACCAGAGTTTATTTGCAACTAAATTACCTGTGACTGAATGGGAAGCAACTGCAGCACTTGCACCTGAAGAAATTTTACAGACCAGGGAGGTGAACAAGAGAAAACGGGTAGAGGTACAGTGGCTGGTAAAATGGAAAGGACTTACAAAAGAGGAGTCAACTTGGGAACTGGCCACAGTAATGTTGCTAAATTATCCTCTTTTTGACCCTTGGGGACAAGGGCAAGCTAAGGGGGAGGGGTGTCACAACCGAGCTCCAAGAGAGGCGATCTTAAGCTAGGGAAGAAAAGGCAACAGGACCAAGAAGCTGAACCAAGGAGGAGGAACCGGATTTAACTGATTTTAAATGAGGAGACGGCGTCGTTTCACCTTGGCACCAATACAACTTTTACGTTTTTATAAAATGCATTTCATTTTCCTTTATATAATTGTCAACATTTCAGACATTGAGTTTGTTAAGTTTTGTCAGAATTCCTTCATTTCTCCACTAATTCTCTTCCTTCCCTCATCTGCGATTTCTTCTTCTTCTTATCTCTCATCTTTAATTCTTAATTTCAATTATCTGTCACTGTGTTGAACCTTACTCTTTATATGGAAATTCTACTGATTATTTGATCGCATTTTTTTATTTGATCTTTTGGGTTTAGAGATTGGATATTGGTTTCTGACAAATTTAAATATCATTTAGAAAATCCAATAATGATATACAAATGTAAAATCATAAATACATATAGACGTGTATATGCGTGTGGGTGGGGTTTAATTCATTTAACCGTGAGACTTACAGGCTGATCGGAGAGAGAATTAGAAGTAAAATCAAAGGCAGAGACAAGGAGAGCATTTGGTATTCCGCTGCGGCCTTCTCCACCACCTCCGGCTAGGACGATATGGTGATTCGAGGCGGAGGAAGGTGGCAGTTCTAGTTCCGCCGGTGATGATTCGGATCCGGACTTGATGGTAGAAGAAGCGGCGGGTGGAACCCACGCGGCTCCGTACAGTGGAACCCCGTACTTCTTGTAGTTTGATGCGTCGTCATTTTGGTTGCTCTTCCCCATAGTGAGCTTATGAGAAATGGTATGAGTTTTGACTTTTGACCTCCAGAGTGACAGCTGAAATGTGGATTATTTATAAAAAAAAGTGCTAGAAGCACGTAAAGTTTAGAGATGACAAAAAAATTCGATCCGTCCCGTCGATCAGTCAACTCGATCCGATCCGTGGATCGACGGATCGAAATTTATGTGATCCGCCCTGATCCGAAAATTCACGGAGCGGATTTGGATCGGGGCTGATCCGCTCCGTCCCGATCCGCGATCTGACATTTTTTTTAATATAATTTTTTTATCATGTATAAAAATATAATATGTAAATTTTGTAGCAAACTTTAATTTTTGGAAATAACCGAAAATCTTTGTATTTAAAAAAAAAAAAACACATTTTCATGTTCTTTATTTGAAGAAAGAATTCCAATAAGTGATGGCAAAAAAACTCGATCCGTTGAATCGGCGAATCGGACTCTATACGTCTCGTTTCAATAAAATAAATAAAATTTAATAAAAAGAAATAATTTTTCTAATTTTTTTTAAAGGATTTAATTTAAAATATATTTTTAAAAATTAAAAAAAAATAAAATAAATAAAAATAAATAAATAAATAATTTGACGGATCGGTGGACTGATCCGCCCCGACCCGAAATTTGACGGATCGCGGAGCGGATCCGGATCGGATCAAAAAAATTCGGGGCGGGGCGGATCAGGGTCCGATCCGTCCCGTTGCCAGCACTACCTAAGTCCCGAAGTGAGGTTCAAGGTGATTGTAGTATGGTCCTTATTTATATCTTTTTGTTCATAGGAGAAGTAGATTGGGTCATGATCCAATTTGACTATCCACGGTCGGATTACCTATTTTGACTGTTAGATTTTTGTTCAATATGATATTTTAGGTCAAAGATAAAATGAATAATGTGTGTGGGCTTTCGAAATTCAAAAAATCAACATAAACAACTATTTGAACAATCCTTTCACGTGTGGTGTGGGGTCCACACGTGAGAGGATTGTTCAAATAATTGTTCAAAAATGTTGTTCATATAGCAAACTCTTCGAAATTGCCCTTACAATTAATAAAGGGTGAGTTGAAATTCAATTAATTACATAACGAAAATACTTAACAGAACTAGTTATCTAAACATGCTTTACACGTTAATTGTCCATATGAAGTAATTTTTACACTACAAAAGAGGCTTTTCCGACGAAGAAATCCGTCGGTATAAGGTCATTTTTCGTCGAAAATGCATTTTTCCAACATAATTCAACTCGTCGAAGAAACCCTGTTCGGTAATGTTTTTTGACGAAAAAATCACGGGTGACGAAAAAGTTTCGAGGCCATGAATTTCGTCGAAAAATTTCCAAAAGATAAAAAAAAAATATTTTATTAAGCACCCACCCACTCGACTCCTATTTAGCCCACCCTCCCAGACCCAACTAACCTAACCTGTGAAGCCCTCCTTGGAGATTAATTAATTTTTCCAAAGTGTGTAGTTTGAGTCTCGAATCCTTGACCAAAATGTTGTGAAGAAGCAACCCAGCTAGTGAGCCAATTGAGTTTTTGTTCATAAATATATATTAGTTATTTGTGTTGGTAATATGGATTTATTTATTTATTTTTGGAAAATAATAGTAATATGGTTATAATTTATAAAAATAAACTATTAATTTTTTTTATTTTTTTTTAATTAATTGGGCAATTATATTAGAAACAAAATACAACTTTATGAAATAAAATGTAAAATTATGTTAGAATTTATAAAATAAGCTAATCTTTTTTTTTGCAATTAAATATGTTGCTAGCTATCCAATTGTCTTGAATTATAACCCCATTTAAAATAATTATTTATTACCAAAATTATAACCAAAATTATTTAATTCAAAGCATATTTATTATTCAATCAATCTTGAAACAATAACATAATAGAGTAAATAAATATAATTTTACTCGTAAAAAAAATGATTTTGTCAATTATTAACACGATTTTCTATGTAGAAATTTATTTATTACCATCCAATATTTTTAATAATGAGTTTCTAGTTATCAATTATTTAATAAAAAACTTCAAATATCTATTATATATATAAAAAAAAATTAATTTCTTTAAGTTGTTAATTTTCCGACAGAGATTTTAGTTTTCGTCGAAATTTTCCTATGGGAAAATTTTACTGTCGAAAATTTCCGACGGAAACTAGTGATGACTATCGTCGAAAAATATCCGTCGCCAAAGGCCTGTTTTCTAGTAGTATTAGAAATTATGTCGGGCAAAATTTTTGAGTTTTTTCTCAATAAAATTAGCAAAAATGCAAGATAAATAGAATTAACAAAATTGAATAATTTTGAACATTTAAACAAAGTTTCTGAAACCATATTTTACTATTTTAATCAAAATCTTGGCAAGACTCACTTATTTGATTAAAGCAAATATGAGCTTCAAGGTAAGAGCAACGTTGATAATATTTGAGAATAAATTATATGTTTTATTTATATAATATTTGAAATATTACAAAAAGAAAAAAAAAATTTGTCACTGGAAACTTAATACCAAATATTTTCCTTTATAACAAAGTTTGGGATTTGTGAGAATTTAACAATGTATAAATTTGATAATTTCGGTGAGATCTCATCTTCAATCTCTTCAATTTTGTTGTTTGTCATGAACTTGTTTTCAATTTCAGCGCACACATTTGGAAATATATAATTACTATTGGTCTAATTTTTCATGATAAAGTCGATATACTTTCCCTTTCTAAAGCGTTGAAATAAAATTTTCAATTGTGGCATAAAATAGTGTAGCAAGAATTTGTACCTTATAAGTATTAATAAGACAAAATATTTATTTAATTTAATATCCAAAAAATTATTAAAATGGATAGACAAATATAATAAGAAATATCGCATTTTCATTAATAAAAATTCAAAATAAGTTTTGAAACTTCCATATGTACATATATGTTTCAATGGAATACGTACATATATTAGAAATTTTTACTTCAGTCTTCGCTATATAAAATAAAATTTCTTAGAAACATATGATTTATACTTTAATTTGTGGATAAAACCATTCGATTTATTAAAAATTCAAATGTGAGAGAAATGATATCTTAAAAAAGTTCAGCAAAATATGATGTTAGACTTTTAACCCCTTTTAAATTTATAATGGTCTATATTGGGTTATAATATATGTTGTATTGAATTCATTTTAGTGTAAAAACATACTTGAATATTAAGGATTAATAGAATTATAAACGTGTTAATGAAAATTAGTAATTGAGAGTTATATACAACTATGTAAATATATTAGATTGATTATTGAATTTTATAATGCATGTGATTTTGGTTATAGAATGAGGATCATAGATATTCTTATTGAATTAATGACATCATTGACAAATAAAAAATAATAGAATATTAATAATATAATTCAAAAAATATATTATTTATATTTCTCACAACTTTCTTAATAATGAAAATATATTAATATTTAATTAAGGAAAAGATTTTGAGCTTCATAAAAAAAAAATTATAACAGACTTTTTTCACTATTTCCTTCATGATAATGTATTAATATAATTGTGTTTGTGTTTAGTGAGAATAAATAATAATTTGAAATAAATCAACGAAAAATAAAAATTGAAAGTATTAGACTTTATTTGAAAGACTTTTAATAAGAAAGTAAATAGTTTAGATTGTTAGTGTTTTGAAATTAATGACACTGTTAATAAAATGAAAGAAAAATAATATTAAAATAATTGTTCATTAATTAACATTAAGGGTAAATATGAAATTATAAAAAAGTAGAAACGTTCAAAAAAGTTTCTCCCTTTAAGCCACTTATATATATATATATATATATATATATATATATATATATATATATATATATATATTTGCGTTAATTTTCATTCTTTTTTTTTTCTTCTTTTTTATTTTATTTTATTTTATTTTTAGTATTTATATTTATCACTACTAAATTAATTTAATAAATTTCAATCACATATTTTATGGGTTCATTAATTTTTCGACTACATACTGCATCAATTTTTATCAAAATTTATCTAGCATCTGATTTGAATCCTCATCAAACAAGGGTTTAGTATATTTTTAAATTCTCGTTATTTGGTAAATTTTCTCACACTAGTTTTATCAAATTATATATTTAAATACCAATCATATCAAATTAATTTGTATCTAATAAAAAAAATTAATTATGAACTACTCAATTAGATACTATTAACATCATATCTTTTTTTACTTTCTCAAAAACATAACACAAATTATATTACTTTCAAACTTTTAGTACACAAACAAGTTTTGGTTTAGTAATTGACATTATTACAAATTTTTATTACAAGTAATTGGCACTATTACACTATCTGATTCTTTTATCACAAATTATTTTTTTTAACACGTTATTATTAAATTAGCTGAGTAATCAAGCCATTTTTTTGGTCTAGGGAGAAAATGAGTTACTTATTTTAATAATGATATAAACTTTTGTTTATAAAATAAGAAGAAAAGTTATATTATCAAATATTTATAGAAGTGATTTAAGTAATAGATAAAAATGATAAATTGACTGGGTTTATTGTATTAAAATGAAAGTAGATGAACACAATAGTAACGAAGTACAAATCCTTGGGGTTCAAACTGCATTTATCAAAAACTTCAGTAACCAAAAAACAATACAAAGAGATTGCAGTAGATTTTATGTCTTCAACTTCTTTTTCCTTACCAACACCAAACAATTTCAAGGCCCTCTATTACTATTGGCCACATTGGCTTTTGAGCTAAGCTAAAAAAGAAAGCAAGTAGGTTATCGACTTATTGTCATCGGCATATGTCATGTTTTGAGTGCACTAGGATAATCCGGGACGGGTTTTAACCTTTTATTATGCTTATTATACTTATACTGAGTTGGATGATTGGTTCTTGATTGTTGACAAATGAGTAGCTACAGCTTCTTCCACTGTCAAGAACATACAATCTGGTCTTGCTAATTCTCTGTAGTCATCTCCCCTCTGCAACTTTTCAATCACCTCACTAAGTGGATTCACCAATACAAGCTGTGATTTGGAATAAAAAGCATAAGTATTAAGCCAAAAACAATGAGAATTTGTTGAAGGGTTTTAATGCTACTTACCTGTAGACCTTTCTTTTCTAGTGTCATCCTCAAATCTTTGAAGAATGAGACTCCATTTGTATCAATTCCACTCACAGCTGAAAAATGTAATGTTCATGTCAGTTTCAATTTTTGAACTATGCACCTTTTAACAAATCAAGAAGGGTTTTTGGAACTTTGAAGTGAGAGTCAGAGTCGAAAAGAGGATTCTTGAACTAGCCTGACAAATCGAGCATGACGAACTTGATTGTGGACTGCTTTTTGCCATTTTCATCCTCTGCTTCATTCTCTTCTATCCATCTTGAAATCCTGAGAAACACGAAGAACTTGAGGTCACATTAACAGTAAAGTCGCGAAGCAAACAACCCACAAAGGAAAATTGACAGATTTTTTGATAGAAGCAAACTCCAACCTTTCCTTCAGATAAGTTGTATTAGCAAAGTTAATTGGAGCTTCAATGCTTAAAATGAGGAAGCCTGGAACTCTGAGAGCACCTTCGTAATGGTGAAGATCACGATAAATATTCGTTCCTGGTATATTTCCCAACATTACAGCTTTCGGCCTTGTAATTTGCAAGAGCAACTTAAAAATGGATATCCCAACCTGATAATGCAAGTTATACCATCAAATCGTGTGAGTGGAAAATGTTTAATGTTTGATTCACATGGAAATGGAAATGGAAAAGGAAAAGCGGTGAGAAAATGTTTGCTTGGAAAATGGTCTAAATTGTGCTTCACATGTTGTACATGGAAAATGTTTTACGGGCCAAAAGTTTCAGTAAAACGCAAAAGCCGGAAAATATTTGCCTTGAAGTGACATATTCCATGATAAATTGTTTCAATCAAACACAGCCTTAATTTCTCGGGGTGGCGGGGAGGGGGCATCGAAGCTTACAGCGATGGCAAGGCCTTCTTGGACAGAGATAAAAATGACACCCAAGAATGCACATAGCAACACTAAGAAGTCAAATTTGTCGATTTTCCAAATCTGATAGGCAGCCGGAATATCAATAAGGCCGATGACAGCAGTTATAATGATTGCTCCCAACACCACATTGGGAGTGTACTGAAAGAGTGGCATGAGTAAGAGGAGTGTCACCATAACTGTTACTGACATTATTATGTTAGAGACTGCAGTTTTGCACCCTGCATTGTGATTCACAGCTGATCTTGAGAAAGCACCTGAAATTAATTATTCATTTCCGTCAGAAAACTAATGGCGATTAAGCGCCAAATCGCTCGTAATTTCATTCGGTTCGTGGGATTCAGAATTAAACAGGATGGATATACCAGTTGTAACATAGCAAGAAGTTGATGAACCAACTATATTCATAAGTCCAATTGCAATCATTTCCTTGTTTCCATCTACTTGATAGTTTTTCAGAGCAGCAAAAGTCCTCCCCACAGCAATTCCTTCCTGTTTCAACAAAATTTATTGACATATATCCAGTCGACTCCTAATCTTGGAAAAATATATTGAAAATCACAAAGTATCTTAACATATTTTAACAATAACCACTTACAGTTAGTGAAATAATGCCAGTGACAAGGCCAGTTTTCATCACTAGTCCTAAGTGGCTTCCATGAAAATGCAACATGTTCCATGAAGGAGGATTTAATCCTTCTTGTAGTTTTCCAATCTGATTTAATCCAAAAAAAAAAAAAAATTAGGAGAAAAGAGGAAGTATTGATTATATAAACGAAGATTTTAAAATGCGTAATGCGTGACGAGGCAACGCATCACTGCTAAGCGCGCTAATGCGCGTCAATGCAGGAAAATGAGGGATGCGCGGCGAGGCATGAAAGACGTGCATTTTAGAACACATGTATAAATACACTAGAGAAATATCGATTTTAACAACGAATGCTTTTGTTTTGAAAAGTTTCTCGATCCGGCCCTTATAATGAATAGTGACATGAAGTGAACCTGAGAAACTTACTACACTGATGCCATGATTCTGTGCTTTGAATGCAAAAACCAGCAGAGTGGAGAGAATGACTGAAAGTAGAGGGGCTCCTGCTGACACCCAAAACAGCTTTGGTTTTTTCATACTCTGTCACAAAGCACACATTACAATACACGGCCATAAGATTCCTTCATGATTTTTTAATTTGACATTAAATGGTAATTTTATACTAATCTGTAAGTAGAATTGATAGCAGAGATTTGTTCAAATGAGAATTAATTTGATCAAACTTGACCTTTTTAACCGATAACGAGTTAATACTTTATCTCGTGTTTAAGCTCCATTTTTTAGAATAGATTTGTAAAAATTGATTATTATTATTATTATTATTATTATTATTATACAAAATGTGTGATTAAAAGTATAGAAAAATTTTGAATTTACGTGAAAAATTATTTTATTAGGAGAACGTATAATTGAAAATGAGTTCGGAAAAAAAAACCGAGTTTTAAAGACGGGGTTCAAACAGTAGCTTAACATAAATTGATTTCACCTGACACCTAAATATACAGTACTAAACTAGCTAGACTTAAGAGGAGATAAAAAAGAGATGGGTATTTACTATTTACCAATGAAATATTTGTATCAATCGGTTCAAATGTAAAAATAGTTGCAAATCTAGAGGCAGAAATCTTTATTTATTTTTGAAAACCTAAAGAATTTAAGGAGATATACAATCTTAACTATCTAGAAAAGTTATTGCAATAATTTAGGATTACGATTAAAATTATGGTTCCAAACATGTTGAAACTTGAAAGAAGTTGGTTACAAGCTTCCATGATTTATGTGCTAAGATTTGCAATAAAATATCAAACTCGATAAATTAAGGACCGAAATCAGAATTTGTTCCCCAAAAAAAAAAAAAAAAAAAAAGAAAAAAATACGTACAATGTGCCTTGTGAAAAGAAGGAACATGAGGAAGCAAAATCCCATTAGTATAGTTTGCCATGACCACTGCACGAAAATCACATAAAAACAAAAAGAAAAGTTAAAAATAAGTATGAATTAAAGATTTCTTGTCCTTATAAAGTAGAGATGAAACATGAAAGGAATATATTGTAAATAATAATATTAATAATAATGAGTTAGCATGTGCATAATTGTCTTTATGTTTATTTCATTGTTTCTGTGAAAAAGGCAATAAATTTACTTTTACAATAATAGACGTGAGAATATATGTTTAAAAATTATCTACAAAGATCTCTCTTAACATAATCATCACTATTTTTTTGGTCTCAAGGGGATCATATTAACCTGGTAATAAAGTCTATTTAATGTGGATAATAATTACCTTTAAAAAAAGTGGATAAAATAAAAGTTATTCATTATGTGTAATAATACAGTATAAAGTATTTTTTGCGAAATTTATCTCGTAACATGCTAGCATAGAGAAATAATTTATGTAGTCGACCTCAAATTTATTAGAAGAGACAAACAAACCTCGTTCGTGCGATGGAAAACCGAACTGAGAACGGGAACCAAACCCATTTGTTTGGTGAAATTTTTTATGCCAAGAAGACTCTTAAGTTGCTGAAGAGAAACAATAATAGCAGCACCAGCCATGAATCCAACAAGTGTTGCTTTTGAAAGGAAATCGATAATAAATCCAAGCCTACAAAAATCCAATAATAAGTTAATTAGCTTTTTTCCTTTTCCAACAGTTAGGAATTAATGCCATTAATGTTCAATAAACAACCTTAAAAATCCTAGAGAAGCTTGAAAAAGACCAGCAAAAAATGTTGAAGAAAATGCCAGTTGAAGAAACAAAATGGGATCTTTCCCTGGTGAAACTTCTTGTCTCAGCATTGATCCCATAATCAGAGAGGCAATGGAAACTGGACCTACTGCAAGATCCCTTGAGCTTCCAAGAACAGCATATAAAAGGGGTGGCACAAAACTTGAATCTGAAAAAGAAAAAATCAAGTTTTAGATATAGGGTTCTATGGTCGGTTCGCGACCATATATGTCAAAGGCTCTCCTCTTACCAGCCATGCACCAGATAGAATTTTGAAAGAAGAATTACTTACAAAGACCAACAATTGGAGGCAAATTAGCTAGCTTTGCATAACTAATACCCTGAAAAGATAAAACCAAGCAAAATGAATTAATTTTAAAAAAAAAAAAAATTATTCTCCTGAATGAGTTGTAAGAGGTGAAATGAATTAAAAAGGCAAGAAAATGGAATTCTTAA
Source organism: Ligustrum vulgare (assembly GCA_963555705.1). NCBI lineage: Eukaryota > Viridiplantae > Streptophyta > Magnoliopsida > Lamiales > Oleaceae > Ligustrum > Ligustrum vulgare. The sequence goes on along the minus strand of OY743182.1, from coordinate 2,750,708 downwards.
TGACAGACCTGAGGAATGGCAAGGCTGGCAATAGTGAGGCCAGAAACAATATCAGATTTGAGTAATTTGAGATTATATTTAGGACCCCACTGTAATATAGGGAAAATATACTGAGCTCCAAGTATAAATTTTGTTTTGGATGACTGTCCCTTGAATTGCCGGAGAGGGTCATCAGGAAACAAGGTTTCTTGGAATCTTGTCTTTAGTTTCTGAAGGGTACTCCGGCGAGGTGGTGTCGCCACCTTGTGCACCTCGGTCTCCATGGTGGCTATCTCCACCGCGCAATGAGAATTGCTTGCATTTGGCGGTTCCATTTGATGCGTGACTATTATGATATGATGATATGATGTAAGGGTGGTGGTGTATGGTATTTATGTAACAGTTTGGAGGAACTTGTTACAGTCACTTACCTTTTTTTTTTATATCAAATGTTACACTCACTAGTTTACACATTTCCTTACGTAAGAGTAGCAAAATTCAAGAGGTGATGATACAAGCATCTCGGAACTTACCCCCAAGATGATCCCTCCATGAGGGTCACTTTGAAAGTAAGTCCCGAGGTGCTTTTAGTATTTTTCAAATCGAAGTTTGCAAATTGAATGTAGTACGTTCATTTTGCCAGGTGGGCCAACTATCAACTTTTTAAAAGATCGCTACTATAAAAACCAGTACTGGTCCACTTGGTCATACACATGCAGCAAATCTTGGTATGTGTATATATAATTTATCATGTATTATTATTATTAATTTTTTATACGAATAATATAATTCAGCCACATTGATAGCTAGCATTAATCTAGTTCTCAGTTAATCGATTGGATATCTTAAATATAATTTATAATTAAATATGTTCAATCATTTAAAGACACTTTTAAATAGTTAAGCAGGGGCAAAGCCAGAATGGAAGATTGTGGAGGCAAATTAGTAGCGAGTCAATATGATAGGGATAAAATTACAAAAAAATAAGAGGTTGAAATGCATAAAAATAAATTTTTTTAACTAAAAAACGAAAAAACTCGAAGTTGGATGGGGACAGACCCAACTGTCCCACCGTAAATTCGTCCCTGCTAAATTGGTGCTTAGCACCATTAGTCAAGTTGATTTTCTGATAACTTCTAAAAAAAATTTATTCTAGGTTTGAATTTTTAAATTAGGATATTTCAAAAAAGAAAAAAAGCCATTAGTCGAGTTGCTAGGAAAAAATAAAATTCCAAACACGGTGGAGAAAATGAGGGATATCCCAAGTTCATTTATTTATTTGAGGTTTGGAATTTTTCTATGTATCAGTCCATTGTAAGGAAAATATCCCCCAACTCCGTCTTCCAAATATAACTATATTCAACATCTACATGTATCTACAATCTATACGTACAATATCTAAAATGGTAATTATATTAACACCATTAATTTTGTTAACTACACCACATTATATATACACATTTACCAAAACATGAATTTTATAATTATACCACATTACTTTTACAAATATAACCTTCAATAAATAAAATGAATATAAATCATGGTACAGTTCTTTATCAAGTACGGGACCTATCTTCTCAGAAAACTTGTTTAAGATGTACCACAAACAGAACATATGCAGTGTTTCGGGGAATACCTGGCCGGCCTCTGTCGATATGACACTATCTTGATCAGTGATGCCGACCTCTGTCGATATGACACTATCTTGATCAGTGATAATCACGCCAGGACTTTGTTGTGTTGGCATAACTTCTAAAAACTTTGAAAACAACAAATCAAAGAATCGGTTTTTTTTCATCACTTAGTAGGTTACATCCAAATACAGTACTTTGATGATGGTGTTTGACACCAATCAATGGTGCGAACACCATTGATTATTTGTTGGTATTATAGGTCGCATCAAACACGACATCTCCAAAGTAGACGTATGAGCTCTTGGAATCAGAATCTTCCCAAAACACCGAGCATAAACTCCATCATCATCAGTCTCATATGCATAATAGAAGCTCGAGTTATTTCTTTTCTCCAGCTTGAAGTATTCTATCAGTGTTTCTACATCATGTCCAATGTGTTCCCTTCGAAGGTCTCTTCGATGGTTCCTCATATCCTGCTCAATGCATCCAATTGAAGATGGATCACCAGCATCTATCTCCATAAGTCTGACTTGTTGGAAAGTAGGAATAGTTGCCTGTGAAAACTGCTCCGCAAGCGCTTTCTTCGTGGATGAAACTTCGCGGTGCAAATGTAGTAGGAGAACCTTGCTCGGTAGGGTTGACAATAGGGCGGGGAATCCCCAAACCCGATGGGGACCCATCCCGAACGGGGCGAGAAATACACCGACGATGATGGGGATGGGGATGAAAAAGTATAACCTATCGGGGATGGGGATTGCTATCAAATCTCCATCCTCACCTAGAAACCATCCCCGATTAATTAGTTTAATTAAAAAAAAAACAAACAAACAAATTAAAAGTGTCATGAACCAACGACGCCCAAATATATAATTTCAAAATCAAACCCTACATTTCAACTCTATACTACTTTTAATCTCTCACTCTCATAAGTTTTATCTCATTCTCTCCAAACATACTTCTTAACATAATTAAACTTGTACTACTCTATAAAAACTATAATGAATTTTTTAATTAATGTTAATCATTTTTAAAGCTTTTAAATGAGAATTTTGTAAAATAATTATACTTTAAGAAAAGAATTTATATAACTAAGATATTAGATAAACATTATAAAAAGACATTAAAGGACAAAAGTATATATATGTAATAATAAACGGGGATTATGGGCGTCCCCGCCCCGACCCCGTTTAGATGGGGATGGGGCGGGGATGAGGATGTAGATGGTAAATCTCAGACGGGGTGGGGAGGGGATTGGCATCCCTGCCCCGAACCCGCCCAGTTGCAATTCCTATTGCTCGATGTGGAAAGTGAGTGATTATGTGTCTCGGAAAAACGACTTACAATCCAAGAATTTTGTGTTTCCTTTTTTAGAACAGTTGGCGGTGTAACCACAACGAGAGTCTCCGCCCAATCTTTCTTCTAAACGGGCCACCAAAATTTTAAATTTCATTTAGTATGTCTCATCTTTCTTGTCTTGCTTGGAACAAACATATGACTTCCAAACAACTTTATTCGTTTGTGATTTCTTTTAACTATTACCAATACGGAACTGAAACCAGCTAATTTTGCAAACTCATTATAAAAGTTGTACATATCATCTAATGCTTCAAACTCTTGCCCAATTTACGGAATCGCACCTACATTCACTTGTGGTATAAATACATTATCGCCCCTTTCATTCCTAAGGAGATATTATTACTCAGTAAAAAATTGGAATGAACTTATAGTGAAAGAAAGAAATCTGAAAAAAGATTGAGATGACAACTCAGTTAAAAAAATACATCAAAAACAAGACTGAGACAAGTCGGCAAGGGAAAAAGATTGACATGACAATTCAACTGAAAAGATTACACAAAAAGGATTAAGAAGACAACTTACTAAAAAAATGAGTAATTCTAGAGAGATATTAATAAGGGAGATTTTTAAGTAACATTGTGATGTGGTATAAATTCATTGGATAATAATTATAACTACCCCCATTACTTACTTTTTCATCATCCAATAAATCTATTAATGTCACCTAAAAATGTCACATTAATGCCACATTACTTTTTCAATGAATTGTTCGCACCATTAATGCCATATTACAATATCACCTAAAAATGTCTTTTACTAATGTCTTCTTTGAATTATTGAAAAAAATACATTAAAAAGAGATTGAATAATCAAGTCTGTAAGGAAAAAAATTGACTTAACAATTCAACTGAAAAATATTGCAAAAACATATTTAATAGACAATTCATGTAAAGAAACAAACAAACAACATGGAAAAAAAGAGTCAAATCCTCAAAACCAAAAATGAAAAATAAAAATAAAATGAAAAGAAATAAGGATGCGGCTGCCGCACCATTTAATTATTTTAAAAAATAAACTATGCCTTTTTTTAGTAATTGCCCAAAAAGTGATTATAAATCAATTTATAATCTATACAATTTTTTAAATTACTTTTTAATCACATATATTTTTTCTTTCCAATTTTCAACCACACATTTTATTTCAAAAAACGAAAAAAACCAAATTATTATCACCCTAGATAGATCCGAACAGAGGCTAAGAAAAGGATTTCATGGGACTATTGACCAAAGGACTGTTAGTCCCATGAAAGTGGTGGGACACCTGTGTTAGAGTGTAGGACAGGAGAACAATCTTATTTTTATCAATATCAAACAGTGGCTAAATCAAAAGTAAAATAGTCAACCAGGCTTGGATCTAAATGATGGAATAGTAGAAACTATCTTCTAAAAGTTTAAGTGTAATTCATTGTATTCGAAATCATCATTATTTAAGTTGGTTAATCTAAATGTTTGTGGTAGATGATTAGACCAGGGTCGGCCTTGGGCCAATGCATCAGATGCAGGTGCATAGGGCCCCCAACTTTCAAGGCCCCAAAATTATTTATGTTCCAGCCCAAATTGTTGATTAAAATTCTTAATTAATATAAGAATAGGCCCAGCAGCCCAAGTCATTTTAACTAAGGTGAGGCCCAATGTCTTCCTTCTTTCCCTTATTTCCACCGACCAGTCCACTATCCACAGACCACAAACCTTCAGCCTAACCTATTTTTCGTTTTCTTCAGACTTCATCTTCGATTCTTCATGCGCGGCTGCGTCACTACCTTCATCAGTTCATCTAATCATCTTCATCAGTTCCACAGACTAATCATCTTCATCAGTTCCACAGACTAGAGTCAAAAACTCTCAAAGCCGTCGAGCCCAGCACCGGTGACTGAGTCTGTCGACAGTCGACTCTAGTTTTCGCCGTTTTGGTATTTGAATTTTTTTCCCCCAAAAATCGAATATATAAATATTAGTAATTATAATTTATAAACCATATTTTTATTTTGTTAATTGTTAGATTTAAGATTTGAATCAATATTCGTAATTCTAATTTTTATTTCGATCACTATTTTTTTTTTTTTTTTGCAGATTAAAAGCATCAATAAGTCAATAACTCTGATTTTTATCTGATTTCTTCTACGGGTCCGACTTCGGGAACAGGTTGTAACGCAGGCTGCAGGCAGTGCACTGTGCACTATTTACACTATCAGGTTTTATTGTTCCAAAATCCAAACTGTCAAGTTCAAAGTTTCCAATTTATCATTTATGTTCTCTGATTTTTGTTGTGTTGTGCACTTGTGCATTGTGCTGTACTGATGATTGTTAACTCTTGTGTTGTGCCACATTGCCACTGCCTATGCAATTTGAATATGTGAATTGGTATTTGTCTATTTGATTTTGGTATTTGATTGATTTAATATTAATCATGACTATTAGGAAGTATTTATCTGGAAATGAAAAAAGAAAAAAGAAAAAAAAAGGTTGAGGATTTTATTAAATCTCAGGCTGGAGCGATGAACAAATTTCTCATTACTAATGTCAATAGTATGACTGACTCCACATTAAATTCTGTCGAGGATTTGGTTGATGAAGAAGAAGAGAATACACATGTTCAAAATGAAAAAAATATTGAAGAAGAGCATCATGAGCATGAAAATGTAGAAGATGATTCAAATGAGGAACAAAATAGAAATGATTCCAATGATCATCTTGAAAATAATGAAATGGATAATGTTCCTTTGCCTAAGGACTTAACAGATCCATGGAATTGGAATATTATTGATCAAAATCTTATAGATTTTTGTGTAAAAAATGGCCCTTCTAGAACGATTTTGGTTGATTACCCTAAAGATTCAGAAAATAGGCATTTTTCTTCTAAATATTACACAATACATTTGTCAAATGGTGAGAAGAGTGATCGAAATTGGTTAATCTATTCAGTTTCATTGGATAAAGTATTTTGCTTTTGTTGCAAGTTGTTTAAAGGAAACGATGGTCAATTAGCTAATGATGGTTCAAATGACTGGAGAAATCTTAGTCATAAGCTTAAAGGCCATGAAAAGAGTAATGTGCACATGACTAACATTACAAGATGGATTGAATTAGAAAGGCGATTACGAATGAATGTAACAATTGATAAACATGTGCAAGATCAGATCAATAAAGATATAGAACATTGGAAAGATGCTTTTGTGAGAATAGTTTCTGCTGTTACCTTCCTTAGTAAGAATAATTAAGCATTTCGTGGAAATAGTGAAAAACTCTATGAAGAGGATAATGGAAATTTTTTAGGTATGGTTGAAATGATAGCTGAATTTGACCCTGTAATGAGAGAGCATGTTCGACGCATTCAAGAGAAGGAAATTCACTATCATTACCTCAATCACAAAATTCAAAATGAATTCATACTCACGTTGGCCAGTGAAATCAAAAGTGCAATTATTAAAAAAGTTAAAGAAGTAAAATACTTCTCAGTGATACTTGATTGTACACCCGATATAAGTCATGAAGAACAAATGTCTTTTATAATTAGATGTGTAGATGTCTCAGCAAGTCCAATTAAGGTAGAAGAGTTCTTTTTAGGATTCCTTAAAGTGGATGATACCTCAGGGGAAGGACTATTTGGTGAATTAATAAATATTCTTCACGCGCTTGAACTTGATTTGGGTGACTTAAGAGGTCAAGGCTATGATAATGGTTCTAATATGAAAGGAAAACATAAAGGTGTACAGAAAAGAGTACTAGAAGTCAATCCAAGGGCTTTTTACACACCATGTGGTTGTCACAGTCTTAATCTTGCTCTATGTGATGTGGCTAATTCTTCTGTAAAGGCTAAATCTTTTTTTTGGAATTGTGCAATGCTTATATGTATTATTTTCGTCTTCTACAAAGAGGTGGAAAATTTTACAAGATAATGTGAAAGGCTTAACACTTAAAGCACTATCACAAACACGTTGGGAAAGTCGAGTTGAAAGTATCAAAGCCATAAGATTCCAAACTCCACAAATAAAACTTGCTTTAAGTACATTGATGGAGAATTGTGATGACCCCAAGGCATTTAGAGATGCAAAGAATCTTCTATCCGACATCATGGATTTTGAGTTTTTGTTCGTCATGGTTACTTGGCACAATATATTGTCTTCTGTTAATAGAGTAAGCAAATTGTTGCAAAATGAAGATATGGTTATTGATGTTGCCATTAGTGAATTGAAAGCACTCATTTCATTTTTTGAAAAGTATAGACAATCAGGATTTGAGTCCGACATGAGTATTGCTAAAGAAATTGCTGCTGAATTGGAAATTGAACCTAAATTTCATGAAAAACGCATTATTCATATAAAGAAGCAATTTGATGAAAATGCTAATGATGAGATTACACATTCGGCTGAAGAATCTTTTAGAGTTGAATACTTTTTATACATAGTTGATCAAGCTCTTTCATCCCTTAAGTTTAGGTTCGAACAACTTCAAATATATGAAGATATTTTTGGCTTTCTATTTGACTTGAATAAATTAAATTCTGCAGATGACGATTCTTTGAAGAGTTCGTGTGATAAGCTTGAAGAGTTTTTGAAGCATGACAAGTATTCTGATATTAATAGCAAGGAATTATTTTTTGAGCTGAAAATTTTGCAGTGTTCACCAATAGAAAATGGGAAGCCAATTGAAATGTTAGACTATTTAAAGAAGATGGATAGTTCTTTTCCAAATGCGTGGATCGTGTATAGAATACTATTGACTATACCGGTTACAGTTGCCTCTGTAGAGAGAAGCTTCTCAAAGCTGAAGCTGATAAAATCATATCTTCGATCAACAATGTCACAAGAAAGATTGAATGGATTGACAATGTTGTCTATTGAAAAACGTATGCTAGAAAAGATTGATTGTAATAGTATAATTGTTAATTTTTCATCTAAAAATGCTAGAAGAGTAAATTTAATTTGAACTTTTGACGATTTACCTTATTATTGTTGTAACTTTGTCTTTTGAACAATTTTATTTAGTATTTTAATTTGAACTTTTGATGGTTTACATTATTATTGTTGTAACTTTGTTCGTTGAACGATTTTATTTAGTTTTTTTTTTTTTTTTTCAAGGCCCCATTTAAAATTTTGCATTAGGGCCTCCAATTCTCAGGGCCGGCACTGGATTAGACATGACTTAAATCTCGTACCATATTTTTGATAAAAATAAATAAATGAATATTTCAACATTTACATCTACATCTATAATCTACAATATACATATATCTACAATCTACAAAAAGGATGGATGGGGAAAAACTTTTAAATACCTATTTCACCCTCATATATTTAGTTATATACATGTTTTATCCTTACCATTTTATTTAATAACATTTAATAATTCATTACATTTATTATATAGCAATTTGCAAAATTATAATATAATTTCATATTATTATATTTTCTCATTTATTTAGTATTAAATTAATTTATTATCTAATAATTTACAATGTTGTAATATGATTTCATATTATTATATTTTTCATTTTTCAAATTTAATCTACATCTATACTATATCTACATATAACAACAACAACAACAAAATAATAATAATAATAATAATAATAATAATAATAATAATAATAATAATAATAATAATAATAATAATAATAATAATAATAATAATAATAAAGCGTGGATGAGTGGAAAACTTTTGATTCCCCATTTTAGCCTTAAATTGTTATGTTTTAGGCCAATATTACATTTAAAATTTAATTTATTTTCATTAAATATTATTAGTTACTATTAATCTGCAATACATTTAAATATTTTTATCTTTTTTCAATAAAGATCTAAAATTTTTATTAAAAGCATTAATTAATTCATAAGAAAAATATTTTTTTAATTATAGTCTAATTAAGAATATAAAAAAAATAATTTCAAAACACTTTAAAAAAAAATTAAAACTGAAATATTGGTTTAAACTTACATTCTTTTATTACAAAAAATATGCTCCTAAATTAATTTGGTTTGTCTATGCACAACCATTTTTTTTTGCAATTTATCGTAAACATGTTTTATCAATTAATTTTCGAATATTTTTTGATGTCAGATTATTATCTCTTTATATATGACACGTGACTTCTTTATTAATTTTGCATGTTAAACGTTTTTCTAATATATATATCGAGGAAATTGATGAAATTTTTCAATAAAATATTTTTTTTAAAAAAAAAACTACAGATAATTTACAATCTAATTTGTCTTAACAATATTAATTATCTCAATTACTTTTGAAAACAGTAATAATACTTCAAGAACATTATGTGTGTCATTCATTCTTTACAAAAGATGTGCAAAAGTTCTTACTACTAGTAGATTTCTCAATGACATATTTTGTACATTTTTAAAAATTAAAGTGCTTAGAGGAGGTAAAAGAAACTCTTGAATTTCAGGGAAGGGGAGAGAAGGGATGACCCTATTGAATTGAAGAGACATGTCAAGGCTGGTTGATCATTGAAGATAAGGCAATAATAGCATGTCATTAAAATGAGAGATTTATATAAAAAAATGGCATAAAATAAAAGAATATTCCCGAAATATTTACTTCTCATTCAATAGCGGTGCACTTTCCCATGCCGGTTGCGAAATTTATGCATACTAACAGAGTTGGTTCTAGACAGTTTTACCTCTGTTTGGTAAAATTTTATTCATTAACGATCAAGCGATAACATTTTATTGTACCATTTTTTTTTTAAATAGTCAACAATTTTGACTAATTAAGATTGTTGTCTATCATTTTTGACTTTTTAAAAAATAAATTAATAAAATATTGACACGACGTTATTTATAAACACATTTTGCCAAAATAATTAAATGTGCTTCACCCTCTCTGTATATATATGGGCTATATGCATAAACTCACTCCAAAAATACTTGCCCTCTTTAATTATCCTTATATAGGAATCAACATGACTGACAAATTTTTAATTTGCATCCTAAATTATGTGACAGACAAATTTCTAAAATGCGTGTGGGATTATTGGCTTAGAACCAAACAAACAAGTCATTAGAAATGCTATCTTGTTTAACATAAACTTGTGTGGCATTTCGAGGATTACTTAAAGTAATCGGGGGCAAAAATTAAAAAAAGGCTTAGGACCGTTAAAACTAATTGGGAACTAATTTTTTAGTAGTTGCATAAATTTGTCAAATGTTTTTACAAGTTGATTTGGACTTGGGTATTTTTTACAAAAGGTGGTCAAGTTTTATAAAGGTGTAACAAGTTTTTAAAAAAAGGAGGTACATTTCTCTAGAAAGGTTTCTAGTTTTCTCTCTTCAAAATAGAACTTGGGGTTTTTTCTTCAAGATAGTCAAGGAAAAGTTTATCTTCTTGATTGAATTGAGAGTGCATGATTTTGATTTCCCAATGGTATGGTTGTGAGCCTACATTTCGGTATCGAATTCATTATTTTGGCGTTCTTGGAGAATAGTTCTTGGTGTTCTTGATTTTGTAAATCAAGGTAAAGATCCTACAGTGGTATCAGAGCGAGTATGAGATAATTTCCAAGAAGTTGAAGACCGGGTCTGTTGAAGGAGCACCGACCGAAAGCAAGCAGTGTACTGACTGTGTGAAGGCTGGAAGAAAAGTGAAGCCGACTGAGAGGTGCAGAGGCAGTGACCGGTGAAGCAAGAAACCGGTGGAAAAGAAAGCTGAGAGATCACAGTGAAGTCGGGTAAAATCAGTGGAGTGAAGCCGTGAAAACAAGAAAAAATCTATGAAATTGAGTGAAGGCTGAAAAATAGTGAAAAAACTGGCAGAGAAGGTCCGACCGATTGTAAGAAGAAGTCTTCTGCCATTTCTTGAACACCTGATCTTCGGCGGGTCAACCGATTATCTGAAGGCACCGGAAGGACCACAGCGTCGTGGGGAAGACTCGACTGGAAACTGAACAGGATCTGGCGGCTGGAAGTGGCTGAATCAACCGGAAAAGAAAGTTCAACCGGAGCTTTAAACTGAAATTCCCTCCGGTAGAAAACTCCGATTGAGAAACGGTTTGCACCATTAGACTCGTGACGGAGAGGAGAATCTTGTAGTGTGTCGGGAAAAAATTTTCGGCAACGGTTTCTGGTGGTGGTGGTGGTGGTGGTTTCCGGCGAGGCTCCGGCGACAATTTTTGACAGATTGTTCTACAGGACCTGCAGAGTCCATATTCGAAGTCCGTTTCACCAAATTCAATTTGGATATTGTTTGAGGTTTGCAAATGGTTTTTTGCATGATTCTTTAGTTTGATTTTTTTAGATTGAACTGTGCATTGAAGGCTCCTATTGTAGTTGTACGAACATTTATGATAATTTCTGAGCTCGGGGTTTTGTGAATAAATCGGGGAAGGGCTAGAAGTTGGGGATCCTTGAGGTTCGGGTTTGACAAGATTAGGTTTTAATCTTGGGTGTATTGAATTTTACAAGATTATGTATTAATCTTGGGTTTGATAGGAGGTCTTCTTGCTGACTTGACGTGAGAATAATATTCACGGGTATATTTTGACAAGATTAGGTGTTAATCTTGGGGGTATGCAAGGTTAGAAGATTAGGTGTTAATCTTGGGTAAATTCTGCATTGTATACCAGTTTTGTTGTTGTGGTTATTTTACTTGCTGGAATTTGCAAGGGGGAGTGATAAGTATCATTCGATGAGCAACGGTGTTTTTGAACAATGGTTTCAAGAATGGGATCTAGGGTCGAGCTGGAGAAGTTCGATGGTAAAGGAGATTTCTCCCTTTGGAAAAAGAAAATGAAAGCAATATTGGTGCAACAAAGGATTGCAAACGCATTGGAGGAACAATCCGAATGGCCGGAGGCATTATTAGCTAAAGATGATGAAGTAGCTGAAATTCAAGAAGTGGCATACAACACTCTAATTCTTCATCTCTCAGATAACGTTCTGAGGCAGGTAAAAGATTCTAAAACTGCTTTAGAAATCTGGAATAAGTTAGAAGAAATTTATGCTGCTAAAACTGTTCCTAATAAGATATTTCTCTTAGAAAGAATTTTTGGTTTCAAAATGGACCCCTCCAAAGATCTTGAAACAAATTTAAATGCATTTTCTGCAATGACTTTAGATTTAACGACCAGTGGACAGAAAATCGAAGATGATCAATTAGCTATAATTTTGGTAAATTCCCTTCCAAAATCTTTCAAAGAACTTAAAAATGTTATTAAATATGGAAGGGATACCATCACTCTTGCAAATGTCACTGCTTCGATTAGGTCTAAAGCATTAGAAATCAATTTGGAGGAGAAAGCTGTTCATAATGAAACGGCTTATTTTGTTAAAGGTAAATTTGGTAAGAAAGAGTCAAATGTTATGAACTTTAACAAGAATAAGGGTAAAAGTAAGGAACACTGGAAGGGCAAGGGTAGTGGTAGAGATGGAGATAAGTGCTTTCATTGTGGTAAAACGGGACACTTTAAGAAAGATTGCTACGAGTGGCTAAGGAAGAAAGAGGGGCTGCGAGATGTAGCTGAAAGTAATACTGCTTTTGGGGCTTTTGGAAATGATGATGATCAATTGAGAGTGTTAAATGTGACATTAGGTGAGCGGAATCAAGAGTGGATACTTGACTCAGGGTGTTCCTATCATATGACCTCCCATAAGGCTTGGTTTAAGACCTATAGAGAGATAGATGGGGAGAATGTGTATTTAGGGAATGGTGAGTCTTGTACTGTGATGAGAATAGGTGAAGTTGTGGTCAAGATGTATAATGGAGTGGTTAGAGTTCTAACTGGGGTGAGGCATATACCTGCTTTATCCAAAAATCTTATTTCTTTGAGCACGTTGCATATGTCTGGTTTTCATTATGAAACAAAGAATGATAATATTTTAGTATGTAAAGGCAATGACATTGTGATTAAAGGAATATTGAGAAATAGACTTTATTATATGCTTGGCACAACGGTAATTCAAGATCATTCATGCTCACACATAATTCAAAAGGATGACACTCAATTGAGGGACAAAATGATAGCCCATGAAGGAAATAAATTTCCTTGTATTTTTGTTGCTACTAACAATGTTGCAGGTTTAGCTTCAAATTCACTTGAAAGTGAGTTTTTGGAGGGTGAGGAGTTTGGAATAACCTCAAGTGATCAAGGAACAAGTGGTCAAAGATGTGAAATTCAAAATCAGCTACAAAATAGTGATTTTGAATCAGTTGTTAAGGAAGTTCAACAAGAAAACGATGAAGAAATTGTTGAAAATGATGGAGTTCAACAAGAAGCTACTCAAGAAAGCTTGTATGACTATCTATTAGTCATGGATGGTGAAAGGAGGCAGGTAAACTCTAATCCTAGTTTTTATTCCATTAGTCTAAAAGAGTGTTCTCTTTTGACAGGTATTAATGAATCTACAAATTGTGGAGAAGCTAGGAAGATTCAAAGTGTAATGCAAGAGAAGATGTTTTCTCCTAAATCATCAAATCAAAAGGCTTGGAAGGATGAAAGCTTCCAAGAGGAGTTTCAGAATAGGTGAAGGTAAATTTAGATTAGGTGGATGTTTGGTTTAAGCCAAGGTGAAGGAATGTGAGATTATTGGCTTAGAACCAAACAAACAAGCCCTTAAAAATGCTATCTTATTTAACATAAACTTGTGTGACATTTCGAGGATTACTTAAAGTAATCGGGGGCAAAAATTAAAAAAGGGCTTAGGACCGTTAAAATCAATTGGGAACTAATTTTTTAGTAGTTGCATAAATTTGTCAAATGTTTTTACAAGTTGATTTGGACTTGGGTATTTTTTACAAAAGGTGGTCAAGTTTTATAAAGGTACAACAAGTTTTTAAAAAGAGGAGGTGCATTTCTCTAGAAAGGTTTCTAGTTTTCTCTCTTCAAAATAGAACTTGGGGTTTTTTCTTCAAAATAGTCAAGGAAAAGTTTATCTTCTTAATTGAATTGAGAGTGCATAATTTTGATTTACAAACTACATAATGTTCGACTTAAGGACAAAATGTTCAACATTTGTTTGGACTTCGCATTTTTTCTTTTCTTTCTTTTTCTTGTTTTCTTGTCGTTGCCCTGTCCATTTGTCAGCACGATTTTTCATATAATTATTCTTTTTTTTAACGTCACTATACACAAAATATTTCAACAAATATTCTATATGAGTATTGTATTGTTCACGAAGAACAAACTTAAACATATCAGTATTTTAAAAAAAATATTATTTTAAATATACTAGAAAATTATGAAGCCTCCGTTTGGTAACACTGTAGCGGTTTATAAACTGATTTATTTATGATTTTGAGGTAAAATGTGTGGTTGAAAATTGAAGAAAGAAAATACGTGTGATTAAAAAGTGATTTGAGAAATTGTGTAGTTTACAAACTGATTTATAATTACCAAACACTTGCTTAGAGCATCTTCAATGCATAACGTGGATTTGAGCTGATGTGGAGATAAAATAGACGAACTTCTAGAGAACGTGGATAAATAGACGGAGCAGTTCAAAATTTACTCTCCAATGGTACTTTCTACATTTCAATAATATTGATTATGTGGCATTTTTTATAATAAAATTAAAATTAATTACCACATTATCTCTAATTTATTGCAGAATCCAAAAGGAAACTAATTTATATCATACAACTTAATTGGGTAACGTCCTTATCTACAGTAATTAAATAATTGTAAAATAAAAATTAATGCTGAGTCAGCATGTTTCACGGAGCGTCTAGATTTAGACGGAACACTCCACAATGTCTATTTTTTTTAGCGCCACGTCAGCTTAACATTCTAATCTACGTTGTGCATTGAAAATTGATTTTTAACATATTTCATCTATTTGCTTACGTGTCAAGTGTATTTTCTCAATCCACGGAATACATTGAAGATACTCTTAGTTAATATTTTAAAGAATATGACGTTCCTTTTAATATATTAATATTCTAGAAAAATAAATGTTGATGCACTTGTTAAACCATAAATTCATTTCTAACTAATGTGATTGAACCATGTTACGAAGATTTTTATATTTAGTTTACAACCTGTTAGACCATTAAGAAACAATAATGTTATCGTAAATTCAAATAAATATTACTTGAAAAACCAAATGACTGTGTTACTTGTTCTCAGCATGCATGTATAGATTAGTAGATATTCACAAGCTGAGATCGGAAATGAATTTTCAGTATTTTTTTGAAATTAACTATAGTGATATACATATATATGAGATCCTCTCACCCTCCATATTGTTTGACCATCTAGATATTATATTTTATTTAATAGTTACATCTTCTAAATGATTGTATTGTGTTATATTATTATATACGTAATATACATTGTGTTGTGATCACAAATTATAAAAGGATATCTTAAGAAAGATAAGTTAACGTCATATGTTGATGTTGCAGGCGGTTCGATAAAGGCAAACTAAAGTTGGCTTCAAAAATATTATACCACAGTGGCTCCAAATGCCTTGTTCCTTTTTGGACAAAACTGATTTAATTTAATAACGGATCGAAATTTTTATAAATCATATCATATTGGCCTATAAATTTTTGTCTTGTAATGAAATATGTTTGGCCTGTTGAAAATAAATGAGTTCTATCTTGCATACCTAGGAAAATAGTGGAAAAAAATTATGAATAGGCATCAGAGGTTATCAGTAAAAGTTATTTAGATAGCTATAGTAGATATGAACCTTGCTATTTGTACAAACAAACTGTACAAATAGCTAAAAGACAAAATTTTTGAATGTTTAATTACTATGTTATCCTTTTGGTTATAACTCCTTTAATTTTCTGATATTTTGTCTATATCTCTAAATTTATTGTTTACATAAAATGCGTAATATATACTATTATATGTTAAAGTTTCTTCTTCAATTCAATAATTATATTTAATTCTTCAATTTTTTTTTCTCTAGATCACTAATTATTCTTCCTTTATTTACTATAATTCTAGTAAATTGTGGAAAATCTGTAAATGAGGGTTCTTTTATTGCGTAGTCTAATAAATTATAAAATCTTCCTAAATCTTCTCTTATCATTTCTAATTGTTTAATTGTTTCTTCTCTTAAGTACTTAAAGTCGTTTACTTCTGAAGGATTTAATTCTATTAAATGTTCTGAATTCATAAATTATAAAACTAAATATTTAGATTTAAGCTATTAATTCAAATCCTCTTCTAATAGTTAATTCTTGGAATAGTAAAAACAAATTTTCAACATATGTAAAAACATGCAAGAGATATCATAAGCAAAATGATAAATAACAGTACTTGGATAATATCAATAAAAAAGACGATATATAATTCACTATAAATAATCAACAATACTTCTTTCTATCTATGAGTCCATCGCGCTTCTTTGTAAATCTGATTCTAAAAGATTTTTGATCAAATACTCTTCAGTTATTTATCTAAGTATTAAACACAATTTCATAGGAGATCGTTGTTGCTCGAAAGACTTACGCATTAATGGATGCTCGAAAGACTTACTCCAACACTTTCTGTTTAACACTTAACACAAACACTTCAAAGAGGTTCAGTACAATCCAGTTTCGTTTCCTACCTTTGGATGTACTCTTTTAACAAAAGTTTTATAAAGAATAAACTCATGGACTCATAAATAAATAGAGTATTACTAACTATTTTATGGCTTCATATATATCTATGTGGAGTTTAGTTGCTCATACCTTCGGCTAATTGTTTTTGGATTGGTTTGATAAAAGAAAATTTTGAACTAGGAATGAAAAGAAAGACAATAGATAGAGAGAATATAGATTTTTATTACTGAAAACCAATATAATTTTCGGATACTTACAATGAGGAGAGACTCCTCCTTTTATAGTTGGTAAAAGCAAAGTTCAGGAACAAGATAATATTCCCTATCTTTTACATAATTGGTTAAGAATTAAAGTAGATAAAGTAAAGCTAAAGTTACAATAATTTCTACTACTTTTTTCTAAAGTTTCACATGGGTCTGGACCTCCATGCCTTGAATAATTCATATTCAGACAAGGTAGGCTTCATCTTCATTGTAGTTGAGTAGGTCCCCACAATTATTACACTTGTGACCCGTTTTTACCTCCATTAGTTGATGTAGATACTCATAGGCTCCTTTGCTAAAATTCAAATTGCTAACAAGTATATTCTCAGCATATTCTCTTAATTTCCATAATTGACAATTAACTTGATTAATTCTTGCAATGCTGTAGATTAATAATTTGTCATAATTAGATTCATATACCCAAACATTAGTTTGTATAAGTGTATCTCTTAATTCGGTGTACATGACTTTAAATCTCAATGCCCTTTTCTCTGGAATAGCTTGTATATGCTCTTCTTTGTTAAATGACTTAATTTTTGGTTATGAAAGAATAACTTTGCTAGTTACTCCATGTTTTACAATATGTTCTGCCCTTAGAAATTCTTCATCAATAAATTTCGGAATGACTAAGTAAATCCTGACATAGATCTTTTCAGCTTTGGTAATTCCAAAATATGTTTTAACTGCTGACTTGATAGAATTAGGTAATAATGATATTTTCTTCATATCCATGCTAGGATAGATGCACTGAATAAGTCCTTGATCAAACAACCCCCTAATTGTTCTTGGTTCTGCTCCTGGAAAAATAATTGCTTTATTGATTTTTTGATGACTATTTGTCCTTAGCCATTCTCCTTCTTTTGTCCTCTTGTTTAGATACTCCACATACTTCAAGAATGTTTCTAGTTTCTTCATAAATTTCTCCTTTTTTGATAGTTCCTTTATTAAGACTGCTGGTTTCTTCGCAGCTCTAAAAAAGTTATTTAGATGGTTCAATAGTTTTGCCAATGGCTTTGGAAGATGAACTTCCAATAATTGATACATTAGATACTTCTTCCTCAATAGGAAGTCCTACAGATAAATTCTTTGCTGGAGAAGATTGAGATCCTCCTTTGTACATTTCCTCAAGAGAATTAACCATTAACTTGTAAAAAGCTAGTTCACTGTTAATTTGTACAATCTGCGCTATGCAATTATTCACATGGTTGAATAGATTTGAATAGCTGATATTCATTTGACCCATGGCCAAGTTAATTTCTTCTACTTTCTTAAGTAGTTCCTCCATGTCTTGATAAATAATCTGCAATAATATTGTCAGTACCATTGATATGAATAATTTCAAAATCATAATGGCTAAGTTCTACTTGCCATCTAATTAATCTTTTATTTGCAATAGTTGGATCAATTTCTTTAGTTAACCAATATTTGACTTGTGTATTATCGGTTCTAATTTTGAATTTTGCAGTAACAATAAATAATTCAAACTTTTTAATAGCAAATTTTACAACTAATAATTCTTTTTCATTTATATGATAATTAGTTTGAGTTTGAGTAAAACTGCCACTAGTGTATTGTGCAATTCTTTCCTCATCCTCATTTGGATAAATATATTTAAGTACTACTCCCCATGCTGTTTCGCATGCATAGGTTTCTATAATCCAATCACATTTTTTTTGAGTAATTCTAGTTCTGGTAAATCTTTACAAATGTTTTTAATTTTTTGTATTTCCTCTTCTTCGTCTTTGGACCATGGTGTCCATCTAGTTTTTCATTTTAGTCTTTTTTTTAATGGAATTAAATGTTTTGCTAAGTTAGGTACATATTTCCTAGTTTGGTTCACAAGTCCTAAAAAACTTTGTAATTGTGTTTTATCTTTAATATGATTGTCAAATTCTTGTATTTTTGTACCAATATATTTTTGGAGTTTTATTCCTTCTTGGCTTGTTGAGACTGTGCCCAAAAACATAGTACATTGAACCACCAGCGAATGCCCAATAGGGGCCCAATGGACCTTAGCCCACAATTAAAGTTTAGGGTATCACCTTGGGCCGAACTGATTTACGTTTAGCCGATGTACTTTACGTTTAGCCGAGGTGCTTTAGGTGATGCCACAGATGAGTGATGAGACAACGGATGAAGTTAGAGATGTGACACCGCCTTTACCAAAAGTGATAGGCGCTCATCCCCTACCAAATGTAGCAATGATTGTTGTCAAAAAGCAAGATTTTCCTCTCCAACCGCTAGGGTAAATACACGTGTAAAGTCTACCACGTGTCGCAATCCAAGATTTTAAATTCTCCTATAAATAGAGCACTCTTCCCGCCTGGTAAAAGGTTAGCAATCTGATACTTTTAACTAAATATTTTACTCTTACTCACTTTTCTCTCTTTTACACATTTATATTTCCCGCACCCAATTTATATCTGCTTGAAATGGGCACTAACTTTGGCATCGGAGTGCAAACGGGAGCCACCTCGGCCCCCTTTGCAAACTGATTGTTGGTCACAGTGCGTAGGAGATCCACGTGTTCAAGAGGGAGGAGCTGAGACGTGTTGGTCCAAGGTCCTGTCGGATTTTATGGTCAACATGGCTAATTATAGATCCCAAAAATTCTACATTTTCTTTAGCAATCTCCATTTTTGTAGATGATAATATAATTCCATTATTTCTTATAATATCTATAAAAATATTAAGATGTTTTAGGTGGTCTTGTCTAGTTTCAGAGTAAATAAGAATATCATCAATATATACTGTAATAAAATGATAATAATCTTTAAATATTTTATCCATGTACTTTTGGAATTCTCCTGAATTATTTTTAAATCCAAAAGGTAATACATTTCATTAATAAAATCCTTGTGGTACCGTAAAAGCTGTTAAATGTTTAGATTCTTCAGTTAACATAATATGATAAAATCCTGATTTAAGATCAAATTTAGAGAAATATTTTTTTCCTCTAATTTGGTTAAATAATACATGTTGATTTGGTATTGGATATTTTAATTCTTTTGTATAAGTGTTTAATCTTTTATACTTAATTACCATTCTCGATTTTCCTCTTTTTGTTCTGAATGTTTTATTACAATGAATGCTGGACTACTATGTTTACTGTTAGATTCTCTAATGAATTTCTTTTCTAGCATTTCTTTTATGTGCATTTCAAATTCAGGTAATTCTTTTGGTGTATGTTTAATTGGTTTTGCACTAATAATCTTAGTGTCATCTTCTAGTATAATTTCTGCCATAGGTTTATTTATGTGTCATTTTTTCAAAGGATTATTTCCTGATAATTTTAATAATTTTTCTGTAATATTTTTATTACTATTTGATCAAAATGTTCTTGTACTAGATTTATTCTATTTTTATTAGACATAAATTGTGTTGTTTGTGTTAATTTACAGGATCATTAATTCTTATTGCTATTGCTATATGGTGACAAGGAGTAGATAAAAGTATAACCTTTTCATCAATAGTTATTGGATAATATTGTTTTATGAAGTTATTTCCTAATAATATATCCCCGACATATCATCAAATTGATATACATAAGGTACTTGTAATTTATATTTTCCTATTTGTATTTTAACATTCCTTGCTACTTTAGTTATTAGGTTTGTGTTTCCATCAAATCCTGCAAGTATTAATCTTTCTTCATTATCTTTTTTATTACTCCACATTTCTGGGGGTAATGCTTTAAATAAATATGAGGATACTCCTGTATCAAACAATGCATGATAATTTCTGCTAAGATATTCATTGTAATTCATTTTGGTTAGTATGTAAATATGTTCTCTTCTTCCTTGTATTTTGTTCATAATAACCTTGGCATAACTATATTCTCATTTTGTATTGTTAATAGCATCCCATCATCTTTTATGTAATATGGTTTTACTTGCTCTAAGAAGTCTGTTCCTAATAATAATTCTGTATTTACCTTTCCTATATGTTCTACGTACATGTTTATGATTATTTCTTTTATTTTATTTATTCTTATTGGTAATTCTACATAAGTATCCATGGGATGAATATTTCCAAAATAATCTTGTATTTGAATTAGATTATTTGTTACTTTAAGTTCTAAATCTCCTATTATGTTTTCTTTTATATGAGATACAGTTGCTCCAGTATCTATTAATATTTTTTGCTCTTTCCATTCTCCATTTATTCTAATTTCTATCATAACTTCAAAATGTTTTGTCTCATTTCTTTTAGATAGATTCATTCTTGGTATTTTTCTATGTATTTTTGTCATTATTTGTTTTTCTGAATCATTTCTATTTTCTATTTCGGGTAATGATCTTGTACTAGTATTTTTTCTTGGGCTAATTGATCTTCTTCCAAATTCTATTGGTGGTTTATCCATGTTTACTAATCTTCTAGTTTAATTAAAATCTATTTCTATATCTTCTGGTACTTCATTCTTGGATTTTCTTTAGCTGGTTTGTATTCCAATAAATTTTTAAATATGGGTTCTATTATGTGTGTTCTTGTAACATTCTTAATTTTTACTTTATGTTTACTAGTAAAAGCATATATTGTTCTAATAGTTAAACTTATAGTTTTACTTCCTGATTCCATATCTATTCCTCTTAATCTGTAATATAATGTTAAGGCTTTATTTTTATTTTGTTCTCCCATGTTTATGCTGAAGTTTGGTCTTATTTTGAATTTTACTTTTTGGTACATTAAATTTTCTGTTACAATTCCTATTAAGGCATCTTGTACTGAACTTACAATTCTATCATCCATAATGTAAAATTCTATAGGTGAATCTATTCCTTCTCTAAAATAGGCTTTTGCTATAATTTGTACGGCTCCTAAATATATGTTCTTTATTTTTCCTTTTAGTTTAGGATTCAATATGTTTATTTCTTGTCTTATAATTTCTTCATTTATTATAGGTATTAATGTATTTCCTGTAGTATCTCTTATGTCTATAGGGCGACTATGATTTCTTGCTATATATACTATTTCTTTATTTTTCTGCCAAAATGGTAAATTAAATATTTCTTTGGTTCTACATCTAATTTTGATTTTAAGATCTTTTCATACATTTTAGGATTAAATATTAATCTTTCGTTTAGTTGTTCTTCATTTTCTTCTAATTGATATTCATATTCTTTATATGTACCTTCTTCAATAATTTGTCTAATCATATTTATATATAAATATTCTTCTTCACTAGATTCATTAGATTCACTTTCTTCTGAAGATTCTAATTCCATTATTGTATTTATTACTTCATATTCTTCTAATTCATAAATTTCTTCATCTTCAGGAATTTCTTCCCATTCTTCTTCTTGTTCAATAGGTAATAAGTTGTAATTTTCTTTTTCTATTAATGAGATATACATCATATTTTTCTTTTTATCTTTCTTAGGACATTCTGGAGATATATGTCTCACTTCTCCACATGAATAGTATTTACATTTTCTAGGATTTTTAGGGTATGTTTTAGTTTTGTTTTGTTTTTGTCTTAAATATCTCTTATATGGTACTCTATACCTTTTAAATATTTTATTATATGGCCTTTTGTATTTATTGAATTTTTTAAATTTGTTTCTAAATTTATCCTTTCTATAATGTTTCTTTTTCTTATATTTTCATTCTAGATGACATCCCCATTGGGTTTGTTTATATTGTAATTTATCACAGTATAATGATTTTTTACTTGCTTTATGGAATTTTATCATATTATTTGCTTGCATACATTTCTCTTGTTATCTCATTTTTATAAATTGTATTCTTGCTCCTAAACTATTATTACTTAATAGTATTTCTAATTTTTCCCAGTCCTTAAATAATTCTAAATTTCATGGGTTTGGTAATTTAAAGAATATTTGATTAATAATTTCCATACCATATGTTTCCTGATTATATTCTGCCTTTTTCAAAATATTCTCTAAATTCACGTGCAAATTTTTTAAAGTAACACATATCACATATTGATAGATTTTCTAATAAATATCTATTTCTTAGTTTTGAGCTAATTTTGGTATCTCTGTCTATTACTAATGTAAATTCTCTTTTTAATGCATCTTTATATTTGCTCAAAATAGTTCATATTTCATCTTTGTCATTTTCTCTAACTTGTTTTGTATAAGTTTCTGTTAAATTTCCCCATCATCTTACAGTGGTTCCTATAAATGTATTTTCTAACATTAACTGTAATTGATTTCCTGTTAATTCTCTAGTACATGCCATCATAGCCATAGATTTCATCCATAATTCTAATTTATGATCTACATCTTGCACACATCCTAAATCTATCAATCTTCCTTCTGAACTAATTTGTGTTTCCATACTTCTCCATGATGTATATTTTATAGGATAATTTTTACTTGGCTTGGTGTAATATTTTTGTTGTGGTATAAAATTATGTGTTTTAAGATTTTGGTTTTGTCTTTGAATCATATAAATTTCTGGTATATTTTGTGGATTAGTATTACTTGTATTTTCTTTTTTAACTTGGTTAGTTCCTGATTGTTGTATATATTCTGGTGGATTTTGTCATGTTGGTACTAAAGCTCTTTATTGTTCATTCATATTAATTTCTTCTATTTTAAGGTTTTTAAATTTTTCTATATACTCTTCTTCTGTTATGTAGTCTTCTCCACCTTCTTCTTTAGGATTTTTCATAAATTTTTCTATTTGTTCAGTAATCATATTTATTCCTAATCTATTGATGGCTTTAAATTCTTTGTCAGTTATTATTTTTTTAGGTTTTCTTTTTTCCATTTCATCATATATTTTTGTTATATTTAGGTTTACAATTTCAATATTTTGTTGTATATTATCTAATCTTTTATGTAAATCATTTTTCCCTATTTCTTCTTCTTTAATTGTTCTTACCATATTTATTTGTTCAATTTTAGTTTTTTGCTCTGTAATTTTTATTGGATTTTCATATACTCCTACCATATTTTCTATTTTATTTATTTTATCAGTTATTTGCTTAATTTGGTTTTCTAAGGTTATTAATTGTTTTGATAGGTTATTTACATATTGCTTTACTTCTAATATTTGTGTGGGTATATTTTTGTTTATATATTTATAATCATTAGTTATTTCTATTATTTATCTTATTTCTATTGGTAAATAATTGATAATTTCTTGAATTTGTTCTGAGTTTTTTGCTTGTTCTAAGTTTTGTTCTGTAATTTTATCTAAACTTATTCCTAATTTATTTAGTAAAAATAAATTTGTCCAATTTAATTGTTTATGTTCTCCAAATCCTCCTTCTTCTAATAGTATAAATGGTATAAATTCTTCATATATTTCAGTTATTAGTGGCCAATGACTATTATTTGGTAAATCTTTAGATTTATAATTATATACTCTAGGTTCGATTATTGGTAATTTTTTAGACATTTTTCTAAATATATTTCCAAGTATAACTACCAGCTCTGATACCATTGGGGACAGGATCGTGATCATGAAATTTAATTTTGCGGAATTATAATCTTTGTCTAATTCTCTTTAAAAATCTTTTTTCAAATTTATCCATCTATCTTATATCTTCTTATCTAATTAAGTTTTCTTCTTTTAATTTTAAATATTCATTATGTTGTAAAACTAGCATTTTAATTTCTCTATATTTTTCTATAGCAATATGATCAATATTTAAATCTCTTCCTGTTCTTTCTAATTCTAAATATTCTCTATTATAAACAGACATAATATTTTTTAATTATGAAATAAAAATTTTAAAGTAATTAAATTTTTTGAATTTATTATGTGTCAAACTTAATAAGATAATATGTAAAATAAGGTATTTGTTATATTTTTAGCTAAAGGGTAAAATATGTATTAATTTATGTTTGTTCACTAATTTATAGGATTTGTTTGTATGAGTAGAATTTTTGTACTAGATATGACTAGAGTTGTATCGCGGCATCTCAATTCATTGGACTGACTCATGAAATTTGGATTATATCCCCTGGTAAGAGTCATATAGTCTTTGGTTCCACCGATTAGTATAGTGAGGACTCAATTGTTTTGTGTTCTACTGAAGTGACAAGGTCACGAGAAGAGGTGGTTGTGGTTCCATGTTTCAGCTATGTGCCACTTTAAAACTTGTGCTCAATAGACTTAGGTTTGGTTAGATTTTCCCCCCAACACTAATATTGCTCTAAGAGAATTAGATCTGGGGTAAGTTACAGAATGCTGAGTTAGCGTCTAGGACTAGAGATGAAAAAAAAATCCAATTCATCCCCGAACCGAACTTGACGGGTACCCGACCCGAATGAGATGAAACAAAACCCACCCCGCAGGTCGACAAAATGGGTTCGGGCGGATTTTGACTGTCCCGAATCAAACTCGTCCCGAATAATTAATTAAAAAAAATATATGGGGAAAAATATAGAAAAAAATAAAATAAACAAGCGACGGGGTTGACCCTCTCTGAACCTAAATCCATCATGCCTCGAAATTCGTGATCGGGGTCCGGGTTGGAGTATCCAACCCGAACCTGTCCCATTGCCATCACTGCCTAGGACTTTATGTCGTGTCTGGGATTTGGGTAACACCCCGATTGATTTGTTTGCCACAAGCAGAATTATCCCTTCTCATAAAGAGATGAATATAGGGATGGCAATGGGGTGAATTTGGAGCTAGTACTCCCGCCCCACGAGAAGAACCCCAAACTAATACCCTTCAAGTGACCCGCTAAGTCATAATGAGACGGGATGGGACATCACATACCCGTCCAGCCCCGTAAACGCTCCCGTTTATTATTATTATTAAAAAAAATCTCTATTTGAACAACTTTTTTCACTTGTTTTATTGCCACATTATATCCATCCTAATTAAACAATACAATTATTAATCAAATAACTTTTTTTTAATAAGATCCTACAATATATTAAAATACTCATCATAAACAACAATTAACAAAATATAAGGTTTTTCCAAACTACGTATTGCATTTTTTTTTTTTTTTTTAATATGAGGTGGGACGGGTCGAATAAAACCCGTCCCGCCCTGAACCTTCTTTTCGTTGCATTAGGATCGGGGTGAGTTTTTTGGCCATGCTTCCCCTTTTAAATAATTTTTCGTGTAGTGACCAAGTGATCCATACGTCACCGGGTTGGTCTACCTTTCAAATCCATGTGCAACACAAACTGAACCACCATTGACTTGTCCTACCTACCACAATTCAAAATTATTCTTCCATCAAAGTTCTCCAAATCACTAAACATATATTTTTTGTACCGTACACTTCGAACAATATACTATTGTTTGGGAATTAAGGTCAATAATTCCTTTAGTTTATCAACATGGCTCTTGTCCACAGAAAGTAACAAGACAATAAATATAAAAACTTGGAGAAAATTTGGAGTCCATTTGATTGGAGAAATACTTAAATAGATTGGCCGCTTATTTGAGCTTGCCACCTCATCAGGTGACCCACACTCACTCAATGAGGTGAAGTGCATGGGCCCTCCAATGAGGTGGTGACTTCCCATTAGGCGGTCACATCGTACTTCACAAAAATATTTCTCGTTTGATAGGCACAATTTGCCTAAAAAGTTGAAAATGTTTGTCTTGAAATTGATTTTTTGATTGCTTGATAGATCAAATTTACCTTGGAATTGGTTTGCTGCCTTTACCTTGGGAATTGATATTTGTCTTGTTTTTAAGGCAAATCAATTCTTATAACCACTTTGGTAAGACTTGGTTGGCCACCTTACATGGCAAATCATTTTCACCTCGTTTGATAGTTTTTGTTATTGTTAATTAACTTATTTCCTTTTCAAAAATCTTAATATATATAATAATAGTATAGCCGTCAAAAAAATCCACACATAGTTTCCCGCCATTTTTCCCTGCTATTTTAGGAAACTTTGTAATTTTATTAATTATTTTAATAATTGAATTAGGAAACTTCAATTAATGCAAAATTAATTATAAGTGACATGTAATAAATGACTTATTGATTGTAAAAAATTAAAAAATCTATAAAAAGATCAAATTATATATTATTTTTATTCTTTTGATAATTATTGTAATATTTTTTCGTCAACAAATATGCAATATAGGTGTCAAATTCATGATCTTAACGAGAAGTTCAATACAAGTTAACAAATGAGAGCAAACTCTAAATATATCATTCTTAAAATTGCCTCAAATAATAAAGGTAAAAGTTTTACTTATACTTTTTACTTTTTTCAATATCTAATCTTTTTAATTTATCTCATCTAAGACATAAAATGATATTTATCATTTATTACCTAACTTCAATTTGACATAAATGATTAATTTCAAATCTTTTTTCTTATCAAATTAAAAGAAATAATGATATCCGATCTTTTTAAGTAAATTCAATTGAATCATTTTAATTTCTACAACTTCAGGTTTCGATAAATTCTTTGGTAATTTTGAAATTAATTTTATAAATTTACTCATTTTGTTCATTTATCTATTTTTTAATTTTTATAAATTTAAAATAACATCAATTTGTAAAATATATACTACAGACTTTAACAATTAATTCTATAGAAAATAAAAATATAAGGTTTTATCAAACTTATTCTATTTAAAAATAAAATATAGTCCATACATTTATTTAACATGCACAAAAAATAGTTTTTTGTGTGTGTGGGTAATATGGCCATTTTCAATAGTTGGTGAAAAATAAAATATCACATTGTATTTGAAATCATTGAATATGAGTAAGTTTGATATAAACTATAGAAATTGTTTTAAATGTATGATTGAAAGTGAAAGAAGGCAGTATAAAAAATAAAATAATTGTCAAATCAATCAATTGAGTGGTTAAAAATTGATTTTCTTTTTTTAGAATGTGTGGTTAAAAAGTAGTATGTGCAATTGTGAAAAATTAGTTTTTAAATAATATGTGGTTGTAAATGAACATTAAAAAAAAAATTATTTTTGAAAAATCAATTCTATATGAATAAATAAACTAAGGAAACTAGATAATGAACAATTAACTGTTAAAAAAAAATGCAATTCATAACTTTTCTTTTCTTTTCTTTTCTTTTTTGATATTTTGATTGTATATTGAATATACAATTTATGCATTAAAGTAAGAAATCTTATAGGGAGAAATGAAATTACAAATTATTCACAATTTGTGTATGCAAGTTATTATTATTATTTTTTTATTGTGTTATTTTTATCGGACGTTGTATTTTTACAACTTATTCAATAAATATTATTTATTCCGTGCATCGCACGGGTGCGATTACTAGTTAATATTATTATAATCAAGTAAAAGTTCGAAAAATTAATTTTTTTAATATTTAAATAGCTAAATTTTGCTTTATTTGGTATGAAAAATAATGTCAATCAAATAATAAAAATGAATTTTTTTTTTTCGCTTTTTCCACCTCAAAAATTAAACTAATCAAATATATCAAACTTCAAACTCAGAAAAATAAATTCACAGAAATTCAAAGTTCATGAAATTTGTTTTCTTTTCATTCAAATTTCACCCTAAAGGTTACTAAAGCTTCCACTACATCATGAAAAAATGTTGGATTCATATAGAATTTTATTCACCAAAAATACCCTAAATTTTACCACTCACCCTGCTAATTAAAATATGGTTTTTCAAATGTCCCAACATTGATTTTATGTGATGGTATAATGGTATTGTCAAATGGTAACTTTTTGTTGGCTTGGTTGTCCTCCCAAGAGTACGTATGTGGCATTGGTTTATAAACCAAATTTTATCTAAAAACTAGGATTCTAAATAGTATTCAATTAACCATCACTAATTTATATTTATTTACAAATAGTTGTTAAACATATGTCAAGTTCTCAAAACCGAGGTCATTTTATTCACAATTGCCCTAATGATACTTTCCGCTTGGTGAATTGATGTAGGTCATATTTCGTTGATCAATCTTAAAACGAGCATAACTTTTAATTTGACCATTGAATCGAGCTGAAATTTAAATATATTATCAAGTACAAGGAGCACTAGAGCATATTAATGACTTTGTTCATTGGCACCATCGGATTTTCGAAAATTTAATGGGAAGAACCTCAGATTTACTTTTTAAGTTTATTTAGAATTAGTTTTCTCATTTTAATAAGCTTCCTAGTTTTATTTGCTTTCTTTTCATATTTGGTTTCCTATTTTAATTCTAATATGGACTTTTAGATTTTCCTCTAAAAGGAGCTTTATAATCCGTTTTTATACACAATTTAATTAAAGTTATAGTTTCTTGCTTTCAAGATTTTCCAAGTTTCGAGTTCCTGATTTTTCTTGAATTGATTAACGTTAATTTGTTGTCAATTTTATACTTCTTGCACTACGAATTAGACGCGCTTTTTCTTTCTTCAAGTGACGTATATCAGTGATAGGAATAATATAAAGTGAATTGATTTTAAAAATATCTTTTTCCTTTCATTATATCTTCATCATTTAGAGCTGCATTATTATACTCATCAATATATATAGTTCACACTTTATACTTTTATTGCTAGGTAACAAAGTCACTCATTTAGTTTAGTGGAATTATTACTTTTATCAATTCCCCCATCATATTAATATCTTTTCCTTTGCAAATATATATATATATATATATAATCATCTCATAAGAACCACAACTTTGTTGAAAACTCGTTAAAAGTAATAAAGTAAAGCTTTACATTGTAGACCAATTATTAAAAAGTTGCTTGCTGCTTTTTCATTTCTTGCAACAGAAAGCTCCAACTCTTTATTGGTGGGCTTTCTTGTTCATGTTTTGAGATAAATTAGGAGAGACCAAAAGATGAAGCAATCTATAATATATTCAAGTTTCCATAACGGAATCCAATGTAAGACAAAGTGAACCAAGATTGGATAATGGCAAGAAACTTGCAGAAAGCTTATCTGAATCTCTTTACCTTGTGGAATTCGAACCACTCATCGAACCCTTTTTTTAATGGCCCACTCTGCCATGGAATTCACAGAAACTGAGAACTGTGCGTGACTTATTTGTATTGCTAGTTCTTGTAGCCATTTGAATGCACAAACACATGTATGTGTTATTGTATTGATATTAGCATGTTGTAGATATTCATTCATGGAGTCCACTGCTTTCTTTCCTTTTTTTTTTTTTTTAACTTCTCGAAAAATATCAGAAACCTTCATTGAGTTTGGTTAACGTTGCTCTTTAAATCTTGTATGATTCGAAGTATATTCTTAAAGATGTGAAGTTTCAACTCGATCTATAGTTTTACCAAATTTATATGAGTGTTGAGTACAAAATTCTTGAACGAAAAAGAAAATATTAAAATCGGAGGAGTAATTTAACATCATGAAGCCATATATCTAAGAGAAGTGTGTTCATTCTACGTACATTTTGCGATGCTGACTAAGAACGTCCGCATGACACTGAAATTTTGAGGAATTTACTAATTTACAAAATAACTCACCTTAGATATTCATCGACCTTCTCTTTTCTTTAAGTGTGACAAGTTGCAGAGGAAGCGTCATCAGCCCCAAGCGACATCTATTGCCTAGCCCTAAGCAAGGATGTTGGTTCTTACTTTGAGTTTTGACTGTGAAATTGTCTTGCCTTGCCTTTTGCCTTGTGATATAATAATTTCCAATTGACATAATGCCAAGGTAGAAGACGAAAGCTTGGGACGAAGTCGTACGAGGCGATAGTCTCACCTATGGTTCTTTGAGAAGGGAATAGTTACTTATTGGAGCTTCGACCAACTACCATCGATGAAGTCCGCTTAAGCATAACTATTTTCGAAATAACAACCCAAATATATTGTCATAACAGCTGGAATCAAATCAACCACCATATTATCTCAAATTCGAATGCAAGTTCACTTCCTGATTATGTTTCATTGGTATTTAATAAATTTCACTCTCTCGAGAGAACCAATTGTATGTTATACAATTTTCTGTCTTTTAGAGAAATCCTGAAAGATGCTACGTACATGTACAGATATGTTGACACAGATTAAGTTACAGGTTGCAGTACTGTTGGCAACAATATGTTCTTCTACATATCACACCACTTCCAAAATCAATAACTATTGTTTTGCCACTTGCATTTCCATCAACCCATCGGTACAAATAGAATTTTCCTTTTATTTAAAAAGAACTTGACACTACTCTTAAAAGTTGTTGAATCCAAGAAACTATTGGAAGATATCTTTCAGCTCTTAAAAGTTTGGATTAATGCTATTGTAGACCTAACAAGTTCATATTAAAACCCAAAATTTCAAACTAATAGTTATTAATCTTCTATATTTGTAAATATTACTGGGTCCCATGGAGGAGATTCTGGTTTGGTACACATATGAAGAGATTCTGGTATATATGTTGAAGGTCCACAGGAGCACATTGTAAAGTTCAGAATATATGCATGTCCATAGAGCGCACTAAAGTCACATCTCTATCAGATAAGAACTAATAATTATTATCTTTCTAAATTTACCAAGTTGTGACTAAAAGTATTAAAAAATAATAATAATAAAAGGTTGCAGGCCAACCTTAGGGGCCTCCACTACCTATATCATGAGAATTGATGGAAGATGCAAATCGTAAGTTATGTCTCAACTAATGCTAAAAGTATTGATTTCTTGAGAGTGAGTTGAACCCAATCCCACTTGGTTATTTCTCTCAACAATATTTAATTAAATGATGTTATGTCCCATTCTATGCTCATCCCATGACTACCTAACTTTTTAGGTTAACCTATCAGGTGAAGTAGTTCAATTCCTTATAAGTTCATCATTTTTTCCAGCGTAGCTTTATCCGTCTCGTCGTCTGAAGATCCACGTCAATTCTCTTTATTTCTATGTCTACCTGAAATGTTAAGTAGTTGTGGAATGAGTATACACTTGCTTAGTGAATGAAGCATGGTGCACGTGTACTATTGCACGTAAATAAGTTCACTTCACATATTCAAGATTTATGCAAGTTATACTTATTAAATCAATCAACCCTATATTCACGTTGAGTACGTTATACTTTCACGTCAAGTTGTATTCATATCTCCTAGTTACATCTTATATTCAAGATAGTCAAGTCGAGTCAAGTTCCAGTTCATGTATTCACGACCAATCATATATTCAAGTTGAGTCTTGTTGATAAGTAGCCCAATTTTAGTGACGATGTGACGACGTCAGCTGAAAAGTCCAATACAGGTCTGAACTGTAATGATATCTGAACTGATAATGTCTGGTCGGATACTATTATAACATGCTTTGGAGGTTGCAGATGAATTAAGTGACACGATTCCGATGTGGTCCAGTGAGGTCGGTTGTCAAAGATATTTTCCGATGTGGTCCAATGAGGTCGGTTGTCAAAGATATTTCCGATGTGGTCCACTGAGGTCGGTAACTGTTCAGTCGAAGCAAGACCAACTACCTTCTTACACGTTAGTTAAGACAGTTATTCAGACATAATGGTAGTAAATCATGGATACAGACAAAGTGTCAGACGACGCGCTCCTTATGGCAGTAACATCGGGCCTATGGCCGGAATCCCGGTTCTGGTGGACAGTACACGAAGAGGGGCCAAGGACCTTTCGAGAATTTCTTACAAGAGCAGACAGAGCCATTGGAGCTGAAGAGGCGAAAGCCAGCATGAGGGAAGACAAGGGAGAAGCAAAAGATCAAGAAAGATCTAAAGGGAAGGAGAAGGAAGCGCAGAAGGGAGACAGGTACAGCCAGGAAAAGAAACAGGACTTTCGGGGTCTCGGGAGTTTTCGCCCCCATTTATCAGCTCCTACACCAGTAGACCTCCAGAAAGCCAGACCTGAGACCATATTCATGAGCATTAAGGATCGGAACTTGCTACCGCAGCCCCGGCCGTTGAGAACCAGCTCATCCGAACTTAATCAGTCCAGGTACTGCAGGTACCACCGATCGGCGGGTCATGACACGGATTACTGTAAAGACTTGAGGATAGAGCTCGAAAAATTGATTAAGGCAGGTCATCTGAAGGAGTATACAGGAAAGTCTCAAAAGGATCAAGAGAAGCAGGGTCAACTGGAAATCGGGGACATACCTACGGCTGAAATCCGCATGCTGGTAGGCAGAAGCCAAAGCCAAGAAGGATCCAAAAGGCAGAGGCGTCAGTACATCAGGGATGCTCGGAATAGCTATCAGATTCTATCCGCAAGGGCGCCGATACTTGTCAAAGAGGACGAATCTTTCAGTTTTGATGAAAGAGATGCTGAAGGAGTCCTTCAACCACACGCGGATGCCTTGATCATAACCATGCCGGTATCGGGGGTGAAAATCCATCGTACCTTGGTGGATAACGGGAGCGCTGTGAACATCTTATACTAGAAGACATGCCTCCAAATGGGAGTGGAAGAACGACACCTAAGTCCTTACACAACGAAACTACAAGGTTTCACTGGAGACTACATCACACCGCTAGGTCAGATTGCACTGATGATAGAACTGGGGACCCCTCCATGCACTAGACGAGTAATAGCAGACTTTGTCGTAGCTAACATACCGTCCAACTATAATGCAATCCTAGGAAGGCCTATTTTACACGAACTGAAGGCTGCCACCTCAATATACAACTATGTGATGAAGTTTCCCACTTCCAGTGGGGTAGGAGTAGTAAAGGGAGATCATAGGATGGCCCGAGAATGCAATCTTAGTTTCTGCCCACGCCAGGCACAACAAGTGGAGGTGGTCCAGATGAAAGACCCGGTTGAAGAGATCCAAACATTGGATCCCCGCTTAGACCAAAATGAAACCAAGGGTCGCGAGCTTCTACGATCTTAAGTGAAACCAGAGGCGAGCAAGTGGACAAGTACATATATTTAATCCAGGTCAGAAAGGGTAGATAATGGTCTAAGGCATCCCGGACTGAAAGTCCTACGTTCGTGAGTTTATATCAGAATCGAACTTAAGGCTTAGCACACAATCAGATCTGACAGTTGTTATTAAAAACAGTGCGGAAAATAATCATAAAAACTAATTTCATTCATGTCAAAACTGGGCCGGACTAGCCCTACAGACAACCAAAGTCACTTATACAAATTCACTCAGCCGCAGGGGCCTCACTCCGTCCAAGCTCAGCCACGGCCACGGCCACAGCCTGATCCTTCCTTAGCTTCTCCAGCTCTGCCTTCAACTGGTTCGCGTTGAATTCGGGATGGAGCTCCTGAAACCTTTTTACGGCATCTTCCAATGCCATGATGTAGGTATCGGTATGATCCACCTCGTATTCCTTGGACTCCTTGTAAGCATCAACTGCAGAACTTATATCCGATCTGGCCTGTGCAAGATCCTTCCTAAGCAGACCAAGCTCCACCATGGCCCCCTCTTTGGCTTGCTGGTTCGCTGCTGCCTTAGCCTTTAACTCAGCATTTTCCAGTTGAATCTTTTCCAGATCGGACAAAAGCAGACCGTTTCTCTTCTCTAGGCTTTCACATTTAAGCTCAAGCTCTTTCTTGGCCCCAGCCAGTCTGTCCCTCTCCAGCCCAAGTGCGTGGTTCTGATCCTTCACAACAATGCTTTGGCGCATTAATTCGTCATGCAGCTCTGTCTGTGCATGGGCTTTAGCTCAGACGTGGGATACATAGTTTTGCGCAAGTCCGAGGAAAGCATATGTGGCGTGGGCAGCGTTGAGCAAGTCCATCTCGGCGGCCATGGCTTCTTTTTTCTTGTCCCAAGTTTGCACTGTTATATCGACTGAGTTATGGACACAGCTTGGAAGGACTTTCAATGAGTTCGACCCCGGACATTTATGGGACCGAACATCCCTCAGTGCTTTGGGGAGTTTTCCCTTAAATTTGGCCATCTCCTTAGCCCGGGCCTTATGTATGCCGAAGTAGGAGAAGTCAACAGGATCAGCAGCTGCAGACACCGGAGGTGGCAGATCTGAGGCACCTCGCAGGCCGGACTGGTCCGCGTTACCGGATCCTTGATCATCTGAAACTGTAATCGGATCAGTAGAGGGGGGAGGTGGAGCCACCATGTCTTCTTCGACCATCTTCCTTTTGCCGTGGGAAGATCTGGAAGGACTCGGAATGGAACCAGGAGGCCCGTTGGATTGACCAGACCTAGGAGTGGGACCCATGCCAGGGAGGAGAGTTTTCCCACCAGTAGTAGGTCTCCTCTTCTTGTTGCCGAAAAATGCACTTCGGTCGAACGGAGGCATATTCCTTCTCTTTGATTTGTTCGGTTCTGCAAAAGCAACCGAGTAATTAGTATAATTAAGGAAAAATATGAGTTCGGGATAGTAACTACTTACGACGTGGAGGAGGTCGGAAGGAAGTTGATGGATGTACGATAGTGAGCCCAGCCCGGAACAGATTCTCTTCAGTGATCAATTCTCTGAAATCCCTGTCACGCCGGTCAAGTTCACGTGCCCTTTGCAACTGCTCTTCAAATGCCAAGGACCTAGAGGGATTAGCCGGACCTGAAATGCAAAAGAGATAATTAATATTAGAAGAGGCAGTTCATACATGAAGAATAAGGTTTGAAATATACAGTAAGGTTTGTAATGGGTGGGAACAATGTAGTCCAGGTCCTCAGTCCGCTCCAAAGTTTGCCACCCGCCACCTACATAAAACCACTGATCCCTCCACCCCTTAATGGAATCTGGAAGTTCCTCTATTAAGTTCCCGCCAGTTCGGGGTCGAACCATTATATAATACCAACCAGAATCCTTCCCGTCAGATCGGAGTTGGTAAATAGAACCAAACTCACTGGCACGAGGTGGAGGTAACCCTAATTTGCTCCATATGACTAAAAAACCAATTATCACCCTCCATCCGTTAGGAGTGATCTGAGAAGGGGCCAGACCCCAGTACCGTAGGTAATTGGTTATAGTACGGGGTAATGGGAATCTAAGACCTGCTTCCAACATCATCCTATTCACCGCCACGCAACCCTCAGGGGGTTCGTCAGCTCGCTCATCGCTCCTAGGAAGAAAAAACAGTACTGAGTCTGGGATCCTAAACCTGAAGCGCCATTCATCCAAATCAGACTCAGAGACAACGGAAGGATGAAATCCGGCCTGCCAAAACGTCGAAGTAGAACTGGACAGTCCCGCTCTTTCAGAATTTCTCTGTGGGGGTGGAATAGGTCGAGGAACAAAGGAAGGGTTTGCAGATCTAAGTGGTTGCGCCTCACGGGGTACGTCTCTCAGGTTAGATATGCTCACGTCTGACCCACTCGACTTAGACTCTAAGTTTAGACTGGACTCCTCATTTCCCCCACCCCAAGAGTCATTCCTAGTAGCCTCACTATCACTGCCGGAGTTACTCGTGTTTTTTCAAGGATAAGAAGGAATACCTGGAAAGGAAAACAGACCTGGACTCTAGGTCGTGAACTAAACCAGCCGAACAAAGGGCCACGTCGGAACTAAATCAGATTCTTACAGAGTGTTTTGAAGAAATTGTGAAGGGAAAAAACGCGCAAGGGTCCCTTATATATAAAGGCGTCATTAATTGCCAGTACAAAATTTGAAGAGACTTCTCGAGCCTCTCAAAGGAAATGACGGTTGACGGCATTTTACCGTCATTGTCAGACCTAGGCGTCTAAAACTAAGACACGTGGCAACATCATTATGATTTGTTTTAAACATTAATCCTCAAAAATTTCAGTAGGCGCGGATCAGAAATCCTTTCAGAACCACACCTAGGGGCAATTGTTGATAAGTAGCCCAATTTTAGTGACGATGTGACGACGTCAGCTGAGAAGTCCAATACAGGTCTGAACTGTAATGATATCCGAACTGATAATGTCAGGTCGGATACTATTATAACATGCTTTGGAGGTTGCAGATGAATTAAGTGACACGATTCCGATGTGGTCCAGTGAGGTCGGTTGTCAAAGATATTTCCGATGTGATCCAGTGAGGTCGGTTGTCAAAGATATTTTCGATGTGGTCCACTGAGGTTGGTTGTCAAAGATATTTTCCGATGTGGTCCAGTGAGGTCGGTTGTCAAAGATATTTCCGATGTGGTCCACTGAGGTTGGTAACTGTTCAGTCGAAGCAAGACCAACTACCTTCTTACACGTTAGTTAAGACAGTTATTCAGACATAATGGTAGTTAGATTAAGTGTAACTCAACTACCTTACGTTAAGTAAGAACTCAAATGGTTCAGTTATCTACTTGTGTCAGATAGTCAGGTATTGTAATAAGCCAGCTCACCCCATTCCCCCTATAAATATAGGAGAGGGTAGCTCACAAAGAGGAGGACAACTTTGGCTATTCAAAGCCAATACTATATTTATACAAGAAATCATACGTGGAGTCCAGGTCATTCACACGATCTGGGATCCACCTCTTACAAACCATCTTTTATTACCTACGTGGAGTCCAGGTCATCCATTACGACCTGAGGTCCACCTCTTTCACATATAATTTTCGATTACATAACTAACATCCACTTATTTCTTGCTGACTTGGAATATTTCATATTTCAACCGTCAACAAGTCTTATATTCACGTCAAATCATATACTCAAGTCAAATTCAGTCCCAAGTCAAGTTCACATATTCAGTCAAGTCAAACTTCGTCAACATAAATGCTGGTCTTTTCATATTAATACGAGTCAATTCCTAAAATTAGCTCAAATCCAATGCATATGTGCAAGTTCAGTTAACTTATAATTTCAAGTGTGGTGCAAGTACACGTGCTTTCAAGTTCATTCAAGTCATATAATCAAGACAAGACAAGTAAAGGTAAGATATATATTCAAGTTGAGTTAAGTTAATGTATTCCAGTTCATATGCATTTGTATATTAATCAAATCGAGTCAAGGTCATATAATCATGACTAATGCAAATGCGTGTCTTTTCAAGAGAACGTGACTTTTAATGGAGCCTATATTACAAATCAACTAATACCTCGTGTTCACACAAGCTGGGAATGTAACCCGAGTTCTTGCGTTGGGTTTATTCTGTGTGTTCTTTTACAAGCGTGTTATTTATGCCACGGGTTTCAAATAGAGAGTCGAGATCCTTGAAATTTATTAACAAGCGTAACCACATCTTGATCCAATTACTGGACTCCGTGACACATTGTGGCGCCCCAAATTCATTTTCAATTTTTATGCATTTATTTATTCTCCAGCCATATTTTGATTTTTCAAACGAATAAAATAGTATTCTATCCACCCGCTCTAAATATAAATTTGAACTTTTATTTTTAAAGCATAATTGAACATTATTAAAAATATGTATTTTTCTCTGAAATATCATTTGTAATTTAATTTAGAAGAAAACGAAATAAACTAACTATAATATGAAAACATTATACTTAGTAGTTGATATAAAAATAGCTGTTTGAAATAGGGAACAGAGAGTGGACAACGGAAGATAGACGGGAATTTGCTATTTAAAATATTTAACTATTTTGAAACGAAATAAAATTAATTAAAAGTAGTTGGACCTTTTTCGGGTTTCCCTGGTGAGAGGCCCATGAACCACGATCAGGTACCCAGTACACAATCATTCCGTCATTTGAGAGCGATACCAACCTCCAATCCATGCATTGTCACACCTACAATGCAAAACTAATTGAGCTAATGCTCAGGAAGTAACATATGCATGATCATGCGCATGAGTTTTGATTCACTTTCTCAAAATTATCTCATCACCAGACTCCGTGCCTTCTCGTTATCTCAATTTATCCACATTTTCTACTTGGGCTCGAATCCAGCTACGTTGTACCGTATGAGCTCAAATATCAACTAATATTGATTAGAGTTTTAAATCATTATATGACGTTAATCCTTTTCACAAGTTGATGACAAGCCAAGAACCATCATAGTTATAGTACCATGCACTCTTACTTGTTCACATAATCATATATTATGTCACTTAACAAGTAGAAGACATATCAGTAATTTTCGAAGTCATATTATTGTTTCGAATTAAAGATCATATAGACGAGGACAAGAATTATTCAAGATATCCAAATAATATCGTTACGATAATAAATCGTGTTAATTCTCCTTTATATTCAACTTGCATTTAGCAAGTAAATGATCTATCAATAACCGTCAAAGTCAAATTATTATCTTTATTAAATTAATGAATCAAATGTCACATACGCAAGAACAATAATTAAATATCAAAACAATACTAATTGTATCGATACATGTATACTTAAAAGAGAGCAGAACATTTTTTAAAAAAAAAAAACCCAATGTATCGATGTTTAATCTTACTATTCATGTCAAGAATTGTTTATCAATTTTAAAAACAAGTTTAAGATCGTATTAATAAGAACCCTAATATTTCAAGATACCCAAATAATACTATTAAAAATGACAAATCTTTTTAACCATTATTTTATATTAAATAACCGAATAAATAAACATTAGCGTTAATATATGATTGGTAATAATAATCTTGATCATATTTTAAAACAAGGATAATTAATATCAAGATGATATTAATAAGGATATAATAATTATATGAAACTTATAACAAGATCACGAAAATGTCAAGATAATCACGAAAGTCGTATATCAAGTAACAATTAAACATATCATACTCACATCAGTCCAGAAGTACCTAAAATGAGGTTCCCTAAATTTCTACTTCATGATGTATCGATACATGTTCATCTTCAAGCTTCATGTATCGATACTTGCAATCGATTTTAGCACTGTCAAGTCTGCTTTCTGGGATTCCCTTCACGGTTTAACAATATTTGATTGTGCAAAACATACTTAGGATATCAAGATAATATTATTGAATTAATATATCTTTGAGCCTAAAAAAAGATCAAATCCACATACAATTTCTTGGTTAGTTTTTGGTGTAATATTTCAGTTCAGCTGTTGGCTATTTATATTGAAATGAGACCTCACCATATTGGAGTAAAGTCTTACAATCAGGGAATGTTACCTTGAGCCGGTTATTTGAAGTAGGAGGTGAAAAGGCAAGCTGGAGGTGTCCCTTTGTAATTTCATGACTAATGAAGTCTATATAGGAGGTGTCTTATACAAATTGAATGAGTAATGAAATATACCAAGGAGGAGGTGGACAA
Source organism: Ligustrum vulgare (assembly GCA_963555705.1). Classification (NCBI taxonomy): domain Eukaryota; kingdom Viridiplantae; phylum Streptophyta; class Magnoliopsida; order Lamiales; family Oleaceae; genus Ligustrum; species Ligustrum vulgare. The sequence continues at coordinate 2,711,013 of OY743182.1, read as the reverse complement.
TCTAAGTGTAGCCGCCCCATATCTTGCTCCAAAAACAATTTCGAGAGGCAACGTTTAAGCTCAGATTTGAGGTATCAAACGGAGTCTAAATCTTGAGTTTTTGGCACCATTTCAAATTACTCACGGATTACTTTCATGCACAATTTTACAGTGTGAGAAATGGATAATTGAGGAGGAAGTTATGGTTTTCCAAAATAGGTCACTCAAACTGTTTTTTGGGTTAATCATTTTACCGTCATAACTTTAAAAATTCATCGAGCGCTATCCGTTGATCGAAATGAAAAATCGTTTTTACATTCTCGAAGTTCGCTCCGAGATCTTGTTTGTACATATATCACATGTAATCAAATGAGGTTGGGAGTGATAGAAAAAGTCTCGAGAAAAGACACTTTAAATATTTTTTGACGTAACTTTTCTTTTATAAAGAAAATTGTTTTTCTTTCTTTAATCAAACAAAATTTAAAAATGATTTTATTTTGTCATAATGGATTATTAATGACGTCAAAATGTTTGGGTCCTTACATTTTCGACCATCATATTCCAACTTGGAGCTCACCACCTTCGTTCCTTCGCAACCGGGATCTCTCTTATACGTCCACATGGCTAAGTCTGACCTTGATACCACTTGTAGGAAATTGAGATTTCATCCCAAAATATTAACATATTAGGTGAAGTAGCTTAATATCTTATAAACCCATCACTCATCTCATGTCTAATTAATATGAGAACCGTTCGCACTTTTCACAACAATATAACTTTTTATTCAAAATTTAAGTCTCGTCGTAAGTACAAATATATTACTTTTGAAATCTTTAGATCATAAATTAATTTTCAATGTGACTATCTGAGTTTTAAACCGATTATGCCTGAACTCTCTAATATTACTTCTAATACTTTCTGAAAGAAAATGATAAATTGTTATCGTGAACAAGTTAGGAGATATAAATATAGTGTATATTGTTAGGTTCGTTGTACATGCACTAGTTAAATCCAGCATAGGAGTTTGCACTTTGCAATTATTGTAGCAACAAGACAGAAAAAAAAAAATGAAAGTATATTAATATTATAATAAGGTAGATCGAATTGGTGGGTGGGTGGATGAATGAGACATATGCCTGCTAGTGAACCTTTAGGTGGATCGATGTTCGAAATTCATATTCATGCATGGGTAGTGCACAACAATAGCATGTATTGATTAATATCAAGGCATGAAAATTTTATTTTAAAAGATAAAATTATTAAGAAAAGTATCCAAAATTTATATACATTCATCTATATTTTGATAATTAATCAACTTGAAATTTATGTGATCATAACATGAATACGTGAGATGGTGGTTGATTTAAGCTCAATGTACTTTGATATTATATTAAAATTTGAAGTTCTATTTTAAAATGTTAATCTTATTGAAAAGAATATCTCAAATCCTTATATTGATCTATATTTCAGTAATTAGTCGATGTTAATATATAATTGAAAACTTTTTGGTGGAAATTTTTGATGATAATGAATATGGGCACGATAAACTAGTTCCCAACCTCGTTTGTGGTTGCTTTACTTATATATCATTTCTATCACTAGTATTCGCACCCGTACGTTGTACGGAACAAAAAAATTATAATTATTATTTAATGAATAACTAACTAAATATATTTAATAATTAATGAAAATGTGAGAAATATATAACAAAAACAATTAAATTCATATATTATGGGATAGAATATGAAGAAACAAAAAAGTATTCAATAGCAAAATTCAATGTAAATTAAAAAAAATTCTTTAAAAATAATAATTGTGGTTCATAATTTTTAAACAATTACGATTCATGGTCATTGCATACAATACAATTAAAAAGAAATGTATATTATAGGAGAATATATGGTTAAAAAGTAGAAATATTTTTTTTATATCATGTATAGAATACCTCATTAATAAACTATAGTTAAAAACGAATTTTAAAAAATGAGATGTGAATTAATGAATGCCAAACATAATTCAAAGAATGATCACATGAAAAAAAATGTTTTCCCAAAGAATGAATAGGCATAATTTCTTTATTGGACTTTATTATATCAATCCTTAAAATTTGGGATATTAAAACTTTTCAATTAGATCGTGCAGAACATCAATCAATACATGAAAATAAATTGAACGTGTATTAAATTTATTTATGAAAAATAACAATATTTTTTATTTCTTGCGTTAATGTTGCTCAACGTTACAAATAATATTTTTGTAAATATTTTTAGTAATGTCAAAATATAATAATGATAAAAAAAAATTATATTTCACAAAAGGAAATTGATTTTTTTTTTTTTTCACATTCTTGAATGTTACATAATTTGTTCTTAAAATTCATATAAAAATGATCCAACTAATGAATCAATGTATTATAGAATTGATTAAACAATTTGTTAGTACCAATGCACTGATTCTCGTGTAGTGAAGAACGAGTGTCAATGCAATGGTACTAATATAATTGATATTTAATGATCTTAAGTAAAACAAATAAATGTCATATTTTGATTAGAAAAAAAATATGATGTCAACAGTTTTGACGGGAAAACTTGGACCAACTATCTTGTTATTATATATATTAAGGTTAAGATTAAGATATCTATGAAAGTAGAGTTTACCCATAGGTGTCAACCCCACTTTGATAAATGGCCCCTTCAAATCCTGAGGCCTATAAGTAAACACTGATATGATTCTTCGATTCACATAATATACGATTTCACAAGTCTTGTCAAAAGGGCAGTAATAAATAATTTCAAACTCCGAATACTAAAAGAACTCTAGAAGTTTGTACATGTGTTCCAATCTTGGAGTCTTTGTGCACCATTGTTATTGCATATTCTTGTCATGGTCCTAAAGGCTAACAAAAGCAAAACTTTTTTCTAGTTAGAGTTATCGTGGTTCCAAGGGACAAGTCATATGGTTGTAGCATCCATAAGTGATGATTGAACTTACAAAAAGTGGTCCTAGAATGCCGACCATATTTTATAAAAGATGATGGGATTATAGACTCCCTTTTCCCTCATATATAAGCCAAACAAGTGGTGGGGATGGGGAAGCCGGCACTTTTATTTTGACTACAACTTATGAGCCAAAAAAGGGGAAAGAAGAATTAGTGGTAAAATTTAAGTTCTTGGACGAGAAAATTAAAGTTCTTGAATAAGATTTTTGGAAAAAATTCTATTTGTGAGATATGGTTGTTAGAATATTGTTGTTTAAACAATGATTTGAGAAGTATTTGGATCCATGTTAATGAGAAATTAAACGAAAAGGAGGATTGACTTTATATCTAATAAAAATGGGGTTGGATAAAATTGCAACCTCGGAATATCCAAACGCCCAACAATGTTCATCTCACCGTTGGGATTTTTATCCCAACTGGTTTTTTTGAGGGTTTTGATGCTTTTAGATAACTCAAATTTTGCACTTTTTTTTAATTAATAGATACTTGGAACATTATAAATATGAGATGATATGATGAATTAAACGCGTAAAAAACATATTATACCATCCAAATTTACAAAGATCAAACTCAATTTTCAAAGCGTTCTTCTAGTTTTTGTCAAGTTCTTGCTTTGCGTGGTATTGGACAATGTTTAAGACTTTTTTGATCCTACAAACATATTTGCAAACATCTTTTAACCATTTTCAATCCCAGTAGGAGTAAATATAGTTTGAGGAAGCGTTCTTTGAGTTTGAGCCTTCTTATTTTCTTGTTCAAGTCGTTGTGATTAATTATCTCCATTTCCTACCTTCTTTGATAACAATGGTATCGGTTGTAAAGTATCAAGAGATCTTGCACAAGCTAAAGTAACTTTCAATTTACACGATAAGTATGAGTCAACTTATTCTCGAGATTGCTATCAATTTCGTGACTTCACGATGCCTTAAAATTTTTGATTGGAAGCTTGGAATTTTATGTGGTTGTCACTTGATGATGCGTTAGCGATAATCATAGATTTGGAAGTCTATTCTTTCTTAATTGTAAATGTTGCTCAAGTCTTTGATTTTATGTTTCATTATATATTATTTCTTTCTTTTCCCTCCTGCTGATTTTTAGATTTTTGTCAACTAAGGTTGAAGCCTTATCTTTTAAAGAGAATGTTAAAATAAATTCAAATGTCATGGGTTCATTTTAAATATGGCCACTTTTGAAAAGTTTGCACAAATGTTCATATTTGGACGGAGAATGTTCATTTTATCCTTTTGCAAAAATGGCTGACATCTCGTGGTTCAGATTATGTAGGACTAAATCTCACAATACACTTTATTCTCTTAATACATAGTAGATGAAATGAAGTCCAATATCCAAGGTAAGAACAACAAAATAGATACCTTTTTTCTTCATACAAAAGTGGTGGAGGTCTTTGAATGAGTTTTCATTTTGGTTAGCTAATAATTTGTTAATAATATTTAAGAGGAGATGATGATATAATTTAAGAAGAAGATTGGGTATTTCAGACATGAATGTAATAGCAATTTTTGTGATGCAAAGATTTTTGTTGGCTTAAATGTATAGATGATAGTACTTTTACGTATTCTGAGTATGTTTTGGGACGACAATGCGTTTAATATTCAATTACATTGTCAGAGTTATGTGTAATGTTGTTTTAAATGTCGTTATTGTCTAGAATCATCATTTACTCAATTAAAAAACAGTTACAATTGTTTTTTGATAGTAATGTAGTATGGATGACCGAGTGGATTGAAGAAGAGCTGGACCGAAAATAGTAGTTAATTGCAAATTTAAGGTTCGAGCTCAGATTGTGGATCATAATACATTTTTGTAAAGGAAACGACAAGATGGACCAGACTCATGACTATGCCATACAGGGACGAAGGCAGCTAGTGGCGAGCTCGGCCGGTCGCTCGTGCTGGATTCGGCAAAAAAAAATTTTTACCTTCAAATTTTGACGTCAATTTTTTTCCTCCCTTAACTATGTAGTGGCAGCTCGTGCTGGATCTGATTCCTGGATTCGTCACTGATGCCATAAAATACATTAGATTTTAGTCACTCGAGTTCTTTTAAGACATGAAATCTGCTTTTAAAATTTTAGTGCTATTTTTATCAATGAGTTTATTTCGAATTGTTTACAATTTTAGTTTAGCCCGTTTGGTACATGTAAAAGTTTTGATTTTTGTGATTTTTTGTGTGTTTTTTGATGGATGTGTGGTTTAGATTGATTTGAAAAGTAAAAAATTGTGGTCTTGACTAATGATGGATGATTGAGATTGACTTTGAAAAGTTTTTGTAAAAATTTTAGATGGAGCAAACAGGCTACGCAATGTTCTTGTTTTAAACCCTTATAAATACAATGGTTAACTCTTTGTTTTACATATTTTCAAATTCATAAAACATTGAATTTATCTTTCTTTCCCCGCTGAAATATAGAATGTGTTCTCAATGTTTACATTTGAATTTTTTGTTACACGTTGCGTCAAATTGTTATCATCATGTGATACCATTATGTGTATAACACTCGTAAATGCGTAAGAGCATCTCCAGCAGTCTCTCTATACTTAGAGAGCATATTTTATAGTTTAGAGAGCATCTATAATTTTAAAGAGCAATTTTTTTAAAACACTCCAATAGCCTCTTTATCTTTTATTTTTTATTTTATTTCTACAATCCAAACATTCAGAGATTCTACTGTATTGGCCATCAAATGTTAAAATCTTGTCCTCTCAAAAAAGGGCAGTAGCCCATAAATGAGGGGGGACTCACCTAATCCAGTATGTAGCATCTTGAGATATCTCTACAATCTCTAATTCTATGACTTCTACTTCAAAATCCATGACAGTAAGAGCATGGGCAACATCCAACAAAAGGTTGGCAAGCATTGTATTGTTGAATAATAATTGAGTTCCTTATGAAAGCTTTCACTCAAATGACGCATGCAAAAGCCATGAAAAGCTAACTAAAAAAAAAGGCCACGGAAAGCATTGGAAAAATTTGCTTCGACGCCGTCTACGATACCATTCTGCCTATCGACAGAGTTGTAAGCCTTGGCATGTTCTCTGTATTGACCTCAAGCAGGTTACAGAGTTCAGAGAGAGGCAATACTTCATGCTCGAGATGCTCTGATGAAAGAGAATGAAAAGAGATGTTTGAATACTTGATACTTGTGCTAAGTCAAGTTTGTGGGTCTTGAAAATTGAAATTTTCCAAGTCATTTAATTATAAAGAGCTGGTTTGGCTCTCTATATTTGGAGAGTCAAATACACTCTTTAAATTAAAATGTTAATTTAAAGAGGCTGTTGGAGTAGATTTTTATGCTTTGACTCTTTAAATTAGAGAGGATTTCATGTTTAGAGAGTGTACTGGAGATGCTCTAAATGACACATGCAAATAGTTAACACTGGATGAATTCAAAAAGTAGGTTCAATGTTGAGAAGATACTTGAATTTGTTATATAACTTCTATATGTACCAATAATAGTTTTTTATTGTATTGCTTATTGATCATTCATTTTTATCTATTTATAATTTCTTTCTAATCGAAAGCTTAACAAGTGGGATATGTCCTATCAAACTTTTTAATATAAGTAATGATTGGTAATATAAGTAATGATTGGTCTTTCTAAAACATTACAATCAACTTATCATTTCATAATATAATTGACATGTTTATTTGTATATTTAGATACAAAAGTGCAGAAATTAGATTTCCAAAGAGTTTATACTTTTATGTAAAATTCGTGGTTAAATTTGGAGAGAGAGAATATGTTTGTGAAAATATAGCAAGTGCAAGATATTGCGAACAAGTAGTAAAATGGACTTTTTGAGTTAGGATATTGATCCCACAAGGACTAACTTATTTATTATTAGCTTGGATTAATCCGTTCCTAAACTACAAATAAATTCCAAGATTGATATTTTTGAATTTTTATAAAAATAGTGAAAGCAATGAATTTGAAAATAAAACAATTAAAAAGATTTGATTTTTGATTTTTCTTTTCTTTTGAATGGAAAATGTTGGGACTCACGATAGTAATTTTATTATCCTATTCAATTTCTCTTCTCATGTAATGTTTCGAAATTAGTGTTTAATCGAATTCATAATTTTATCCAAAATTCCCCTCTCGGGTTTAAATTGGTTCTATCTAGATAGGTCAACCACATATCTCTATGATGGTCAGAATAAGCCCTAAATAGATGCATTTAATGTCAAGAATTCAAAAAGATTACAACAACCAAAACCATGTATCTCTACCCTTTTGTTAATTGCCGAATTTTATTACTAGGTCTAGGTGTTAACTCACTTCTCGGATTATAAAAACAACCCACAAATCATCAAATTTGTGATCAAGCAATTTATGTATTAAAACACAATAATAAAATCAACACATATCACAATATGCCCAAAACATGAGAATTGAAATTAAATAATCCAACAAAATCATATCGTTCGTCACAATGAGTTATTTAGCTACTCAGGCTAGAATATGAAATAATAAAACAATAAAATATAAAATTTAACATGTCTTGAATTAACTAGAAAGAGTCGAGAATCTTGCACCAAGAAAATCGAGCCCAAGCTTGAACAATATGAGAACCTTGATTTCGCCTCCTGTCTTGTGCCTCTCTTCTTGTCAATTTCAGAACCCCCATAATGATTTATCTTGATCTTTATATAGGGTAAACTAGGTTTTAAACGAGTTTTACAAGTTGGGCCCAAAAAAAATAGGAAAGAAATAAGAAAAATAGGAAAAATCTCGTGAAATTGCCTCCTTCAGCCGGATCGCGGTTGGACCGCGGCATATAGGGACTTAGTGGAACCGCAGTCTAACCGCGGTTGATGCGATCGGCAATTTTGAAATTTTTTATTTCGGTCCTTGTGTAATTGCATGTCTAGTCTTCCAATTTTCTGACTTCTTCAATTCAGTCCCCATACTTTGACTTTTATTTTAATTTAGTCCTCCCAGAATTGCAACTCAAGTCCTTCATCTTTATGCCATTTACAAATTGGTCCCCATACTTCATATTTTGTACTCTTTTAGTCCTGTTTCCTCATTTTGTGCCCAAGTGCATTTCAATCCGCATTATTCCTAAAACAATTAAAATAAACACGTAACTTAGCAATATCATATTCTAAAACACTCACATTAATGAAAATTTAAGCATAGAAATAAGTGCAAAATCGCACTTATCAAATCCCCCAAACTTAAACTCTTGTTTGTCCTCAAATAATATAGAGCTAATACATTCATGCAAGTATGAAGTGGAGAACTTTGACTACCATTTTCAAATCAAATGACTGTTAATAACCTGCCGTATTTGCTTCAGGATTTAAAATTCTAGTAATCCCTGAAAAGTATTCAAACAATGCTATACAAGTTTTAACTCACTTCATGCTCAATGTGTGTGTGTGTTCAATCAACTCAATCATTATAGTGCGCATAAGTGATCTCCCGAACCTTAGTGGTCAAATTTCGCTTTCCCTCTTGTGAGATGCACTTTTCGCCCAAACTTGTTATTTTCTCTCTACCCCGGGGTATAATTTCTAAGGTTGCTTCTTAAATCACTAATTCTTCTCAAGCTCAAATTTAGGTGTGTAAAAACCAATAATAGCTACTACCTGGGACTGCGATGATTCTTCTTTGATTGAGCACCCCAACCTTCAGACATCCACTAGGTAATTCAAATCCACTAGTTATCTTAATCCCAAATGTGCAAACTGTCAACTAAATTTTACTATCATGCATTACCCTTCTAATAATGACCCCTATAGTGAGCTTTAAGCCGGTGGCTCCCAAGTCAGTTGACTTTAGGACACCGGGTTTTGAAATACCCCTATAGACTTAATTACTCAAGTAAAAAAAGCTACAAAGAGAGGTAAAAGATGCATGCATGTTCCTAATTTATGCAAGGGATTAGATTACCAGCATTTGGTCATTACCTAGCTTTCTCCTGTCAGCCAAGGTCATTCCTGTAGCGACCAAGAATTTTTACGCGATTAATAATTATTTTAATAGAAAATCGTGTCGCTACTATTTCACCCATTTTTATTAAGTTAACGCCGCGACGTATTCGTATAGCCAAGTCAAGAAATAATCGAGATCGTTCGATTTTAAATTAAATTCCGAAATTCTAAAAATATCTCCATTCTCTTGATTTAAAGTATATTAAGTCCAAGTACTTAATTCAATGTTATCCCAATATTTATTTATACAAAAAATATTTTTATTATTGAAATTAAGAAAATATATGTAAGCATGAGAGGTTCCATTATATATAATAATTATGAGAATCTTAATTTAATAATATGGAAAAGTATATGAATGGTTGATATACTCCATTATATGTAATCATGAAGAGCATAATATTTGTATAAATATGGAAAAGTATATGAATGAATTATATACTCCATTATATGTAATCATGAAGAGCATAATATTTGTATAAATATGGAAAAGTATATGAATGAATTATATACTCCATTATATATAATCATGAAGAGCATAATATTTGTATAAATATGAAAAAGTATATGAATGAATTATATACTCCATTATATATAATCATGAAGAGCATAATATTTGTATAAATATGGAAAAGTATATGAATGATTGATAAGACTCCATTATATGTAATCATGAAGAGCATAATATTTGTATAAATATGGAAAAGTATATGAATGAATTATATACTCCATTATATATAATCATGAAGAGCATATTATTTGTATAAATATGGAAAAGTATATGAATGGTGCTTTACTTTAAGAAAATGATGTGTTAAAATTAATAGAATTGAATGATTATGTTTACAATATGCCAACTTTATACATCTATTTAAACCCATCTCTTTTACACACAACTCTACACATATACACTTATTTCCAATCTCTTGACAAAATCCACAAGTAAGAGAAATTCAAGGTGGTCAAGAAAGTTTTGGTCCATTTACTACTACACTTCATTTTAATCTTTTAAAACGTAAGTATATCTTATGTTTTTATGAAAAGTAAGTATGTTTTTATGAAAGGTAAATATACCTTATGTTTTTATGAAAAGTAAGTATGTTTTTATGACAAGTAAGTATATCTTATGTTTTTATGAAAAGTAAGTATGTTTTTATGAAAGGTAAATATACCTTATGTTTTTATGAAAAGTAAGTATGTTTTTATGACAAGTAAGTATATCTTATGTTTTTATGAAAAGTAAGTATGTTTTTATGAAAGGTAAATACACCTTATGTTTTTATGAAAAGTAAGTATGTTTTTATGACAAGTAAGTATATCTTATGTTTTTATGAAAAGTAAGTATGTTTTTATGAAAGGTAAATACACCTTATGTTTTTATGAAAAGTAAGTATGTTTTTATGACAAGTAAGTATATCTTATGTTTTTATGAAAATGTTTGGATCATTGCTATGAAATCAATCTCACAAGATTGTTATGGGTTCCATATGATATGTTTATGATTATGCTAAGGGGACCGGAGTTTAGTAGCGCTACACATAAGAATTCTTGCCATTTAAGTTCGGTAAAATTCTTGTGTCTCCCTATATTTATGAGTATTTCGATCCTATCCTATGTTATGATGAAAATGATCCATATGCTTTCAAAAGAAAATTTATGCTTGGTATACTTACTGGGATTTTATAAATCTCACTCTACGATATTTACCATTTTCAGATAATTGAAGGTTCGAGGCGGTCAACATGGAAGTGGCAAAAGTGGTTAAGATTGATGAGATAATTATGTTGAACTTTATGTAAGAAAATTATGTTCTATTTATATTCACAAATAAAATTATGGGATTCTAATTATTCTTTTGAATAATTTTACATTACTATTTAAGTCTCGATAATATGATATGAGTCACTTTTAGTGGCACTCGAATGGTCAAGATTTCGGGTCGTCACAGTTGGTATCAGAGCTAAGAGTTTTAAAAAACGATTCTGTAGATTTTTGAAATTTTATTTCTTAAAAAAAAAATAAAAAAAATAAATAAAAATCACTATTCACGTGAACAGTAAAACGACGTGCTATTCATGATGAACAGTGAACGAAATCACTATTCATTAAAAAAAAAAAAGTTTAATTTTCACATGTCAAGTATGGTTATGATTTTGAAAAGCATGATGAAATTTGATGTGCGAATTTCAAGGACAAAATTCATTTTAAGCAAGGGAGTTTGTAATGTCCTGAAAATTTTATGGAATATAATTAGTTAGTGATATGATGTTTATATTGATGTCTTTGATAAATTTCTAGAAGTTCGGGGACTAAAGGAAAATAAGATTTGACGATAAACTTTATTTAGGTTAAGTTATTAATTATTGATGGGGAGATAATTACTATATCGATATTGGATTTGTTTTGAAGACTGTGATTAATTAGGAATTATGATTCAAGAAAATGTTGATTTGGATACAACCACATTAAATTATTGTTGATTAAAGGAAAATAAGATTATATGAAATATTTTAACTCATCACTCTACTATGTCACCTTCCACGTTTTGACTCCTCGAACCAGGTATGTTATGTATAATAGCAATTACATGGCATTTATGATTATATTGAAGCATGTTAAGTATGAAATATTCATATGTTATGAATCTTTATGTGTTACACATAATATACATGTCAAGTATGATATAAATTGATAGAAGACTCAATTTTTTTATTCTTTTCAATGTAGAATCATGAGACAGAGAGGATATTTATATGAATTTTGGTGCATATTAAGCTTAATAAGATTGACTCAATTAGAAATTAAGTTGGGTTGTAACTTTTGCCCAAAATATATGGAATAATATATTAAACAAACAAAATTGATAATGAATTTGTACAATAATTTATCCCTTTATCACTACCTTTGTGTAAAAACAAGGGAAAAACTGTGGATGGTTATTAGTACTTCCTCTTCAAGTTTCAATTTTCGGTTCAATAATTTATCCCTTTATCACTACCTTTGCTTAAAAGCAAGGAAAAACTGTGGATGATTATTGGTACCACTCTTCAAGTTTCAATTCTGAAAAAAAAAAAAAAAAAAAAATCAGAAAGAAAAGAAAGAAAGAGAACGGGTGTTGAGCATAATGGGAAAAATATGATTTACGAATGATTTTCAAAATAATCTTTGTCGTCAAGTTTAGAAATGATGAGCCCTAAATGGACTTTGCATAATTGATTTTAGACATGGCACTAAGTATGAGAAGTCAACAGAAAGGACTAGATAATATTTTCGAATTATTCATCGTTTAGATTAAACGAGAAATAGAAAGTCAGTTTTATGAAGTTATGATGAGATGTTGAGATTATAAGTGATATGATTTTATTGAGATTTTTATGAGAAGAATTATGAAGTTGGAGATTTAAAGTTTAGGCTCTTAATTATTGAGAAATAAGGACTTGATATGGTGATATTAGAAATTATGATTTGAAATTTCTATGTTGAGGAATTATGAATTGATTTTCTGGAATATTTATGATGATATTGAAGTTTGATGAAATTGTGATCAAATGTACAATTAGTTATTATTGTGAGTTATGAAGTATGCTTATGGTTTGGATAAGTCCAAATTACAAGGGAGACTCTGTCCAGAATTTTATCATTTGGAATTAAGAGCATGATATGATAAGCATCCACTAAAGGAATTAAGGTTAGACATGCAAGTTCATTTACATCACTAACGAGATTTAGTAGATGATAGCAGAGATTTTATTATTTTCTCATAAGGAGAACACACAAGAGTCACACTGGAAAGGAAATACATGAAACACATGAAAGCATAAGAGAAAAACATGGAAAGATCCTCAGAATGAGAGATGTGGTTCCGGAGTAGCCGTATCCTACCACCTCTGATCTTTTGAGGATATAAAGAGAAAACCTTCAAAGAGGTGTGTTTCGAGAGTAAGAATACTCCGTAATCTACCACCTGGAACCTTTGAGGTACACACAAGATTTAAACATTAAGAAATCCTAGTAAATGGAGGGGTGTCTCGAGAGTGAGAATACTCCGTACTCTACCCCCACCTATTCTAAGATTCACAGAGTTAAATTTACATTAACCGGACTCCATTTTCGCTTGATTCCCCTTCCTTGCGACCAATCTATCTTAACCCCTGCTGGATCTTGTATTGAGATATATGACTGCAGCTTATCCAGTAGTTCATCAATAGTAGGAGCAGAAATAAGAAGCCTTCTGGAAAATGGAGAGATGAATCCCTGTTCCACAGCATAATCAAGAAAGGTTAACAAGCCATCAAAGAAATTGTTAACATTCAAAAGCCCAATAGGTTTAGTATGGAGATCTAGTTGAGCCCATGAGGTAATGTTAAAGATTTCTTCTAAGGTACCAAAACCTCCGGGCAGGGCTATAAAGGCATCAGAACCATATAGCATACAAGTTATGCGTTCATGGATGGATAAGGTTTGAACTTCATGCCCTCGTGTTTTTCCTGCAACATCTACCAAAGGGACAGGTATGACACCGATTACTTTTGATTTCTCTGCAAGAGCAGATTGGGAAACACAACCCATTAGACCACTGCTACCACCCCCATACACAAGAGTGATACCTTTTTCCCCCAGTTTCTTTCCAAGATCTACGGCCGCTTCTAGATAACTGAAGCCTTTCCCCACTTTTGATCCACAAAATACACAAATAGTTTTGATCTGTCGAAGTTTTGGTGCTTCCATCTTTGATAGTATAGAAGAGAAAACTTACGAAGAAGATGTGATTTTGGGATGCCTGAACTATGAAATATGTTTGGCTATTTAAAGCCGGAAAAATTTACTGTTTTTGATTGATTCTGAAAAAGTAAAGATTTACTTTTGACAAAATCAGCCTACTTTTGACTATTTTATCAAAGCTTTCATCTTTCGGTGATTTATTTTCCAGCTTTATCAAACCTCGAGAAAGGAAAATATATTTTTACTAACCTTTATCAAAACGCGTGAAAGGAAACAGAAGAATATTTTAAATATGTATCAAGAGATTTACCTTATATCAATGCTGATTTGCCACAACCTCATTGTGTAAAACAGACTGGCAGACAGGATCTTTTGCAGTTATATTTTTGAGACTATAACGATTTTTGTCTTCGTTAAATTGAGCGTATAAGGAGAGAAGTTCACGTTGCACATAACCACTTGGGTGCGTCTCAAGAGTCAGTCGAATATCATCCAAAGGCTCCTTACTCAGTCCACCCTTTATGAATTTGATTTTATCATCCCGATTAGTAGAAGAATATCCTACTGTTTTGCAACGAGTATCACAGTTCCAACGAACCATTCAGCCTTTTTGCTCTTCGTTTCTTTGCGAAGGTGCTTTTGCCTAAACCAGGCATGTGCTTTGGAAATGTCATAGGTAAGTCACCAGATAATCGAACTTTTGCTTCGATCAACCAGCGAACATCTTCTGGAATACCATGAGCCATCAGCAACCTCAACCTTTCGAGCCTAATTCGATAAATTTTTCTCAGATCATTCATAGGAAGATTGGAATAATACTTACGAATGTTTGAAAGGATGATATCCATTTTTGATGGATCTAACCTCTTCCCAACATGATCTATTTAAAGGTATAAAGGAACTAAGTGGATCCATCTGATATTGATTCCAGCAAGAAAGCGCGGAATAGAATAATGAAAAGAAGAGACAAGAATTAATGCGCTGTTTAATTTTATCGATAAAGGAAGATTTGATGATAAGATTTTGAGATACAGAATATTTTCTTGGATTTGGTACTGATATTTTTGGTATAATAATAAGTAATTAAGGTATGGTGTGATGATACGGGAATACGTGAAAGTGAAATAAGGACCGTATCGAATCAGAATTCATAAGTATGTACAAGTGAAAGAAATACCTTGCGGGAAATGTTGTGACAATTAAGTGAAGAATTTTAGTTATTTGGGAGCTAATTATTTATTTGAATTTTGCAGAACGTTTTGGTTACAAATATAGGAAAAGATAAGCTGATGATATTATGTTGATTGATGAATAATATGTTTGGATATATTACATAGGGAATATTCAGGTAACCATTTTATTTACTTTGGGATATTTGGTGATAAGAAGAAATGACTAATTATTATGGTATGATATGTTAGTAAAGATTTATTGAAATTTTAGAGATATTAATACGAATATTTGAGGTCACATGATACGATGATAAGTGACAGGTTACATGAGTACTACAAGACATGATGAAATATCACATACGATTGAGAATTTTCCTTTTGAGTCAGAATTTATGAGTAGACACATATGTCTATTATTGATAGAAAAGTCCATGTTTTTAAGAAAAACAAATATATGCATTTAGTCAAAGTCCAGTGGGTTAAATATAGTAGCAATGATACTACCTAAGAGAAGAAGAGAAGAGATTCTGATTAAGTGTTCAGAAATCATAAGATCAAGTAAGTTTAATTTCGAGGACGAAATTATTTTAAGGGGGTAAGTTTGTAGCGACCAAGAATTTTTACGCGATTAATAATTATTTTAATAGAAAATCGTGTCGCTACTATTTCACCCATTTTTATTAAGTTAACGCCGCGACGTATTCGTATAGCCAAGTCAAGAAATAATCGAGATCGTTCGATTTTAAATTAAATTCCGAAATTCTAAAAATATCTCCATTCTCTTGATTTAAAGTATATTAAGTCCAAGTACTTAATTCAATGTTATCCCAATATTTATTTATACAAAAAATATTTTTATTATTGAAATTAAGAAAATATATGTAAGCATGAGAGGTTCCATTATATATAATAATTATGAGAATCTTAATTTAATAATATGGAAAAGTATATGAATGGTTGATATACTCCATTATATGTAATCATGAAGAGCATAATATTTGTATAAATATGGAAAAGTATATGAATGAATTATATACTCCATTATATGTAATCATGAAGAGCATAATATTTGTATAAATATGGAAAAGTATATGAATGAATTATATACTCCATTATATATAATCATGAAGAGCATAATATTTGTATAAATATGAAAAAGTATATGAATGAATTATATACTCCATTATATATAATCATGAAGAGCATAATATTTGTATAAATATGGAAAAGTATATGAATGATTGATAAGACTCCATTATATGTAATCATGAAGAGCATAATATTTGTATAAATATGGAAAAGTATATGAATGAATTATATACTCCATTATATATAATCATGAAGAGCATATTATTTGTATAAATATGGAAAAGTATATGAATGGTGCTTTACTTTAAGAAAATGATGTGTTAAAATTAATAGAATTGAATGATTATGTTTACAATATGCCAACTTTATACATCTATTTAAACCCATCTCTTTTACACACAACTCTACACATATACACTTATTTCCAATCTCTTGACAAAATCCACAAGTAAGAGAAATTCAAGGTGGTCAAGAAAGTTTTGGTCCATTTACTACTACACTTCATTTTAATCTTTTAAAACGTAAGTATATCTTATGTTTTTATGAAAAGTAAGTATGTTTTTATGAAAGGTAAATATACCTTATGTTTTTATGAAAAGTAAGTATGTTTTTATGACAAGTAAGTATATCTTATGTTTTTATGAAAAGTAAGTATGTTTTTATGAAAGGTAAATATACCTTATGTTTTTATGAAAAGTAAGTATGTTTTTATGACAAGTAAGTATATCTTATGTTTTTATGAAAAGTAAGTATGTTTTTATGAAAGGTAAATACACCTTATGTTTTTATGAAAAGTAAGTATGTTTTTATGACAAGTAAGTATATCTTATGTTTTTATGAAAAGTAAGTATGTTTTTATGAAAGGTAAATACACCTTATGTTTTTATGAAAAGTAAGTATGTTTTTATGACAAGTAAGTATATCTTATGTTTTTATGAAAATGTTTGGATCATTGCTATGAAATCAATCTCACAAGATTGTTATGGGTTCCATATGATATGTTTATGATTATGCTAAGGGGACCGGAGTTTAGTAGCGCTACACATAAGAATTCTTGCCATTTAAGTTCGGTAAAATTCTTGTGTCTCCCTATATTTATGAGTA
The DNA here is from genome assembly GCA_963555705.1 of Ligustrum vulgare. Classification (NCBI taxonomy): domain Eukaryota; kingdom Viridiplantae; phylum Streptophyta; class Magnoliopsida; order Lamiales; family Oleaceae; genus Ligustrum; species Ligustrum vulgare. The sequence goes on along the minus strand of OY743182.1, from coordinate 2,693,988 downwards.
TTTCGATCCTATCCTATGTTATGATGAAAATGATCCATATGCTTTCAAAAGAAAATTTATGCTTGGTATACTTACTGGGATTTTATAAATCTCACTCTACGATATTTACCATTTTCAGATAATTGAAGGTTCGAGGCGGTCAACATGGAAGTGGCAAAAGTGGTTAAGATTGATGAGATAATTATGTTGAACTTTATGTAAGAAAATTATGTTCTATTTATATTCACAAATAAAATTATGGGATTCTAATTATTCTTTTGAATAATTTTACATTACTATTTAAGTCTCGATAATATGATATGAGTCACTTTTAGTGGCACTCGAATGGTCAAGATTTCGGGTCGTCACAATTCCACACAACAATTTTGCACACATGGAATCAACACACCCCAACCAATAACATTATCAGTTTTACACCCCCAAAATGTCCAAGTAATTGGTCATAGTGATGGAATGACATGTTTCGAGTCGGAATATATCTTAAGTTCACATTGACAATCTACAACCAACTATTTCCATGCAACCACTATGCGCAATAATCAAGTTGATGTGCTCAAAGAATAATCAGGCAGAGCAAATTACTACAAATATAGCACTCCTGTCCCCAGTTCATGAATTACCATAGTTTCAAATAATTATCATCACGAGCGGCAAGACTATTCAACACAAACAAAGCAGAAACATTTACACAACTCAGACTCAAAATACTACCCTGCCCCAAACTTGAAATGCACATTAGTCCCTAATGTGAGAAATATAAATACAAGGAGAGATAGTACCGGGCACTTAAAACTCAGGAGGTGGTTGAGGATCTTGCGGCCATTGAAAACATCGCAGTAGCATCATCCTTCCTTCCTTTTTTATGAGCAACCTAATAAAGTTAAAATAGCAAAACTAAATTTAAATCAACATAAAGAAATGAGTCCTAATGTCTAATGCAATATTAAATGTAAACTAAAAAAATTAAATACAAGTTTAAGGTTTAGAATTCGGGATACCGCCCTATAGTTCTTGATTTATAGTCTCAAGCTGGACTTTCGCAATTCCCATCAAGGTGGCTTGAAAGAAACTCTTAATGCCTTGCAATGTTTGCAATTTTTGGGTTTACACCTCTCAGTCTTCTTTTGCACTTTGATGAACTCGTGATTTGTGCTTTGAACGTCCTTGCTCTTCAGATTTTCAGCTTTCTTTTGTACCACTTCCCCTACCTTGAAGCAACTTTCAGGTTGATAGTATTGATTTGGGTGTTGAGTTACATTGAAAGTTACTTGATCATCTTGCACCCTTAAGCTCACATTTCCTTTTTCGACATCTATCAGAGCTCGCCCTGTGGCAAGGAATGGTCTACCAAGAATGAGGGGGCATTCTATTATCCTCTTCAATGTCAAGTATTACGAAGTCCGCTGGAAAGAAAAAATTATCCACTTTGACTATTACATCTTCTATAATTCCATAAGGATATTTTATCGATCTGTCAGCCAGCTGGAGTGTGAGTGTGGTTGGTTTGGGTTTCCCCAATCCGAGATTCCTGTAAACAGATAGAGGCATTAAATTAACACTTGCTCCTAAATCGCATAAAACTCTATCAAAACTAAAATTTCCAATATTACAAGGGATAGAGAAACTCCCTGGATCTTTTAGCTTTGCTGGCAGTTTATTTTTTAGTATTGCACTGCATTCTTCAGTTAAGGAAATGGTCTCAAATTCTTCCAACTTCCTCTTTTTAGAAATCATCTCTTTCATGAACTTGAAGTAGATGGGCATTTGAGCCAGAGCCTCTGCAAAAGGTATGTTAATATGTAGTTTCTTGAATACTTCCAGAAATTTGCCAAACTGCTTTTCTAATTTGTGTTTCTTAAGTTGTTGAGGAAAGGGAATCGGTGGTACATAAGCCTTGACAGGAGTTGGAGACTCTTCTCTTGATTTTTTAGCATCTTCTTGAGGTTTTGGAGTAGATGTGGCTTCTGTTTCAATTTCTATCTGCTGCTCCATCATTCCAGGCTTTTTCCCACGTATTTTTGGTAGTTGAACACCACTTCTTGTAGTTATAGCATGTATCCCCTCTTGTGTCCTGTGTCTTAGAAGTGCTTGAGGGAACGGAATCGGGGGTGCGTATGCCTTTTGGTGCAATTTATTCCTGTGTTGGATTGTATGTCACATCCTCGGTGGCCACTTTAGGAGCTGGAACGTAGACTTTTTCAGATTCCACTGTAGATATGTCGTTGATTTGTTCCCTGGGATTCTTAATTGTATCACTGGGCAATGATCCAGGTGTCCTTTTTGAAATTTGATGAGCCAGTTGCCTAATCCGTGTTTCCAACTTCTTAATGGATGCCTGTTGATTCTCAAACACCTTGTCAGTTTTCTGCATATATTGCTGAAACATCTCTTCCACACTCAGCCTCTTCTCTTGTTGTTGGTTGTTGGAATTGCTGGCATTGTTTTGAAACTTATTGTTCTGATTGTCTGACCATCTGAAGTTTGGATGTTGCCTCCAACTCGGATTATAAGTCTAAGAATATGGATTGAACTGTTGTCTGTTAGTGTTTTGAACAAAGTTAACATGTTCGTCAGCAGTGCCCACCAAAAAACACTGGTCAGTAGGATGATTTGCTTCACAGTGTTCACATGCTAAAGTAGCGGAACGTTGATGAATAGCATGTACTATTTGTGACTGTGACTTAACTAAAAGTTCCACTTGTTTGGTTAAAGCAGCAATCTGTGATGCAGTATTCTGAGTATCTGAGTCCTTTACCACTGGTGCTTTCTAATGAACTACCCTATCAGCTGGGAACATCGTGTGTCTTGACTATCAATTCCAACAAGTCCCAAGCTTGGTTGACATTTTTATTTATGATGGATCCATTTGCAGAAGAATCCACTATTGATTTGAATTGAGGCGCTAGACCAGAGTAGAAAAATTGTACCTGAAGCTCCTTTTTGAAACCATGATACGGACATCTTCTAAGCAATTCTTTGAACCTCCTCAATCTTCGTGAAAATTTTCCCCATCATATTGTTGGAAGGCGGAGATTTCTAACTTCAATTTTGCTACCTTGGCTGGTGAAAATATTTGTTGCAAAATTTCATGGCCAAATCATTCCATGTGGTAATACTCGATTCCGGTTCTGAATCCATCTATTGCAAAGCAGCATCCCTTAGAGTGAACGAAAATAATCTCAATTTAATAGCATCCTCATTTACTCCATCCAACTGGACATTATGACACATTGAAAGCTGGCTACATGAGCATTCGGGTTTTTATTTGGTTTTCCATAAAACTGCATGTTGTTGCTGAAGTGATTTATCAGGTCTGCTCGAATTTGAAAATTATTTCTTCCAAATGGTGGGTAGACAATACTGGAGTGACTAGGAGCTGTAGCTGGTGTCAGAAACTGAGCCATTGGTAGATTTCCTTCATCATCCTCTTTGATTTGATCACGGGGTTGAATGTTTGCATTAGCAAGTTGAGCAGCCAAAGCAGCCACCTCGACATCTTCTTGTTCATTCTCCATGTGAACCTGATCGTCAGCTATTGTACCTTGTTGTAACTTTTTCTGTTTTTGATTGTATTCTTTGCTTCTTTGTCTGAAAGTGCGTTCAATCTCGGGATCTAAGGGCTCAAGATTGTGGCCTTGTGAACGGAGCACACAACGAACAATATTTTCTGTAAAAAGAAATAAGAAAAATCAAAGTAATAAGAAAAATAATGGACGTTGAACTAAAATAGAATAAAAATAGAAAATAAAAGAGATTAATCTAAATTAATAAGAAATAAAAATTAATACCCGGCAACGGCGCCAAAAACTTGTTGTGAAAATATCGCAAGTACAAGATATCACGAAAAAGTAGTAAAATGGACTTTTTGAGTCCGAATATCGATCCCACAAGGACTAACTTATTTATTATTAACTTGGATTAATCCGTTCCTAAACTAAAAATAAATTCCAAGATTGATATTTTTGAATTTTTATAAAAATAGTGAAAGTAATGAATTTGAAAATAAAACAATTAAAAAGATTTGATTTTTTATTTTTCTTTTGAATGGAAAATGTTGGGACTCACGATAGTAATTTTGTTATCCTATTCAATTTCTCTTCTCATGCAATGTTTCGAAATTAGTGTTTAATCGAATTCACAATTTTATCAAAAATTATCCTCTCGAGTTTAAATTGGTTCTATCTAGATAGGTCAACCACATATCTCTATGATTGACAGAATAAGGCCTAAATAGATGCATTTAATGTCAAGAATTCAAAATAATTACAACAACCTCAACCATGTATCTCTACCTTTTTGTCAATTATCGAATTTTATTACTAGGTCTAAATGTTAACTCACCTCTCGGATTATGAAAACAACCCACAAATCATCAAATTGGTGATCAAGCAATTTATACATTAAAACACAATAAAAAAATCAACACATATCACAATATGCCCAAAACATGAGAATTGAAATTAAATAATCCAACAAAATCATATCGTTCATCCCAACGAGTTATTTAGCTACTCATGCTAGAATATGAAATAATAAAACAATAAAATATAAAATTCAACATTCTTGAATTAACTAGAAAGAGTTGAGAATCTTGCACCAAGAAAATCGAGCTCAAGCTTGAACAATATGAGAACCTTGATTTCGCCTCCTATCTTGTGCCTCTCTTCTTGTTAATTTCAGAACCCTCATAATGATTTATCTCGGTCTTTATATAGGTTAAACTAGGTTTTAGACGAGTTTTACAAGTTGGGCCCCCAAAAAAAAAAGGAAAGAAATAAGAAAAATAGGAAAAATCTCGAGAAATTGCCTTCTCCAGCCGGACCGCGGCATACAGGTACGTGGTCTAACCACAGTTTGCAAACAGCGGTTGACCGCGGTTGGTAATTTTTGTAGCGATCGAGAAATTTTAAATAATGTAAAAAATCATTTTTCTCGAAAAACGTGTCGCTAAGATTTAATACCGAATTTTTACTTTTAAATGTGAAGCATGTTCGTCTAGCCAATGTAAAATAAATTTAAATTTATTTCAAATCGAGTCCAAATCTCAAATATTTTAAAGTCTCAAATTTATTATTATTTATTTATTCAAATTGTAATAATTTTGAGTCCAATTTAATTAAGTCCAATATTTTATTATTTTGGGTCCAAAATTTTAGTCCAAATCTTGATCATTTTAAGTCCAATCCGATTAAGTCCAATTAGGTAATTCTTGCAGCCCAATTTTTGGCCCACTTACCCACCTAGAAAGCTGTGCCCTAAACACTACTATTCTATCACTCCAATCATCAAACTTCATCCTCCTCTCAGCCTTACCACAGCCAAGAACACAACCAACTCCAAGCATCTTTCTGGATATGAATTCTCTCTCCTATCCTAAGCCTCATTCACTGCTATTATACATGGGAACCCACACTTTGATACTAGAAAAGAATAATTTCTAGGAATCAAGGAATGAAGAATTTTAACATTTGCATAATACACAAAATCGAACCAGCCAACACCGCATATCATCACTGGAATTTATCATCACTGCCCGGCCAATCCACTGCCAAACCCAAACCCATAACCACCCGCTGCACAACTCTAGAGCTAACCAACCTTTAACCCCGACCGAGCTTAATGCCCTCTGCTGCACCTCCACCAAACGGTCGAACCAACAACACCACACAATCACCGGCAACCAACTCCAGCCGCTCCACCACGTCATCAGCACCACCACCCCAACCACCATCTGCACATTCCAAAAGGACTATCAACCTCCACCTCCAAGGGCTGTCATGGCCTTTCTCATTTCCTCAATCAATCCACTCCAAGATCAAACCCAAACCCAAGAATAACAAAGAAAAATCCATACCCATTCACATACCTCTACCGCCGACTATTTTGACCTGGAGTAAACGCTGAAAAATCCAAGAAATCGCGACCTCGCAGCCCAAAATTTGACCTTGAACATCATTTTCTTCACACACCCATGCTCACCTCTTCACCACTGCCACTCGACGGCGGTGCCACTGCCGGTTTGGCTGACAATTTTGATCGGAGAGGGAGGGGCTCCGCCCTCCCCGCTTTCGGTCGCCTCTATCTCTCTCTCTCTAACGAGAGTGAGAGATAGAGTGTGTATATGTTTGTTTTTTTTTTTTTTTTTTTGGTAAAATTGACCCTTTAAGCCCATTTTTTAAAGTTCTTAAATTTGGTCCCCAAGTTTTAGAAAACATTTAGCTCAGTCTCAGTTTTCAAAAAAAAAAAATAGCTATTTTAGTCCCTCAAGTTTTAGAATAGTCTAAAACAGTCCCTTCAGTTTTAAAATTTCTTATTTCAGCCCCTATTTTAAATTTAGTCATTCTAATCCTATTTATTTTAAATATTAATTTTAGTTCCAAAAGTTTCAGCACTTCACCAAATCAGTCCCAAAGTTTCGATTATTTATAATTCAGCCCCTGCAGGCTTGAAACGTTTCTAATCAGCCCCATTATTTTCAAAATATTTATTTCAATCCCTAAACTCTTATTTTCAGTTTTAATAAATTCCAATTGAGTCCCTAAATTTTATTTTATCACTTTTTTTTAAAAAAACCTTAAAATTTCTAATTACTAATCCAAAGTTTTATTTCACATTTTGGCTAGACGAAACGTGTGGACGATTGAGAGTTTGAGGCTACTTCCCGCTCCATCTTTTTACGAGATAAATTAAGGTAGACTCGCCCCCACTAATTTATTTATATTATAATTGCATGTGTTATGTGAATTTATGTGATTTATATGCTTAATTGCATGAGACAAGAGAAGAGAATCTCTTATGAGATAAGAAGAGAAATTTATATTATGCATGTCATAACTTATATGCTTTATTTGCATAAGACAAGACAAGAGTATGTTCATATTGCACTCATTTCATGATGCTTATGACTAAGAAGAGAATGTCACTATAATATTTGCATAATTACTTGTTCAATTATCTTGTAAATTAATTATTGACGATGAGTCTACTGAGTATTTCTTTTGAAATACTCACTCCGTTTTTAACAACATTTGCAGAGTTCGGAGGCGGAGACGAATGATGGGCAATTTCGCAACATTTATTTTAAGTTATTTTGAAAGTCTAGTTTATTGAACTTTGTTAAGTTAAATTGTTGAGATTTGGAATTTTATGGAATGTTTTCAAATAGATGTATTTAAATGTGGGCTACCAACGCAAAAATTTCCCAAATGAATGTGATGTTTTAAAATTCAGTATATTTCCACAATATTTTTCATTAATGGGTTAGTTTTAAAGAGATGAAGTGGCGACCCGAGTTCTTCGGAACTCGGGCGTTACAATTTTGAACTTTTGTATTTCAGTCCTTGTGTAAATGCATGTCTAGTCCTCCAATTTTCTGACTTCTTCAATTCAGTCCCCATACTTTGACTTTTATTTTAATTTAGTCCTCCTAGAATTGCAAGTCAAGTCCTTCATCTTTATGCCATTTGCAAATTGATCCCCGTACTTCATATTTTGTACTCTTTTAGTCCCTTTTCCTCATTTTGTGCCCAAGTGCATTTCAATCCGCATTATTCCTGAAACAATTAAAATAAACACGCAACTTAGCAATATCATATTCTAAAACACTCACATTAATGCAAATTTAAGCATAGAAATAAGTGCAAAATCGCACTTATCAATGATTAAAAGGGACGGACCCTTGTATAGTTTTACACAGTTTTATATACAATTCTTTATTCTCTATTTTCTCTCTGGCTCATTATTCTTGACATTGTATTAGAGCCCTTGAATTTTGTATATTAGTTGCGAAAAATCAATTTGGAGTTCAAAATTTTGTGACGGATCGTGTGAACATATTCCGGCGTGATTTATTTTGCGTTCTGATCCTCAGGTGATTTCTGATCATCCAGTGTGGTTGGTTTGAATTTTGGAATTCTGCAAAGTATTCTGTTGTTCAGGGAAAATTCGTCGTGTTCTTCATCATTTGAGTTTTGTCTTATTTGTGCCTTTTCTCATTCACCCATGGCATTTGCTTCGGATATTAATATTACTCGTCCCATTGATGTTGTTTTGGACGACACCAACTACAATATCTGGTCTCAACAGATGTCTGTTTTTCTTATTGGTTGTCGGTTGTGGAATTTTGTGACTGGGAAGAAAATTGAACTAACGAAAGAGGAAAGCGAATCTCAGTCAAAGTTTGATGAACATCTTGAGGTATGGGAGGCCACTCACTGTAAAATCTTTTCGTGTTTCATTAATACATCATGTTCGTCGATTCAGAGTCTTCTTCCGAAGTTTCAAAATGCCAAACTTGCTTGGGATTTTTTAACAAATCGATACAATTGCTCTAGTGATGTCGGCCTGCAATTTCAGTTGGAGTCCAAGTTGTATTAGAGGCATCAAGAGCCCGGTCAATCTATTGCTGATTTTCACTCTCAGGTCAGTAGTCTCTGGGATCAACCATCTCAAGCTGATCCATCTTTTTCGGATGCTGATTCTACCAAACTCTTCTCTGATTGTTTGGATCGTAGACATTTCATTCACTTCATGATGCATATCCAAGATGAGTTTGAAAACACCATAGCCTCATTACTTCATCCCTCTCTACTGCCAACTCTCAACTTTGCCCTTACTGAGCTCATATCTGAGGAGGCACGACAACAAACTCATCGAGCTTAGTCTACTGATCTGGTTATGTCTGTCACACCTAGTATTGCTCCTCCAGTAGCAGTAGTCTCTTCTTTCAGGCCACGAAGGCTTGTTGGTCAATGTCATTATTGTAAGGAAGAAGGTCATCAAATTTTCGATTGTCTCAAGAAAAAGGCTAAGGATGCGAGAGATGCTCAAAAGGCAAAGGTCTCTAACCCCAAGTGTGCTACAGTATCGACCAGTTCACTAGCTTCCGAATCTTCTCATGTACCCACTACATCTCTTACTACAGCTAACCTAGAGGCACGGTTCACAAGGTTTTGTCCCGTACCTCCACTTCCTTGACCATCCCTTCAGGTATATCTTCTTTTTGGTTTATTAACTCAGCTTGTTAAAACCACATGACTCCTGACTCCTCTTTATTTTTTAAGAAGAAATCTGTAAGTAATGTCTCACCCATTTACACTGCTGATGGTTCCCATATGCTTGTTAGTCATATTGGTTCCATCTCTACTTTCGCTTATTCTATTCCTAATACATTTCTTGTGCCAAAATTATCACTCAATCTTCTTTCTGTTGGATAAATTGTTGAACTTGGACTTGTCTTAACATTTTCTAATAAAGGGAGTGATGTGCGGGGTCAGAAGACTGGTCGGCTGGTTGGGATAGGGCATAAAGTTGGCCGTCTATTTGAGCTTTCATTCTTGCAAATCCCCGGTTCACGTTGTATGATCTATCCCACCTTTTGCAGCTACTGTTTCTTCCAGTCTTTGGCATTCTCGCCTTGATCATACATCTTTGTTCCTTCTTAAGTAGTTAGTATCTAATGGTCATCTAGGAAATGTTAGTTTTGATACTTTTGATTGTATCTCCTATCAATTGGGAAAACAAAAATCTTTATCTTTTAATAATAGTGACTCTTTATCTTCTGCATCTTTTGATCTTGCTCACTCTGATGTATGGGAACCTGCATCTACTCCTTCTAAAGGGGGATCTCGTTATTTTGTTATATTTATCGATGATCATGGTAGAATGAAGACTAAGCAATGAAGTCTACAAAGAATTGAGCAATTACAAATTGCTTTTCAATCTTATGTAAGGTTAATGCATCAATAGTTGGCAATGCACTTTATAAAGCTCAAGTAACATTTTCAAAGTCATTAAAATATATTTTTCAAAATCAACTTTGATCAAAAAACCTTAAAAAAACAAAATCTTGAAATGCTGATTTTTGAGGTCGACCGCAAATCACATGAGGTCGACCGCATGGTGCTTTGAGGTCGACCGCAAATTTAGTCAGGTCGACCGCACTGCCTATTTTTGAACTCCAACGACTATTTTTCTCTAACAGCTATTTCGAGGTCGACCGCATGGCTGAATATGTTGACCGCAAAAGTCAGTATATGCAAAATTTGCTCTATAAATAACTTTCACTCTTGCATCATTTTAAAAACAACTAAGAGGAGATTTTAGAAAAACTTTCTTGTGAAAAATTCATTATTTTCATTTGATTTATATTTATCTATCTTTATTAGAGTACTTTGATTGATCCAAACTTTATTTTATCAAAATCTATCAAAGTTTTTGAAAGAAAATCTTTGTGAAGATTCTTAGTTTTACATTGTATAAACTTTCTCAGAATCTTCACATTATATATTGGAACTGAAGTGTAAGTCTCTCTTTATTCTAAACTTGTTTTAATCTTTTAAAAGAGAGAAATTTCAATTAAGGAACTTTGATTATTTGTGCTACATTTTTCATTATTGTTTGATTCATCAAAGTTCCATTACCTAAACACTTTGAGCTTAACTTATTGTTAATTATTCAAATGTGGCATCTCTTGGTACTTAATTTGATTAAATAATTTAACAAGAGATTATTTGAAAAACTTTGTTTGATTGCATTGAACTTTTCATTATCATTTACATCAAAGTTTTTCTCTAACACTTGAGCTTAATTCATTGCTATCTATTGAAGTATTAGCCTAACTCTCTTGATACTTAATTTGAGTATATAATTTGTCAAGAGAGTTATTTCAATTGAAAATTCAATTCATTATACCTTGTGGTTTCGAGAGCCTTGTGAAAACTCGATTGTTGGTTAAGGGTAGGTGCTCCTTATTGTAAGTCACCTAAGAATAAGTACTCCTTATTATAGGTCACTTAAGGGTAGGTGCTCCTTGTTGTAAGTCATCTAAGGGTAAGTGCTCCTTATTGTAAGTCACTTAAGGATTTGGTACTACTTGTTGTAAGTTACCAATATAGTAGATTTGTCCTTGCTCGTGACGGAGAGCTCGGTAACAGAGGACGTAAATCACGTTGGTTGATTGAACCTCTATAAATCGTGTTTGCATTCTCTTATCCCTTTTACTTACTTATATTGCACTTACTTTATTCCTTCAATTTATAGTGAGCAACTTTATCTCTAAGTTCTATACTTGCTTTATCAATTAAGTTTACACATTTATAGCACACTACATTGATAGTTAAGTTACTTAAAATATTAAGTGTTCATACTTGTACCTATTGGTTTTTAAGTTTGAGATTATTTATCGAAAAAAGTTTTATCAACCAATTCACCTCCCTCTTGGTTAGTTTACTCTTGGGCTAACATTTTCCCCATCGTTCATGTCCATATACCTCACAGCAGAATGGTCGTGCAAAACTCAAGCATCTTCATGTGCTTGACACTGTACGATCTTTGCTACACTCAGCCTCACTCCCCGACTCTTTTTGGGGAGAAGCTGCCCTCAAAGTTGTATACATGATCAATCGAGTCCCCTCCTCGACCGTATCTAATCGGTCTCCTTAAGAGCTCCTTCATGAAAAGGTACCAAATTTTCTCTGTTAAAAGTTTTTGGTTGTGTCTGCTTTGTCTTACTTCCACCTCATGAACGTACAAACTTGAACCATGATCTCGTCTCTGTTGTTTCCTTGGTTATGGCATTGAACATAAAGGTTATCGATGTTATGACCCCGTTGCTAACCGACTTCGCATCTCTCGTCATGTTCAGTTTTGGGAACACAAGCCCTTCACCACTATATACTATATTCCATCACAATCCCCATCTCTGTCTACTATCTTTTCTGATGCCAGTACGTAATTTCCGTTAGTGTCTGATGCATGTGTTGAAAGCTCATCCAGTGAACAGTCATCGTTCGTTCCTCCCGAGTCCGCACCATCTGCTGATCCTGTCATTGCTTCTGAGTCCACTGCTATTCCTGAAAATCGTCGGTCTACTAGAGTAAGAACCATTCCTACTCATCTTAGTGATTATCATTGTTACTCTACTTTTGCCACTCTTCATGAACCTCACACTTATCGCGAGGCCAGTTCGACCCTCTTTGGCAAAAAGCTATGTCTGATGAACTACAGACTCTTCTCAATACTCATACATGGGACCTGGTTGATTTTTATCCTGGAAAGTTTGCAGTAGGATGTAAGTGGATATACAAAATTAAGACGCGGGCTGATGGGTCAGTTGAGCATTACAAAGCTCGACTCGTCGTACGAGGTTTTACTCAGGAGTATGGTATTGTCTATGAGGAGACTTTTGCACCTGTTGGTCGCCTTACTTCTTTTCGTTGTTTACTTACTGTCGCAGCTGTTCGACACTGGCAACTATTTCAAATGGATGTTAAGAATACATTTCTTAACGGTGATTAAGATGAAGAAGTCTATCTCAAACCTCCTAGGTTTTGAGCATCCGCCTCAGAAGATTTGTCGCCTGCGTAAGGCAGTTTACGGTCTCAAGTAGTCTCCCCGCTCTTGATTTTCCAAATTCAGTTCTGTGTTGGCTTAGCAAGGATTTACTCCCAGTGTATTTATGATTCCGCTCTATTTATTCGACGGTCTGAATATGGTATTGTCTTCCTTCTACTTTATGTTGATGATATGGTTATAGTGGGTGATGATCTTCATGGCATCCATGCACTTCAGCAATTTCTTAGTCACCAGTTCAAAATGAAGGATTTGGGTTTGCTCAGTTATTTCTTAGGTCTAGAGGTATCAATTTGCTCAGATGATTATTATCTTTCACAGGCTAAGTATGCATCTGAGCTGTTATCGCATGTTAAACTGACAGATAATAAGCTCGTGGATAACCCTTTAGAGACAAATGTCAAGCTTCTTCCTGACGACGGAAGACTTTTGGCTGATGCCACCCTTTATCGGCAGTTGATTGGTAGTCTCATTTACCTGACGGTGACTCGTCCTGATATCTCTTATGCAGTTACGTTGAATAGTCAGTTTATGCATTCTCCTCTTTCCACTAATTTGCTGCTATTCTTCGGCTCCTTCAATATGTAAAGGGGACTCTATTTCATGGGATTCACTTTTCTGCCCACTCACCATTGACTCTCCGAAATATTCAGACGCTGATTGGGTAGGAGATCCTATCGATCGTCGCTTTACTACTGGTTACTGTTTCCTTCTTGGAACATCTCTTATCTCTTGGAGAAGTAAGAAACAGTCAGTTGTGTCTCGTTCTAGTACGGAATCCGAGTACCAAGCCCTGACTGACACCACATCTGAATTGTTGTGGATTCAATGGTTACTCAAAGATATGGGCATTTTCTTTACTGACAACTCTTCTCTCCATTGTTACAATACTAGTGCTATACAGATTGCCTATAATGATGTCTTTCATGAACGCACGAAGCACATTGAGATAGATTGTCATTTCATTTGTCATCATCTCAGGCAATGTACTCTTCAGTTTCGTCATGTTTCTTCTGATAATCGACTTGCTGACATATTTACCAAGGTACATCCCTCTGGACGTCATCGTGATTTGATTTGCAAACTTAAGCTAGCATCTTCGCTCCCATCTTCAGTTTGAAGGAGGGGTTAGAATATATTATACCATATATTCTATATATTCTGTATATTATATTTATAGTATAGTGTATATTCTGTAATTTGTATATATGGTAGCTACCCTGTTCTCCTCTTATAAAAAGGGACGGACCCTTGTATAGTTTTACACAGTCTTATATACAATTCTTTATTCTCTGTTTTCTCTCTGACTCTTTATTCTTGACAAATTGATTTTAACCACATTTATATAATTCAAAACATTTATCAAATTTTATTAAAATTTACTAAAATATGAGTTTTAGTAAAATCAAATATGAGCTTTGTTGGCTTCTGCCCTATCTGAAAACTAAGTTAGGGTGTGTTTGATAAACTTTTGATAAAATAAAGAAAAAAAAATTAGGAAGAGTTTAATAAAAACTAATTAATTTTAGAATTTAACATCAACTTAAATAAATTTTAAATTATTCAATAAACACGTATTGTTGTTTTGTGAATATAATAATTTAGGGCAAGAGCAATTACAATTTTAACAAGGTCGATATATAGTACATCCGCGTGTTGAGATTTTTGACCTGGTGGTGAAAGTTAAAAAAATAAAAATAAAAAAATGATTCTAGTACACCAACATTTACTTCTGTTCTTTTTTCTTTTTTCTTTTTTTTACTTTTTCTCTTTCAAACTTTAATTAAAACTCAGAAAAAGATGAGCACCAGATATAGGGGTGGATATTAGCACAAGATGAGCATCGATTCTAATCAATCTTGTCTTGTGCCAAAGATTTATATTTTTATCCCTTTAGTGTTATTTATGTCATTACCTTTCTGCTACTGTACTTGTTTGGGTCAATCCTGTTGGGCCAACTATTTCAAACTCAGAAAACAGGCCCAATAGTATATTCAGCCAAAACCCTAATCATCTTGGACCAACTATTTCAAACTTAGAAAACTGGCCCAATAGAAATTGTAACTGAGCTAAAACCCTTTAAAAGTTAAAACCCTAGCTACAAATCCCACGCATGGACGCCTAGAAGCTTCTACTTCCGTCTTGAACTCACTATCGGTATATAACCCAGCTTCGCTTTCTTCATCTTGTCTTGCTTGTAGAAAATCGAATATCATTTTCTATAATTTTTAGCTTTCAATGGCAAAGCGTTTGCTCCCAACTTTTAATAGAGTCCTCGTGGAAAAAATATTGCCCCCTTCCAAAACCACTGCTGGTATTCTCCTGCCAGAGAAGTCGTCCAAGGTACTGTTGAATTTATATAACTATTAAAACTTTTTTCTTTTGTTGTAGTGAATTGATGGTATTTTTTATATGGGATTTGTGAATTTTGTTCACAGTTGAACTCTGGGAAAGTTGTGGCAGTTGGGCCGGGATTGCGTGACAAGGCTGGGAATACTATCCCAGTTGCTGTAAAGGAAGGAGACACTGTTCTTTTGCCTGAATATGGAGGCACCCAAATTAAATTGGATGAAAAAGAGTATGTTTTTTCTCTCTGTAGTTTGGGAATAGTTCTACTTGTGATTTTTTCTATTAATTGAAATGTTAATTCTGTGCCTTTGGGGTATGTGGTACAGGTATCATTTGTATAGGGATGAAGATATCTTGGGAACTCTTCATGATTGATGAATGATCAGCGTTAATTCAGGTCTAATGTGGAAGGATTTATTTTCCTGTTTTCAGTTATTGAGTTGAGTTTAGGCTTTTTAAACGTTCTGATCATTGATGTATGAAACAGATTCTACTCTTGATTTTTCAACCTAATGTGCAAGGAGGATTTTTCCATTTCTACTACTTTATTTATTATTAATAAGCACATGTTTGATAGGAATTAAAATAAGATTTTTTTTTGATAGAAATTAATGAAATTCGTGGTTAAAAAGTTCTAGGTCTCACAAAATGTGGTTGGAATTAATTGATGACTTCGACTTAGATTAAAATTCAAAATAAAATCAACACCAAACTGGGGATAAGTTTATTTATGTTGTGTTGTGATCTTAATTCTAATAATATTCAGGAGTTTTGGGGTTGATTTGTCTCAGAATTTGAGAAGTGGGTACATTATTTTCTACTGAGTGCAAGCTATTACATTTATTGATTTCATAGAATGATCTTGAAATGGTTTTGAGAAGTTGCTATAGTGGTTTATGCTATAGATATTATTCTATTGTAAAAGATTTATCATCCCAAATATTTTAGTGGTTATTTGAGATTGTTCTCCTAAGCATTTGAATATCCTTTGTATTTAAGATGTATTGGCATTGTGTTTGGCCTTTTTCATCTTCCCAAATTTAGATTCTGATGAATCCAATAAGCTTTGAGTGAAGATCTATGCTATAGTTTGAATTTGTTTCTGAATAGATGCAATACCATAGATGTCCCTACATTACTTTGTATGGTAGCTACCAAGTCTTTCTAGTTTTAAAATGATAGGATGTTATCAAAGATTATGATTCTTGAGCATATTTGAAGAGAATGTGATGTTGAGATGTTTATATGTATGGATATGCCTGTGTGATTCTGTGTTGGTGACATATTCGGACAAATAACAATTCTCCTACATGAACATTATTTGGGGACATAGAAATGGGACATGTCGAGGTAGCGCTTCGGCATTGCATGATGAAGAGTTAAGATGGGATATGTGCTTTGTCACATGAACACCTTTTCATTATCCAAACAAGAGGCAGTATGTTGGCAATGTCTCGTTTTTATGTTTCAATAAAATGTCTACATAAAATTATTGGTCAAACAAAGCTAGTTTATGATGACTGCACCATCTTTTCGCTCAACTCTGGATCCAATATATACTTGCTGTATTGTGTGTCAAAAGTTCATTTTCAATCTCTGTATCTTATCCTATTGATCTATTTGTTGTACGTGTGTACCTGTAAGTGGAGTCATCTGATGGTCAATAGATATAAATGGAGAAACACAACTAAAGACAATGTAAACACATTACATTCACACATGAGTCAATCAAGAGCATATAATAACACGAAGTTATAGGTGACTTTACATATGCGATGAGAGCACATCAAAAGCAAACCTCAAATAAGCAAAGATCTAAAATACAATCTGTCACACAAAGCCAACAAATGAATCTAATTTGTTACAAGTCCAATTGAAGCCATGCCAATTTTTTCCAGCCTAATTAAGCCTCTTGCTTTGCCTTTGATTTCTCCAGTGGTTGTAAGTATGAAGTATTTCTCCTCGTGTCTCTTGTTTGAAAACCAGTCTGCCACCTTATCCCCTTCTCTCCAAACATGGGTAATTTTAACCTCCATATTGCTAAGATATTGTTGTATAGATTGGACATCCCAAGGACCATTATTTTGCTTAAAGAGGCACATTGCCGTTTTGGAATCATTTCAATCCATATGTTTTTAGCATCAGACCTCCAGCAGAGCCTAAGTCCCATTTAAAATAGCTCTAATCTATGCGTCCAGTATTGAACATTCGCTGTAATTCACGGATAATTCTCATATAACATTTCGAAAATTGTCTCTGAGAATGCCTCCTCCAGTAGCCATTTTATCTGACCTCAACGATCCACCTGAGTTAAGTTTAACCCATCCTATACCTTGTTTTTCCCATTTGACAACGACAGGGATGTTTCTTGTTCTTCTGTGCATAGTAGGAAGTCTACCAGCCTTTTGTAATGCTGCAACAAGGAAGCAAGTCTTCTGGATGATTCTTTTAGCACTCATTCTTCTCATGTTATGCTTAAATTCATTTGTCTAACCACAGAAACCAGATAATGATAAGAGGGAGAATTGATTTAATTTCCCCATGATTTGTCTTCGGCTGCATGAACCAGAGCATCATCATGCCTCTTGGATGACTACAATGTATACCCTGAACCTCCATAAGCCTGTTGAAGTAATTCCATACCTTTCTACCAATCACCCCATCTAGAAAAACATGATATAAAGTTTCTATGTTATTACAACATTGACATTTAGAAACAAGTTGTGTACCAAATCTGAGCTGTAAGATATCATCAGAAGGGTTCTAGTTATTCTATATTCTCCAGACAAAAATCTATTTTATGTGGAACTCTCCTATCCCATATGTGCCTGTAAGACCTTTGTCTAGTCTTACGTTGTTTGATTTGGTTTATACAAGAAGATATAGAGAACTCCCTAGAGGCATTAAGTTTCCAGTATATCTTATTAGGATTAGACGTAATGGCTATACTTTTCACTTCTTCCACAGTATCAGGAGGCACATAGCTGTTTAGTTTGGTCACATTCCATTCCTTGTTCATATATTCTATCACATATTTGTCATGTTGGCTATCTCCTTCCAATATGTCATTTATAGCTCCAGATTTCAACCAAGCATCATTAATTCTTAATCTTCTTATACATAACAGGAATAACATTCAATAAAATTATGTTTTTATACTCTTCAGGTATCTTATCACCACAATTAATGTCTTGTACAAGTTTATTAAAGACATCAAGGTTGTTATCTAAATCCTTAGAGGGATCAATTTTGAAAATGAAAAACTTTCAAGCAAGAAAAACTTATTAGGAGTAAATTGAGTCAAGTAAAGTTCTTTCAATTTCTTCCAAAATTTTTCAGTGGAATCATGTTTACCAACTTTACGCAAAACAAAGTTAGATAGATGCAAAATAATAGAAGTGTATACAAGTTCATCAAAATCCTTTTTCTCATTGTTAGTCACAATATTTAGGAAAGAATTATCAATCACTTTAGAAATCTTTTGCTATATCAAAATACCTTTCATTTTTTGTTGCCATATAGAAAATTCACATTTTCCATCAAAGATGTTCAAGTCAAAACAAAGTGCAGACATCTTAATAAATAAGAAACCCACAGCGCAAAATAAGCACCACATAGAAGATCATATAGAAAATCCTAAAGGTCGTAATATACACCGTTCTAAATTCTTAGGATTCCTTAAGACTCAAGGATTTCAGGTCAAGGAAATTTTCGACACAGGTAAAGTCTAAGTGATAGTTCTAATTATAACACAACAAGCAAAATAATCACATAAGATTTCAAAAGACAAACAGCTATTAAAACACATGTAATGGCAAATAATTTCTATAACTAGCAACAAGCAACCGCAAGCCTAATGATCACCCACACGATGACCTACAATTACTCAAATTTAAAAGTGATCTACTAATTAACTAGAACGAACTGATATGATTCCGTAATATAGGAGATATGCGAAATTATTTATTTTTGTTTTATGCTTTGCAATTAGCGAATTTTGAAGCGTAAATCAGCACCAAGTTCGAGAACCTCCAAAATCAATACCTAACCTCGCAAAGTCCAATAAAACACCAAATTAACAATTTTTCAGTCACAAAGAATCAGAAAATACAAGTAGAACCAAATAATTTCAGCACTTGAAACACAATTAATAATTTTCAGCTAATGAAAACTAAAATAAGGAACGAAGAAACTCAGTCAATGAGTTCCAATATTGATTCCAATTCAGCCAATCATGCCATGATGGCTTTGATACCAATTTGTGATGAACTAACATCACAAGACACAAAGGAAAACGAGTTAAACAACGGATAAACAAAATAGATTGACAGAGTTATAATTGAATCAATAAATGATAATAAATGAAGCAAGTAAAACTCTATCAATTGCACCAAAATAGCTTGATGTAAGGTGTTCTACGAGGGTGCAGATTATGCCCAAAACTCCACAAAGTTAACACCACCAAAAACTAGCTAGAGAACACTCCTAGAAACCACACAAACCCACACTCAACACGCTGCCTTCTCACCCAACCACAACCGTGCAGAGGCTGCACAAAGGGAACACAATAGGATCGAACCAGAGGTTGGACAACAGGTTGAAGGACACAACTACAACAAGAATCGAACAGGTGGCTCACGGCAAGAACTAGAAGAAGGAACTGAAGCAGCCAAATTATGCACCAAACAAAGGTGCTGTTCCAACTACAAACAACGATGAAACAACCAAGCCCAGCCATGAAGGGGGTCGGCACCGAAAGGAGGCAGGAAGGAGACGCACAGTGGGGCTCACAAAGAGAGAGAGAGAGAGTTGGTCAAATTCTCACAAAGAGATGACAGCTGTTTTGAATAGGGAAAAAGAGGCACGAGTGTTCACTAATTAGCCAAGGTTGAGAGTGCGGGTAGTAGATATAGTGATGAGATTTGAAGCGCGGAAGAAACGTCGGAAAGTTCTGAACTCAGGTTGTGGTTGGACGGATGAATCATGACCCGATATTCACGACACGATAGCTCGACGATACGGAATAAAGAACCACGACTTTCGAAACGCCACAAGGATTTGCCTAATCTCTGATTTGAACGCCACAAATATTCTAGCAAATATTTGATAAGTTCGATATATGAATGCCACAAGAAATATTCTTGATAAGTTCGAAAACATAGGAATCCACCTATAACTTTTATTGAATCTTCAATAAAAACTGTTTATATCAAAATCAAGTCTGAATTACAATGAATGGAAAAAGCGTATAAATAAGCAAAATAAAACCCTACTCGCTAATTTACTCAAAATAGAATTCTAATTAGACTAAAATTCTAAAATAGGCAAACAAATAATTAAAAAACGGAAAAATAATCAAATTCCCCGAAAATTCGGAAAATTAGATTTACGGCCGTGATGAACTCATTTACGGCCGTAAATGACTTTCTGTTTAAGACTTACGGCCGTGACCATATTTTTTACGGCCGTAATGAAGGTTCTGCTCAAATTTGCGATTACTGTGTTACGGTCGTAATTCCAAAGGTTACGGTCGTAAAAGGCCTGCTGGTTTTTTTCGACACGGTTTGATCTTCAAACCTCGTCGAACTTGTTGAATTCTTGTTTTGGCTTGAATATTTAAATTTTTTCGTCAAGCCTACTATGACTCCGATTGTCGAGGGTCTGGAACACATCATACCCTTCTTTAGGATGATTCGTCCCGAATCATAGTTTTGTTCATGTTGTTTCACTTCACCTCCTGGATCAAACGGAAAATTTCTCCTGCCATTGCACATGATCAACCAAAAATATTCTGCAACGGGGGTCACGTGAATGACTTAAAGTTGAAACACCTTTGGACATTGGTGGTGTTGCCCAAATTTTCACGTATCATTAACCTGCAAGAAAGAATTAAATAGAACGGGGAGGAAAATGTTAGGTTCATGAGGTATAATGTATGGATCCTTGTATTTATGAATTATCACAGTCAATTCCACCATTTGAACCACGAGGCCCTTCTCTTCACCTCGTTCTTCCTTTGCAAGTTCTCGTTTATTCCCCTCTACTATTTTTCTTTCAAGCACCTCTTTAATATTTTTACTTTCAAGTTCAACATCTACTATCTCCAGATTTATATCACTACGCTCGTATACTACCTCATTACTACTTAAATGTGGATCTTCCAATTCAATGCTCAAATCTTGAACTTCAACCTCAACTCTCAATTCCACATTTTCCTCATCAAATTTTGGAGTTTGTTTATTTGTTTTTAATTTCAACTCTCCCTCCTTCTTATCAATATCCTTATCTCCATGATGCCTCCTATTATACCACTTTTCACTCTCCTTCCTTACCCTCCGTGAATCTTCTAGTGTTTCCTCTAATGTCAACCCATATAGTACATATGTTTTCATTTTTTTAAGGAATTGGTATATGTGCATACTCTTATCATAAACAGTTTCCTTCCTATATCTCCAAGGTTTTCCCAATAAAATATGATATGATTTCAATGGCACTACATCACACCATACATCCTCACTATATATTCCCTGAGTGATAGACACTAGAACTTGTTTGGTTACTTTGAAATTCCCAAACTCTCTCATCCACGTCATCCTATAAGGTTTATAGTGTGGTTCTAGGGGAAATTCTAAATTTTCAACCACGGTGCTACTAACGAAATTAGTAAAACATTTTTCCATCAATTGCCAAACTGCACCCCTTATGATCCACATGACACCTAGTTTGGAATAAAGAGCCCGAATCATAATCTATTCGTTATGTGACGTTAAAAAAATTCAAGAATGAAGAGGATTTAGACATCAAATAGCAATAACGATTTTTATTGACTTGGAAGGAAATAAATACCAATAATTTTAAAGAAACTCAAGAAAGTGGTTCTTGAATTTGGAATAATTCTTATTTATTTATTTGAATAATGAATTTTCGGAATTAAATAAAAAATAAAAAAATAATTTTTTTAATAAATCCGAAAATTCAACACGAACACAACAAAACAAACGGAACAGGATTTAGATAAAAATCGAACAAAATAAACACTTTTGAATTTTTGTTAGATTTTTATATGGATCAAAACTGAAAAAATTTACTGGCATGAAGAACACTCAAGAAAAGAAAGACTCAACAACAAGATATTGATAATTCTTATGACAGACTCGATGATAAACATAAGAATTAAACTAGATAGAAAAACCTGAATTCAGAGTCCAGCTCTGATACCAGATGATGAGATTCGAAGCACGGAAGAAACACCGGAAAGTTCCGAACTCAAGTTGTGGTTGGACGGATGAATCATGACCCGATATTCACTACACGATGGCTCGACGATGCGGAATAAAGAACCACGACTTTCGAAACGCCACAAGGATTTGCCTAATCTCTTTGATAAGTCTCTGATTTGAACGCCACAAATATTCTAGCAAATATTTGATAAGTTCGATATTTGAACGCCACAAGAAATATTCTTGATAAGTTCGAAAATATAGAAATCCACCTATAACTTTTATTGAATCTTCAATAAAAACTTTTTATATCAAAATCAAGTTTGAATTACAATGAATGGAAAAAACGTATAAATAAGCAAAATAAAATCCTACTCGCTAATTTACTCAAAATAGAATTCTAATTAGACTAAAATTCTAAAATAGACAAACAAATAATTAAAAAAAGGAAAAATAATCAAATTTCCCGAAAATTCGGAAAATTAGATTTACGGCCGTGATGAACTCATTTACGGCCGTAAATGACTTTCTGTTTAAGACTTACGGCCGTGACCATATTCTTTACGGCCGTAATGAAGGTTCTGCTCAAATTTGCGATTACTGTGTTACGACCGTAATTCCAAAGGTTACGATCGTAAAAGGCCTGCTGGTTCTTTTCGACACGGTTTGATCTTCAAAGCTCGTCGAACCTGTTGAATTCTTTTTTTGACTTGAATATTTAAATTTTCCCGTCAAGCCTACTATGACTCCGATTGTCGAGGGTCTGAAACACATCATATAGGTTAAACTTAATTAGGTTAAGTAGGGAACCCTAATTAAGTGGGTCGTCTCCAAAGCCTACCCATCAAGTAACACGGTTGAAATCCAATTAAAACCTCGAACTGGGTAATTAATCCCTTAGCCCATCTTGGAAATGAGTTTCAGTATTTGTGGAGTTTGGACAATACTATTATCTTCGATCATGGGCTGTTACGCTCTGCAAGTGCACGAGTAGCGCAAGTAATAAAGTGAATGTGAGTTCAAGTATCGATCCAGCAGAGATTGTGTTAAATTGTATTTTAGACTATTTCCTTAACCGGAACAAGAAATTTGTTTGAGTTTGACAATTTTGTTTTTGAAAATTAAAATTAAAATTAAACTAAAAAATAAGAAAATTTGATTTGTTAAACTTATAAAAGCAAATGCGTTAAAATTATGAATCTATTTTAATCAAATCATCCATGTATTTAACCAAATCATTTAAAGACAACTTATGGGGTTTTTAATATCCATGTTCCTAAAATGTTTTAAGTCATCTTTCAAGCGATGCATAAAAACCTATCTCTAAATGCCAATTGACTATATTTCCATGACAATTAACCAATTAGAAAAGCATTAAAGGTCAATGAACATCATATAGGATAAAACAAAGTATAAGAGTATATTTATATCCCCTATCGGACTTTGTGACAATTAAATAACTTCTAATGAAATCCTACTCTTTCGAACATAGAATATCATGAAGACAATCACACAAAAGCTGGCCAAACAATTGCATGATAATAAAAGCACTTATTTAATTGCATCAAACCCATAAACTGCATATATTAAATAATTGGTAAAAACATGGAATTAAATAGTTAAAACTTCATTACGATTCTAACACAAAATTTTAGCCTAAAAACATGATAAAAGATAAATTACAATTATAATAATTGGAGTTCATCACCCTTTTCATCATGTTGTAGAAGAATCTTCAATCATGCACCAGTTGATTCCTTGAAAGTTCGACAACCCTTCAGGATCACTTTGGACAAGTTTGGAACCCCTAATTTCGTGTACCAAGTCTCTTATTTATAGATGTTCACGAAGTTTAGGTAAAAAATATGAGAATTTGGCTAAAATTCGCGCAAAAAGCCCAGCTGCGACCCAGTCGGGATTACCGTGCGACCGCATGTCGCACGGTAGGAATTTTTGCTGTCACAGCCTCGAAAAGCCAACCTTCAGTCGTAATTTTTTCAAGCCGTGCGACCGCACGCTTTTTCAACCGTGTGGTTATACCAGCAGTAATAATTTTCTTCTTTAAATTTCAGCAATTTGGTCTTCATCCTTTTATTGCACATTCATTTAGTATTTTGATTATATCTTTCTATTCCCTTATCCGATTGAGGTGATTCAAAGTCCGTTAGAAAGATAACTTCAATAGCTATAATTCATCCTGAAATAGGATTTTCCAAATTCGAATGTTTAATTCCCCGAAATTAGCTCTTAAAGTCCGACTAAAAATCTGCCAGAAATCTTGTTTGATTGGAATGAATTTATGGTAATATTCTTACCATATTTCATTCCTTTTTGACTTCTAATTGCATCCAATTGACTCATAAAAGTCCTCAAGTATCTTATCTTGATCCAAATCAACTATTGAATATTTGCAACTTGGTCATTCTTCATTTAATTTGTATACTTTAGTCCTTGAACTTCTAATTTCTTCTAATTTTGTTCTTTCTTTGACTTTTTTTTCTTTCAATTTAGCCATTGATCTACTTCATCCATTCTTGATCTGCATACTTTGGTTCTTTTATCATCCAATTTGTTTGTTTTTGCTCCAATTCCATTGTTTTCTCGACTTTGTGATTATTTCTGAAATATAAACAAATAACACAAAATAAATAGCAAATATTCTAAAACAAACATATAAAATCATACTTTTAGAATAGAAATAAGTGTATAAAATACACTCATCATGGGCCAAAGGACCCGTGGAGCATAATTAATCCGACATATTTCATCATCGTCCCCAAGAATTGATTGAGACCAAAATACTCATCGGAAAAAAAAAAAAAAAAAAACACAGCCAAACAGACCGTAATTCTAAACGTGATATTCTTCCAATATACATAGATCAAGCCTCACGAAAACTTTTAACAGTGAGTCAAAAAGTTTTGAAAATAAATTTGACAATTATATGGAAGTACAATAATAAATCACTTCTACTTATATCACTAGGGAACGTACGTGTGGTTCACATGATGTACATATATACCAATGCAATTAATAGTGTTACTGATATTATTTTTTATTTTTACAAGCGGGTAAGAGGGTACGGTACAATTAAGTGCATGCATTCTAACATGGTCAATGTTTTTTTCGAATAGACTTAGTACTCTTCATCTCTGTCTCATTTTTTTTTTTAAACATTTTGTGTTCACTGTATTTATTCCTTACAGCTATTTAATAAACAAATCATGGGAAAAAAAGAAAAAAGAAAAAAGAGAACCAAACCATTTTCAGGAGAAAAAATCACAGTGGTATTACTCTAATGGAGCCAAGGAGAAACCACTTGCAGGTCAAGACAAGACTTTGAGAGATGTCGAGAGTGAGTGAAAAATGAAGTTTGATTCCGAGCAGATTTGACAGCAATTTGACTTGCAATCCTCACTTCCCTCCCTCCGTTGAAACATCAAACGTTTTGAGAAAAAATCCTATTGGATTTGAGAGACATGTTTAGGGAAAATCGGAAAGAAGAGTGTGAAGATGGGAAGGGAATGATGATGACGAGGATTATTGTTTGTTCAAATTGGTTATTCATTTAGAATTTTTCGATTATGGCAGCAGTGCTGAAATTTTGTCATTCAAGATGGAGCAAGTGGGGGTTATAAAAAAATTTGCGACCAAAATATATATTTAAAAAAAAATCAACAAAAGAAACTTTATTTCATCGTAATTCGTACAAATAAAAATCATGCAGATAATTATCAAAAATTATATCAGTAACAAAAAAAGAAGTGCTACAGGGACATGATGGATTACCGAATGGATTACACCTACACACTTGACAGTTATATGTTATGTTACCCATTACATCAACATTGAAATCAACACTTCACATGAATTCGGACAAACTTTCGGTCGGCCTTTTCGGTTCCTTTAGCATTTTCCTAACAAAAAAACTTAATAAATTGAAGAGAACAAGAAGGTGGTGGAAGTGGTAAAGAACGTTCTCAGTTTTTGCTCTTATTCGCACCTATATTTTCAATTTTTTTAGTCGAATCTATATCATTAACCTTTTATTAGTTCACACATCTTATATCAAATGATGGAAAAAATTCCGTTTCAAGAGAATAAAAAACCTTTTTCCTTTTAAAGTTGACAAAACATTTTCCCTCGCTTACAGAATATTTCCACAAAAAATTACTAATTGAAGGTTAATATATAAATGCGATGTAAAAAATTTGTGACAAAAGTCAAAAATTGGGAATTTTCATTAAAATTCAAAATATGGTTCAATTATGAGCTATTTTATACTTTCTAATGTACTCTTTCAAGAGTTAAAAACTCTCATGTCCAATTTTCAATGGAGGGCCTTTGATATAAAAATCTTGCCTTAGTCTTGTCCAAGCGGGGTATCTAAATGAAGAGGGTGTTGGGTATTTGACCCAAATTAATCAAGTGCCTAGTGAAACATAATGAGTGCCTAGTTGAAACAAAGGATGGTGGAGCTAATTATGGTATTTGAATGATAATTAGTCTTGACTAATTATGATGTCTTTGAATGATAATTAGTCTTGACTAATTATGATGTCTTGGAATGATGATTAGTTTGACTAATCATGATGTCTTGGTGTTAAGAGATTTTTTCATGTAGAATTCTCTCTATAAATAGAGAAGGAATTCAAGGAAGAGATACACCACCACAAACATATTAGAGAGTGCTAATTAGTGCCATATTGTGATCAAAGAGAGAAAATTGTGAGCCTAGCATATTGTGAAGTTTCTTGTAACTCTTTGTAGTGTAAGTCAAAGGGTAGAAATTATATGTGGTAAAGCTCGTTTGTTGTATTTTCTCTGTGGTCTGTGGGATTGGGTTGGTGAGTTAAAGTCTATATATTTGTAACAATTTAATATATAGTGAAAAGCTTTGGTGAGGGTCCGTGGACGTAGGCATTTTGCTGAACCACGTAAATTTCTGTGTTCGTATTTATTTTCTTGTTTGCTTATTTTATTTTGAACATCGAAAGATCCTGTGGGAAAAGTAAAGTGGGAATCGACGTGTCGAAATTCCCAACAAGTGGTATCAGAGCTACAGGTGGTTCAAATAATTTGAAGCAAAAGAAAATATGTCTGTCAAGTACGATGTGGAGAAATTTGACGGGAGAATCAATTTTGGCTTGTGGCAAGTACAAGTCAAGGATGTCTTGATTCAGGCGGGTCTGCACAAAGCTTTGAAGGGAAAACCAACTGAGAGTTCTGACAAAGAAATTGAATCCAGCAAGACTGATGAAGATTGGGAAGATTTGGATTTGAAAGCTGCTAGTACAATACGACTTTGTTTGGCCAAGAATGTTCTTGCAAATATTCATGGGATATCTGCTGCTAAGGAACTTTGGGAGAAACTGGAAGAGTTGTATCAAACGAAGAACTTGTCAAATCGCTTGTATCTGAAAGAACAGTTTCATTCGTTGAGAATGAGCGCAGGTACAAAAAATCTCTGACCATCTTAGTGTTCTTAACGGGATTGTTTCTGAACTGGAATCTATTGGAGTCAAAGTTGAAGATGAAGATAAAGCGTTGAGGCTCATCTGGTCTCTTCCATCCACGTTTGAGCACATCAAGCCGATTTTGATGTATGGGAAAGAAACGGTGGATTTTGCTGAAGTTACAAGTAAATTGATCTCTGAAGAGCGGCGATTAGGTGGAGACGATAATTCATCTAATAATAATTTGCTTGTTACTGAAAAGTGGAAGAGAGGGAACTCCATGAAGAAGAAGGTGACATGTTGGAACTGTGGTCAATCCGGGCACGTGAGAAGAAATTGTCCAAAAGGTGGAGCGGACTCGGCGAACTGCTCGAAGGACAATGCGACTCTCCTGGTGGAGGGTGGTGATGATGTACTCTGAGTAAGATGGAACATCCTCATGGCATGATGTCAGTTGCCATGATAGAGGATGTGTTCTTACTGGCATGGGTACTGTGTTCGCATACAGCATTGGTTTGGTTTAGATGCAAGGTATGTGGTTTTTTTATGTCGATGGCTGATGAACTTCTAAGGAGAACCAAACATGGGAGTTGCACCATAAATTTCAGCAATTTTGTTTCGACATGGGCCGATGAAATTCTCGGAGTTCGTTGATAATTCTGAGTGATTATACTCATATGGTGGAGTATGGGACTGTCAAAGTGGAAAAATGCTTGCCTGTTACCCAATATTTGAATTTGGTTTTGGCTTGGACGAATTTGTGTCAAGGTGGAGATTGTTGGGTATTTGACCCAAATTAATCAAGTGCCTAGTGAAACATAATGAGTGCCTAGTTGAAACAAAGGATGGTGGAGCTAATTATGGTATTTGAATGATAATTAGTCTTGACTAATTATGATGTCTTTGAATGATAATTAGTCTTGACTAATTATGATGTCTTGGAATGATGATTAGTTTGACTAATCATGATGTCTTGGTGTTAAGAGATTTTTTCATGTAGAATTCTCTCTATAAATAGAGAAGGAATTCAAGGAAGAGATACACCACCACAAACATATTAGAGAGTGCTAATTAGTGCCATATTGTGATCAAAGAGAGAAAATTGTGAGCCTAGCATATTGTGAAGTTTCTTGTAACTCTTTGTAGTGTAAGTCAAAGGGTAGAAATTATATGTGGTAAAGCTCGTTTGTTGTATTTTCTCTGTGGTCTGTGGGATTGGGTTGGTGAGTGAAAGTCTATATATTTGTAACAATTTAATATATAGTGAAAAGCTTTGGCGAGGGTCCGTGGACGTAGGCATTTTGCTGAACCACGTAAATTTCTGTGTTCGTATTTATTTTCTTGTTTGCTTATTTTATTTTGAACATCGAAAGATCCTGTGGGAAAAGTAAAGTGGGAATCGACGTGTCAAAATTCCCAACAGAGGGTTCATGTAAATGATCGAGACCTTGCAAACAACAACGTCCTTTTCTCATATGGAGTTTGGAACCCAAATGCAATAGTTGAGTGAACTGTATCCTTTTTGTTGGTTAACAAAATCGCACCCTGATTGTTGGTTGGGCTTGCATGGCCTCCGAACCGTTCGGCGAAATTAACCCTACCCAGCTTATTTCCTTAATTGGTGTAGCATTCTTTGAAGGACAAGCAACCTAGCTGGTAATTAGGAAAGGCCATTATAAAGCAGACACCCATGCCCATCCCCATGAATCCAGCAATTATAAAAACCAACCACCTCAAGATATATAGGATAAAATAATGTTGTCCCATATTCATTAACATTAATTTAAGGAGCGTTTGGGTTGTTGATTTTTATAAAGTTTGCCTTAATGACTACCAGCCTGTGAATCAGTGTGGGACCTTCTAGTACTCTTCCACCATTAGCATTTCAATTTTTAAGAGCTTTTATCATTATTCATTGAGCTCTTCTACGTGACATGAAATTCGAGCATCAAAATGAAAAATATCGAGGTGGCTCGATATTGGATGATGTAGAGATTGGTCATCTACTTCATTCCTGTTAAATGATTGAAAACATATCCCCTAAAACCTTAAAATTTTCTTTTCTTCGTCGTCAAATAGTAATTGAGTGCTCAATTTTTGTAAATGAATGATCATTGCATTAAGAATAATATTTAATTATCTCCACAATTGAGTTTTTTACAATTATTTTATTTTATTTTTTTGTTGAAGGGCCTGGAAGTAAGTGTAAAATACATTATTTATTAATAAATTAATAGAGGTCGTTTTGCAGTCTCCTAAACCTTGAGAATGCGATGTTGGGCCAGTGAGACAGACACCCCCCTTCGAGAAAAATGGAAGCATTCATGTCAATGAAAACAGATGTGGACTTCTAGGAATAATCAATCAAAAACCCCATTTCTATCCAATTATTAATTAAAACTCCAACTGTTTAAAAAACTTTTCAAGTATATGTCTACCCACAAACTGGTTTTAATCACCATTCTCTTCTTGAACTTGGATGGCATATATGTTGATCATATTGTCATCAGTGCTTATTTCAGGTTATATATATCGTATTAAGTGCATTGAACAGGATTAGATATTAGTTCTTTCTAACAGGGACGGAGCTAGGATTTTAATTGAGTGGGGGCCAAAATTCTCAAATGGTGGGAGGCGGAGACCCCCTCCCGGGGGTTCGCCCCCGAAATTTTTTTGAACCAAAATGATTGACATTATGAAGTAACAAACCAAAAGTTAAACTAAGTTAACTAACAAGTAATAACTAATTAGTGTAAACTAGTAATTTACAAAAGAAAATACTTATAATTGAAAAGTAAATATAAACTTTCAATGTGAGAGATATTAGTAATAAATATTGTATTTACTTTTTGCATAAATATAATGATTGCAGGGAGAGAATTAAAATCAAAGGAAATAAATTCAAGATGACAATTCTTTTTTTTTTTTTTGGAATAAAATAAAAAAAATTTTCCGGACTCAAATTTTTTTTTTTTTTTTTCAGTGGGGGCCATGGCCCCCGCTAGGCCTTATAGGCCTCCGTCCTGCTTTCTAAAGTGCACCTCGAGGCGTCGCATATGCGTGATGCGTGCCTTTCACGCCTTGCTGCGCATCTCTCATTTTCCGCATTGGCTGTGCATTGACACGCTCTTCCTCGCAGCCTCGCTTTGCATTATGCATTTTAGAACCTTGTTTAATTTCCTTATCACGTTCTGTATCAAATATGGCTTGAAAACTTTTTCTACAGGTTTCAAAGCAATCAATTATAATATCATCACAGCATTATAGAAATTCTGTATAACACAAACATAAATGCTAAAACCTTTCTTTTGTTTGCCTTTTAAGGTACTGTGCTTGATGAAAAGATTGACAGTCTACAGAGTAGATACAGAATCAAGAACATTGCTGCCTTTTAAAGGGTGAAGCCCACACCTTTAAGGGCTTCATCTGCCCTTGTCCTAGAGCTTTGGCGAAGGTGGTTAATCGCGAGATGCATTGAAGCATGGTTGAGAGTTTGTTTCTTTACTTCGCTTACAAAATGTCTCATTCATACATTTGGTAGGAATCGAACCCACCCTAAAATTGCCAGTTAAGCTGAGAGTTTTCTCACTCTCACCTTTCAACCAAGCTATCCAAGCTATGCCTGGGGGCAAGAACCTTGCTGCATTTTGTTTATGAATGGAGAAAGGCCAAAATTGTCCCGCTGATATTAACTTCTATGTTACTCTTTGGCAATATTAGCAAGGATGTATATATTGTCAGTCTATTATAACATTGGCAAATGTGATCAATATGTAGGTATAAGTTCTTTTGAGAAGGGAAAAAATTAAAAAATTAAAAAAAGAATGAAATGAAAAATATTACTAACAAAAATGATAAGAGTGGATAAAAACATTAACTACAGCAATTAATACAAAATGTTAACAGAAGGTACAAGTCTGCAAAGCAAGAGCTGCATCTAGTCTTTATGTTTCTTCACTTTTTTTTTTCTTCTTTGTCTGACTCAACTTAATTTGCTGGACTGCCCAAAACCTCATTAAAACTGTCACTGAAAAGCTACAGGCATTGCTACAATTAATTCTATTTCAGTAGAAAGAAAAAAGAAGAAGAAGACAGAAATGAAGACTGAGAGCAGAAGGAACTTACACAGTCTTCTCTAGTTGAATTTGAAAACTATTCATTAGAATTGATAATAGCAAAGCCCTAATAACATTTTGTCACTTAGTTGTGAAGAGGGTTGGGTCCTGTGTGTACTAATCTCTTTTCTTCTTCATACAACTTGTTTGAAGAACTCCCATTTTTTTCAGGACTCACAATTTGGGATGGACTTGAAGCTTCTGCATGATATCCCACCACCGCGTCGAAAACCCGGGCTTTTCTTGCCGGAAACAATCTTGAACTACCAGCAGTTTTACTTATCTTCTCAGAAGAAGATAAACAAATTTCTGAAAAGATTAAGAACAACCAAATTGAAGAAACTGCAATTCTTGTTGTAGAATCCCATCTTCTTCTTCTTCTTCTTCTTCTTCTTATTGTAATTGGTTCCCATTCCATGATAACTTTCATATCAGTTCACCAACTTGAACACAAGAAAATTTGAAAATTCATCAAAGCAGGCAAGAGATTTTTTAGCACTTCTGAGAAAAAATGTAAACCCTACTGCAAGACAGAAACAGAGAGATCTAGAGATGTATGGTTTCCTTATATTATGGGTCTACTCACATGATCTTGGGCCTTGATTCGTGGAACCTTCTTATAGATATCCTATTTCTTCTGTGAATCTTGGAACTCTGGACCCTTTAGTTTATGTAAACAAGAATGCATTTGATATGCATGTTAATTTTTGGCATCTGTTTATTGTAAATATAAAATATGTAATTATACACACATACATGAATTATATATATGAATGTATAATTTTGAGGTTCGAGAAAGAGGAGTATGGGAGAGTGGGACTGTCCAGTATTAATAGCCGTTGTCTGCGGACTCCATATATTTGACCTTTTAAATTCATGATTTTACAAAATAAATAGTTATTTTACTTCTTTCAAATTTAAGGATCGATATTGTCGATTTGTATTACGTAAAGAAATAGTAATTTTCTTTCTCCTAAATATAGGCTCCTTTTATATAATAATATAGTAATATACTATTGGAGCATCTCCAATTAGGGATGTAAACGGTTTGGTTTGGGCGATTTTTGATAATTTTTCAAACCAAACTGTTTAAAGTGGTTTGAAATTTTTCCAACCCAAACCAAATCATTTCATTTCCTAAACCAAACCAAACCAAACCATTTTTTGCGGTTTGGTGCGGTTTGCAAACGAAACTAAACTAATATATGGAGCTCGAGTTAAATTAACTATTGAAATAGAATTTTGAATTATGACATCAAAATTAATTGCAAATAACTCAAAGATATTACGAATAGATGTTATAAGACTAACAAAATTTAAACATATAGGTAAACAACTTCTAAAATAGATACAAAGACACAATCACAAACAAATTATCACAATAATATCAAAAAAACATAATAGATAACACAATCCATTCTCAAGTGAGATTTTCCTATTATTTCACAACAA
This sequence comes from Ligustrum vulgare, assembly GCA_963555705.1. NCBI lineage: Eukaryota > Viridiplantae > Streptophyta > Magnoliopsida > Lamiales > Oleaceae > Ligustrum > Ligustrum vulgare. Next base: position 2,661,045 of record OY743182.1, on the reverse strand, counting down.
AACAACTTAAACTCAAATATACTATATTCCAAGCATAACTACTGAACTACATGATGAAAGAATGATGCTTTAGGCGTTTAGAGTCTGATGAATTATAGCTAATGATAAAAGATCTCAAGTACTACTAATTTTGCTTAGATAGCCATAAATACTCAAGCTATGACTTGATAAATTAACAGAAGACAAATATTATAATCAAGAAAAAATAAATAATGAGCAAGTTTATGCATGCTCCACCCTCCCTCCCCCAAAAAAAAAAAAATCATAGGATAAAAAATAGATAAAGTAAGAAAGTCTCAGTAGTACTTAGCTGTTAGCACTAGTAGAGTGCATTTCTTAATAAGAAATGAAAAGTAAGGTGCTCTTCATATAAATTGAAAATAAAAGCAGTAAAAAATTTTGTATTTTTGTAATTTAAAAATTAAATTTTAATTGTAATTTTTTTGGCGGGTTGGCGGTTTGAAACGTGTTTTGAAAAATGAAACCTAAACCAAACCATTTGAAAGCGGTTTGGTTTGGGTCAAAACCGAAACGTTGACGGGTCCGCGTGGATCCGAACCAACGGTTTTGAAATTGCGGTTTCATTTCGGTTTGACGGTTTGGCGGTTTCATTGTACAGCCCTATCTCCAATACTCTCTAAACTTGAGGTACTTTTATTTTGAAAAGTGAACTCTTAATTCACTTCAATATGCTCTCTAATTTAACATTTCAACTTAGAAAGTGAGTTTGACTCTTCAAATTTGCAGAGCCAAATTCACTCTCTATAATTAAATGCATTCAAAAAGTTTCAATTTTCAATGTTCCTACATTAGCATTCTTTATTACATATTTGATATCATTGGTCATTCACTTTTTGAAAAAATAAATATTAACTAAAAATAAAGAAAGAAAATAAATATTTTTATGAAAAAATAAAATAAAGAGTTTGTTAGAGCTTGTAAAAAATTTCACTCTTTAAATTTAAAAATGCTCTCTATTATGTAGAATATATACTCTTAAAATATAAATAGTCTATTGAAAATACTCGTACATTGAATAAGGAGTCATATTTGTTGATAACAATGGATATAGAAATATATAAAAAAATTAAGATATTAATATACTTTCAACAAAGGAAAGTGAGTTATAATTTAGGACCAAAAAAAAATTAATCTATTTTTATGGGACGGAGGGAGTATATTATTAAAAGTTCGTTGATAATGTAAATAATTGTTAATGAAATAATATTGCCATTCGTGTTGACAAAAGAAAAATCATCTTATAAATAGAGTAATACTAGACATCATCATGGATGATTGTCATCGACCTAGGTATCGGAGATCCACATTTATTGTTGAATAGAATTAGAATTCGTTTTAATTAAATTATTGAACAAAGAATTAAGGGTCACACTCCTATATCTAATAGTGTGCCAATCATGGTGATACATATCATTGTCCTTAAAATAACATTGTATTTCTTAAAAATATGTTAGATTGCTTAAATTTTTCATAAAAAATGTCACTTCAAGTAAAAAAAATTTCAACATTTGTGTTTGATTGAAACACTTGGCATGAAAAACATTTTCCATGCACAAGTTAAACCATTTTCTTGGAAAAAATTCTCATCATTTAGGTGAAAAAAATTGCATGGAAATGACAAATATTTTCATTTGTTTTTTCCATGTTGAATCAAACATATTTAAATAATTTTGGCAATTGAACGTTTTATGCCAAATCATAATTTTCGTCACATAGTCAGATCAATGGTCTTGTTATTACTCTCGCTTAGTGATGGCAATGGAGCGGATCGAGGCGGGTCAATGCCGATCCAAATTCGCTCCACAAAATTTCGGATCGGATCGGATCAAATAGTAAAAATTTCGGATGGTGTCGAGTTCGGATCGGGTCGGATCGGATCGGAACCAACATTAAGAAATTTTCGTTATATATTTTCGTTAATGACAAATAAATCAATACATAATTTATAAAATAACTAATATAATATCTAATTCATACAACAAAATATTACATATATAGAGAATTAATGATTTTGTATCAAATTCAATAAAAGATTATATATTTTATATTTAATAATTAATTTTTTTTACATATTTTTTAATTTTTTAAAAAAATTCGAATCGCTGATCGGGTCGGATCGGATCATCCCTGATCCAAATCCGATCCATTGATCTACGGATCGGGTCGGATCGATGGATCAACAGACCGAATCGATTTTTTTTGCCATCTCTACTCTCACTAGATCATAGATAGATGCAGACAGAGTTGTATAATACCTTGATGTAGGTTCAAGATAATCCTTCATTCCATAGTCCTGAAAAGGTGCAATGGATATTTATTTTATTTATTAATAAAAAGTGCACTTTCGAAGTGTCGTGATATTTGATGATAATATATAAATTCTATAGAAACTGATCACTAAGAGCATCTTCAATGAGGTGATCAATTGGGGATGTCAATTGGATGAGAGATAAAAAGATAGATATATTATTTGAAGTGTAATTTTTGAAGTAGGATGTGAGAAAAAAATAGGGATAAAAGAGCAGAAAAAGTGAAAAAGAAGAAAGAGATAGATACGATTTCAAATAATTTAATAAAATAATAGTTGATGGTGTAAAATAGAATGTGGATTTGTAGAATGTATTGCATCAAAGTATGAAAAAGTGGGGAAAAAGTGGAAGAGAGAGAAGAAAAAATAGACAGAACCATGCTACTTGACATTGGAGAAGCTCTAACAACTCTTTTTATTTTTTTATTTTTTTTATTTTATTAAAAAAAAATATATCCTAACTTGAAAATTCAAGTTTAAGCTGTTTAGGACACAAATTTATTGGAAAATGAGAAAGTTACATATGCATAAAAGGGGGACTTACAACAATTACTTAAATATTTCTAGATAACTTCCATTTGTGTCTAATTAAGCAAATACTCATCGTGAATAATAACCATCGAACTTTTCCAACAGTTGTCGTCAAGGGAATTTCCTCTTACCAACTTAGCCGGCAATGATTACAATTTATAATTTACACACTTTTCAAATCTTTTTTTTAATCATTGCTTATCTTTAATTTCTAACTACACATTTTACTTATAAAATACAAATAATCAATTTATAGACTTTTCGGCAATAATTATTATTATTATTATTTTTTTGACTTTTTTATTTTTTAAGGTAAATTGTGTGGTTAAAAATTGGAGGAATAAAATATGTGTAATTAAAAACTGATTTGAAAAACTGTATTTATAAATTAATTTATAAATAGTAATTATTACGTAAAAAATGATGATTTCTGAGCAATGACATATATCACCAACACAATATTCTATCAATGATGGCCTGTCCTTGATAATTTCTGACATAATTTTCATGTCACTAATCATGACCAACTTAGGTTTTAGAATTCTGTTCGAAATCCTCTTGAGATTCATAGCCATCAATGATGAAAATTACTTGGCTGATTACTTGGTTAATTATTTTCAGAAAAAAAACTATTTTACCTGAAAATGGTGACATGTACATACGTGCAATTCTAACAGTGGAACAATAAATTATTATGAATCACTCAGGGATTAATTGACCAATGGGAATACAGCTAAACATAAAATGAGACAAGAACATTAGCAATTTGATAATTTAATACGGTCAAAGTTATTAAACACGCTTTGAAATAATCAAACTATAGACTATACTAGTAGTCGTAGAATAAAGCTAGATTCTTGTATTTAATATCTTCATGTTTGAACGTTTATATGCCAATTGTTTATTTACTTGACTATGCATTTGATTAGGTGAAGTTACTTTACCGACATAAAATTGTAACGCAAGGGAAAAACATAAATGCATGCTTACTATCAGAGACAGTCCATAAAACTAGTGTACAAGTCAATAATTCTTTTCATATCAAATGTTGTTGTCATTTATTAAACTATAATCTCAAAGTTATAAAGCATGGCTGTCCATTTAGATAAACAAGTTCGTGTGTGTGTGTGTGTGAGAGAGAGAGAGATCTAGAGAGAGAGAGAGAGAGAGCTTGTATAGTTGTATTCATGAATCTACCCTTAAGAGCTTGTTTGAAAATAGTAAAATTTTTATCATAACTTTTCAAACTCATTCTCAACCATCCATTCTTAGTCAAACCCATCATTTTTTACTTTTCAAATATTTTTAAACCACACATCCATCAAAAAACCAAAAAAAACTACAAAAATAAAAACTTTTCACATTACCAAACATGCTCATATTAATATATAGTGAATGTGCCTATTTATAAAAATGCAATGCATTGGCTAGATCTAAAGTTCATGTTATATAAATCGTGTTTCAAGTGATTTTAAGAGAAAAAATTACATAAAAAATAGATCAAATCAAGAAATATAAAGTATTTATGAGATTAAAGTTTTAGTGATGGTGAATGATTTATTTTTTGTGAGCCCAGCTCATAAGTACTGTAATTTCTATACTTGTCTAGGCTCATTTACAATGATCTTTCGTTAGTATATCAAAAGTGTTGGAATATAATTCTATTTGATTATTATAGGCTCTTTTTTTCTTTTTCTTTTTATTATTAATATTATTATTATTATTATTTTTTTTGTAGAATAAAGCCCAAGCTTTAAATATATTGGAGCCAAGAGGAAAGAAGGTTTGAGGAGGAGATTTACATCCGAGATGAAGAGCCAAGAAACGGAGGTGAAAAGAGAAAACAAAAGCTAAAAATATTGAAGTATGGAGTTTTGAAGAGAGAAAGAAGAGAACAAAAATATAAATAAAGGAGAAATTCAAGCCTTTGTGTGAAGCATGTGGGGAAAATAGAGAACTGAGTTTTATGCAAAGATCTCAATAAGGCATGGAGAAGATAACCAAATTAGAAACCCAACGCATTTTACAGATCTCAATTAATCAGAGTTACATAAATAATTTTTTTTTTTTTTTCATTTCCATCCATATTGGGAGTTTGTTGCATGATATCATGGAAGAGATAAGTTGCAAAAGAAGAGAAAACGCGTATTATAGAGGAGCAACAATTGGACCAATTTAAAAGACTATTAATAAAGTTTCAATTGGGAATTTAGACACTCCAAAAATTAAGATAGTTGCCCTTGTCAAAGCTTACATACCTCTCATTTCTTTTCTTTTTTTCTTCGAAGGCTTAAAAAACTCGGATGAGTAGAAAATTTCTAAATATCTTCTAAAAGTTGCATATTATCATCTCATTTGCAGAAGCTTTAGCTCGGATGCCTCATTATTTGAAGATTATAAAGAGACAATGTCCAAGAAGAGGAAGCTGGACAAGTTTGAGATTGACATTAGTTGACATGTTGTTCGATTCTCCTATAAAAAACTACCTTAGGAGTTAAAAGAACGAATTCAATTTTGTACTTTTTAATGCTTTATGTGTCTTTGATGCAAGTATAAATTTAATACATTATCTGCTACATGAGACTTGGTTTCGGAGAGATGAAAGCAACTATAGTGTCTCACAACTAGGATGGATTAAGTATCCAAAGGCATAATTGAGAATGTGCTCATCAGAATAAATAAATTCATATTCCCGATGGCATTACAAGAATCTAGACAAATAGGGGCGACATTTGTCGTCCCTATAGGCTTAAATGTCGCCCTATAGATCTACTAAGTCGCCTCTTACATGTCGCCCCAATAGCTTCGTGGCTGTTGATCTATAGGGGCGGCATATGTTGCCCATATAGATTGTGATATTTATAAGGACGACAAGTGTGTACGTATCTAACGACTTTCTTGGCATATGGGACACGTTTGTCTATCAGTGTGTTCTTTCCAGAATAGTGCATAGTTATTCTTACAAACATGTATGGATATATAACCTAGACCTAGTTTTGTCGTCATCTTTTTAGTCTCGTAATGAGATTTCACAAGGTCCACTTTCGAAAATGCTTTCTTCAACAGCTTTAAAGGATCATCGAATGACTTATTTATCCACTTGTTCACTACCTTTAAATGCATCAGCTTCACTAAAAAGTTTAATGAGGATAGGGAAGAAACTCCAGCATATTCATTCCCAACTATATCCCCATAATGTTCAACATTTCATCCATCGTTTGATCCTTTGAATTACATTACATGTGGAATAATGCTTCCTCATTTATTGCTTTCAGTATCTCTACTTTTCACTTGTTGCAATATAGCTCTTTTGAACGTCAGATTTATGTCTCCCTCAATCCCTTTAATTATTTCTTTATATGATATTACATGGTTGAGAATCATAACCCTCATCAACCTTCCTAGATGAAACCTAAAAACTTATCAAACATGTGTGAATATCTTTGCTGAAAAAGAAAAATAAAAAAAGGTGTGCATTTACCTATCAAAGTCCTTGAACTAACCTTCTAGGCACGAAGGGCATTCTTAGGCTGAATCGTGTGGCTTCACCACGTGAATAAATTCGTATTGACACACTCTTTTACGACTTTTATGACAAGATTAGTGGGAGTATGATAGCCCTTTGGATTATCTATTCACGGCACTAGGAGTCTGTTAGAAAATTTTATTACAGATAATAATTTATCTATAATCTAAATAATCATCATGTTGAAATTATCAAGAATTAAATAACTTAAGCGGAAGCGTACCTTAATCAAACGTGATTCACAATAAACGATTCGGCGTTTGGATCTTCTAAATCGATACGTAGTCCGTATTTTCTCTCTGATGATGGGATGTCAGACAAGATGAACAGTACGTAGGATTCAGGGACCATAACCGACTTTATATACTGAATTGCCAATTAACCTAATCCGGCCCATCATGAATTAGGTAATGGCCTGGTATCTACACATAAAAGCCCATACATTTAATTAGATGCATTAAAGCACGATATATCAAATCCTTATTACATCACTTTAATTGGGCTTAACCAAATTGATAGCCTTTTATTCAATACACAATAATTCACATATAAGCCCACACGATTGATTAAAATCCTTACAATCTCCCACTTGGGCTATATGTGTGACCTTACAATTGTGTATCAATCATAACCTTATGAGTACTCAGAATTTTGCTATCATTACTGAATGCATCCCCAAACAATCCGGTCCATCAATTATATCAACATAGGATCAAAGCGGCTTTCGCTACATTAATCGTAACTAAACCTTCAATGGTCATGTATATCGACATAACTGAATGACATGGATCAAGTATGGATGTGTAGCATGGAAATTACATGTAATGTGATCTTCAACATGCCTATTTCCAACTGGTCCAAACTTTAGTGAGATCATCCTCAAACGAGTTCAGAGATAATAAACCTGAAACCTTACAGCTGTAAATAACTTTTAACTTTAAACTGTATCCAAAAGGACAATAAATGTGTCTAATACACCCAAAATACAAACTCCCACTGAAACCGAATATCCTTGAGAAATACAACACCCATATGAGTAATGTACTCATGAAAGACCTTGGGTTGTAATACTTTAGTAAGCGGATCTGCAATTATGGAGTTTGTCCCAATGTGCTCTTATTGACACGTGTCCACTCTGAACTGTATCCTTCACAACCAGGAACTTATGTCAATGAATTTTGACTTAGTTGAGTTCCTGTTGTTACTGGAATATAAATCTGCTGAGTTATTGTCACAATATAACTTTAGTGGTCTTTCTTTACCGTACAGAATACGCAGCCCAGTGACAAAATTTCGCAGTTATATTCCATAATTAGATGCCCCCAAAATTGCTACAAACTGTGCTGCCAAGTGAAAGAAGCTAAAGTGTCTGTTAAGCACTCCATCCGGAAATAGCTCCTCCAACCAGCAGATAAATGTACCCTTATGTGGATCTTTTACTTTCTTGGCATCTAGAAAAAATCGGAATCATAATACCATATGATCTCCAACTGATTCGATTTTCTGTATGTGAGCATGTAATCTTTTGTTCTCTTTAAATACTTTATGACCCATGTTTGGCTGCTTTCCAAATGATCCATCCCAGGGTTACTTAAATATCTCCTTAGTATCCCAATAACGTATGCAATATCCGAACGCATACAAATTTGAGCATACATCAGATTTTCTATAGCTAAACTATATGAGATCCTCTGCATTTCTTTAATTTCAAGATAACTTTTCGGGCATTAGTCGAGACTAAATTTGTCTCCCTTAGCGATAGGGCTGTCCCCTGATTTACTGTCTTGCATGTCAAACCTCTTAAGTACTTTATCGATATAGCCCTTTTGTGACAATTCAAGAATACCCCGAGAACAATCCCGGTGTATCTGAATTCCTAATACAAAAGAGACGTCACCAAGATTTTTAATCTCAAAATTCCTTGACAAAAATCTCATAATTTTATGTGACATACCTATATCATTAGTGGCAAGCAATAATCAACATATAAAACCAGGACAATATACTTACTCCCACTGAACTTGTAATACATACAATCATCAACAACATCAATCTCAAGACCAAATGAGATAATTACTTGATGAAATTTGTATTACCCTTAACGAGAAGCTGGCTTGAGCACATAAATGGATTTCTTTAATTTGCAAATCATTTGCTTTGGGTCTATGATAAGTGTATTTTATACACTTATTTGTATGTCTAAATTAGGATTAATTATTGTCGTTTGGGAATATTTCCTATTTAATTTATGTTTATTTGTTTACTTTTCAGAAAAAGTCCCAATTGAAGAAGAATGAAGCAATTAATGGAAAAAAGACACGATTGGATGTTAATTGGAGCTAAATTGGACAAGTGAGGAGTTTGTGACAACAACCGGGAAACATGCTTGGTGCCAAAGTGACTAAATCAGATGTTGGAGGACCTAATTGAAGGAACTAAGAGTTTAAATGGTCAAATCGAGAAGAAGATAAGGTTCGGGGACTAAATTGCAACAATCGAAAGTCGAGGACTGAAGGTGCAATAAAAAGTCAGGGACTAACTTGTACAGCCGAGAAAATCGCCAAGTCGCGATCGCTGGTCACATACCAAGCGATCGCGAGAGGATGCAAATTTACAACCCGAGAGTTTTAACGACAAGCACGCGATCGCTAGGTTTTCTACCACGCGATCGCGTGGCTTTCCGGCTGGGCCGACTGTGGGCTTTTTCTCGCGATTTTTAGCAGAATTCTCTTGTTTTGACCTAGGTTTTCTCCAAAAGATATATATACAACATAAGAGGCACGAAAATGAGACCTTTGCCTCTCCATAGAACGAGCCACAACAGAGAATTCAACATCAATTCTTGGGGAATCAAGCATCGCAAAGGGGCGTGAATTGAAGATAATTGAAGAATCAAAACTTGGTGCAAGATTTCCATTCTTTATATTATTCTTCAATGAACGTTTATTTCTATTGTTTTTGTTCTTTATTTATGATGTGTAACTAATTGCCATGTTGGGATGAACGATGTAGCCTAATCATATTATTTTAATTCCAAATTCCGTTGTTTTAGTAATTTGTTGCATGTATTGATTTATTATTGTTCTTAATGCTTGAATTGCTTGATCACCAATTCATGATTTATTGAGTTATTTCCATAATCCGAGAGGTGAGTTAATAATTTAGAACGTGGTAATAAATCCGGTAATTGAACGAGAGATAGAGATATACTCTTGTAATTATTGCGGTCGTGTGTGAATTCTTGCTTGTTATGCATCTAGATAAGGAATATTCGGACCCTCTGTAGAGATACATGGTTGACTTATTTAGGTAGAATTGATTTAAACTCGAGAGAGGAATTTCAATATACATTAGTGAATTCGACCGAATGCATATTTAGAAAATAAAATCTGGAATTGGAATTGATTTAATTGGCTAGGTGAAATCGGGAATCCCAACTACTTTACAATCGTATTTAAAAACAAAAGCAATTTCGAAATTTAATTATTTAATTCATCTTCTTAGTTTTAATTTAAAACATCATATTCATTTGTTTGTTCAAATAAAGTTTAGAACTAACACATTTCGGTAATTAATGGCAGTCCTCGTGGGACGATAATCCGGACTCCTAGGTCCACTTTACTACTTCTCACGACCCGTGCACTTGCGGGGGTATCTCGCATCGCGAGATATCAGGTGAACAAGTTTTTGGCGCCGCTGCCGGGGACTGTTAATTAATATCGATACCCATTAGTTCTTATTTTACTTTGAACTTTATTTTGCTTATTTTTATTTTTATCTTTATCTTTATTTTCAGTTTTTGTTTTCAATTTTTGTTTTATTTAATTTATGTTAAGAAGGACTAAGTCGTTTGATTTGCTTCCTTTTGATACAGAAATTGAACGCACCTTTCGACAGAGGCGTAGACAACAGTTGGAAGCGAATCAACAAAAAGACTTAGCCATGGCAGATGACATAATTCAGAATAATCAGGGAAATCAACAAAATCTGCCAGCAGCTGTGAATGGACAGCAACAAAATCATGGAAGGCGCGTTTTGCGAGATTACATGGTTCCTCCTGTGGGGAACATTGGAACCTGCATTGTACCTCCTGAAATCCGAGCCAATAATTTTGAGATCAAGACTTCTTTGATATCCTTGATCCAAAATTCGTGTGTTTTTCATGGACTGCCATCTGAGGATCCTCATGTGCACCTTAGGACATTTTTGGAACTATGTGACATGCAACGCATGAATGGAGTCTCAGAGGATGCCGTGAAATTAAAGCTATTCTCATTTTCTTTGGCGGACAAAGCAAAAGCCTGGTTTTATTCTTTGCCCCTACATACAATCACCACTTTCGAAATCATGAGTCAGAAATTTGTAGATAAGTTTTTCCCACCTGGCCGCATGTCAAAGCTAAGGCGTGAGATTTTATCATTCAGTCAACAGCCTGGGGAATCAATTTTTGAGACATGGGAAAGGTTCAACGAGCTCATCAGACAGTGTCCTACACATGGAATCGCTGATTGGATACTAGTTCAGACATTCTACAATGGGCTGACAAATGAAAACAAGAGGTACGCCGACTCAGCAGCTGGAGGATCAGTAATGGATATGACATATGAAGAAGCATCTGAGATCTTTGAGAAGATGGCTACGAACAGTTATCAGTGGTATTCGGATAGAGCTACACCTAAGTCTGGGGGAGTAATTGCTGTTAATGAGATTACATCATTAAATGCTAAATTGGATGCATTGACGAAGAAAATTGACAGAATGGGTGTGCAGACAGTCAACTCAGTTCAAACAGCGCTATGTGATTTTTGTTTTGAAAATCACACTGTAAATTTCTGTCCCATGCAACAGAGTCAATCAAATCCAGAACAAGTCAACTTCATGGGCAACAGGCAACAGGGTGGTCCTTATTCACAACCCTACAACCCAGAATGGAAGAACCACCCCCAACTTCTCCTGGTCTAAAAATCAAAATGTTCAGCATCCACCTGGATTTCAGCAACAGCAACAGCCACAGCAACAGCAACAATCTCAGAAAAACATATCCGAGAACATAGAAGAGTTAATTCAGCTGGTCAAGAGTCAGAATGGTGAGATTATGAATCAAGCTGTTGAAATAAAGAATTTGAAGAGACAAATGGGAGAGCTGGCAGCAAGCAGTTCAACAAGACAGCCTGGACAGTTACCAAGCAAGACTGAAATGAACCCTCGTGAGCATGTTAATGCAATATCAACTAGGAGCGGGGTTCAGCTATCTGAAGTAACTGTAGGGGAATATGAAAATCAAAAGGGCAAAAAGGAAGATGTGGTGGAAGAACAGGAAAGCGAGAAAGAACAGAGATCGACTCCTGAAGTTCATGAAAAAGTCGAAGAAGAAGTTCGAGTTCGACCACCAGTCAAAGCTTATGTGCCCCCAGTTCCTTATCCACAACGATTGATAAAGCATAAGTTGGAGCAGCAGTTTGGAAAATTTTTGGAAATATTCAAGAAACTACACATTAATATTCCTTTTGCTGAAGCATTGGCCCAAATGCCCCTCTACTTAAAGTTTATGAAGGAGATGCTGTCAAATAAAAGGAAGTTGGTTGATTTTGAGACAGTAGCACTGAGTGAGGAGTGCAGCGCCATACTTCAAAAGAAATTACCACAAAAATTGACCGATCCAGGGATTTTCTCTATCCCTTGCACTATTGGTAATTTCACTTTTGATAATGTATTGTGTGATCTAGGGGCCAGTGTTAACCTAATGCCTTTGTCTGTATACAGGAAACTTGGTTTGGGAGAGCCTAAACCAACAAATATCACACTAAAGCTTGCTAACAGGTCTATACAGTATCCATATGGGATAGTGGAGAACGTGATTGTGAAAGTGGACAAGTTCTTCTTTCCAGTTGACTTTGTGATCCTTGATATGGAGGAGGACTCTCAGATGCCCCTGATATTTGGAAGACCATTTCTTGCTACAGGGCGAGCTCTCATAGACATCGAAAAAGGGGAAATCATTTTTCGAGTCGAGCATGAACAAGTCAGTTTCAGCATCAAGCCAAGACAGGATCTCGAATATCTAAAGGAAAGTTGCTTCAAAGTGGAAGGAGTAATTCAGAAACCAGAAGAAAATGAGAAGCAAGGGATTAAGTTCGAGGAGGATCTAAGCGCAAAACATGAGTTTATAAAGGCTAAAGATGGATGGAGGGACAAAAAGGAAGAAAAGCCTAACATCCCTCAACAATGGGCTAAAAGTGAGGCTTTGGGATTCAAGAGAGTGAGAAAACGAATAGAGATATGCATGGCAGGAAATTGCAAGCTGTGCAGGGGCTCAAGAGGATCATTCAAACCTCCATGATAAAGAAGTGTAAAAAGTCGAGCTTTAGACGTAAAACGGAGCGCTTGTTGGGAGGCAACCCAACATTTCTTCCCTTTTATTTATCATGCTTTCAGAATTTATTTATTTATTTGCAGAATTTTAGATATATGCATATTTAGGTATGTTTTTGATGTTGCATGTTTACATTAGGCTAAGTTTTTATCGTCATTCCAAACTCACACACACTAATTTGAATCATGAAGTTAATGTTTGGAAAATCATTGCATCAATCATGAAGCGATTAGGGGGATAAAAACGACTTTGAAAATCAAAAAAAAGAGGAAAAAATTTCATACTGCCGTGAACTGCGCGATCGCGGGCCAATAGGCTCTAGCGATCGCGACTTTGCATTACAAAATCAACAGATTTTTAAAGCTTGAACCACGCGATCGCTGGCACTCCAGCCAGGCGATCGCGTGGCTGTACTCAGAGTAAAATCGGCAGTTTAAGTGTTTTTCCTCATTCTTTCAACTTTAAACATTACAAACTCGTTTTCTCCCCCCTAATCACCTCATATCTGATCTTACATTTTGTGTGCATGTCATCACCACCTAGTTGCATCAATATCATTGCTATTTCCCGCATCCAAATCAATCAAAGGTATGTAATTCTTCACTTGAAACTTAATTTACTCAAATGTATGAAATTTTCTTTGAGTTCTTCTACCTAGAAATTGTGAATTGTGAAGAATGGGCTTAGGTTAGTGGTTGGAGAGTGTGATTTGTGGTTTAGTAGACAAAAATTTTGGGTTCATTCATGCCTCCAACCCTATGCATATCCATTGATTTTTGCAATGCCCATTTAGTGTTTGATGAAATGCCTCAAAGATGTTCTTGTGCTAATTTTAGAAATTTATTCGAGCATTTATCTTCATGATATGTTTATCATTGATTGTGTGTATTTAGTTCAAGATTTAGTTCACTACATTGCATGAAAATCATGAAAACCAACATTGCACCATGGCAGCCCCATTGCAAGGCCACTGCAGGCCATTGCACCCTGAAAACTGCTTCACGTCACCTACTTCTCCACATAGTTTCATGACACTATTGACCTTCAAACGAGCTGAATTTTTAATATATTGTTGATCATGCTGTGAACTTTAAAGTATCAAAAGATGGCTCAGAAAAATTTATGTTTTTCTAGGCGACGTCAAGGCTTGAATGTGTGTGGTCAACCAATTTTGAAAATTCAAAATTTTGCTTTAACTTTAGTTTGGGGGTGTGGTACTGAACTTCCATTATTTCTTATTGATGTTTATGACTTTTAATATTACTTATCTCTTATTTGCAAGGTAAACATCAGTCAAGATACATCCGATCAAGTTGGGAAAGGCAAGAAATAGGGTCAAATTCATCCAACATCATTTCAAATTGAAGCATCAAGACTACAATGAGACATCTCCTCTACACTTGGGAAGTTCTCGTTCTCTTTCTTTTGTCAAGTTTTGCATATTCTTACTTATTTATTTGGCAAAACATTGAGGACAATGTTCATTTCTAGTTTGGGGGTGGATCTCATTATTTCCATATTATTACTCTTCATTCTATTTTATTGGGATAAAAATAAAAAAAAAAAAAAAAAAAAAAAATTGAAAATTGAAAACTTTGTTGACATGTTTATTGCCTAGGATATAACATGAATCAATTTGTGTTTAAGCTTGAAAATTGGACAACATGAAAGCATGAACTTATTTTTGAACTAGTTATGTTTTGCTAGATTCATACTTATTGCGCACATAGCCAGTGTTAGATAATTGCTTGTGTGAGTGATTTTGTTTAATACATGTGGGGCAAAGTTTTATGCAATTTGAACTTAGGAATGACTTGAAAATCCCGAAACTTAGATCGTTAGACATCCCACCCCTAAATTAGAACCAATCATGCTAAAATGCAAGTTTGGGGGTAAAATGGTTGGAATTTGTGTGTATTGACGGGTTAGAAGTCTGTGGTTCTTGGTTTTGCACTTGAGTCACTGCAGTTTGGTCAACTGGTATAAACCATTTCCAGCATAAAAACAGAAAAATGCTGAAGGTCTTATTCTGCTCTTCAAATGCCTTTTTGACTCGAGTAAGTAAGTCCGAGGGGTCTTTCAAACCTGGTGCCCTAAAGCCAACTGGCTTGGGAGTCATCGACCTAAAGCTCGCTACAGGGGTCAATTAGAAAGCAAGAACGGAGAGTGGACTTACACATAAGACATTATAACATCTTTAACTTTTCCGTTTAAGCCTTTATGACTCGGGCAAGTACGTCTGAGGGGTTCTCTGAACCTGGTACCCTAAAGCCATCTGGTTTGGGAGTTGCCGATCTGAAAGCCCGCTACAGGGGTCATATAGAAAGCCCGTATGAAAAGTTCTGCACAAAGATGGTAAAAGACGGGGACAATTAAAAGAAAAAGTCGTCCATCATAAGAAAAAATATAAATAATAATATTGCATGGTATAAGCTTTGTTGACTAAACTGTGGTGGTTGAGGTTGTAGAATTGGGGACTGCTTTCTTTTGATTTGTCATGCACACATATTTCCGATTCTGATTACCTTGTGTGGAAAAAGCAAAGAATATTTTTAGAACCCACATAGATAAAAACCCGGGATGTGAGAGAAAAGCAGAAAGTGGTGATCATCCATGAGCGTTGAAAGGAATTTTATTAGAAATCATAGATTGACCACATGGGATTCGGGTTGGTTTATGCATAATGAGCCACACAGTGTTGAGTATATCTTTTGCATAAGTATGCCTTTGACATTGGCTATTCACACACACACTTAAAAATCTGGCAAATATAACTAGGTATTATTTTATATTGTTGTTCAAGACACTTGCTTAAACCTTAAATTGGTTTGGACTTTGGAGGCATATGGTAAACATGTTGACACAACAAAAATATTTGTTCTCTTATTTTTTTTGATTTCTGTAGTTTAGTTTAAATTGTTCGAGGACGAACAATAGTTCTAGTTTGGGGGTATTTGATAAGTGTATTTTATACACTTATTTGTATGTCTAAATTAGGATTAATTATTGTCGTTTGGGAATATTTCCTATTTAATTTATGTTTATTTGTTTACTTTTCAGAAAAAGTCCCAATTGAAGAAGAATGAAGCAATTAATGGAAAAAAGACACGATTGGATGTTAATTGGAGCTAAATTGGACAAGTGAGGAGTTTGTGACAACAACCGGGAAACATGCTTGGTGCCAAAGTGACTAAATCAGATGTTGGAGGACCTAATTGAAGGAACTAAGAGTTTAAATGGTCAAATCGAGAAGAAGATAAGGTTCGGGGACTAAATTGCAACAATCGAAAGTCGAGGACTGAAGGTGCAATAAAAAGTCAGGGACTAACTTGTACAGCCGAGAAAATCGCCAAGTCGCGATCGCTGGTCACATACCAAGCGATCGCGAGAGGATGCAAATTTACAACCCGAGAGTTTTAACGACAAGCACGCGATCGCTAGGTTTTCTACCACGCGATCGCGTGGCTTTCCGGCTGGGCCGACTGTGGGCTTTTTCTCGCGATTTTTAGCAGAATTCTCTTGTTTTGACCTAGGTTTTCTCCAAAAGATATATATACAACATAAGAGGCACGAAAATGAGACCTTTGCCTCTCCATAGAACGAGCCACAACAGAGAATTCAACATCAATTCTTGGGGAATCAAGCATCGCAAAGGGGCGTGAATTGAAGATAATTGAAGAATCAAAACTTGGTGCAAGATTTCCATTCTTTATATTATTCTTCAATGAACGTTTATTTCTATTGTTTTTGTTCTTTATTTATGATGTGTAACTAATTGCCATGTTGGGATGAACGATGTAGCCTAATCATATTATTTTAATTCCAAATTCCGTTGTTTTAGTAATTTGTTGCATGTATTGATTTATTATTGTTCTTAATGCTTGAATTGCTTGATCACCAATTCATGATTTATTGAGTTATTTCCATAATCCGAGAGGTGAGTTAATAATTTAGAACGTGGTAATAAATTCGGTAATTGAACGAGAGATAGAGATATACTCTTGTAATTATTGCGGTCGTGTGTGAATTCTTGCTTGTTATGCATCTAGATAAGGAATATTCGGACCCTCTGTAGAGATACATGGTTGACTTATTTAGGTAGAATTGATTTAAACTCGAGAGAGGAATTTCAATATACATTAGTGAATTCGACCGAATGCATATTTAGAAAATAAAATCTGGAATTGGAATTGATTTAATTGGCTAGGTGAAATCGGGAATCCCAACTACTTTACAATCGTATTTAAAAACAAAAGCAATTTCGAAATTTAATTATTTAATTCATCTTCTTAGTTTTAATTTAAAACATCATATTCATTTGTTTGTTCAAATAAAGTTTAGAACTAACACATTTCGGTAATTAATGGCAGTCCTCGTGGGACGATAATCCGGACTCCTAGGTCCACTTTACTACTTCTCACGACCCGTGCACTTGCGGGGGTATCTCGCATCGCGAGATATCAGGTGAACAGTCTACGACACAAAGTTTTCTGATTGCACAAAATAGATCGTCCCATCAATGTCGCCATTGAGAAATGCCACCTTAGTATCCATTTGATGTAACTCGAGGTCAAAATGTGCAACAACCTAACTTTCCTGAAAGAGTCTTTCATTGAAACCGAAGAGAAAGTCTCTTTATAATTAATGCCATCATTCTGTGTAAAGCCCTTAGATACAAGACGAACCTTGTATCTTTCCACATTACCTTTCAAATTCCTTTTGGTTTAAAAATTCATTTAAGACCAATGGGCTTCGCACCTTCTGGTAATGGGACAAGATCCCAAAACTTTATTGTCTTGCATATGCTTATACTCCTTATTTATGACATCAATCCAATTTTGAGAGTTAGAACCCTGCATGGCCTGATGGAATTGATTGGACCATCTTCCACCATTCCATCATTTTCCTTATGTTCTTGGAGAAATGCTATTTAATTATCCGGAATAGCATTTTTCCCTTTCTCTCGTGGATTTCCTTAATGGCTTTAGTTATTGAGGTTGTTGAGTTTGTACTTCTGAAATTTACTTTATTTTGGATGGGAGGTTCTTCAACATTGTCTAGTTGAGGTTCCGAATATGCTTCTTGATCAATGACATGCATAAAAACTTGCACGTTGTCAAAAGCAATAATAGGAATCGAAACCGATCCTTCCTCAACTTCTTCCTTAAAGACAATTTCTCTAACCTTATTTCTCCCCCCAAACTCAACTTCCTCAAAAATGTTGCAGTTCCCGTTTCAAAATTTGACTTAAGTGTGGGATTATAAAATTTAATAGCCCCTTAAACGCTCAGAATAACCAATAAAGTAGCTGCTGACTGTTTTGGAGTCCAATTTCTTTATGTGGCCTATAAGGCCTTGCCTTAGCTGGACATCCCCAAATGTAGAAATGCTTTGGACTAAGCTTTAAGCCTGTCAAAAGCTCATAAAAGGTTTTAGCAGCAGCTTTAGTTGGTAATATGTACGATCTTTCTTTAAATGTCCAGATTTCTGACAAAAGAAACAACCCTTAATGTGTTTATGTGGTTTCTCTTGTTCTGAACCCTTAACAAATTTATTTTCTTTATTTGTTTTCTTGCCCTTATCTTTAGAGGTGTTTGCCAAGTGAACACTTTCAGTTCTGTCCTACTTCAACTTTTCTTCCTCTTGCACACAAAATAGAATGAGCTCATTTAGAGTTCATTTCTCCCCTTTAACAGTTATAACTGACCTTAAATTGACTGAATTGTGCAAGAAGCTTGCACACTATGAAATGGGCTCATTGAGAGTTCATTTCTATTTTGACAGTTATAACTAACCTTAAATTAACTGTATTGTGCAGGAAGCGATATCATTACCAAATGTACGAGCAAGTCATTAGACAAGTCGAGTTTTAGTTCCTTACGTTTTGAAGCAGTGTGAGACATCTACACGATGTACTCCCTTATTTTCCCATTGCCTTTATACTTTATTGAAATCAAACTTTGCATAAGCGTGCTTGTTTCAGCCTTATCGTTTTTCGCAAAACGTTTCTTAATTTCGGCAAGGAATTCATTGGCATCATTTACCTCCTCAGATACTATGCCACTAAAGGCTTCCGGAATGCCGCACTTAGTGATCATGTGACTCACGTAATTTAAGCAATCCCACTTCTCAAAGTTCCTCATTTGATTAGATGAACTTTCATCCGTAAGAGGAGTAGGTTACTCAATCCTTAGTACATGGTCTAGATCAATGCAGCCAACGAAAAGTTAATGTTCTTGTTTTGATCCTTGAAGTTTATTTCATAAATACAGGGATTAAATTTGAGCTTGTAGATTTACTACTAGTAGAATTTGAAACCGAATAGAGAACACTTAAATAAAATTGCTCACATAAATACCTTATTATGCAAATCATACTTTCAAATAATGGTAGGGCCCATCACAAGATACTTAGCACAACATCAATATTTAGTCTTTGGACAGAAATATTGACCTGTAAGTGGTACTCTTGGCGTAGTAATCAAACACTGACAGTAAGACATGTCAACCAACAAACCTTTCTTTGGACCGATTTATTGATCACACGTAAAACCAAATAACCGTCACGTATTTATCACCACAAGTTCATGTGAAATTTGGGCCAAATATTGACCTTCCTTTGGGCCGATCAATATCCGCATGAGATAACACACAAACACCTAATTTTCCCTTAGTGTAGTGATCAAACACTGGTAATAAGACATGTTAACCAATAAACCTTTCTTTGGACCGATTTATTGGTTACACGTTAAACCAAATAATTGCCACGTGTTTATCACAACAGGTGCATGTGAAATTCGAGCCAAATATTGACCTTCCTTTGGGCCGATCAATATCCGCAATGAATGACACACACAAATACCTTCTAATATTTAAAGTTAATTAATATCCACAAGAGAGGTTGCTTTGGCAACATGTTGCTTCAACTAACTTACTTTCGAATATTATATCTCTCAAAAGATTCCGATGTACCAAGATTTGAAACTGAAATCCATTGATTTGCATTTATATTTGACTTTAGGATTTGAATTATAGAATTCAAAACTTTAGAATAAAGCAATCCTTAAGTTAGAAGAGTCAATTGCAATATTCTTAAACTTTATGTGGCCAATTCTGTAAAATTTTAAGCTTGAAGGGCTTAAATTACAATTTTCCAAAACTTTATTGGCCAATTTAGAGAAATTCCAAGCATTAGGTCCCAATTTGAAAGAAAAACAAACTTTAGAGGGCCAAAATAGGAAAATTTCAATCTTTAAAGGTTGATTTTGAAAATTTTTAAACTTTAGAAGCCAATTTAGAAAATTCCCAAACTTTAGGGACTTAATTTAAAAAAAAAAATCAAACTTTAAGGACCAATTTTGAAAATTTCCAAACTTTAGTGACTGAATTAGAAAATTTTCAAACTTTAGGGACCAAATTAAAGAATTTCAGAACTTTAGGTGCTATATTAGAAAATTTTCAAACTTTAGGGACTAAAAATGAAAATTTTCAAACTTTAAGGGACCAAATTAGAGAATTTTCAAAGTGTAGGGACCAATTTTGAAAATTCTCAAACATTAGGGGCTGGATTAAAAAATTTTCAAACTTCAGGGACTGAATCATAAAATTCCATAACTTGAAGGGTCTGACTGAACTAAATTTATAACTTCAGGGGCTGAAGTTGTAAATTCAAGACTTTAAAATCCCAACTTAAATGATTTATAACTTTAAGGGCTTAAATCATAAATTACATAACTGTACGGTTTGAGATTTAATTCAAAATAAAAGGGAGGACCAGACGTGCAATTTAACATAATTACCCAAAATTGCAAAAGAGGCCCTTGGAGACTTCCAATTTCCGGACCCAGGCCCCTGCCCCAAAAAACGCTGATTTCGCAGCAGATTAGGGTTTTCAACCCTATCCGCCGCCTCCACGATCAGAAGCACCTCCAGCAGCGCAGGTCAATCCTGACACTGTGACGTGCAGCATCGCGCGCTGCGCCATTCCCGACGCTGCGCGTACACTATGAATCAGCGCCTGCGCGGCGCTACTCTCCTGTAACGCCGCACGCAGCCAGAGCCGGCAGTGTCGCGAATCGCAAGTGCCACAACCAGCCACTCCAACTCAACGGAATCTAACCCAATTATGATATCCATTAACCGGCCATACCCAATTTCGACCAACATAAGCCACAGATTCAACCATACACATTCAAAACCCAAAATCAACATTCATCCAAATTACCACAATAATACACTCCGTCCACAATTTAAATCTGTATATACATATGTTCAATACCTAATTTCGAAGATCATATACATACTGGACAACTGATTTCAACATAAATATATACACATATATGCATACAGAGAGCAAAAAAGATAAAAAATGAATTGGTTGTATATTTTTCTCAATTTTTCAGTTTGTTGTGGGTGTATATCATTTCGAAAATCAGCAGCTTGTGGTTTTTATTTTACATATATGCGTACAAAAATTGATCTGATAATTCAACACGATGTTGGCTCTGATACCACTTGTTAGAAAATTTTATTACAGATAATAATTTATCTATAATCTGAATAATCATCATGTTGAAATTATCAAGAATTAAATAACTTAAGCGGAAGCGTACCTTAATCAAACGTGATTCACAATAAACGATTCGGCGTTTGGATCTTCTAAATCGATACGTAGTCCGTATTTTCTCTCTGATGATGGGATGTCAGACAAGATGAACAGTACGTAGGATTCAGGGACCATAACCGACTTTATATACTGAATTGCCAATTAACCTAATCCGGCCCATCATGAATTAGGTAATGGCCTGATATCTACACATAAAAGCCCATACATTTAATTAGATGCATTAAAACCCGATATATCAAATCCTTATTAGATCACTTTAATTGGGCTTAACCAAATTGATAGCCTTTTATTTAATACACAATAATTCACATATAAGCCCACACGATTGATTAAAATCCTTACAGAGTCATATCAAATGAAGGTTCACCTCTTCTATACTTAGCTGATTGATGCACAAGTGAAACAGATTGGAGGATAATAATGTATATGTAACAAATAATTCTTTTCTTTCTTTTTTTTACTTGGAAACTCCCAGCCGCTAACCGCCTGATGCGCATTGAGTAAACCTTCGAGCTGATACAATAACCAACAAATCATGCCAGGTCATAATTAATTCTCCTGTGTTGACATCCAGTAAAGATGTTCTATGGGGACAAAACATTAAGTGGAGGGTAGTCGCCGAATTTTTTCTTTACTATTGGAAGTGATGTCACAGGGAGGTACTAAATTTTTATCATATATATGCATGTCACTAGAAATCATATATGCATGCATATTTATGTCTATATATATATATATATATATACACAGAGACACCAAATTTCTCTATTGAAGTGATGTCAGAGGGAGGTACTGAATTTTTAACAAGGACAAGGTAATACAGAAGGAAGAGGAAATTGTGGGAAATGTTCCAATTGTTACATTTCACTTCACAAAAAGGGTAAAAATAATTGAAAGGTTTGCGTCCATTGTCATTTTTATTTAAGAAATGGACGAAATTAGCCTTAAAATTTTTTTGACTTCCAGCTAGATCCCGAAGTCTTTTCTTCTTTCACTCAATTCAATAATCCATTTGTTTCCTTCGCTACTTCATCTGATTTTTCAATCAATCATCAGGTTTTTATTTTAGAGGGAACAAAGGAATATATTCTTGGAGGTAAAGAAGTTGTTGAGAGAGTGAAGATATGGGTTTGAAAATTTAAAGTTGTCTAAATTTTATATTTAATAATCAGACTGTCATAGATATGTCTGAACAGTAATGAATTAACAGAGAATCTTTAAGATTAGTTTTAGCAGAATGTCAGATGAATCTTGCCGATGCAGATTCGAATGGATTGTAAAACGTAAATAGACAGTATTATGTATGCAGAATTATAAGAAGACAAGAACATAATAATTTGAACTTAACGTGGAAAAAACACTATTAGGGAAAATCCACGGCCCATACCCTGCGGACAAAAATCAATCACTATATAAGAAAAGAGTTGTACAGATCAATATAAATTACATGATAAATCTACGCATAAACTTATTAAACATTCAAGAAATAGATCACTCCCTGATCCTATGACATGTAATATGAGCTGGCGTCCCACCACTCTTCTGTAGTTTTCTTTGAATCTGCAACAATCTTCAGCAACACGAACTCCCAATCGATCTCGATCCAAACCTCCCGTTTGATCTTCAGGCTGAAGGACTTTTCTTCTCTCAGTGATTGATAATCTCCTCCCGGAGAACCGAAGTTATAATGATGTAGAAGCCGTGTATAATTAGCACCACCCGAAAATTGGCTTCGAAACTTCTTTAAGAAAATGTCCCATTTTCTTCAATTTAAAGGCAATTGGATTTCTTGTCCATCAAGAATCCTTGTTGCAATCAATTTTGATTTCCAGCAAGATAATCAAGAATAAGATAATTAGGAATAATAGTAGGATAATCATAAATCTTACCATAAGAGAAGATAAGGTAAGATATTCTCAATTGTTTATGGAATAAAAGATCTTACCAAATAAAGTGATAAACTTGACTTCCAAGAGTCAAGATACTCGGCCATATTAAGAAGGATCTTACTATATCTAAGGATAAGCTTGAATATACTCGGCCATATCAAGACATAGAACTTACCATATGTAAAGATAAACTTGAATGCCAATAAACAAGAAATTCAGCCATATCATAATTAAGAATAAATCATCAAGACTTGATTCTAATCATAAAAGATCAATATTTCTTGACTCAAATATATCACAAGATTTCGAGATCATGATCCTACAAGTTCAATATTTCTTGATTCATTATTATCTCTAAAAATAAAATGATTAGCACAAAAATAGGAGATATCTTATTATTATTATAAAGAAAGATAGTGCCTTAGATTTTGGCTCCAAAAAATCCATCCAAAAGTTCTCCAAATGATTTTCATTAAAAATTATGTTTGTGGTTTAAATGATGGTTTCTGGTGAAACTTAGTTGGTAGGGTAGTCCATAATGCTAGAAAGCTAAATGATGAAGACACTTACTACAATTTCATAGTTCTATTCTTAGTTATTCATCGGTCAAAACTTACTACTCACTGTTGAATTTTTGTACCAGGAACATAAGGACTTGACAAGAGAAGCTGTGAGGAAATCCCTTGTGCTTTGGAAAAATGATAAAATCACTAACCAACCATTGCTTCCCCTTCCAAAGAAACTGCCAAAGATATTAGTTGCTGAAAATTGGGTAACCAATGTGAAGGCTGGACAATAGAATGGCAAGGTCTTCAGGGCAATGACCTTACAATTGGTATGACTTATATCCTAATAAAAAAATTTACAAAAAGGATTTCCGATTAAGAGATGCAATATGTAATTGTTGTTTCTTTTATCTTCTGATTAATATGGTTTGCTAGGAGTATTGTCTGTATGTTGTAAATAATTGGTTTATTAGGCATTTCTTTACACATTGAGGGCACAAGCACCATGTTCACTTCTGTGTTGAATTATGTTACCCTGTGGTTGCTTGGTGAAGAAGCGAAAGATAGAAATGGCGTAGCGGAGAAAGGATAGAAATGGATTCTGGATCATGGTGGTTCCACTGCAATTAATTTGTAATATAAGCAAAAATATATATTCATGTGATCATTTTTTTTTTTTTTTGATACAATCTTTTCGTCTATACAATCAACAATAGTGTTTAATTATATCCAATTTATGAATTTGATAAAATTTTCATGTAAAAGTTAGGAAGTATGATTGATAAAGGTTATGCTATTGTGTTTGTACTTTGTAAGATCTATAAAAATTTACATGGGATTACAATATTAAAAAGTTTTAATCTATGAAGAAGCTATTCATTGGGAGTTGGTATAAATTGATCTTTAGATTATTCTTGAAGTTATTTTTAACTTCAGCTTTGCTGTAATATTGGACCAATAGATAATTATTGATTCAAAAATCAATAATTGTAACATGTGAGCATTTATAGGTCATTTGCTAACAAATCAAGATTCTGAGTTTATCAAGAATATGTTTTTCTACTTTTCCAATTTTTTTTTGGTTTTTATTTAGCGTAAATCTATTAATAAGTGATTAATTTGTATCAAGGTTGATTTGTTAACCTTAACAATCAAATGGCAGAATATTTGCACACTTCCCCAAATTTAGTTGATTTTATGCGGTTTTTTTAGAGCGAATATATGCTTATATTTTGATGTTGAGTAGTGTGAAGATTGATTTCTCTGAACATTAATGTTGCACTTGTGGAATTATTGTGCAAAGTGTGGCTTTTATTTGTTTACTTTAGTTTTTCTAAATCTTTAAATTATCTATTTAGTAAGTGTTTAATTTGTGTCAAGATTGGTTTTTGTTAACATTAGGAACAAAATAGTGAACATATTTGTACTCTCCCCAAAATTTAGTTGATTTTATGTGGTTTTTTAGAGTGAATATGCTTGTATTTTGATGTTCAATAATGTCAATAATGATTTTAATATTGTTAAATATTTTCCTTCAATTCCTGTAGTTAATGTTTGCTTTCATTTGCAGCTTTTGTGTTGATCCAAGTATCAGTATAGTGGTGTAACAAATTTTTGTTTAAATATTTTCTACTTTTCTCTGAGTTATGCTTAATCTTTTATTATCATCTTGGTTTACTATTTTAGTTTGAAAAGTATGACTTCTTACTCTCAATTATTGTGTAGAAATTATGAAATTTTCATCATTTGTTTTGATGAGTGACATCTTGAATTATGCAGGGATATCATATGCAAACCAGTTGTGAATTTCTCTCAATTCGTCCTGCATTTCACAATTTTTAACTTCTTCTAGCTAAAATGCAGATAGATGCCCTCCACTTACTGTTGGCTGCCATGGTTTTTTCTTCAAATGGGAAGTGTGTGAGAACAATTGTGAACTACAGATTTGTGAAAGGTTAGTGACTACTGCCTATTTTACTTTATTGATTTTGACATTTTTTAGTTATGCTTTATGATTATTAAAATTTGAATGCTGAATCTGAACGTCAGTTTTGTGATTAAGTGATATTGTATTGTCTTGATTTTTGCTTTTTGTGATTTTTTATTTCTTCCCTGACCCCTAATCCCCACTCCCCATTTATGATTCTTGAACTTTTTGAGGTTGAGAAGAGAACTGAGAATGTCTAAATGTCAAGATGTGAATTACTAGAATATGTGATTTGCCATTTTTTAGCTGAGAAAAAACTAAGAATGTGATTTGTTTGTAATTTTGAAATGTGATTTAGAATGAAATGGAAGGTTTGGTGTATTTTTTCAAATTTAAAATTTACATTTGTTCTGTGTGCACATATGGTTGAAAAATCATTCAATTTTGCAGGTTTTTTTCTTTAAGCAATATTGTCAAATGGCAGTGCAATCCATAAATCAAGGGGTGCATTTTTTTCTATTTTGAGCTCTTTTCCTGTTTTATGTATGTTTTTTTTTTCTATTTTGAGGTAACTCTTCTACTTTTGCGTAAATTCTTTTTTCTTTGTTTTCTATGTTGTTTATTGAACTAATTCTTTTTTTTCTGGGTTTGTTCGTTTGTTCTATGTTTAATGAATTTATTTTTGTTAATGTAATCTATTTGGAGGTTAGTTTCACCAAATCCCAAATTGAAATATGGGTTGATTTGTAATGTTTTTTTTTTCTGTTATTTCAAACTCTGAGAGGGTTTTTATGAATTGATGTTTGTATCAGATGAGCAGTTTTTGTTCCAAAATTTTCTTCATTATATATATATATATATATATATATATATATATATATATATATATATATATATATATATATATATATATTGGGTTTAGTGGATGTACTCTTTATTTATACTGGTATTTTCGATCAAGTTTCTTTCAAGTTGGTTAGATTTCAATGAAGACTGACAAGGATTTTATGTGGTG
This sequence comes from Ligustrum vulgare, assembly GCA_963555705.1. Classification (NCBI taxonomy): domain Eukaryota; kingdom Viridiplantae; phylum Streptophyta; class Magnoliopsida; order Lamiales; family Oleaceae; genus Ligustrum; species Ligustrum vulgare. The sequence goes on along the minus strand of OY743182.1, from coordinate 2,634,324 downwards.
GTGTTTTTTCTTGGGTGGAAAGAGACTTTTGATTATTAGTACTTTCATAATGCACTTTGGAAGCTACATACTTCTAAATGTTCTTATGCCTAACTTTTTCATACCAACAACACTCAACAGGGTCTAAAAGTTGCTGCCACTCAATAATTGGGTCATAGAAGTGTGGTGCAATTAGTTGGCCCAATGTATGGATTCTCCTTTGCCTAAAAAGTTACTTCATGGTTTTATTTTGATATATTTTTCTCTAATTTAAATTTTTTCCCTTGAATTCATCCCTCAATACTTCCCCTTTCCTTCCATGACTCTGAGGATCTTCTGGCTTTGAAAGTGGAGTAGTTATCAAGTGTTGAGGATTGAAGTGTCATCTGTGTTTTTTTGCCTAATTTTGTAGTTGTGGTTTGACTTTTATTTGCAATTTTTTTCATTTTCCGACCAGAACTACAGTTGTTCGCGCAAGGAATGGATTCATCGGTGTCACTGGAGGTATGGGTCAGATACGTTTGTGGTTGTGCTGCTAATGTTATTCTGATGTTTACATGTTAATGTGATTGCGGGAGATTTTGGTGTACATATATGGTATAATTAAGTGTGCATTGGCAGGGGGAAATATGACTTCTCTTCCAGCTTTAGATGCTAAGAGGTATTCCCTTGATTAATTTCTTATATACACATTTCAAATGTATAACTATACCTTGATCGAGCATGTGTTACGCATTTAGTTGGGAAAATTAGTCCCAAATATTTATGCAGATTCTTACCAACTTGAGACAACAGTAAAGGTGTCCATTTCATCTTGTGGAGCTGATTATTAGTTTTCACCTACGTTTAGTTTTATAGGTTGAAAGATGGGGGTAAACTAAGATGTGAACTGAGTTGGATATAGTCTTATAGTCTTTTTTATCTATGATTTTGAAACTAAATTCTTTATTTTTTTTCCAACAAGAAACTATATGTAGAATAACATACTGCCTTTTTCTCAGGTGAAGTGATCTTGGTTGATCCATAGACATAGCAACATTTGGATGACAAACTGAGATAAAACTAAATAGACAAAGAATATCAGATTAATTCATGAGTAGGTTCTCACAAGGATTCCAATGTTTTGGAGGTAATGCTTAATTCAAATTTATACGCAATGTCAATATGGTTTATCTACTGCATTTTGTGATTGGCACCAAGACTAATGTTGTGTTGTTGATTTTTGTAGGGTGAAACAAGTAAGGGAAATGACATGGGAAAGAAGTTGAAAAAGAATGTGGAGATCATGATCAAGGCAATCCCAGTAGTAGCTAACGTAGTTCTAGCAGTTCCAGTAGTGTTTCATCATCTTCCAGTGGTATTAATTCTTGCATTTCTGAAATGTGTAGAGGATTTGTTGTTTGGAATTGAGATATTGGAAGGGCCCTATAATAATGCTCATTATCCATAGCTTCCTTCTCTTTACAAGTTCTGATTCAGGGAGTTCCTCCAGTAGTGACTCTGATGCAGAAGATGTACAATCCTGACATCTCTGTTAAGACAATTGCAAAGATTGGACTTTAACTTATTTAAAGATGGTACTTTTCCTTAGAATGGGTTGATACATTAGGATAGTGATAATTGAGGTAAGCATATTTTAATTTTCAATCTGTAAGTGTTGTGCTTATAGAGGAGATGAACTGACATTTTCATCCCACCTTTTGCAGAGTATTGCAAAGATGCCAATATGTGAGAGCTGAATTCTTGGAACTCTTTGATTATGACGAAATCAGACAGAGGGCCAAGTAGAGGGAAAACCAATTGGTAAACACTGTTTCTTATCAGTTTTATTGAAATATTCTTCTTTAATTCACCTGGTACTAAGTGCTAACTATATTTTGTTGAAATGAACCTAATTTTGTCCTATGGAAGTTGTACAATATTCAATATAACCGCTGCCAGGATTTGTAAATTGATGTCTGTAATATTTTTACCTGTGCTTCCATCTCTTTTGCTTTTTATTGAGAGTTTAATTTTTTTTTTTCCAGTTGGGATTTACAGAGATGGAGACTTTCTGTTCATATTTGAATCTGTCAATGAGGGACACCCCGCTAAGCTTTGTGATCGAATCTCTGATGCAGTGCTCTATGGGATCCCCAAGCAAGATGGATTCAGGACCATTTGACGAGTTCTTGAGAATGATGGTCCTTCAGCAGTATCACAGGCTTGCAGTATCGCGTCATGGGTTTCACCAACCACTTGCTTACATGAAACACATCAACTTCTTGGATGAAAATTAGATGTAAATTGTAAGGGAATTACCCCTTCTTTTACTTGACAAGAAAGTTTACTTCTTGATGGCTACTGTTGTTTTGTGATTCTGTGTAGGCTTTCCTCATTTATGAAAATGAGAGGATTGGAGCTGTGTAGACTTCCCTCATTTCTGCACCAAAGTTTTCTTTTCCTTTCTTTTCCATTGCATTTTTTTTTTTTGATCTCTTATCAATTTTAATGGAGTTCATAGTAGAAAAAGATGCATTTTGATCTCTTGCCAAAAAAGATGAGTTCTAGATATGTTGGTTGAAAACTGGAATATTCAGAACTTTTTGTTTAGGTAGGTGTCTTGGAGTTTGAAGAAGAGGGCAGCAGCAAGTAGGGGTGGGCGTGGGTTGGGTTGGGTCGGTTTTTTGCCCAACCCGAACCCAACCCACTAAGGTCGGGTTGATAAAAAATCAACTCAACCCAACCCAATTACGAATTCAAACCCAACCCACCAAATTTCGGTCGGGTTGGTCGGTTTGGGCTTTGGCCCAATTAGTAAAAAATTTGAAAAAAAAAAAAAAAAACTCATAAATCTATCTTTAATTCAAATCAATTATGTACACTACAATAACCAAAAATACAATAAATTGAACACTTGCTAATAAAATTAAAATATGTTCAATCAATATTTAAATAAGTCAAGTTTCATTACTTAAAAAAAAAAAAAAAAAAACGTCTTTTTTTTTTGGGTTGGGTCGGGTTATTCACCCAACCCGCAACCCGACCCAACCCGAAAAAAAAAAAAAAAAACCCGAACCCAACCCAATTCTCATGAAAAACCGACCCAAACCGATCGGGTTGGGTCGGTTTGGGCGAGTTCGACGGGTTGGGTCGGTTTTTGCCCACCCCTAGCAGCAAGGTCAATGGTAGCATTGAACTATTTATTATTATTTTTATTTTGTATTTTTATTTTGAAGAGTTGTTCAGGTATTTTTACAATCGATTGTGGACTTACCAGATAATTGTGGCACTAAGATTGAAGTTTTTTTTTTTTTCCCGAAAAGATTTATGTCGCTAATGCAATAATAGTATTGAACTATACAAATACCTTGATCCAATTATTCTATTCATGAAGTCATTTTGTATAAGACACTGAAAAGTTTCTGTTTTTTTTTAACAAGATGTTGAAATATTTCTGTTATAACATTATTTTTCTAACTTATATTAGCCCCATAATTCAAGTCTTTGGCCACGACTTTACTTTCCATTGAAGGATTCACTTTTAGCTGTTGTATCAATTGTTTGTTATTAATGCATGAATTAAATATATTATGAAAATAAATAAATAATCATTGAAGTTTTACTTCCTAATATGTTAATTAAATAAATAAAGATATTTTTTTTTTAAAAAGAGAGAATTTTAAAAAGAAAAAACATATAAAGATCAGTATTTTTTAATTTTTGATTAGTTTTATACATATTGTATTTCTTATTTTGATTATTTTTTTAAAAGTTTTAAATTCAATAATATTTTGTATTAATATATTATTGTACAATAATATTATTTGATATAATTGTATAATTAACATATTTTTATAATTTTCGATCGGAATTACCATCACAATAGTAACTTTATGATTTTTTTTATTTTTATTTTTTTTTGAGAATGTGGTTTCATTTTCAATAGATAAATCCTTTATTTCATAAACAAATATGAATTCTAAAATTATGAAGCGGATTGGGATAATAAATATGTTGAGAATAAATTTAGAAGATTGTTGATTATATACTATTTATGTTATCGTCCTATGACTGTCCTGGTTAGTTATTATAATATAATATTTTTCTTGTATCTATTACCGTGCATCGCACGGGTGGTAGAACTAGTTATTTTTATCAAGAAATATTTGCATAATTTATTTAAACTTAATAAATTACTAAATACACGTATTTAATAATTAAATTAAGTTTTCTTAAGTTACACTTGTGGAAAAATAGGAAATGACAACAATATTAAGTTAACAGGGTTGATTTTTCATTATGTTTCATCTTGTTGTTTGATTATTTTTGGTGATTTCGAATATCTATGCAATTATGAGTTTTTAGGACAACAAATGTAAAAAATATATGGCGTTAACATGTCGAAATTGGAAATATTGGTGGTTCAATTTTGTGGTTGAATTTTGAATATGAAACGTAGAATTCTGAAGTAGCGAAGGGAATTTCAAATTGGGTATCATACATAATCCCTGATTTGATGTGAATGACGGTTTTTGCTAGTCAAATACAAATTTGAATAGTAATGTTACTCTACAACACTCGGTATTACACCGGGTGTCCTCCTCCTCATATGGGGGTGGGGTCGCTCATTATGAGAGTAGTCTCACACACACATGTGAGTGTGTGACACCTAGTGTGACAAAAATTGTTTGGTAAAGTAACATTATTCTACAAATTTTTATAGACTTTTGATGAGTTAACATTAACATATAAAATCTGGATTTTTTTTTTTTATGGAAATATATTGAGTTTACAAATTACAATGGAAAATTCGAGCTTGCTGCGCAAATATCAAGTTTGGTCGACTACTTAACTTCAACTGTTCATAAATTAAAATCTACAACTTTGAATTGCATTCCATTTTTTCATTGAACTTTAAATTTAATTATCTTTTCAATAGTGTATTATATGCTCAGTGAAAATCCATGTAACAAAAGGTCTACAATAATTTCCTGACATACTTCGTACGGAGGTTCTTATTTTACTTCATTTGATCCTTTTATGCCCAAACTTCCTTCTTTTTGCACCAATCATTTTTTTTTTTAAATTTGGGGTTTAACCTATAAATAAAAGCATTATTATATACATTATATTAAGTAAAAATATGCACGATCTGCAATAAGATTCTACAATTTGAAATTTTTATGAAATTCGAGATTTCATAACATTTGAAATTTTCAAAATTCCAAATTTGAAATATCTTATTGCAAATTCGAGATTTCATAACATTTGGGTCAATGGCGGTTGCATCTGCTAGGCATATTGTCGGAAATGTTTCTGCTTTTGTTGGTGAATGTTTGCCAATAAAAATGAGACTCCAATTTGCTATTGAAGAGAAGATTGAAATTGTGATCACAGTCCTGATATCATCTCAACTGTGGGAAAATATTATGGTTCAAACGGCTGAGCCAAGGATAAAGAAGTGGGCCTCGCAATTTCAAAAAAATAAATAAATAAAGAAATCAACTGTACAGGGTTGAATTAGTGGGCCCCGCATGTCGAAATATTTTGACGAAATCAGTACACATTTCCCTTTAATTCAGACCAGCTCCATTTCCCTTATTTCATACCAGCTCCACTTCCCTCTTTCACCTTCCTCCCGCCATCACTGACCGTCCATCCTCTTCTTCTCCCACCACATTTCCACTTCGCCCATCTTCACCCACCATTTATTCCACAGCTCAGTTCCTGTGAGGCGCCATTTTCAGCTTTCGACACCCTGCGGTGGTAAACCCGAACGCGATCAACAACCGGGTTCCAACGCGATCGGGGCTTAGAGCAAGATTAAGTTCCTGTACAGAGGTAATTTCTACTGAGTTGCTTAGATTTTTTTACCTAAGTTGGAGTTCTCATTGTGTATTTTGAGGTTGTCTAGGTATTTTACTACATAACTACTGACCTTCTCATTTTTGAAATCTGAAAAAAGACTGTAATTATTATGTAATTTTACTGCTAGTTATGTTATAAAAGATGTTTTAAGGTCGTTTTAATGTGTGAAACAATGGCAATTTGATTATGGTTTCGTGGTTTGCAGATAAGGAAAGGGAATTGGGAGAAGCAAAATATAAGATCAAGGCATTGGGGGTGGTCATAGCGCCTCCATGAAATAACTATTGAAGAGGTTCCATTATTTCCTATTTTCCTTGAAAAATTTTATTTTACGTGTCATGACATTTCATTGATTTTTATGTTATAAATGGTTAGTTTGTGTTTGTACAATGTTCTGTATGTAAGTGGGAATTCAGCATGGCTCACATAGATGGAAGGAATAATTACATTTTAAAATAAAAATATTGATTTTTGACGTGGAAGTGGGAATTCAGCAGGGCTGTCCAAAATGATTCCTATGTACTAAATATTTGCATTTGTGTTGAACATTTATTTAAATGCTATGATGGCTATATTTTGGCAGAGAGATATTTGTGGTTTGAATGTGTAAGAATGTCAACTAGTACGAATAGTGCAAAATCTTGTCCACGTTGCGACTCATACATGACGTCTTACACATCGCGCACAGAAAAGAATCCAAATCGACTTTTTTGGAAATGTCACGCCGTGAAGGTACAATTGGAACCTGATATCCAGTTTTGTCTTCCTTCGTATATATTAATGTATCCTTTCCTTTTTTTTATCATATATTAATGCATCCTTTCTTTCATGTACATAGGGAGGTGTCAAGTGTGATAGCTTCTATTGGGATGAAACTTGTAGCAACTTTGGGCCTTCAACAAGACAAATTCGAAGTGCTTGAAAGACAATTAACCGAGCTAAATGGAAACATGAAGATACTACTTGAAAGACAAGAGGCGATGACGGATAAAATTTCTTCCCTTCGGCCCGAAGTTAATGCAATGAGGCGATGTTGGTGTTGCTTTATGTAGTTGAGAAATTGGACTTTGAGAGCATGCGTTGTTTTGTAAAAGGATGGTTTATGTGAATTGGTAGACTGTGTAAGGTTTTAAATGCAACTGTATTTGTTAGATGAATTGTTCTATTGTATGTTAATGTACTTTGGATAGTAATGCAACAACTTTTTGTTTAAGTAGTTGGGTTTCTATGTCATAATCATAACTAGCAAGTTGCATGACCAAGGTTTTGTTTAAGCAGTGTTGATCAGGTTAGTCGAAACCTGAACTTAATCTCGGCTTGTTAATGTGTTGAGAATGCATTAAGTACAAAATATATAGAATAGAAGTTCAAATGTGCTCCAAAAAATATGATTAAGTACAAAATATATATCAGCTTATTCCAGTTTGGTTCAAAAACACAATACAAAAAAAATATCCTACTGGTGCTCCAAAATCCATCACCTTCTAGTGCAATTCACTTCTACCAAGATCATAGCTGGTACAAAAACTTGTATATGTTCCTTCTTCGCCTCCAATATCTGGTGTAACCTCAAGAGCTTCTTCAAGTATAGATGGCTCTTGCAAGACATTCACACTGGAAAAATAGAAAATAGTTAGCAACTACATAAATAGGAAAAAAAATAAAATATGACTTTATACATACCTGTTTTGTAGTCGTTGTGCACATCTTCTCCTGTCGTGTCCCTTCCTATCACAAATCCCACATTGTCTACCTGAGGAGCGCAATGCAATCTCTTTCGACCCTTTAATACATTTTCCATACCCTTTTGCCCTTACTGGGTTTGGATCACCAACATGTACTGATACATTGGAATTTCTCGTTGAAGACTTCGTTAACCTAACAGGGGATCCATCTTCAAATTGTTGTAAACGAGAATGCAAAATTTCAAACTCACTAAGGAGGAAAGCAGTGAGAGAATTTGTGAGAGATGCCTGATCCACTAACAAGGCAGCCTTCTTAGATAAAACTCCATGTCTTGCCATGAGTGATTAAGAGTTCCCATCTTCGTCTGATAATCTAGATTGATCATCAAACAAACTTCCGTCTTTGGCATTTTTTGTCCACCGTCGTAGAATGTATTTCTCATCCAATAACAACACTTGTTTCTTTTTCCAGAAGCATAACATATGCCGACAAGGGCAGCCTTCGAATTCAAACATCCGACAAGAGCAAGCTACGAAGTCCCTTCGAATATAATAAGTTAACTCTCGATGTCGAGCATTGGTTGTAGCCTCCTCAAAACGGGACACATAGTACACTTTAACATCATCAAGATCTACATGACTTACTTTCTTGGAACAGATGTATGAATGACTCTCTTCGATTTCCTTTTGAAATTGGAGAAATATTTTTTTGGTATAGATTTGCACCATCTGACGCTCCATCAAACAGTTTGAATTAAGCCTCGGCTTCTCGCTAATATCAATGTGGTAATCAGATAGCTCTTCGTCACGTTGATGAGCAAGTGCACGATTGAAACGTCCAAGAAATCCAAGTAAAGAGCAATTTATGTTCACAAACTTATTAAGGAAGGAGTGACTGCTTTCCGATCTCTGGCTACTGGACATCCCTGCACTGAATACATGTTTCACACATGTCGGCACCCATCGACTACGTATTTGGTACATTGAATGTAGCCAGTCATTAGTACCCAAATTTGTGGTTGCCATGATATCATTCCACCAATGTTCAAACTCCTCAGTGACTCAGATTGTTTAACTATATTAACAAGTCTATGGTACTAATCATTGTGGAACATAACATTAATTTTCTCGGCAAACTTGTTCAAGATATGCCATAAACAATACCTATGCATCGTGGAAGGAAAGACCACCGAAATAGCCTTTGAAATGGCTGCATCTTGATCTGTAATTATCACACCCAATGTCCTATTGTTTGGCATTGCTTCAACGAACTTCGACATCAACCAAACAAATGATTCAGTGGTTTCATCGCTTAACAATCCACATCCAAATGTAACAGTTTGGCGGTGGTTGTTCACTCCAACGAAAGGTGAAAGAATCATAGCATACTCATTCATGTTGTACGTCGTGTCAAACACTACGCAGTCACCAAAATAAGCATAAGATCTTCGGGACTCACTATCGGCCCAGAAACATCTAACAATCTTGTTCTCTGAATCAGTCACAAAGGCATAGAAGAAATTATGATCTTTTTCTTTCTTGAATGCGAACTGCTCAATAAGTGCTTCTGCATCGTGCCCCCTCGGCCCTTCACGTAATTTTGCTGCATAGTTCCTTAAATCTCTCTCCCTACATCCAATAGATGATGGCTCTCCTGCATCTATTTCCATAATTCGCATTTGTTGACAAGTAGGTATATTTGCTTCTGTGAACTGTTGTGTCAATGCCTTCTTGGTAGCTGAGACATTCCTGTGAGACCTCAAGAAGTGTACTCTGCTAGGAGTTGTAAGGCCGTGATTATGTTCTTCAATGAATTGCTTCACTACCCAAGACTCCCCGGTCTGTTGTTTCACCACTGTCAATCTAGCATTGCAACCTACGCGTGTCTGTCCACGATTTCTTTCCCCTTTACGTGGAACTGCGTTTTTCTGCTTTATTTGATAAGTATCATTTGTTTTGCCTTCCTTATAACAAACAAACTGTCTCCAATAAGTTTCACCACTACCCTTGTGCTTCTTACAGTTTTGTTTTCATGTACTAAAGCCCCCCTCACGTGTATATGCATTGTAAAAGTGGAAGGCATCCTCGTGCGAATTAAATTCTTGTCCTGTTCTCGGAATACAATTGACAGGAACTTGAGGGACGAACATATTCTCAGCCATTTCTGATTCCATCCCTACGTAAATAACGGATAGCACGATCATAAATATGCTATTATCATATCAACTTATAGAGCAAACAAGTTTGGGAATGTAACTAGGTAATATTAATTCCAACAAACAGTGGACCATTATAAGAACATGTTACATTTTTAATCAAAACCCATAGAACAATTAATTATAACTTACCAAACTATAATCCTCTAGAAATCAAAATTACGTAAAATGCATAAAATGAGAAGGTCAGTAGTTATGTAGTAAAATACCTAGACAACCTCAAAATACACAATGAGAACTCCAACTTAGGTAAAAAAATCTAAGCAACTCAGTAGAAATTACCTCTGTACAGGAACTTAATCTTGCTCTAAGCCCCGATCGCGTTGGAACCCGGTTGTTGATCGAGTTCGGGTTTACCACCGTAGGGTGTCGAAAGTTGAAATTGGCGCCTAACAGGAACTGAGCTGTAGAATAAATGGTGGGTGAAGATGGGCGAAGTGGAAATGTGGTGGGAGAAGAAGAGGATGGACAGTCGGTTGAAGTGGAAGATGGCGGGAGGAAGGTGAAAGAGGGAAGTGGAGCTGGTCTGAATTAAAGGGAAATGTGTACTGATTTCGTCAAAATATTTGGACATGCGGGGCCCACTAATTCAACCCTGTATAGTTGATTTCTTTATTTTTTATTTTTGAAATTGGGGGGCCCACTTCTTTGTCCAACTCAGACGTTTGAACCATAATATTTTCCCACAGTTGGGAAGATATCAGGACTGTTGAAACATATTGCATGAATCCAGCAAAGGCTATTAGCCATCCCCTCCTCTCAGGGAGCTATTGGTCTGGGAGTTAAAAATTTGATGTTAAAATCTCAATCTGTCATATGTACATCCATTCCTAGGGAAGCTAAGGCTGCTAAGCTCATTGCTTGGCAAAATTTGTTTTTGCTACGAGGTCTTCTTTTGTTTGGAAACATCATCCCCCAAAGTTCATTATAAACATACTTAATGTTGATAGGAGTAATTAATGATATGATCTTTTTTCGTTAAAAAAAAATTGATATTTTTAACAAAACTCGATATTCAAACTACAATTCTATGTTTGAGTTCACATGTAAATAATTTGTCATTAGATTGTCTAAAAGAAGTTTAGAGATTTCCATTTCGATTTTAAAGGAATAAATTACATCTAGCATTTTTTTATAATTAGTATAATCCATTGATTAATAGGATATATCACTTACAATGTTTCTTTGGAAAGTTATTGTTATGAAATAACAAACCCAGAAAATACAAATGCACTACCAAAACTATAGATTACTCAAACCTTTACACGAAGAACATCAGAAAAATTTGTTTGAACAAATAATAAATAAAAACCACAAAGTTCAAACGAGTTACAAAAACTCAGCAGCAGACTCACTGCTTGAAATTATACAAACCCCTAATGAACTAATCTCAAGGCTTCTCTCAAACCATTAAAACACAAAGTTGGGATTTTCAAAAGGAAATGAAGAACCATCAAAAGAAAAACACGAAGAAGAGACGAAGAAGGTTCTGGAGAGAAGAAGAGATGGAGTGTTCTGAACCACACCCTAACCCTAACTAGTTAAAGATCTTTTAAAGCGCAGTTCAATGGTCTGGAGCGTGCAACTGACCTTCCAACGGCCAGTAACTGATTTCAATTTCTTTTGGCCTTTGGACCTCTAAAAATTACTCTTATCCCTACTTTTAATACTTTTAAAGAACCAATTTCAAATATAAGTTGAAACCTATATAAATTCAAATCTCAGTTATAATTAAAACTTTTATTTTTATTACTAATTAAATAAATTAGAATAATCTAAAATTGAATCAATTATTCAACCAAATCTCAATCATACATAACTTTAAACCCCAATTCCATTATACGCTCGCTCCCTCGCTCTCTCTCGGCAGAACCCTCACCCTCACCCCACAGCACAACCTCTCTCGGCGACACCCTCACCCTCACCCACGACCACAACCTCTCTCGGCGACGGCCTCACCCAAGGCCACAAAATTTCTGAATCGGAAATTCCAAGCGAGGTTAGGGACTCTACTAATCTCAGCAAAAATTTTATTGATGATGCTGAAAGGGAGAAATTGGGAGTTTTCTTCAAAAATCAGTCGGCGTTGAAGAATACGGGCATGAATATTGTGAAAGAACTGATACAAAAACGCCGACCAAGAATAAGAAAAACAAGAAAAGGGCGAGATGAGCAATTTCAGCATCCTAGAATTTACCCGCTTTTTCAGGCACCACCTCCGCCTTCTTCCACCCACGGCCACACTCCATGCTTCCGGAGATGACGCCGTCGCTAGATCTAGCAGCGACTATTTGAAGGTAACCGCATTGATTATGTCCATTCTCTATCAATTTGACAGCGGCTATTTGAAGGTAATCTAGATCTAGCAGCGACGGTGATGTTGTGGTGCCACTGTGTCAATTTGATGATATTTTGCATGTAAGTGGTGGTGCTGTTAGAAATTTTGTGTTCTTATTATGTGACTCATATAACGTATCCTAGTTTAATTAGGTAAATTGCTGAATTAATGGAAACCTGGTTTAATTAGAAGTATTTCCTATTAATACTACAATTTTGATGGACGGTTGAGATTAAAAGACAATAGAAAATTCGGCTACTCTCTTTACCTATATAACTGAACTCAAATTCCATCGTTGTGGTTCAACTTATGAAATACAACTAAACGCTTAGGTTAAGAGAGAGAAGGCGAATTTCAGATCAATATTTCTTAGAGATCGTATTAAAAGCTGTGACAGGATCTCATATATTTTCGCGTTATTACTATGGATTCTGATATGTATTATAATTTACAGTAATTAATTTTATGGTTAAGATCCTAAATAAAATCATATTTAAATTTATATGTTTAATATCAAGATTCTAGTTTACATGTGGTATCAGAGCAAGGTTTGAGTGTAATAATTAGTTCTATGAATGAATAAATCAGACAATCATCACGTTGAATTATCATATGATTCATACGAATACATGAAGAGATTTATTCGGGCCGTGTATGCGTATATTTTTGAATCTGATTATGAGATACATGTATGGCTATATATATATATATAACTAAAATTTGGTATATATGTGAAACTGTATGTATATGGATTCAGAAATTTCAGTTTGTGATCACATAGTTTCTATCGATTTTTCCATTCCATTCAACTACTGTGTATCGATTTTTTTTCATTTTAGTTTGGATTATGGACGAAATCTGGTATGGATGAATTCGGATTGACATTATGGCCGGTTGGATGGGTTATTTCGAATCGGTATTTGAATCTGATTTGGGGTTGTTGAATGATGATATTGAGTTGAAATCGTCGTCGGGGCAAGGGCGCGTAGAGCTGGTTGATGCAGCGAGCGACGTTGTACGCGAAGGATTCCAGCGTCGCTGCGCGCGACGCTGTGCTTCTGAATTACAGTGCCGGGAATGGCGCTGCAGGCGGAGCAACGCCTGTTGTGGCGTCACCATCTCTGGGTTCAAGAGTGGCGGCGACGGCTATAGCTGCTGCGTTTTTGGACCCAGGGGCGTCAGTTGGAAATTTGAAGTGCTGAGGGCTAGTTTGCAATTTACGAAAATTTGGTTTATTTAACATTCGGTCCCCTTAGTTTGTTTTAAATAATGTTTAAATCCTAAAGTTATAAAACCTTTAAGTTAGCCCTTTAGACTTCTGTATTTATAACATCAGCCCCTGCAGTTATGTAATCATTTGAGTTGGGCCTTTTAAAGTTCTAGATTTTCTAATTTAGTCCCTAAACTTTGAAATTATAATAAATTGACCACTAAAGTTTGGGAAAAATTGCAATTTAATCCTTAATGTTTAAAATATTTCATAATTGGTCAATCAAGTTTAATCAAATTGCAATTTAACCCTCCAACTTAATAATTATTTAATCCTTAAGGTTTGAAAATCTTAGTCCATGTTCTCTTTGCTGTTTTGAAGTCGTTTTCTGTTTTTATTTTCGAAAACGCTAAAAACGCGTTCTCTTTACCATTTTCGAAAACGCATTTTGAAAAAAAAAAAAAAAAAAATTGTATACAAAACACAAAATGCCCAAAACCTTGTTTTGGGCGTTTTGTGTGTATTTCGACAAAAAAATGTCCACGCGTTTTGAGATTTTTTTTTTTTTAAAGAATTATCTTAACTTAGAACTAAGTTTAATATAAATTTTTTATTTTTTTATTACTTTTTTTAGAATTATCCTAACTTAGAACTAAGCCTAAATAATTTTTTTTTTTTTTTTTTTTTTTTTTTTTTTTTTTGAGAATTATCCTAACTTGGAACTAAGTTTAAATAAAGTTTCATTGAATTCAATATCAACATTATAAAAAAAAATTAAGTGAGAATTCTTGTTATTATATTTTAAAAAATGTACTGATAAATGGACTATGATGGTTTTGAAAGAACTTGCATTTTCTGAATTTTAATAGAAATATAACTTTTTCAAATCTCGAATCTGACCAAACTGTGTTAATATAGACTCTTAATGCTCACATTAGTGTGTTGCATGTAACCACGTTTTCAGTGTATTGTGAAAGGAAAATTGAGTTTGAATTAGTAGTATTCTGCAAGCAAATTAATTAAAAATAGTTTAAGTAGTATTCTGCAAAATTTCAAACAGAACGTGTATTCCAGCTTTTCATTTTCAAAAACAATTTTCAGAAATGACAAACCAAACGCGTTTTCAGCAAATTTGAAAACAGGAAATACAAAACATTTTCGAAAATGAAAATACAAAATAAAATACAAACAGAACGCCACCTTATTGTTTTGGCAAATATTATTATTTTACCAATATTAATGATATATTGTATGCTTCTATTAAGTTACGTATACGATTTGAACTGCAATATACATATTATACTGAATTGATAATACCACAGTGGTTTCAGTTTAGTACATGTATTGTTATCCTCTGTGACATTCATATTATTGGTTAGCGTTCACCACAGTGGACTCTTATTATGTTGATGAATGTTAGACTAAGTAATATCACTGTTAGTTTATTTACTTATGTTATGCGTTACCCACAAGTATAGCATTCATTAATAGTAGAATAAACGTTACATGGTTGATTTCAATTAAGCAAGTATAGGATATCCACAGATACCATACTTGTTTGATTGTTAGTTTTGACAACTCACTTATGAATAAATCTTAGTCATATATGTTTAGTGTGTTTATAACTCAAAGATTAAATATAGTGAGCTTGTTTCTATAATGCAATTCCACATCCAGCTCAACTTAATACATATATCAACTTCGTTCTTGAACTAGATGAAACTAACTACTCAAAGTGGAAGGAGCATGTTGAGTTCAGTTTGGGAGTTTTTGATATTGATTTGGCTCTTACTGTGGATGTAATGCCGCATTTCGATTTACATGCTTTCTTGATTTTCACGTAAAGTTTATATTAATATCATTATAAATGATTTAACTAATATTATGATTATTATGGTTTTATTTGAATACTTGCAGTGGAAGGGCTTGGATGCTGTCACGATCAATGTGTCAATTAAAATGTTGATATATTGTTTATGTACAATTCTATGTCTAATTGTTTGTTTTATTTGTCAAACTTGTTGATTTCTACTGGTATTAGGTGGTGAGCGACTTAGATTTCATAAATTAAAGGTGGAAAAAGTTTGGTAACACTTTCGAAATTTTATTTGAGGGTCGTGGACTTAAATTACCAATTTATGAGAGTTGAGAGACTAAATTGCAAATTTCCAAATTTTAAACATTTAAACCTAACCTAATTTCTCAAACAATCATCCCTCTCTCTAGCTCACGCCCCTCACTCTCTCGCTCTGCCTCAGTCTCCCGCTCGCCTCCGTCTCACTCTCTCGCCTCTCACTCATAAGCCGCCACTCCCGCCTCTCCTTCACGCCGGCATTTCGACCCAGTCACCGGCCACCACCAGTAAGGCACCTTCCCCTTTACTTTCTGCGCACACACTGACTCGAGCGCACCACACTCACACACAGCACACGACACACACACGCACGAACACACACTTGAACATAGAGATGTTATTGCATATATGTATGTAACACCCCAAGTTCAAAATCTTAAACCTAGGCGTGTTAACTTTTCTTTACTTAAGTGCGGAAAAGAAATCATTTAAAACCTCAACGTAGTAATTTTTTTATTATGAAATTCTTACAAAATTTCGGCAGAGTCTCCTCTATAAATTGGACTTAACCAACCTGTAGAGGGACATCAAAACTATTTTACAACATAAAACTCAACTCAAATAAAAATCCAATATTCAACATACAACCCCAATTCTACTTCAAACTCCAACATCACTACACTATTTCAAATCCAATCCCCAAACTCCTCAACACAACATTTTGTATCAACAAACTTCAATTAAATGCAATAGGTGATAATATAACCAATATTAGAAATTCCATAACTAATTTAAAACTAATCTCAACCAAACAATTATCAACATAAAATGAATGAATTAAGAAATAATTAATCATAAACTTCATTAACTTCAAATTTAACTTTATTTTTTAAAAAACTTGAAGCAGTGTAGCCTGAGTCTGTCACCAAATGCTCTCCTCGGATCACCTAACTTTCATCACCTGAAATGTTGGGGAGGGATTGGGGTGAGCTAAAGCTCAGTAAGTAAACTTTATGCATGAAATGCATGCTTATGACATGAATGCTTTAAAAATTCCATATATGTATCCCCTTTTGACTTTACTTTCCAGAACATTCAAACTTTCACTTAACATTTCAAAACTTTCACTTCATTTCCATCGTGAGCTCACTTGGTGTATCTTCTAGTCAATCAGATAACAGTGGACAATTTCTTATTTGGAACCAGATTAACATTCACATTTCCACCGCAACGCGGTTTAACATTCACTTTCCCACCGCAAAGCGGTTTAACAGTCCACCGTAAAACGGTTGAACATTCTGTCGCAAATCGACTTAATTCGGGTACGCCGGTCCCCCGCGCCCCATTTCCCACTCGCATTTTTCACGAACTAGAAGTACACCCATTCTTTCTTGAAAAACTTGGGATACATAAATTTTGACCAAAAATTTCACTTTGACACATTCCTTTCATTAAAACATTTGACTTCCCCATTTCGATGCCAATGCATGCTTAATGATGCAATGACATGATAACGTGCATGCTTGAACATTTCCTTAAATACACATAATTGCATATGGTAGACCAAAAGCATTAAAATTCCGTAATTAACATGAATATCAAATAAGCACATTAATTCCACATTAGCATTCAACTTTGATAAAAGTAGGGGGAAGTTTACTTACTTGCAGTCCTTAGTAATTTACCGTTTCTGAATTTGCAAGTGGAGGAGCATCGGCTGCCCGTGACGTCAATGTACCAAAATCCTAGTTGTACCCATTTATTTAATAAAATATACTTTTAGTTCAAAAATCACATTTTAAACTCTAAGCAATGTTGAAACTTTCATGTGACTTATAATTCAAATCAATTGGAATCTTAAACTACGTCAAACACAGATCATACTTCATTCGAAATAAGAGATTAACTCAAATGCCAAAATTGAAATCTAACTAATCAAATTACACAAAGGTTAAAGTTATGGAATCTTCATCACAACTTGAATTTCACAAAGACAATTTCAAATTAGCATGCTAACTATTCGAAATCTGTAAATTCTCAAAAATGATAGTAAACCTTTCAATTGAATTAACAAATTCATAATTTTGGAAATTTGAAATTATTCCATATAAATTAATAAATCAAAAAATAAGAACTATAATTAAAAATGTACACTAAAAATTCAATTTATACAATCTTATTATTTGAAATCCCAAATTTAAAAATTTCTATTTAAAACAACCATAAGCCAATAGAAAGTCAATTAAATACCCTCATTATTTGAAATTCTAAATTAGTACACATTACATAAATTTTGCTCCAAATTTTGAAATTATAAAGATAACATCAAATTAACTAGCCGAAAATCAAATTTTCATTTAAACTAATTAAGACTAAATTTCCTAAATCTGAAAATACATTACAATTCCAATTCAGCTAGAAATTTAACTAATCTAATCAATTCTATGAACTCATAAATCTGAAAAGTACACACACACACACACACATACATAAATATACATTACCCATATCTCAAATTTCACCTTTACAGATTAACAATTAGGTTCAAACAGTAAGTTAACACAATTATAAATCATAAATTCTAAAAAACTTCAAATACGAAATATATAAATATGTATGTATAAATATATACACACACATATAAACGTTACCCCCAATCTGAATTTTAGCATTTTAAAAATTTGAAATTTACCTATCACCCAATGTAGAAATCACATATATGTATAATATATAGATACACACACATCATTATATACATGTTTTCGAGTGTGTGTGTGTGTGTGTGTGTGTTGTGTGCAGTCCACGGGTGCGTTGTGTTTCGTGAGTTTGGGTAAGCGATCGAGGGAAGGAGTGTGCTACCGTGTTAGGTTGGTGACCGACGGTCGGCGACGGAGGGGTTGGTGGTGCAGGTGACGTTGCCGGCGAGAGGCTAAGTAAGGTTGCGGTTTGGGTGAGAGGCGAGAGAGAGAGAGATACCGAGACAGAGAGTGAGATCGCGAGAGAGCGGAGAGTGAGCGTGAGAGACCGTGAGTGAGATGTTAAAGGTAGGGTTAGGTATAAACTTTTGAAATTTGCAAATCAGTCCTTCGACTCTCATAAATAGGTAATTTAAGTCCACGTCCCTCAAATAAAATTCAAAGTGCCACTAAACTTTCCTCAATTCCCATTTAACACAATTTAGGCTACTTTCAACTTAATTAAACAGAAAATAACAAGATTATTAAATAACGTTAATAATCACACATAAAATTGCACATAGACAATTTATGAACTTTCTATTTGGCACATTTATCAAGACGGCGTCCAAGTCCTTCCACTGCAAATATTCAAATAAAACCATAATAATCATAATATTAGTTAAATCATTTATAATGATATTAATATAAACTTTACGTGACAATCAAGAAAGCATGTAAATCGAATTGCGGTATTACAATGTATGTATGTATTCATATTAAATATGTGAAATTTCCAGATTTCAGTTGTTAGATTTAAACTGCGATTTTTATATATATATTTCGAAATTGAGAATTTTGATGATGATGCTAGTATCTATGTCTAGCTATTGAATGTATGTAATTTTCAGATTTTAACTAATGAGGGTATTTAATTGACTTTCTATTGGTTTATGGTTGTTTTAAATAGAAATTTTTAAATTTGGGATTTCAAATAATAAGATTGTTTAAATTGAATTTTTAGTGTACATTTTTAATTATAGTTCTTATTTTTTTGATTTATTAATTTATATGGAATAATTTCACATTTCCAAAATTTTGAATTTGTTAATTCAATTGAAAGGTTTACTGTCATTTTTGAGAATTTACAGATTTCGAATAGTTAGCATGCTAATTGGAATTGTCTTTGTGAAATTCAAGTTGTGATGAAGATTCCATAACTTTAACCTTTGTGTAATTTGATTAGTTAGATTTCAATTTTGGCATTTGAGTTAATCTCTTATTTCGAATGAAGTATGATCTGTGTTTGACGTAGTTTAAGATTCCAATTGATTGGAATTATAAGTCACATGAAAGTTTCAACCTTGCTTAGAGTTTAAAATGTGATTTTGAACTAAAAATATATTTTATTAAATGAATGGGTACAACTAGGATTTTGGTACATTGACGTCACGGGCAGCCGATACTCCTCCACTTGCAAATCCAGATAACGGTAAATACTAAGGAAGTCAAGTAAGTAAACTTCCCCCTACTTTTATCAAAGTGGAATACTAATGTGGAATTAATGTGCTTAATTGACATTCGTGTTAATTACGGAATTTTAATGCTTTTGGTCTACCATATGCAATTATGTGTATTTAAGGAAATGTTCAAGCATGCACGTTATCATGTCATTGCATCATTAAGCATTCATTGACATCGAAATGGGGAAGTCGGATGTTTTAATGAAAGGAATGTTTTAAAGTGAAATTTTTGGTCAAAAGTTATGTATCCCAAGTTTTTCAAGAAAGAATGGGTGTACTTCTAGTTCATGAAAGATGCGAGTGGGAAATGGGGCGCGGGGGACCGGCGTACCCGAATTAAGTCGCTTTGCGACGGAATGTTCAACCGTTTTACGGTGGACTGTTAAACCGCTTTGCGGTGGAATGAAGTGAATGAGCCGCTTTGCGGTGGAAATGTGAAAGTTAATCTGGTTCCAAATAAGAATTGTCCACTGTTATCTGATTGACTAGAAGATACACCAAGTGAGCTCATGATGGAAATGAAGTGAAAGTTTTGAAATGTTAAGTGAAAGTTTGAATGTTCTGGAAAGTAAAGTCAAAAGGGGATACATATATGGAATTTTTAAAGCATTCATGTCATAAGCATGCATTTCATGCATAAAGTTTACTTACTGAGCTTTAGCTCACCCCAATCCCTTCCCAACATTTCAGGTGACGAAAGTTAGGTGATCCGAGGAGAGCACTTGGTGACAGACTCAGGCTACACTGCTTCAAGTATTTTAAAAAATAAAGTTAAATTTGAAGTTAATGAAGTTTATGATTAATTATTTCTTAATTCATTCATTTTATGTTGATAATTGTTTGGTTGATATTAGTTTAAATTAGTTATGGAATTTCTAATATTGGTTATATTATCACTTATTGCATTTAATTGAAGCTTATTGATACAAAATGTTGTGTTGAGGAGTTTGGGGATTGGATTTGAAATAGTGTGGTGATGTTGGAGTTTGAAGTAGAATTGGGGTTGTATGTTGAATATTGGATTTTTATTTGAGTTGAGTTTTATGTTGTAAAATAGTTTTGATGTCCCTCTACAGGTTGGTTAAGTCCAATTTATAGAGGAGACTCTGCCGAAATTTTGTAAGAATTTCATAATAAAAAAAAAAATGACTACGTTGAGATTTTAAATGATTTCTTTTTCGCATTTAAGTAAAGAAAAGTTAACACGCCTAGGTTTAAGATTTTGAACTTGGGGTGATACAGTGGACAAACCTGTTGATCTTATTACTTCGTCCATAGAAGATGAAGTTCAAGCCTTCAATATTGGAATAGAACCAACAAACTGTGGTTGAAATTCATGCGTATGACCGCTGCTTCCAGCATTAAATCTTCCATTAAAGGAACCGAGATAGCTAAGGAAGACTTATCTACCATAACTGAATGCTTAGATTTTCGATAAAGCAATTTCTGGAAAGCTTAAGCCTGAACTCCCTGAACTCACCACAACTCATTTTGATGGCTCCAAAATTATGCAACAACATGTACTTGACATGACTAATCTGGCTGCAAAATTAGGGAAATTGGGTATGATAGTGGCTGATTCGTTCCTGGTCTAATTTATCCTAAACTCATTGCCACAACAGTATGGTCCTTTTCAAATTCATTATTATACGATTAAGGATACGTGGAATGTGAATGAATTGACCAACAAGCTGGTTCAGGAAGAGGCTCGAATTAAGCAGTAGGGTAGTCATGTTGCTCAAGCAAATTACATGGTTCATAATAATGGGAAGAACAAATTCGAAAAGAGAACTAGGAAGGGCATTAAGAAGGGCCCATCCAATGAATCAGATCGACCCCTACTGAAGAAAGCTAAGAAGGATGATAAGTGCCACTTTTGTAAAAAAAAGTGAGACACATTCAAAAGGATTGCTTGAAACGCAAGGCTTGGTTCGAAAAGAAGGGTAATCTCTTGGCTTTTGTATGTTTCAAATCAAATTTTGTTGAACCACCTTCTAATACTTGGTGGATTGATTCTGGTTCAACTATTCACGTTTCAAACTCGATGCAGGGATTTCTTACAACCCAAACCA
The DNA here is from genome assembly GCA_963555705.1 of Ligustrum vulgare. Taxonomy (NCBI): domain Eukaryota; kingdom Viridiplantae; phylum Streptophyta; class Magnoliopsida; order Lamiales; family Oleaceae; genus Ligustrum; species Ligustrum vulgare. The sequence continues at coordinate 2,612,702 of OY743182.1, read as the reverse complement.
CAAATCCAAATGAAGACTACATTTACATGGGAAATAGAGTCAAAGCCCCAATTCAAGCCATTGACACATTTCATTTAGTATTAGACTCTGGTTTTTTTTTAGATTTAGAGAAAAATCTTTATGTTCATTCTGTTTCTCATAATCTGATAATCTCTTTGTCGAAACTTGATAAGGAAAGTTTTTCCTTTAAAATATGTGGTGATTGTTTTATCTTATACAAGAATAATGATTTTGTTGGTTCAGGAATTTTGGTCAATGGCTTATATCAAATTAATCTTGATTCTTCATTTTCTGAATCTCTTCTTGTTACCTTGCATCTGAATGTTGGTTTGAAACGTAATATGACGAATGAAAGTTCTTCTTTCTTGTGACATAAAAGGCTGGGTCATATATTCAGGGAAATAGTTGATTTATTAGTAAAAAATGTGATTCTTCCAAATCTTAATTTTATTGATTTTGGTACTTGTGTGAATTGTATTAAGGGTAAACAAACCAAACATACAAAGAAAGGAGCCACAAGAAGTAACAATCTGCTTGAGATAATACATACAAACATTTGTAGACCTTTTGATGCTCCATCAATTAGTGGAGAAAAATATTTCATCACCTTTATTGAAGACTTTTCACGTTATTGTTATGTTTACCTTTTGCATGACAAATCTAAATCTCTAAATGCTGGAGAAATTTACATTACTGAAGTTGAGAGATAATTAGGTAAAGATGTGAAAAACATTAGATTTGATAGGGGTGGTGAATATTATGAAAAATATGATGAATCTAGACAACGTCTTGGTCCTTTTGCTAAACTTTTAGAAAAGTTAGGAATTTGCGATCAATACACAATGCCGGGTTCTCCTTGGAAAAATGGTGTAGCTGAAAGATGCAATTGCACACTTATGGAAATGGTTAGGAGTATGATAAGTAATGCTAATTTAACCATATCTTGTGGATGTATGCCTTAGGATCGCTATGCATATCTTAAATCGGGTTCCCGGTAAAGTCGTTCCTAAGACACCTTTCGATATATGGAAAGAATGGAAACCAAGTTTAAGACGTTTGCATGTATGGGGCTGCCCAGCGGAGACACGCATTTATAATCCACAAGAAAAGAAACTGGATCCAAAAATTATTAGTGATTATTTTGTTGGATATCCAGAAAAATCAAAAAGCTATAGGTTTTACTGTCCTAATTATAGTACAAGAATTGTAGAAATCGGTAATGCTAAATTCATTGAGAACGGCGAAGTCAGTGGGAGTGATAAAGTTAAAGAAGTGATTATTCAAGAAACTCGGTTACCAATTCCCTTACAAAGAATTTTGAATGACATAGTTCTGCCTAATGTTGTTGTTGATCCAATCAACAATGTAGAACAAAATGACAATAATTCTGAACTCCATAATGAGACAGTCGTCATTGAATCAAATGTAAATGTAGTACCAGAAGTAGGATTAAGGAGGTCCCAAAGACCCAAGAAATCAGCTATTTTCGGATGATTACGTGTTGTATTTACAAGAATCTAAATTTTACATAGGGATAAGAAAAGATCGGGTTACGTACACAAGTCATTAAATATGAAGAATCTGAAAAATGGATCAATGCCATGTTTGAGGGGATGAAATCTATGGATACTAATAAAGTCTAGGATTTGATTGAATTACCAGAAGGGCACGAGAAAGTTGGTAGTAAATGGATTTTTAACCAAATGTGACTCTCATGGTAATATCGAACGATATAAATCTAGACTTGTAGCCAAGGGGTTTAATTAGGAAGAAGACATCGATTTCAATGAAACCTTCTCTCCAATTTCTAAAAAGAGTTCATTACGAATCATTATGACGTTAGTTGCTCATTTTGATTTAGAGCTACATCAAATGGATGTGAAAACGGATTTTATTAATGGGAGTTTGGAAGAAAAAGTCTACATGGCACAACTAGAAGACTTCATTACAAAAGGAATGGAAAACACGGTCAGTTTATTAAAGAAATCAATATATGGACTAAAACAAGCTTCACGACAATGATATATTAAGTTTCATAATACCATTAGTTCTTTTGGGTTTACTGAAAATAGTGTTGATCAATGTATATATCTGAAGATCAGTGGGAGTAAGTTTGCATTTTTTATTCTATATATTGATGACATATTAATTTCCAGCAGTGAACTTGGTTTCTTACGAGAAACTAAAGATTTTCTTTTCTAAAACTTTGAAATGAAAGATATTGAAGAGGCATCATTCCTGATCGGAATAGAAATATTTCGTGATAGATTACGTAAATTTTTAGGAATGTCTCAGAATGCCTATATCACAAAATTTTTGGAAAGATTTAATATGGCATTATGCGATCTTAATATTGTTCTAATTCAGAAGGGGGATAAGTTCAGCCTAACCAAGTGTCCTCAAACTGAATTGGAACGTGAACGAATGAAATTTTTTCCTTATGCTTCTCTTGTAGGAAGCTTAATGTATGCACAAGAATGCACTAGGCCAGACATTAGTTTTGTAATTAGTATGTTGGACCGTTACTAAAGATATCCAAGAATTGATCATTAGAAAGCTGCTAAGAAAGTGTTGATATACTTATAGGGAACAAAGAAACATATGCTCACATTTAGCCGTACTAATCACCTTGAGGTGATTGGTTACGCAGATCCACTAACTAAAGGGTTATCACCCAAAACATTTAAGCAGCATGAGTCTTGTGTGTAACGAATAGTTTCTTTCCTTGTATGTGGATTGCTCCGTGTCCTTATTTTGACATTATTTTGAAATTCCAATATTGAAAATTCTTAATGTTTATATTTCCATTTTGTATACATTATGTAAATGGACAATAATAACAGAAATAGTCTTTTAATTAAGACATTACGGGGACTATTATGATTATTTCGCTATACATACTTTGTTAAGTGGATTACTGATCAGTAGTACATGGAAGGGACCATGTTCTTTAATTAACATGGAACTGCTATGACTCTTATTTGTGATTCAATTAACTAAGGTAATTACGATAAACCTTTTAAGTATATTAATTCAGCATTTTTGCACGCCTTATGTGTAGAGACCAAAAATTTTCCACGCATTTAATAATTATTTTAAAATTATGAAAACCGTGTCGCTGCGATCTCACCCATTTTTAATTTAACGTCACGACGTGTTCGTCTAGCCAAGTCAAGAAATATCGAGTCCATTCGATTTTAAATAAATTTCAAATTTCTAAAATTTTATTATTTTATTTATTTATTTATTTAAATTATTATTTTCAAAATCGTTTTAAATTCCAAATCACGTCAAGCTCATTTTATCAGATTCATTTTCCGACCCAGTTGAATTTGCGTATTATTTTTCTCGAATTCCGTGTATTGCCTGTTTAGGTTTCCATAACATCCTACATCAACATATACTACCACCAACTTCCATCAATCACATCAATCTCATACCCTATCAAACTCTCTTACTCACTGTTGCAAGCGGGCCCAAAGAAAGGTACAGTGATCCACCAGCGAAGGCCCAATAGTGGCCCAATGGATCTTGACCCACAGCTAAGGCCTAGAATATCACCTAGGGATGAATGCCGAGGTGGTATGTCAAGCAAACCTCTTTAGCCGACCTGGTTAACGCCCAGCCGATGTGCTTTATACTCAGCCGGGGTGCTTTATGGCGTTGACCAGAAGAGAGAGATGGAGTCAGTGATGGGACACTGCCTTTACCCAGACGTGACAGGCGCCCATCCCCTACGAAATGTAGCAATGATTACGGTTGAAAAGCAAGATTGTCACATCCATAAGCTAGGGTAACGACAAGTGTAAAGTATGCCACGTGTCGTGATCCAAGACAAGAAGTTCCTCTATAAATAAGGCGCAATTGTCTCCAAGTGAGGGGTTAGCAATTTCTCACTCTTAAATCTATATTTCTCTCACTCCCTTTTCTCTCTTTTACACACTTTTATTTCCCGCACCCAATATATATTTGCCTAAAATGAGCACTGACTTAGGCATCGGAGTGCAAACGGGAGCCTCCTCGGCCCCCTTTGCAAGCTGATTGTTTGTCTTAGTGCGCAGGAGATCCACGTGTTCAAGAGGGAGGAGCTGAGACGTGTTGGTTCAAGGTCCAGCCGGATTTTGTGGTCAACATTTTGGCGCCGTCTGTGGGAAACCATACTGCTAACCACGAAAACACATGGTAAAAAGCTACACATAGAAAGGTGGTCCTGAAAAAGGACGAATAACCTCTTACAATAGAGCGAATAACTGCAAAGAGCTTTGAAAGATAAGCTGGTTGGCCTTGAAAAAGGTAGGAGCTTTGAAAAATAAGTTGGTCGGCCTTGAAAAAGGTAAGAGCTTTGAAAGATAAGCTGGTCGGCCTTGAAAAAGGTAAGAGCTTTGAAAGATAAGCTGGTCGGCCTTGAAAAAGGTAGGAGCTTTGAAAGATAAGCTGGTTGGCCTTGAAAAAGGTAGGAGCTTTGAAAGATAAGCTGGTTGGCCTTGAAAAAGGTAGGAGCTTTGAAAAATAAGTTGGTTGGCCTTGAAAAAGGTAAAGAACTTTGAAACATAAGTCTAAACACCCTTGAAAAAGGGTAAAGAACTTTGAAACATAAGTCTAAACACCCTTGAAAAAGGTAAAGAACTTCGAAACATAAGTCTAAACACCCTTGAAAAAGGTAAAGAACTTTGAAACATAAGTTTAACAACCTTGAAAAAGGCTTGAAACAGCGATACAAAGGTCTATCTATCCTTGAAAAGCAATCTAAGACCAGAAACTCTTCTGAAACATGAATGAAAGTGACGGTGATGTTAACCCTTGTAGGGGAAGAAGTGGTCAACACAGCGAGGACGAAGTTCCTCAAGAAATCCATGAAAACGCCGACGAGGAAGTAGCACAACCTAATCCACCTCGCCGGCACCGAAATCGCCGCATGATGCGAGACATGACACTTATGGCGGCCCAAATGCTGGAGATGCAGAGGCAGCAAATAGAACAGACTGCTGCAATGAACGCCTTTATGGCCAGAGGATATGCTGTGAACGAACCCGTGATGCCTCAGCAATACTCACAGCCACATTATTCACCATCCGAGGCGGCCACTGTATCTTATTATTATCAGGATCCGCAGGTGTACGCCGAAGTGGAATCTGAGCCCTTCTACGAGAATGACCCAGAACGTGAAACGCATGGGGAACAAAACCCACTCCCAGCTAGACGCAGGGAGGCCTCTTCCGCAAAATCCGACAGTGTTTTCAGCCGAATAGGAGGGTTATTCAGGGGACAACAACGGGGACAAACGGACCCAGGTCGGCATAATGCCGCAGAGCCTAGAAATAGGCGCGAGCGACGCGCTGAAGAAGCCTTGTCGCAGGATCAAAGGTACAGGGACCAACAAGGTATGGGGGGAGAAAGGACGGCATCAGTACATGAGCCTAGGAATAGGCAAGAAAGAAGAGCCGAAGCAGTTCGGACTAATCCTCGTAATGAATTACAGAGCCATGAAAGGCCAAACTACGGCCGCGTTCCACCACCACAAAGGCAGGAGTACGCTCCGCCACTCTATGGCCAATACCGTGATCCAGAGTATTCCGGTCACGACGAGAACAGCGAGTTGCCGTCATACGAGTTGGATGACGAAGAGGAAGTAAGTCCCTTCACAGAGGGCCTCCGTAGATGCCCCGTTCCCCACGACTTTGAGATGCCAGAAATAGCAAAATACTCTGGCCGAGGTGATCCTGATGATCACCTGTTAAATTACCGCGCCAGCATGGAAATAGCCGGGGCCACCCCGGCACTGAAATGTAAAGCTTTTGCTTTAACCCTTGAGGGAAGTGCCATACGATGGTATAAAAAACTCCCTCCTGGCAGCATCCACAGTTGGAGGGATATGAAAACTGCTTTTAAGAATGGCTTTGTTTCTTCCAGGCCTGGCCAACTCCCACTCCAACGCCTTCAGGATCTGAGGCAAGGAAGGGACGAATCTCTGAAAAGTTACCTAGCCAGATTTACTGAAGAAATGCATATCTGCGAAAATATCACAGAAGCGGAGATGTTTTCCGCCTTAAAAGGAGGGCTAGATATGACCAGCATGATTTGGAGGGATGTCCGGAGCAGGAAACCAAGGGATTACAACACCCTGGTAGACTTGATGAAGGAAGAGATTGTATCGGAGGAAATGGCTAGGGCCAGAGATAATCACCCCCAAGGGAGATACAACCTTGGATATTCCAATGAAGCGGACCTCAAAAAGGGAGGAAACAAGGATAGGGTCGGCGGTAACCGAGGTGGTGCTCCTCGTCCATTTCCGGGGACAGGATCTAGCTTTGCAGCAGAAATCACGGAAGCTATCCCTCACTTGCACTCTAACACCCCTTCTCAAAATCCTCACATTGCTCAAGGGAGAGTGGAAAGCAGCCGAAGTGGAAAACAGCCCATGATTGGGGCTTACTGTGCCTACCATAGATATTACGGTCACGCAACAGAGGATTGCAGGGAAATCCACATGTTAGCTGACCAAAAGGCGCAGGGGAGAAGGGGAGGTGACTTCCCCCCCGACACAGGGAGAACTCAAAAATCAGGTGGCCAAAAGTTCAACCGAGCTGATAGGAGAGCCCCGTGGAAGAATTCTACCAAAGAAAGGATTGGCAATCGTCAAAGAGACATGAATAAGGGTCAAGATACCGCCTCGGCACAAGCTAAAGATACACGGGAACCTCCTATGCCTGTGGCCGACCTCCCCATTCGTGAAATCGACACAATACTGGGAGGCCCCCACCCAGGTGGGAGCACTAACAACTCCCAAAAGAGGTATATAAGAGAGGCCAAGCAACCCGCCAACGTGAACTATCATATCCATTCCCATCCTGTTGGGATTCCTCGGACGGAACCTATCACATTCACACAAGACGATGCCGTTGGAGTGCACTTCCCACACAACGACGCATTGGTTATCAGAGTGGTGGTGGCTCGAAATGGGTTATCACGAATGATGGTGGATGATGGTGCCTCGGTAAATGTGATATACGGGGCAACTTTTGATAATATGGGGATCAGCACCCCACTCATTCCAGTCCCTGATCCAATATACGGTTTCACGGGGGACAGCATAACCCCCAGAGGATCCATAACACTTACGACTGAAGTAGGGCAGTCACCGACCCTCTCCAGAATTCCTATGGAATTTTTGGTAGTAGACAAAATCTCCTCTTACCATGGTTCAATTGGAAGGCCTGGCCTTATTGACTTGGGGGCTGTAACGCATACCAAATACATTTGCATGAAGTTCCCCACCGAGCATGGTGTTGCAACTGTAAGGGGAAGCCAAACAGAATCCCGGGCTTGTTACACAAATGCGATCCGGAAGTTTCAGGATCGAAGCCTGAACATGATCAGTGATGTAGCTATGGCCGAGACTGCCCCAGACCCTGAAAGATTGGGTGAAGGGCCATCTGAAGATAAGGATGTCACGATGACCTTAGAAGAGGATTTAGCAGATCTAGACCCCAGGATGGCAGGTGACAATTGCCCCACCCCGGCCGAAAAGTTGGAATGCTTCGGCGTAGACCCACTTGATCCAATCAAAGAATTACAGATCGGACTGGACTCGCCAACAGAATACAAGAGTCAATTAAAGGACTTCCTACTTCAAAACCTCGATGTATTCGCATGGAAGCATGGTGACACGGTTGGGATTGATCCTAAGGAGGCCTGTCAAAGACTCCAGCTGGATCCCCGAAGCCCTGGGCACAGGCAAAAGAGAAGGCCCATGAGTTCGGACAAGTATGAGGCCTTGAAAGACGAGGTCGCAAAGCTATTAAAAAATGGCTTCATAAGAGAGTCCCGATATCCGAAGTGGGTATCAAACCCTGTTTTAGTACCAAAACACAATGGGAAATTGCGAGTGTGCATTGATTTTTCTAATTTGAATCAGGCATGTCCCAAAGACAGCTTTCCATTGCCCCGGATTGATCAACTGGTCGACTCCACGGCGGGGCACGAGTTGCTAAGCTTCATGGATGCATATTCCGGGTACAATCAGATTCCCATGTTCGAATCAGATGAAGAGCATACTTCATTTATCACAGATAGAGGACTCTATTGCTACAGAGCTATGCCATTTGGCTTGAAGAATGCGGGAGCTACTTATCAGAGGCTGGTAAACCGCATGTTCTCGAAACAATTGGGGAACACTATGGAGGTGTACGTTGACGACATGTTAGTCAAAAGCATGGTCGCTGCTGATCATATCCTCCATTTGTCAGTAGCATCTGGGAAATTCCTCGGATTCATGGTGAATAAGAGGGGAATCGAAGCCAATCCGGACAAAATCAATGCTCTGCTAAACATGCAGTCGCCTCGGAACCCAAAAGAAGTGCAAAGCTTAACGGGAAGAATCGCGGCCCTGAACCGGTTCGTCTCAAAATCCACTGACAAATGCTTGCCATTTTTCAAGGTCCTGAAGGGGGGAAAGCGATTCCAATGGACACCAGAATGCGAGCAGGCGTTTACCAACCTGAAAGCTTCTTTAGGCCGCCCCCCCATTGCTATCAAAGCCAAAATCTGGCGAGCCTCTCTACCTATATTTGGCTGTATCTAAAGAGGCTGTTAGCTCAGTGCTAATCCGAGAGGAGGATGGGAACCAGTTGCCAGTATATTATGTAAGCAAAGCCATGCTGGACGCCGAAGCGCGCTACCCAGATATGGAAAAACTTGCTCTCTCGTTGATCACAGCCTCACGTAAGCTTCGTCCCTACTTTCAGTCACACTCCATACAAGTGCTCACCAACTTTCCCATGAGACAAGTGTTGCAAAAACCAGACGTTTCTGGGAGGTTACTAAAATGGGCGATAGAAATCAGCCAGTTCGACCTACATTATGCGCCTCGGACCGCCGTAAAGGGTCAGGCGTTGGCAGACTTCGTAGTTGAATTCACCCATCCACCTGAGGTCGAAATGGTAGACAGCACCGAGGACAGCCAACATGATGGACAGAAGTGGAAATTGTTCGTTGATGGGTCCTCGGCTGATGGACGATCCGGCACAGGAATACTGTTGGTAAGCCCAGAAGGGTTTAAATTACACAGTGCAATCCGCTTTGGATTCAAAGCCTCCAACAATGTTGCTGAATACGAGGCGCTATTAGCCGGGCTAAGACTTGCAAAAGCATTGAAGATTAAGTCCGTGTTGGCGAACAGTGATTCGCAGCTTGTTGTAAGCCAATTCAATGGGCAATTTTCTACCAAAGAACCCTCTATGGTCGCTTACTTGAAGAAAGTAGGAGATTTAGCTATGCACTTCGGAAAAATGGAGTTATAGCACATCCCCAGAACAGAAAATTCCAACGCTGATGCTTTGGCCAAACTAGCAAGCAGCAGTGATTCGGAGCTCCACAATCTGATCCCTGTAGAGCACATGATGACCTCTTCTATTGGGCCAGGACCGGAGATCCTGGCTATTGAAGAAGAGGGATCCTGGATGAACCCCCTAATCGCCTATTTAAAACATCAGACAGTTCCGAACGAGCCCGAAGCAGCTCGGAAATTGCAGAAATACTCTGCGAACTTCGTGCTCTTGGACGACTTACTTTATAAGCGGAGTTACACCTCTCCTTTGCTGAGATGTGTGGGGCTAGAGGAAGGGCAGTATGTGATGAGAGAAATCCATGAGGGCATCTGCGGCAACCATGCCGGGGCTTTATCGCTAGCTAGGAAAGCCCTCAAACAGGGATATTTTTGGCCTACTATGCGAAAGGATTCCCATGACTTTGTGCGGAAATGTGATAAATGCCAAAGACACGCGACCATACCACATCAGCCGCACCACGAGCTAACTGTGGTGACTAGCCCTTGGCCCTTTGCAAAGTGGGGGGTTGACATTATTGGTCCTATGCCCAGAGGAGCTGGTAACAATTGCTTTGCGATAGTAGCAATTGACTACTTCACCAAGTGGGTCGAAGCGGAACCTTTGATGAAGATCACCGAGGCCAACACCACCAAGTTCATTTGGAAAAATATCATATGCCGGTTCGGGATACCACATTCGCTGGTTAGTGACAATGCAAAACAGTTCAAAAATAGAAGCGTGGATGAGTTGTGTGACGATTTGGGAATCAGGAAGCTGTTCTCATCTCCACATCACCCACAGGCCAACGGGCAGGTCGAAGCGGTGAACAAGACCATAAAAAATACCCTGAAAAGGAAGTTGGAATTCAGAAAGGGCGCGTGGGTAGATGAGCTACCACAAGTGTTATGGGCGCTTCGAACCACCTCACATACCGCCACTGGTGAAACACCCTTCTCGCTGGCTTACGGAGCCGAGGCGGTATGCCCCGTCGAAATCGGAATTCCAACACCTCGTCAAATTCATTACGACGAAGTTAGAAACGAGGAAGCGCGAAGGGCCGGTTTAGACTTCCTAATGGAAAAGCGGAATGATTCCCAAGAGGTAATGGCCAAATACCAGAAAAAGGTGGCTCGATATTACAACAAAAGGGTGAAGAGCCGACGCTTTAACATTGGGGACTTGGTCCTCAAAAAGGTTCTTCCTTCAACACAGGAGCCAGGAGTAGGGACTCTGGGTCCTAACTGGGAAGGCCCTTACAAGGTCGTTGCCGAGGTGGTACCCGGAACATACATGATTGAGAACTTGTCTGGAGTACCTCTATGTAATCCTTGGAACACGGACCACCTTCGCCGTTATTTTCAATAAAACTAAATTCCTCTATGATTGCAACATTATCATATTATTTCAAAAAATAGTCCACACTATGCATAAAAATTGTTAAGGACAAGGGACTCTCATAAGGCTAAACTACGATCACCACGTAAGGATTGGGAGTTTTAATACAATAAATGCTTCAAACCACTCAAATCTAAGGTGCTGCACTCATTCACCGTCATTCACCGCGTAATATGTTTGAAATCATTCAAATATAACCAAATGTTGTCACATAAACCAAAATCCTTGGTGCGTTAAGTTAGTTCATACATCCGGACAAAGCGTTTGCAAGATATACTAAGCGCTGTGTGCCTAAGCGTAAAAGACAAACGTAAAAAAAAAAAAAAAAAAAAAAAAATCTTATGTTATTTTGGTCGCAAATACAACACGCCTCCACCAGGCAAAATCTTTGTTAAAAACAAGGGACTCCGGTGAATTTACACTGCGACATTAACAGAGGTTCATACAAAGATGTAAATGTAGGTGCCACAGAGTTTTAAGGTAAAATCGCTCAAAGGTTGGTCAAGATCAAATCTAATTAGCAGAAATAGGTACATCAACTGTGCTGGATCTGGGGGTATAGAAAATGATTAAACTTGAATAGAATTATTGCTACAAAGTGATGACAAATTCGATCCGCTCATGAATGACCACATCGGATTTGAGGGACTAGCACACCCAAAATATGGCCATCCACCCAAAATATGGCCATCCATGACCAAAGGTTTAGATATCGCCTTGGACTAATGGTCGAGGAGGAAAGGTACAGGAGCCCCTCCAGCCGAACTAAGTTATGCTTGTCCGAGGCGCTCTAAATTAGGTGCATTTTACAAATCAAGACATTTACAGACAAACATTTACAATGCCCCACATATCATCTTACAATTATGAAACTCGCACTTGGAAATACTCATGTTTAAGCAGTAAAGGAAAAACGTTGCTGCACCAAAATATGAGTAAACTGCTCCATTCATAAAAATGAGACGTGTACAATATGAAGTGCCGGGGGACTTACAAAAAGAAATAAAAGAAGAAAACAAAAAGCTAAAGCTAACAAATGCAGAAGAGGATTATTGTGGAGGAGGGACATCTTCCAAGGGGCCTTTATCAGACACGCCCAGAGGATCCGCAGGATCATCTTGAGGCTCGGGGTAAAAAGCCTCAATGGAGGACAGGTCCAGTGTCGGAAAAGCTTCCTTCACATCCCCTAAGGCCATTCTGGCCCCCAAGTTCCCAAAGACCCTCTGCATAGCCTCGTATTCCGGGGTATCTTCGAAAGTATCCTTGAAGTTCTGAACTGCCTTAGAAACTTCTTCACCCAGAACCTCCTGCACCCTAGCCGCAATGGTACGCTCCAAGGCCTCAGAAATTCTGGAGTCAATATGTTTCTCCAGGGAAGTGTAGTCCTCATCAGCTTTCTTCCTAGCCTCCAGCTCCCTCCCCAGCTTTTCATTTACTTCTGCCACTTCAGCTTCTAACTTCGACTTGGCTGCATTAGCGACGGCCAGGGCCTCAGAGGCGATGGACTGTGCCCGGTTGGAATCATCCAATTTCTTGCACAAGACTGCCACGTATGACTCAGAAGCATGGAGGTCATGCTTCAATTTGTCATTATCCTCTTGGAGGCGCTTCGCATTAGCCCTCTCTTCCGAAGAAGATTTGCGGGCTATGGACAGCTGGGCCTTGAGATCATTGATCTCCTTGAGCATATTATCAGCGTGGCGGAGAGCAGTCTCGGCATCCCTCTTGTCCCGTTGAGCTACCTCCACGGAGGACTCTACCTCGTCAATGAGGGTCAATGCCCTGGCGTTCATGGCCTTGGCGGCGAGCAACTTCCGGGACGGACTAACGCTGGAGGAGAAAGCAGACCAGCCCTCTGTCCAAAACTGTTCGGTAATTAAGGCCTCCCTGGCTGGAGGCGAACTGGGAGAGTCGAACAATGAAGGGTTGAAAGTGACATCTCTGGGGAGGATGCTGGTTTTAATATGCTTAAGCTCTTCCGCCCCTTCTGGTGTCACTTCATAAGCCAAGCCCGGCATGGGCACGGATGGCTCGTCCTCCAGTTCCTCGATCAGTGATGGCGGAGGTGCGAAAGTGGACTCCTTGCTTTTTCCCCTTCTGAGCCTTTTTAAGGGAGCGGGCTCCTCCTCAAGTGCTTGCTCAGAAATGTCCTCGGACAAGGAAGATGGCACTGGGGCATCCTTAGTCTCCCTGCCCCTCTTGGGTCCGCCTCTATCCGACCTCTTCCCTTTCCCTTTGGCGACGCCTTTTTCAGGATCGGCCTCTCCAGCAATGTTGGGTTGTTGGGGACCCACTGGCAGCAAAGTGGGCGGTGGCAGTAGAGCTGGGAGAGGGCCCTGAAGTTGGGCAGTAGACTTCTCAGACACTTCTCTTGCCACCCCAATTTGCAGGTCGGCCAAGATCGCTTTCTGCTTTCTTTCAACCTCGCTCCCATGGCGCAGAGCCGGAGGAACCTTCGTAGCCATGAGGCCCTTTAAAGAAATCTTTGGGAATTCTTTGGAACCTAGCAAGGAAAGGAGGACAATGGGGGTTATATATATAATAATAAAAAAAAAACGAACAAAAACAAGGTGTAACAGCAATAAGGAGGCGAACTTACTCATAGCTCGCATAAGACCGTGCTTAACGAATAATTTGTTCTGTTGTATGACCCCTTGGAAAGTGCCCTTGTAGGCAAATAGACGCCTCACTGCCGCTAGATCCGCGTCAGGGAGGAGATGGGCAAAAGTGTCCCCTGCCATAAGCCAATAATATGTTAAGAAGCAGTCAAGAAAAGTATGGATGAAACAGCAAAAGACGCATGACACTTAAAGACTCTAAAGCAAATATAAGACTCACTAGGTAGGGAAAGAGTTCGGGGAACTGTAATTTCTGGACTAGGGTCCACAGGGGAACTCTGCCACTCCCCAGCAACCCAGAACCACTGGTTCCTCCAGTTCTTTATTGAGGTAGGGTGACCGGTAATAACGGGAGTATAAGAACCTCTGGGGGACAAATAATACCAATCCTTAACATCCGATCTCACGTCTCTCTCCCTCCTGACTGATTTCTTCAAAGTATAGAGAGTGTGAATGATGTGCAGTGAGATGGGATGATCCGGGTTGACCTCTTGCCACGCCAACCAAGTCCCCACAGCCTGAGTCCAGAAATTGGGGGCCAGCTGGTAGGGGCACAAGTTATAGCTCCTAAGCAGTGCCCTGAAAAAGGGATGCAGGGGGAGCCTCATCCCGCAAGAAAGGGCATTGTGGCATATAGCCGCCTGACCCGGGGGAGGGCTGTAAGGTCGGCAGGAAGGGGTAGGGAGCACCAGATGGACCCCTTCTGACAACCTGAATTTTGTCGAAGCCGAGGCCAAATCGATCCTTCGAATTTCAGTAGCAACCTCACTGCTTTCCCACGACTCTGGGTTTGGATCGGGGTCGACATGGTAGCCCGAAACTTTGTTGACCTGGTCAACCCAATCTTCTACCTGAGCGATCTCCTCAGCAGACAAACCCAACTCTTCCCTATGCGCCCTAAGCGGTGCCCTAACGATCAAGCCGAGGTCCTGGTGACCTGAAGAGGAGCCCGCCGCCATTTCTCCTCCCAAGTCCCTGTCTCGTTTGCTTCGGAGTTCCATAAGCGCGGATTCCTCCTCGGATGACAAATGAGCCATGTAGTTCTGGTGTTTTTCTTCTTCGTTGTCAGAATCACTCAAATAAATTATGCCACTGGTTTTCCTATTTCTCCTCTTAACCTGCTCCCCCGCCGCCATTTCTCCTCCCAAGTCCCTGTCTCGTTTGCTTCGGAGTTCCATAAGCGCGGATTCCTCCTCGGATGACAAATGAGCCATGTAGTTCTGGTGTTTTTCTTCTTCGCTGTCAGAATCACTCAAATAAATTATGCCACTGGTTTTCTTATTTCTCCTCTTAACCTGCTCCCTAAAGAAACGGGAACTAAAAACCGATAAAGAGAAGGGGCAGAAACCTCTGATGGGAACCGCCATCGTTAACATGTCCTGTGAACCCGTTCCCCCAACTCTTTCCATTTTTCTTTTTTGTTTTAAATAAGAGTCAGACTCAACAAAAGAAAAACAAAGTGCAAAAACAAAATTCTCAAACCCGCAATGAGAAACTAAAAATAAGAAAGTCTTGCATATACAGGGATCAAGAGATTTACCTTCAAAAGACGAATGCTTGACACTGTGCACTTGAAATGAAGAACTCACCAAGGAAAATTGTGGAACGTTAAGGGTGGATGCTGGGTAGAAAACCCTAGAAGAAAAGACGCGAAACTCGCAAGGAAGAGAGAGACGGCACAAATTTTCGCGAAAATATGGCTGAAAAGATTCTAAGAAAATGGTAAAAGGTGAAATGGTAAAATGAAGAAGGATTTATAGGCATCCTAACGGTCTAAATTCCTTGAGTTTCGTGAGCCGCATGATTAATGTGGGTAACCCATGCTTCTTGGAAAATGAGCTAATCAAAGCGCCAGCCGTCAAAGGGAGGAACAAAAAACCGTTCAGCTACCACTGTGCATGCCACGCGCTGCGAAATGCTGCCCCCTCCCCTTTTATATATATGTTTCTTGGAAATAAATACCGATAGCTCCTCCGAACTGAATGCGCCGCCTAGGAAATGCGCTGATATGATCCTGGCCAGTAGGGGAGAGAAAATCCGAGGCAGAAGGTCGGCTATCATATGGATCCGAGCCTTACCTAAGGAATTTCTTCATTGAAATCCCTAAAAAGTTAACGCTGTGAAATCATGGCAAATCCTACACGACCATGAATGATCCCTTCGGATTTGAGGGACTAGTGTTGCAAGCGGGCCCAAAGAAAGGTACAGTGATCCACCAGCGAAGGCCCAATAGTGGCCCAATGGATCTTGACCCACAGCTAAGGCCTAGAATATCACCTAGGGATGAATGCCGAGGTGGTATGTCAAGCAAACCTCTTTAGCCGACCTGGTTAACGCCCAGCCGATGTGCTTTATACTCAGCCGGGGTGCTTTATGGCGTTGACCAGAAGAGAGAGATGGAGTCAGTGATGGGACACTGCCTTTACCCAGACGTGACAGGCGCCCATCCCCTACGAAATGTAGCAATGATTACGGTTGAAAAGCAAGATTGTCACATCCATAAGCTAGGGTAATGACAAGTGTAAAGTATGCCACGTGTCGTGATCCAAGACAAGAAGTTCCTCTATAAATAAGGCGCAATTGTCTCCAAGTGAGGGGTTAGCAATTTCTCACTCTTAAATCTATATTTCTCTCACTCCATTTTCTCTCTTTTACACACTTTTATTTCCCGCACCCAATATATATTTGCCTAAAATGAGCACTGACTTAGGCATCGGAGTGCAAACGGGAGCCTCCTCGGCCCCCTTTGCAAGCTGATTGTTTGTCTTAGTGCGCAGGAGATCCACGTGTTCAAGAGGGAGGAGCTGAGACGTGTTGGTCCAAGGTCCAGTCGGATTTTGTGGTCAACACTCACTATTGAGCAGCAACCACCACCACCTCCATCTCCATCGCTCAACAACCATAATCATGCCACCAACCTCCACAGTCACGGCCAACCTCCAGCAAACCAATTACCAAACTCCACTGCCACTTCAGGTTTGACATCAAATTAAAACCCATCTTCACAACAACTCAACTACAAACCACCTGCAGCACTGCCACCTCCAACTCACCTCCACAATCACCACCCATTTTCGAACCAACCACCTCCACTGCCCTACCCCGAATCCCCATCGATCAGCCCCAAAATCAAACCAAAAACCCAAGAATCAAATAACCCAAATACTTACCTCAACCACCGAGCCATTTCACCGGAGACATCGCCGGAAAACCCACGTGCACAACCCGGACTCCCCTCGGTTTCGCACCCATTCTCGCACCAAAATGCACCAAAAATCCACAAAAATCTAGCCTATTACACCCCCTCGTTGCTCGCCGCACCCTGCGCCGGCGAACCCCCGGCTGTGGCACCGGTGTCGCTCGCACGCCCTCCTCTCTCTCTCACTTCTCTGGAAATGAAATGGGAAGAGAGGAATGATTTTTGTTTTTAATAATTTGATTTTCAAAAATTGCAGCTTAGTCCCTAAGTTCTAAAGTTATTTAAATGAGTCCATATAGCTTTAAAACTTATCATTTCAGCCACTTAAGTTTTTAAATGATTTTAATCAGCCCCTTTATTTTTAAAATCAATTATTTCAATCCATTGTAATTTATCATTTTTAAACTACAAATTTCAAAAGATTAATTTAATTTATTTTTCTAATTGGCTAGACGAGGCGTACGGAGATTTAAATGATTGAAGTCATTTCCCGCTCGATTTTGCACTCGTTGAATTTAGGGTCGACTCGCCCCTATTAATTGATTTAAATTATGATTGCACGTGAATGTGTATGTTATGTGACTTATGTGAAAGTCATTTTTATGAAAAGAGACGAGAATGTATTTCTTTGGAAATATTTATGTTGTTATTCTTGTCATAACTTATATGCTTTTATGCATGAGAAAGAAAGAAGAAAATGTCTTACAAGATAAATGAAGATGTTATGCATAACTTATGTGCCTTATTAGCACGAGAAGAAAGAGCAACCCATACCCTATGATTTTTCAAAAAGAAGCCATGTGCTTTAATGCACGAGAAGAGCAACCCATACCCTATGATTTCTAAAGAGCTTGCATTTATGCGTTCAATTATAATGTAGATTAATTAATTGGCGATGAGTCTACTGAGTATTTCTATGAAATGCTCATTTCTATTCTAACAATATTTGCAGATTTCAAAAATAGTGGCACGTGATGGATGATTGTGGAAATAATTATTAAATAATCGAAAATCTTATTTTGACGATCCATATTTCTAAACTTTGGATATTTTTGAGATTTTCAATTATTTAAGAAATTATGACATTGCTGAATGCTTTGTATTATTAATGGTTCGATTTATTATTTTGAATTGTTTCATAAATGTTTTCAAGTTTTATCGACCATTACAGTTTATTTTAATGTGCCAAAAATGAATTTCAGTTGTTTCTTCCGCTAGAATATTATTTTAAAGTTTAGACCAGAAAATGACGTGGTGAACCGGGTATTTAGAACTCGGGGCGCTACATTATGATTCTTATATGAAATCATAAATAAGATTATCATATGGACCAAGTGGGAGACTGCTAGAAATTTTGTGTTCTCATTATGTGGCCCATATAACGTATCCTGGTTTAATTAGGTAAATTACTGAATTAATAGAAACCTGGTTTAATTAGAAGTATTTCCTATTAATACTACAACTTTGATGGACGGTTGAGATTAAAAGGCAATAGGAAATTCGACCATTCTCTCTACCTATATATATACTGAACTCAAACTCCATCATTGTGGTTCAACTTATGAAATACAACTAAATGCTTAGGTTAGAGAGAGAAGGCCAATTTCAGATCAATATTTCTTCGAGATTGAATTAAAAGCTGTGATAGGATCTCATATATTTCCGCGCTATTGCTATGGATTCTGGTATTATTATGATTTACAGTAATTAATTTTATGGTCAAGATTCTGAATAGAATTATGTTTAAATTTATATGTTTAAAATCAAGATTCTAGTTTACAGGTGCCACTTCAATCTAATGGTGGTGCTACTGTCGACGGGAAGCGGCAGCGATGGTGTTAGTGGTGAGGGAAGGAGTGAAAATTTTGTATTTGAATTTTGAGAGGTGATCGACTTTTGATAACGGTGGTCTGATGGTGTAGGCAGCAGTAGCACAAAGGCACTGACTGTGGGAATTGTTAGGGACGAGGAGTGTAATTAGATTAATGTGACCTCAAAAAATATGTGACTTAATAATTGACAAGTTGTTAATATGAAATCAAATAATTGTGATCTAATAATTTGACAATTATGACTTAAAAATTCGTAATATAATAATTTGATAAGTTGTGATATAGAAATAAGGAGTTTGATTAATTTGGCATTTTGTGACCTTACCTCATGGTCTCACGAGTATTGTGACCTAAAAATAAATCTAATTTGTGACATAATATTTTGACCATTTGTGACCCTAAAATAATAAACGGTGGTTGTGACATTAAAAATGATGGTTGTGACTTAAAATATTTGTATTTTTGTGACTTAAAATTTTACAATAATGTGACCTTAATATTTATAATTAATAAAATATTTTTTAATTATTTAATTTAATTAATTAATCTTAATTACAACCCGATTTTTGAAATTATACAAGTTTCATCTCAATTTTGAAATTTACATTTATAATCACCTTATTTATTTATTTTTTCTCAAGATCAATTGGGCTGGTAGGAAAAATATATAAATAAGGTGATTACAAATACAAATTTCTAAATTAAGATGAAACTTGTATAGTTTCAAAAATCAGGTTTTAATTAGAATCAATTAATTAAATTAAATAATCAAAATATTTTTTAAATTATAGATATTAAGGTCACAATACTATACATTTCAAGTCACAAAATAAAAATTCTTTAGGTCACAAATAATTTTAGGGTCACAAATTAAATTTATTTTTAGGTCACAATAACAAATTTTTTAGGTCAATATCAAAGTCACAAATTATCAAATCAAAAGGTCACAGTCAAATTAAATTAATTAATAGAACGTGACATATTTTTAGGTCACAACTTATCAAATTATTATATCACATTTAGTTGATTTCTAGATCACAACTTATCAATTATTAGGTCACACATTTTCTTAATTCAAGTTCAGATTATCAAATCAAGACACATTCAACATATTATCAAGTCACTATTAATGTTAGCCTCAATAAAACTATTCCAACCACATCCACCGTCATCGTCGCCCCCGCTGCCGTCGTTGCCACCAGTAAAACTCCACTCCACCCCCATCACATTCTTAACGCTAACAGAACCACAAGATCGAGCAGCAGTAGTACCACCACCACCACCACCACTTATATGCAAAAAACGACATTGAAGCAGCACCACTACTAAGTCGAAGTGGCAAGGCTGCTACAAAAACAAAAACAACAGCGTCCTGCTTGCCCACGATGTAGTAGTGGCGCTGCTTACATAGAAATCGTTGCTTCCAACAGGGGTAGTGGGACGATGTTTGAAGTAGTGCAAGACTCCAGTAGCGGGAAATGGGATGTGATCGAGGCGGGAAGGGGCGGACTGGTGGATCTGTTAAATTGATGTAGGTCTGTGTCTGTTCAACCTTACGATTGAGAGAGAAGTGGAACCAGACATGTGTGGCCGTGGGGGAGCATAATTAGGGTTTGAAATTATGTAGAGTTGTGTGAAATCGAAATAGGGTTAAATAATTTTTCTCAAAAAAAAAAAAAAAAAAAGGTTGAATAATTAATTTTATTTTATTATTCTAATTTATTAATTAATTATTTTTAATTACAATTGAATTTTGAAGAAATATAGGTTTGATCTTATTTGTGAATTTGAATCTTTAAAAGTAGGGTTTGGAGTAATTTTCACCTTTAATAAATCAGATCACAAGATATGGGCTGAACAAATCATTACATAACAGATCCTACAATATTTTGAAAAGGCACATTTGACATTCTGTTTTCTTCTTGTTTAAGTCAACCCTATATTTCCACATATTCTTGGATTCTCAAAGAATTACCGAACAAAGATAAATATAGGGGGTCTAAAATAGGCTTCAATGAAGGGGTTTTGGAGAGAATCAGAAAGTTTGAGATGAGGAAGGATATCACCTTTATTTAGTAGTTTAGGGTTACAAACCCTTTGGGATTTCTTTGTGATTTTTGCAGTATTTCCAAGTTCAGAGATAGATTTTTTCAAATAGTTTCAAGTGATTTGAACACAGATCAGACCAGATCTTCCAGTACTCAAAGGCATCATGAAGGATCTACCTCGAGTACCCCATATCTAAAAATTTCCCTTACAGAAATGAAGATCCAGTACCAAAAATTTCAAAAACAAAATTTGCAGTTGGAAAGTTTTCAAAACAGTTTACCAAGATCTTCACAGATCTAAAAGTTCCGTAAATGAACATAGTTTTCAAATGATTTTACAAGATCTTTACAAATCTATAAAGTTTGTAAAAGAACTCAAATATTTTTCAACCATTTTTTTCAAGATCTTTGTAGATCTTTAAAAATACTTAACAATAAACCCAAAGAACCCTAGATCTGAGTTTTGGAATGAAGAACAGTGAACCTTAAGGCTCTGATACTACTATTATGAAAATCACAAGCTCAGAAATACGAATGTTTAACCAAAACTACAGATTACTCAAACTTTACACAAAGAACATCAGAAATAATTATTTGAACAAATAAAAAACTACAAAGTTCAGACGAGTTGCAAAACTCATGAGCAAACTAACTGTTTATACCAACCCCTAACTACTTAAAATTATGCAAACCCCTAATGAACTAATCACAAGGCTTCTCTCAAACCATTGCAACACAAAGTTGGAACTTTCAAAAGGAAATGAAGATCCCTCAAAAGAAAAACATGAAGAAGAGATGAAGAAGGTTCTAGAGAGAAGAAAAGATAGAGTGTTTTGAACCACACTGATGAGATCCCAGTCGGGGAATCTCGTCGAACACGCAGAATAACGACAATTAAAACCTAGGAAAGATCTAAATCAGATCTGATACGAAAATAACAAGAACACGAATAAAGAAACAGAAATTAAAAGATAGATTTGACGGTAAAACCTTGACCTGACAATCACGACGCAATTAATTGACGATGCGGATTGAAGAACCAAGATTGGTGAACGCCACAAGGGATGTCAATTCCTTGATAAGTTCGAATTTGGAAACGCCACAAATATTCTTGCGAATATTTGATAAGTTTGTTGGAAGAACGTCACAAAGATCGGATCTTTGATAAGTTCAAGAAAAAGGGAATAAACTCAACCTCTCAATTTTGGAGAATCATCTCACAAATTTTATTAATCAAACTCAACTTCCTTTTTACAATGAATTGAAAAAGCCTATAAATAAGCAAAATAACCTAGCATCTAATTTACTCAAAATAGAATTCTAATTAGACTAAAATTCTAAAATAGGAAAATAACCAAAAACTAAAAAGGAAATAAAATAATTATAAAATTCCGGAAAATCTGGCGCTGCTTGTTTATGGCCGTGACGAAATCTCTTACGGCCGTAAAGGCCTTTCTGATTAAATTTATGTTATTCTTTACGGCAGTGACACAATGCTTACGGTCGTGAAATTCCTTCAGTTTGCATGTTACGGCCGTAACGTCCAGGCTTACGGCCGTAAGCCTCGTTCTGCCAAAATTCATCATTTTTCCTCGTTAATTGATTACGGCCGTGATTGTAAGATTTACGGCCGTGAATATAGGGGTTACGGTCGTGAAGGTCTTCTTTTACGGCCGTAATGGATTTTCTGCATAAATAATTTCTTTTACTCGATTCGGCTCGATCCGTCCCTCTTCTCGGCTCGACCCCAACACGGAACTTACTCCGTTTTGCACGTAGATCACTATCAAATTGTCGATGGCTCGACTTCGCCCTTCGATGCCTGGTCCGGATCACATCATACTCCCTCTCTTGAAAAGGATTCGACCTCGAATCCATTTTTGGTCGACTTTTCAGACTCCTCCTGCTTTTCCGGGCTCGATGATCACGTGTAAGCTTTGTGTAATCCTTTAGAATTTTGGGCTGCTTATTCTGGCCAATAAATTTCTGCCCTGTCTTAAATTCATGGCTTGATTTATGTCCCTGCAAAACAGATTTTAAAGAACTGGGGAGGGAATCGTTAGCTCGGTTAAGTGCAAGGTGTGGATCCCCGTACACCAACCTATGTGCAAATAAACTCAATTTGGGGGTGGACTCTCTTTTCTTTTTGCACTCGTTCTCTCCTTTTTCTGAGGTCGTGGCCTCAACTCTCTTGTTTTCAACTTTCACACCCTCTCCTTTTTCTGAGGTCGTGGCCTCAACACTCTTATTTCTTTTTTCAAACTCACTTTTGATTTTCAATTGATCATTTTGAACTTCTTTTGGAGATAACGGAACAAGTGTAAATTTCTTCCCACCCTTCACAAATGAATATTGATTCTTAAACCCATCATGCATTACCCTCCTGTCATGTTGCCAGGGTCGCCCCAACAATATATGACCAACATGCATAGGTACCACGTCACAGACCACCTCATCCTTATAACCCCCGATGGCAAAATTGACCCCAGCCTGCTTATTTACCTTAATTTCCCCTGACTCGGTCAGTCATTGCAATTTATAAGGGTTTGGATGTTTCATCAAGCTTAAGCCCAATTTATTAATCAACATTGTACTAACCACATTAGTACAACTTCCCCAGTCAATCACCATACCACAAGCCTTTTTGCCCACCAAGCACCTAGTACGAAAAAGATTATCCCTTTGCTCACCAATTTCATCCACCCTAGCCCTAGTACTAAGGACACGCCGATTAACAAGTGATTCTTTTTCAGGATAGGTCAATCCTTCCTCATCACTACTACTAGCTCCAGCATCCACTAACTTAGGCATTCCTTTAAATTCATCCTCGGAACTAATTTCACCATTATCACGCAAGATCATTAGCTTCCTATTTGGACACTGGGATGCTATATGACCCATACCCAAGCACTTAAAACATTTAATATTTCTATCCCGAGTAGTTTGAGAATCAGAAATATTTTTACCTTTCGTTGTAGGCTCCTCCTTCCCTTTCAGGTTATGTTCAACGTTGGATTCCTGCTTAGGTTGTGATGTAGGATAAGATGGTGAGTGTCTTGCTGCCCCCTTTCGCCTTAGCTGCCTTTCCACCTTCATGGCCATATGCACCATATCCTCTAGCTCCACATAGTGTTGCAGCTTAATGACATTGGCAATATCTCTATTCAGCCCACTCAGAAACCTAGCCATCGTAGCTTCCCGATCCTCCACCACGTTAGCCCGAATCATCGCCACCTACATATCCTTATGATAATCTTCTACACTCCTCGACCCCTGAGTCATACCCTGCAGCCTCTGATAAATATCCCTATAATAATGAGTCGGTACAAACGGCTTCCTCATTATGGTTTTTAATTCACCCCAAGTCTCCACCGGCTCCTCAAGGTTCCTCCTCCTACCCGTCACTAATTGATCCCACCAAATGTTAGCATAATCTGTGAATTCAATTACAGCTAATTTCACCTTCTTTTTTTCCAAAAAATTATTACAATAAAAAAGCCGTTCGACCTTTATCTCCCAATCCAAGTACGCCTCCGGATCACTCCTACCCTGGAACGATGGTAATTTCACTTTAATTTTTCCAAGGTCGTCATCAACAACATCTCTACCCCCATGATGCCTCCTAGCATCACGACGCTCCCTATCATGCTTCCTTTCATTCCTATCTCCTCTATCCCTCCTTCGTATACTACCTAAAGATATACTGCCACTTTCACTGCCCATGTCTTCATTATCCACAACAACCTCGCGTCTATTACCTCTCCTAACCCGAGAACCATCATGAGATTGGTCCCGAGGTCTTTGTTCACGCTCTGCACCCCGATTCTCCATCTGTACGATAAACCTCTCAAATTGTGCCCTCATTGCTGCAATATCACCATTACCCTGTTCATCCTTTCTATTCACACCCCTGGGCTGTTTCCTGTCTCCAACAGAGGATGAAGATGTGGAAACCTCTCTATCAGACATTTTTAAGACACGAGCAAGGAAATTCGGAATATTTGGGAATTTTCAGATTTTTTTTTAATCTGCCAGAGAATTTGACTACGAGTACGGCAGAAAAAACGGAACTGGATTTGGACGAAAAACGAAGAAGAAAAACACTTTTGAATTTTTGGGACTGACTCTTATGGATCAAAATGGAAAAATTTATGACTGACACGAAGAACACGAAAAAAAAAATCAAGAAACACAAGAATCTGAAATAGATCCAAGCTCTGATACCAGATGATGAGATCCCAGTCGGGGAATCTCGTCGAACACGCGGATTAACGACAATTAAAACCTAGGAAAGATCTAAATCAGATCTGATACGAAAATAACAAGAACACGAATAAAGAAACAGAAATTAAAAGATAGATTTGACGGTAAAACCTTGACCCGACAATCACGACACAATTAATTGACGATGCGGATTGAAGAACCAAGATTGGTGAACGCCACAAGGGATGTCAATTCCTTGATAAGTTCGAATTTGGAAACGCCACAAATATTCTTGCGAATATTTGATAAGTTTGTTGGAAGAACGCCACAAAGATCGAATCTTTGATAAGTTCAAGAAAAAGGGAATAAACTCAACCTCTCAATTTTGGAGAATCCTCTGACAAATTTTATTAATCAAACTCAACTTGCTTTTTACAATGAATTGAAAAAGCGTATAAATAAGCAAAATAACCTAGCATCTAATTTACTCAAAATAGAATTCTAATTAGACTAAAATTCTAAAATAGGAAAATAACCAAAAACTAAAAAGGAAATAAAATAATTATAAAATTTCGAAAAATCTGGCGCTGCTTGTTTACGGCCGTGACGAAATCTCTTACGGCCGTAAAGGCCTTTCTGATTAAATTTAGGTTATTCTTTACGGCCGTGACACAATGCTTACGGCCGTGAAATTCCTACAGTTTGCATGTTACGGCCGTAACGTCCAGGCTTACGGCCGTAAGCCTCGTTCTGCCAAAATTCATCATTTTTCCTCGTTAATTGATTACGGCCGTGATTGTAAGATTTACGGCCGTGAATATAGGGGTTACGGCCGTGAAGGTCTTCTTTTACGGCCGTAATTGATTTTCTGCATAAATAATTTCTTTTACTCGATTCGGCTCGATCCGTCTCTCTTCTCGACTCGACTCCAACACGGAACTTACTCCGTTTTGCACGTAGATCACTATCATATTACCGATGGCTCGACTTCGCCCTTCGATGCCTGGTCCGGATCACATCACACATCCTAACATTAATCTGTTAAAGTTCTTTCAAAGTGCAATCCAACGGTGTGGAGCGTGTAACTGATCATCCAACGGCCAAGACTGATTTTTTTTTCTTTTGGGCCTCTAAACCAGTTTGATCAATTGGGCCGGTCTCTTTTAAATCAAATCCCAAGATATGGGTTGATCTATATATATGTGGTTGGACTTCAGCTTTCTTCATTGGGTTAAGTTTACAATTACAAACATTTAGATATGAAAATTTTTGAAATCATGTGATTTGTAACTAATTATATAAGTATCAAAATAATTTTCAAAATCTTGTTTTTTTTAATCAGAATCGAGTTTCGTGATTAATTACAATTGTAACTTTATTTCAATTTTATAATTAATTACAACTGTAACTTATGAATTAATAAAATATTAGTGTAATTCATAATTTGTAATCAACCATCGACACAACCACTATCGCCGAACCAAAGTTGTAACTTTATTTCAAAATTTTAATTAATTACGTTTGTAACTTTATTCAATTGTAACTAATTACCACCACCACCACCAACACCTAAAACCATCTCCACCAACCACCACCAAAAACCATCACCACCAGTCACCACCTAAAACCATCACCACCAACCACCACAAAAACCCATCACCACCAACCATCGGTGATTGTAATTAATTTTACTTACAATTGTAACTAATTTCTCTCTCTTGCCGCTCCCTCTTGATGTCTACAGCTTCACCACCGGCCGCTGCCACCACTCCCCACACAGTGAAGACTACTCCTCCCCTTCCCCACCCCCCACCCCCCCCCCCCCGCACACACAGTCACACGGATTTCACACACGCACACAATAAATCACCACCACCAAGCCACCACATGCACCACCAAATCTATCTACTTTAACAATACTGCTAATTGAAATAAAGGTTGCCACAAGACCCACTGCCCGATAAGTTTGGCCACCGAGAAGAAAAGAACGGCGCTCACAGATTCAGCAGCGTTGCTCACATCGATGACTGAGCTGAGAGCGCACAGCGTCGCGTCGCGCTGGTTGCTCTGTGAGGGCACAGTGCCGCTGTCGCCCCTCGTTGCTGCTGCACAGGCGCTGTGCGTGGTGTTGTGTCTACGAACAGTGTTGTCGCTGATGATTCCAGCAACGACAACACGATGTGGCTAGCAGGTTCCACGATGGTGATGGCAGATCTGATTTTGAGAGTGGGGATGACTACTCTGATTTTCAGAGTAGAGATAGAGAGGGGGGAGGGATGATTAAGGTTTGATTTATATTTACCTGATTTAGTAAAATTGTTTAGAATAGACTGATGTTAAAAATTTAAAGGTTAAATATACGAATGAACCTAATTAATCCTTCTTCTTTCAACCGCAATCGGGCTGGAGTTTGGTTTGTCTTGTTGGGCCAATTATTGTTTACAGTTATTGGTTTGGTCTCTAAGATTTGTAAACCAATCATTTGCCAAGAACCTGACCATTTTTGTAAAACGATATTTTCATATTTTAACATAAAAAATGAATACTTTTGCGTAGTCCTCCAAATTTGGTCACATTTCAAGTCCACAACACAATTTAGTTCAATTATATATGCGGAGAGAGAGAGAGAGGTGGGGGCAGAAAGGAATGAGAACTGAGAAGCAGTGCGGAAGACAAAGGACAAGGGTAGGTAAGGTCGACTTTTAAATAAAAATGAAGGGGGACAAACAATATTATTTTAGTGCAGAAGAGAGACAAGACATTGAAATCTAATGACACTCTTCTCATAATCTCATCATTGTCACGTCGCTTTTAGTTTCCTTCTCCCAAGATCTCCCAGAATTTCAAGACTTTTTTTTTTTTTTTTAATAAATTTCATTTCAATTCCTTTTGTCTTGTTCTCCCCCCCCCCCCCCCCCTCCCCTCTCTCTCTCTCTCTCTCTCTCTGCGTATCTATGTCTGAGACGAGAATATGTAGCGTGGTCAACCTACTAAACATGACGCTGCTTGTTCATCCGCTCAATGCCCTCATTTTTCTACCACGTTAAGTCTTTGTCTCTTCAATTCAGAATTTCTACTGTTTATTGGGCATGGAGAATTCACTTTAGCATAATTACTAGCCACTCAATATTTCACACGCACAGGAGCATTCAGTAAATGCAAATAACCTTACTGTGCAGACAATCTTATTTACTGGGAATAAAGGTTAATTTGGACTCCCTCAACTATTAGTAGTTGTTACCAGCCAAACAGCTAGAACACACACACAGACACACACACACAGAGCGAGCTTGAATATTGATACTTAATAGTACTGTAGAATGAGGATTTTAGAGTTTGATGATCATGGCAAAGAGTTCAAGATATCTGATCCCTCTTTTATTTCAAAGCCTCGGCCTCTGGTACCGATGTCGATTAGAACTCAAACGTTACCAATCCCTTGTTCATGTTGCATTCACAACCCTAATATTTTTGGGAGGAACCATCATTTGAGTATGATAGCATTTTTCTTCTAGAATATTATATTGTTCTTGTTTATGCTACTTTTGTATCCCTTTATGAATCTATATTTTTGACAAGATTTTTGCATATCTAACTTGTAGCCGCAGTGACTGATACCCAAGTCAAGGACACAAGCACAGAGCCTGCAGTAATTAGGTCAAGATGGAATCCAACATCACAGCAACTACAGGCCCTTGGAGAAATTTATAGACGTGGTATAAGAACACCATCGGCTGAACAAATCCAACAAATTACTGCAAAACTTCGTCAATTTGGTAAGATTGAAGAGAAGAATGTGTTCTATTGGTTTCAAAATCACAAAGCAAGAGAGAGGCAGAAAAAACGTCGTCATCTAGAGTCAAAGATATACGGTGTTGAGACCCTTGAAGCAAAAGAAAAAGGTACATAAATTGCGTTATTCTGATTCAAATATGATTGTATTAATCATTATACCGCGATTTTTGGATATGGTAGAAAGCCTTGCAATGTTTGACAGTTCCTTATTTTTTTATTTCAACGTTAATGTTTTTGTGTTTTGCATTGCTAGAGAAAGAAAAATAAATTAATGAAAAAAAGAGAAATATCTGATGTTAATTAAAATTATTATCTTGATTTGTAGGATTCAGCAGAAGAGATTTGGAAATTGAACGAGCTAAGAAGTTGGTTACTCCATCAAACTGCAGCACACTTTCACAGGTATATATGTGTTTTTATTCACTTTTTGACTTAGCTAACTAAATGCTCTCAATATTATGACCTAATAATTATAAAATATCAAGTTCAAAACAGTGTACCCAAAGAGAGACAGCTTTTGTATAATGGAAAAAGAATTTGGCTCAAAAAGCTGCTTCTAAACGATGTGTAGGGGTAAAAAGTCACAACTTATTGGGCATTTTTTGTAATTTTTCAGGATTCTTTATCAATGCATCCAAGAGAATTGCACCAGAAAACATCAGAGAATCAAGAAACCTGGCCACTGGACTTGTATTCATTCATGCCTCCTATCAAAATATTTACTAAAAAGGAAAATTCAAAGCCCTTTGGTTCCCTAAAACTCACCATGTCATTATTGCCTTCCAAGAATGATGATTTGATCAATATTCTTGAAAATGAAGGTAAAGAAAATGACCAGAAAACCCTTGATGGTACTACTAAGGAGGACATTACTGTTTCAAGCTTAAAAAATAAATATATTCCGAATGAATATTTCGAATTTCTTCCTCCAAAATATTGATGGCTTCAGGCTTTTGTTAGGCGGTAGTTGATAGTGTAGAAGAAGAAATATGTAAGGATTTTCTTTTCATTATGTATATGTACCTACCATTGCCACTGTTTAATAATTAGAATTTTCCTGTGTAGTTGCATTCTAATGAATCTTTCGATAATTTGTAAGAATCTTTTTTTTTTTTTTTTTTTTAATAATTTTTTTGGTTGTCATTATTGACCGGTCACCAATGCAATTCTCAACACTCTTAAGTAAAGCGGAGGATAATTCTAAATACCACTAGTACGTACTAGTTGCTCCTTAATAAACAATCACTTTTGATTCAATTATAATAACATATTTAATTTGTACGCCAAACTCTAAGTAAATTTTGAACGAGTAGATGTTATTGTGTTTATGAGTAATTTAATTTTGTATAAAATTAAATTATATTTTTCCTCTTGAAATAAAAGGAATCTTGTATTTGCCACATACCCCAACTCTTGTAGCAATTGTAAAAAAATGCCCGTATATTGTTATCATGTTATTACAAAATGCATTTATAAAATTAAGTCAGATAAATTAAGTTAAACTTTTCCCAATCATTTAATAACGGCATTGGTGGCAAATTAGTAAATCATTGCCTGATTCTAAATTCATTCAATTGCATGCTCCACGATAATTATACAAAATCAAAATGACATGTAGAAAGTGCTACTTACGTACATAAGCCATAATCACGTTTTTTAAAGTTGAGTCTAAAATGGGTTTGGCCCAAAGAATGGACTGCTGGACATTATTTTACTTCCCAGGCTTCCTTCTAAAAGTGAACTCGGTAAATAGAAGCACAAAAAATAGACAGAACGTAGCTCTCTTCTCTAAAAAACCAAACGACATTTTAGGGCACGAAGGTGTTCGTGCAATTCTTCTTGGTGAAGATAAATTGGTGTTCTCTCTTCCTTTATTCTTTTCTTGTGAAAGAGAGCTTTATCTTGGTGATATCTCGGTTGATTTGTATTACCGGTTGTAGCTTTGGTTTTGGATTTTTCTTGGTGAATATAGTGTGGTTTACAATAGGTGTATTCCATTAGTGAAGGAAGTATTTCTTGGTGAAATATTGATTATTGTCTGTCGTGCCTTTGCTTCAGATTTGGGAATTTTGAGAAACTTTGGATTGATTGTAAATTGTTATGAACATTGCTTTGTGCCTAGTGGAATTGAGCATGAGTTGCTCAATGCGGGAGTAGGCGATTCTTTGAATTACCGAACCTCTGGGGTCTTCGGACCGAAAAATTCTTTGTGTTCTTGCATTAATTTCATTTTATTTTTCGTTATTGGTCATTTTCGATCCAACAAGTGGTATCAGAGCTTGTGTACTGGGCCACTAGATGAAATTCAATTTTCTTGGCTGCAGGTTCTTAATTTAAAGCAGCCTGCACTCTGCCTCTTGTCTGCAAATTAATTTTTCCTTGGCAGTCTTGAGACATCCCAGTGATTGAACAATTTCGAATTCTTGGTAACTTTTATCCTTATCTTGATTCGATTTTTGGAATTTATATATATTGATATATGCTTTGTTATCCAAATCTATTCTTGATAAGTGAATAAGAGAAGTTAATTTTAGGAAAATTACACTAATCTGATATATTCTTGAATTCTTGCATAATTGTTTCATCTATATAATTTTGTTGGAATATTGCATGTTATAATAATCTGCATTATTTTTTAAAATTTGTTATATACTTGGACTTGTTACTTAATTTCTTGACATATAAGTTAGATTTTGTAATTTCAAATTTGGTGACTTGTTTTGTGAAATTTGGTGTTTCTCTCTTTCAAAATGTCCCCTACTAAATTTGAAATAGAGGTGTGGACAGGTAAATATGATTTTAGTCTATGGAGACAAAAGATTAGGGCTCTATTACTTCAACAAAAATGTGTATATTACTGAAAATTGGCCTACTGAATTTAGTCCTTTTAGAAGCCAAAAACTAGATGAACAAGCATGGAGCACTATTTTTCTTCATCTCTCTGATGTTGTCCTTAGGAAAGTAGGTGAAACAAAAACGACTGTTGAATTATGGCAAAAGTTAGAAGATTTATATCTGTCTAAATCCATTCTCGATAAGTGTTTTCTATTGAAACATTTTTTTTTGCTTTTAGGTTTGAACCATATCAGGATCTCAAGTCTAATCTTGATATATTTAATAAGCTTACACAAGACTTGTCTAATTGTGATAAAAAAAATATCTGAAGATCAATCTTGTATTGCTTTATTAAATGTTGTAGGTGATAGGTATAAAGATGTGAAATATGCTCTCGAGTATGGTAGAGATACACTTAGCCTTGATGTTATCACTTCTGCCTTAAGAAATAGAGATTTGGAATTAAAATCCGAAATTAAAAGAAGTCATCAAGGAGAAGTTTTAATGGCTAGATCTAAAAGACCATTCAAACTACATCAAAATACCTATAAATAACAGCCAAAGAAAAGGAAAATTTCCTACGAATAAGAAACCTGATTTCTCCAAATCTCGGGATAGATCAATCAAGAAATGCTATTATTATGAAAAACTAGGACATTACATTAAAGATTGTCCCAAGAGATTAAATGATCTTAAGAACAAACTAAGGCACAATAATGAGTGTGATGATAATGATGGTTCCGTTTACACGGTGAATACTCAAGACACTTATCAATCTTGGGTATTGGATTCTGGGTGCACATATCATGTGTGTCCCGAAAGGGAATAGTTCAATAATTTCAAACCTACAGACAAAGGGAGTGTTTACATGGGAAACACTTTCCCTTGTAAGATACGTGGTGTTGATGACATTGTCTTAAAACTTGAAAATGATAAATTTCTCAAATTGTAACAAACTAGGTTTGTTCCCGAGGTTGACAAGAACCTCATTTCTTTAGGAATCTTGGATTCTAAAAATTTCGAGATTTGCTTTAAGAATGAGTTTTGCAATATTCAAAAGGATTTTTCTGAAATCATAAATGTTTCAAAGACAAATGGTCTTTACAAAATTCATGCTATTCTTCAAAAAGAAGAACGCCTATCCTTCTTACATTCTCAAAACAAAAACTCTTCCATATGTCGTAAAAAACTTGGCCATATAGGAGATAAATCTCTTAAGTCACTAAGCAATGATGGGGTTATACGAAATGTAAATTTAGATAAGGAAGATTTCTGTGAAGAATGTATTTTGGGAAAACAAATAAAACTACCTTTCAAATATGGTATTCATAAATCTACCTTCATTCTTGAATATCTTCATGTTGACCCATGGGGTCCAGCATCCACTCAAACTATTTCTGGATTCAAATATTACTTGTTAATTATTGATTAGTTTTCAAGAAAGGTTTGGACTTTTTTACTAAAATCAAAAGATGAGACTTTTCAAAATTTCAAGGATTGGAAAACCTTAATTGAAAACCAAATCAACAAGAAAATAAAGGTTTTGAAAACTGATAATGGATTGGAGTTATGTAATACCATATTTGATGAGTTTTGTAAACAAAATGGAATTTCAAGGCATAGGACTGTCACTTATACACCACAACAAAATGGGACAGCTGAGAGAATGAATAGGACCTTACTAAACAATGTGAGGTGTATGTTGTTGAGCTCTGGTCTCCTAAAATATTTTTGGGGAGAGACAGTAAAGACTGCCACTTATTTGGTTAACTTGACTCTTCAAGGGCTACATGTTTTAAAACTCTTGAATTTCTTTGGTCTGGTAAACACCACAACTATTCCTCCTTAAAGGTTTTTGGATGTGCTACATATGCACATCAAAATCAAGGAAAACTTGACCCCAGGTCTAAAAAATGTGTTTTCTTAGGTTATGGAGAATGTGTAAAAGGTTACAGGTTGTGGGTAAAAGAATATTAGGGTTTTAAAATAATAATAATAAGCAGGAATGTTATGTTTAAGGAAGAATTGATGCCTTGCCTTATCAAAATTGAATCTAAAGCTGATGATCTTAAAAGGTTGAAAACTGTCATATGGGACTTGAATGATCTCAGTCTTCATAACACAACTACACAGGCTCCTCTTGAAGTGGAGCACTTGAATCAAAATGATCAAAATGAAAACATAGATCAAGAGGATACTGATTCTAATAATGAAGGTGAAATTGTTCAAATGCATGATTTATCCAACTGCCAGTTGACTAGAGATAGGGTGAGGAGGCAAGTAAGACCTTCCACTGGGTATAACAATGATGATTTTATATCTCTCTTTACTGATTCTGATAATCTGTGTCCTGAACCAGCTTCTTATGAAGAAGCAATTTCTTGTCCTGAATCTAAAAATTGGCTTGCAGTTATGAATGATGAAATGAATTCTTTACATAAGAATAAAACTTGGATATTGGTTAAAAGGCCTAAAGACAAGAAAGTCATAGATTGTAAGTGGGTTTTTAATATTAAGGAAGATGACTCCAGCAAACATGGCATTAAGTACAAAGCCAGACTAGTAGTTAAGGACTTTTCTCAAAAGGAAGGTATAGACTATAATGAAATTTTCTCACTTGTGGTGAAGTATACATCTATTAGGATCATTTTGGCCTTAGTTGCTCAATTTGACTGGGAGTTAGAACAACTTGATGTCAAAACTGCTTTCCTTTATGGTGAATTAGATGAAACCATATATATGCAACAATCTAAAGGATTTGAGCAAAAGGGAAAGACTGAAATTGTTTGTCTTTTAAAGAGGTCTCTATATGGTCTAAAACAAACTCCTAGACAATGGTATAAGAGATTCGAATCTTACATGAAGGTATTAGGTTTCAAGAAAAGTAATTATGATTCATGCTTGTTTTATGATGGAAATGGAGGACCTGATTCTGTTTATTTGCTTTTATATGTGGATGATATGCTTTTAGCTTATCGTGATATGAATAAAATAAACTTAGTTAAACAAAAATTAAATTCTGAATTTGAAATGAAGGATCTTGGCCCCGCCAAGAGAATTTTGGGTATGAACATAAAAAGGGATAGGACTAATAGTACTTTGATTTTAAATCAATCCGCCTACATTTCTAAAGTACTTGAAAAGTTTTCTATGATGCATGCTAAAACTTGTTCATTACCTTTGCCAAATCATTTGAAACTTTCATCTGATCAATCTTCTAAAACTGATGAAGAAATCATTAGGATGAATAGAGTACCTTATGTTAATGTGGTTGGTTCTGTTATGTTTTTGATGGTATGCACTAGACCCGATTTAGCATATTCTGTGAGTACTCTTAGCAGGTTTATGTCCAATCCCGGTGAACTTCATTACGAAGCATTAAAAGGTATGCTTAGATACCTAAAAGGTACTGAAACTGTTGGTTTACATTATTCCAAATGCAAAGAATGTATAATCTTAAAGGGGTATTGTGACTCTGATTTTGAGGGTGATTTAGATAAAAAGAAGAAGTACTTCATTATATATTTTTACTTTATGTAATTCATGCATTAGTTGGAAATCCTAGTTGCAAAGGGTAGTTGCATTATCATCCATTGAGGCTGAATATATTGCTGCATGTGAAGCATTAAAAGAGGGACTTTGGGCTAGGGATTTATTGCATGAATTGAACTTTATTGATAATAATGTACTTCTATTTATGATAATCAGAGTGCCATTCATCTTAGTAAGAATCCCATGTTTCATCTTTCATGATAGACTAAGCATGTAGACGTTAAATATCATTTTAAAAGGGACATGGTTGAAAATGGAATGATTAAAATTGAAAAGATACCAACACTTTTAAATCATTCGGATATGGGAACAAAAGTGTTACCCATTAATAGATTTAAAGATTGCATGAAAATGCTGAATATTGATTCTTAAGAATCAATATTTGGTCATTGTTTACTTTTTGACAAACTAATACTTTGTCTTTATTTTACAGGTATTTATGAGTAAGATGATATTGAATTGGTTGCTCAAGTCCACTAATGGTGCACTCAAGTTCGTAGCAAGGTGGAGAATGTAGAAAGTGCTACTCACATACATAAGCCATAATCACGTTTTTTAAAGTTGGGCCTAAAATGGGTTTGGCCCAAAGAATGGGCCGCTGGACATTATATTACTTCCCAGGCTTCCTTCTAAAAGTGAACTCGGCAAATAGAAGCACAAAAAATAGACCGAACGCGTCTCTCTTCTCTCTCAAAAACTAGGCAACATTTTAAGGCATGAAGGTGTTCGCGCGATTCTTCTTAATGAAGATAAATTGGTGCTCTCTCTTCCTTTATTCTTTTCTTGGTGATTAGATAGATTGCAATATGTGTAATCTTTTTTTGAAAGGGATATATCTCGGTTGATTTGTATTACCGGTTGTAGCTTTGATTTTGGGTTTTTCTTGGTGAATATAGTGTGGTTTACAATTGGTGTATTCCATTAGTGAAGGGAGTATTTCTTGGTGAAATATTGATTGTTGTCTGCCGTGCCTTTACTTCGGGTTTGGGGATTTTGAGAAACTTTGAATTGATTGTAAATTTCTATGAACATTGCTTTGTACCTAGTGAAATTGAGCGTGAATCCAAATTTAATGGATTACTCAACGGGGGAGTAGACGATTCTTTGAATTACCGAACCTCCGGGTCTTCGGACCTAAAAATTCTTTGTGTTCTTCCATTACTTTTATTTTATTTTTCGTTATTGTTTATTTTCGATCCAACATGACAATATCAAAAGTATACTGTCAAATTATAAAGCCA
The DNA here is from genome assembly GCA_963555705.1 of Ligustrum vulgare. NCBI lineage: Eukaryota > Viridiplantae > Streptophyta > Magnoliopsida > Lamiales > Oleaceae > Ligustrum > Ligustrum vulgare. The sequence goes on along the minus strand of OY743182.1, from coordinate 2,576,658 downwards.
CCCCAGCTCAAGAATACGGATTCATTTCACATTAAATTGCATGTGTTTAAATCTGTATCACAAAATTAAATTCAACATTTGGACATATTTATCTTCAATTTCAGCAACAATAATAAACCTGAAGATAATATGTTTATTATTGTGTTTTAATAGAAGTAAATCCAAATTAATTGGAATTTTGTTACTGACGACTCAACTATTTCCAAGATTGATTGATAAAAAAGACATTAATTTGTCAATACGAAAACAATATGTCCATCTTTGTGTCTAACGTTATACAAATTGAAAATAAATATGAACGTACATTAGATGTACATAAAAAAGGCAAAAAGCAAAGTGTCTATCTATATAACAAATGGTAGAAATTGCTTGGACATCTGAAATTGGTCTCTACCTGTCCTCATCTCTTCAACTCGTTAATAAAAGAATTTACTGGAAAAATCTCAACAATCTCCTCCTTTTATATACACAAGCATAGTACTGGAAAAAAAATTATCTTCCATTCTATTTCACAACCTCATCTAAATGACACTCATAATTAAAAATGCACGTTTTGTATTTACTGTTGAAATTAGAAGAATTAAGACAAGACGAATCAATCCATCAACAAGATTATAACTCATTGATTTTCTTGTCAATGCCAAAAGTGGCACACATCGGGAAATGTTATCAATTTGATAGAGCTCCAATTGATCTTTCAAATTCAACTTCTCTTAATCTATAAAGTTAGTGTGATAAAGTTTATCTACAAGGTTACTAATATTCTGAACATCAAAAGCCTTGTAGCCATCTCTAATATCTAATAATGAGCTAAGAATAAACAATTCCATCATATCTTCTTAAATTTATTTCTCAACTCCTGAACTTGAAAATTCACTATCGCAAGAAACAAGTCAATTTTGTAATGATATTGCAAAGTGATAGGATCTTTTTGGTTAGAAGTCCTCCCTCGACCTGTTGTATATAAAGAAATTATATCAAGAATGTCTATATATCTTGAAGTACAAAGTGACTTCACATTGAATCAATGGATACTACAACTTTTAATCAATTACTTGCAACCTTTTTGGAGTTTTGCTTCTCATTAACTTTAGATTATATAATCTGCAATTTCAAGGACAAAATAAAAAATAAAAAATTTATTTGAGCTAATAGACGTGTAGTTTAATCCCAACCCATGCGATTTTAATTGATGTATAAATCAAATTTATAAAAAAAAATAAAAAAATTAGAAATATTAATAAATTCCATTTTATTTGAAAGAGAAAAAAAAAAAATCACCATTTTTTCTTGCCTTTTCTGTAACCAGATCACATTTGACTTATATTTGGCTCATATATATATAAATAATTGATCTAGTCACTTTTAATTCATAAATTTCAAGTAATCCACAAATATTATTCATTTATCCATAATTAAATTATAACTCTTCATAATTTATTCGACAGCATGTTATTAAAGAGCGTGAGCTGGAATTGAATAAATCATTCTTGCTAATCAATTTGATTAGTGACAATTCCGGTGCTGTCTAATCTTGTAAATGTGGAATTTATACGTAATTAATTAATAAAGTTATCGAAATAGATGGAGAAAATAAAATAATGTACGTGTTTCATGTGAGATGGTGGGACCCAAATAAATTTATGGGAAAAGAGCCCCATTTTTAAATTTCACTTTGTAATAATAAGATATATGACTTTTATATTTGTAAAAATCATGTGCTAATAATCAATTAATTTTTATTACTTAAATATTTAAATTAATTCAATTTGAGAGACAAAAATAATAGAACTAATTTTCTTCCAAATCTAATTCAACTTTCGACGTCATTACTTTACTGGATCTCTCTCTATGCCTCTCTCTTCATCTCACCGGTCGATTCTTGAGTATCAGACTATCACGTGATGATGATTGTGAGCTAAGGTAGGGAAAAGCAGTGGAGTGCAGCACCATCGTGCTACCTTCACATATTGGTGCCTTGGAGGAGGTAGTGTGCTGTCGTCTCATGACAGCCTCTGTGTGAGGACAGTGCAACACAATGATTGTGGCGGTGTTGATGGTGAGGTGTGGTGGTGAGTTGTTTACTCTTTATTGTTGTAGTTATATGTTTGCTTTTTGTGTGATGGTTGTTGGTTTGAAAGTGGTTGTGGTGGTCAACTAATAGTGTTTCGATAGTGATGGTGTTGGAAAGGGGGTGCGGTGGTTATTGTTGGTAATGGTGGTTGTAGTGGTACGAGTGAGGTGTGGTGGTGGTGATTCGGGTGCTTAGGGTGTGGTTGTTGCGATGAATTTTGTTGTTTTTGTCAGAGGTGTATATAATGATGGTTGTGATTGGCAGCGGCGGTGGATGAATATTGTGGTCTCTGTCAGAGGTGGAGATAATGGTGGTGCATGTGGTGGGGCGATGCTTGGTAGCAACGATGCTTTGCTTGTGGAAGAAAGGTTTAGGGTAGGATGGGGTGGGTGGGGTTGGGTTGGGGGTTGGTGGGTGGGGTGAGTGAGTGAGTGAGTGATTGTGACTAATTGTGGATGATTGTGTGACTTGGTAAAATATATAAATTGTGACCAATTAATAATATGTGATCAATGAATATATAAGTTGGGACAAATAACAATATACGACCTAAAATATGTGAATTGTGATTAAATATGATTTGTGACTAAATTTTCAATTGTGACAAATAATTTGTGTCAACTGTAACTTTGTGTGACGATTGTGATTTTGTGCGACTTTTGACGAATATGAGATGTGACCAGTTTAATTAAATTATCGATCAAAAAATTGATTTGCGACTAATTTTGTAATTGTAATCTACAATTTGTGTCAGTTGAGACTTTTTGTGTCCTTTGACTAATACGGGACGTAACTCGTTTAATTAAAATTTAAACGTTACAAAATGTTATTGGTCACAAATGTGACAAATTATTAGGTAATATGACTAAAATATTGATTAATTGTGATTAATAAAACGACTATTAAATAATATGTACCTAAAATATTTGATTGCGACTATATTTGTAATTGTGACCAAAAGTTGTATTGATTGCGACTTTGTGTGACTTATGACGAGTACGAGATGTAACCCGTTTAATTAAATTATGGTCACAAAATAAGAAATCTTATTTTCGACTAGTTTTGTAATTGTGACAGAACTTGAACTTTATGTGACCGAACTGGTGGGGATGAGGTGAATTTTGAGACTTTAGCCTCTGTTTGGTAACACTGTTCGGTTTATAAATTGGTTTATTTATGATTTTGAGATAAAAAATAGTAGTTAAAAATTGAAGAGGGAAAAATGTGTGGTTAAAAAGTGATTTGAAAAATTGTGTGGTTTATAAATTAGTTTATAAATCAATAAAAATACATTTACCAAATACAAATTTTTAATTGTGATCAAATTGTGGGGTGGGGTGGGGTGAATTTAGTCGATAAATTTGTGATTGTAACCGACAATGACTTGATAGAGTTGAGTGGTGTGGTGTGGTGTGGGGTGATCGTGTGATTGTGATAAATTATTAGTGTTGAAATTGTGGTTGGGTCTTTGATACACCTCCGGGCTCAGTAAGCTTTCCAAAATTGACACCTCAACTTCAACCTCGACTCAACAACCACTACTCTTGGTTGCTCCAATATAGGAAGAACAAGAATAAGAGCAACAATGGAGAGTTACCAGGCTAGAACTCCAAGAACGGTTGCTCTCTCTTTTTCCCTCTCCCCCATTTCATATGTCACAACCTCTCCACTTCTCTACATTTCTACACTAGACAATGGGAAGACATGGGATATATATAACATGTTGGCCTAGGTCACAAGTTGGGCCAATGCTCCAAAACCTGAGCCCAAGTCCAAAGTCCATTCCCATAACCACCACAATTAGGTCTTCCAAGTGAATCACGAGCAACTACCAATTAAGTCACTTCAAGTGATTCCGAGTTATTATCGATTCGAACTATCTATCGAGGTGTCGTTATATTCCCACAATTGTTTTACATCATCACCCGGATTTATTGGGTATCAAAAACCCAACAAATCTCCACCTTGATACCCAATCAACCTGCAAGAAAAAACAACACAATGTTTATATACTTGCCCAATCAAGGTAATCCAATAAAATTGGACTCACAGACCTTACCTCGTGTCTCGCACTCGAAACACACACCATACCTGATCCATTTACTCGCTAGGACTAAGGTCAAAGAATATCCCAGCAGAAGACAGATAGTCACAGTAATCAATCAAGAACATATAACATGCGATAACAGATATAACCATAAGATAATACAAAAATTTTTCAAACATGCTCACACAAGAACATAAGACTAACTCCAAGTTAATCAAATACGACGGCCAACACATATACACCACAATGCATAAATGACCTCATTAAAAGACCTCACACAATTATCCTATCACATTCCGTGTATCTCTCTCCTCGAGAACACATATCACACACATCGCCACATATGCTCACTAGATTGATCACCACACATGCCTAACTGGTAAACAAGAATAGATCCTAAATCTATGGGATGCTCCTCGATCAACACCTCACTTCTCTCAACCTAAAGGGGATAATGGGTCTCCACCTAATAGAAGTGATCTAAGTGTTTCTAACACTCCACCCGGCCAGGATTTTCAGATAGAAGATTTACAGGACATTCAAATGTCACACTCACCCCCCGTACATCTCATCAATGCACTATCAGGCATCTACTCCACACATTACCAAAAGACATACTCACACTCACACTCGCTGCTAATGCATCACAAACCCACTATGCATGCCAACACATTACACACAGTAAAATCTGATTACACACAAATTCATGCAAAGTAACACATATCAAACAAATTAACATGCTACACAAAACAATGCATTGAATTAAGTAATCACACACATGTAGAAAGGATCACACAGATGCCCATATAGCTACATCGAACATTTATCCCCAATAAGCCTCACCTATCTCCCAACACCACCCGCCCTTATATCACATTTACCTACCGCACTAGCTAGACCCAAAACCTTGCCATATCACGCTCCACCAAACTAGATCACCATGCCATCAAGAAAATCCAAGTGTTGTCATCTTACCCAAAAAAATGCACAAACAGACACGTAACAAATGCAATGACCACAAGCAAAGTATAGGCACACATCATAAAGAATCCAGCCAATCATACCTCATAAGGTCACAGTCATATCTAAATGGCAACTGAACATTTAAAGCGCATATATTAAATCCATACAGAAAATAATATATCAAAATTCACACAATATATGGCACGAATTAAGCAAATAATTCTTAGGTCTAGCAACATGCAATGGTTACCAAGCAATGACAACCCCCAATCCTAATGACCAACCCACACGATGATCTGCTAGTGCGATAAATAAAGGTTTTAGCCAATTTACCAGAGCGGACATTTCTGAGTCCATATAATCGAGAGTTGATTTTGCAAAATGGACTTCGGAAATGGGACGAACAGGTCGAGCTGAAGATTCTGTCCGGAAATGCCTCGCCGGACCGCCGCCGCCGGAAACCGCCCTGTCGCAAGAGACAGAAAAATGCCAAAAAACACAAGAAGCTTCTCCTCCTCGTCACGAACCCAACGGTGGTGACCGTTTCACGATTGGAGCTCCCGTTTGGCCGGAATCGCGGTTTTTCAGTCCGCCAGCATTTTCTTCTCCGGTGAATAACTTCTGTTTCAACCATCGGATCGGCGCCAAATTTCATTCGAGTCTTCCCCTCGACAAGCCCGTTGATATGGAGGTGGCCGATCGTAGATCGGAGTTCTGGATCGTCCGGGATCCCCCTTTTCAGTCAGGACAGATTTCTGTTTCCGGACAGTTTCGGCCCAAACTTTCTCCCAGTTTTTCTACTGTTCCAGCATCCGGAATCTGCTCAAATTTTGGTCAAACGTTCTCCTCGACATGCTGAGTCCACCGGTGGTCTCGGATTTTCCAACCGACTTCTGGTTTGCCCGGAAATTAGGTTTGAAGTTCTGGCAGTTTTTTTTAAAAAAAAATCTGTCCAGATTTTTATTTTTGCTCCGTTTTGGCTCCTTTCGACCAGATTTTTCGCCCAAAAATCACTCCAATAGCTCTGATACCATGTTGAAATTATGGTTGGGTCTTCGATACACATCCGGGCTCAGTAAGCTTTCCAAAATCGACACCTCGACTTCAACCTCGACTCAACAACCACTACTCTTGGTTGCTCCAATATAGGAAGAACAAGAATAAGAGCAACAATGGAGAACTACCAAGCTAGAACTCCAAGAACGGTTGCTCTCTCTTTTTCCCTCTCCCCCATTTCATATGTCACAACCTCTCCACTTCTCTACATTTCTACACTAGACAATGGGAAGACATGGGATATATATAACATGTTGGCCTAGGTCACAAGTTGGGCCAATGCTCCAAAACCTGAGTCCAAGTCCAAAGTCCATTCCCATAACCACCACAATTGGGTCTTCCAAATGAATCACGAGCAACTACCAATTAAGTCACTTCAAGTGATTCCGAGTTATTATCGAGTCGAACTATCTATCGAGGTGTCGTTATATTCCCACAACTGTTTTACATCATCGCCCGGATTTATTGGGTATCAAAAACCCAACAATTAGGTAATTATGATCAAAATTATGAAAAATTTCAAGGCCGGTGCTTGTGTATGGAAATCTGAAAAATCTTCTTGCAAGAATTCATCCACAAAACCATGGTCATAATCGGTTCAAAACTAAGAGAGGCAGTCGATCGAGGGAGAACCGAGAGGAAGGGCGTGGGTCTTACAGGGGAAGTCAGCATCAATTTCTGAAGAGTGAAATATGAAGGCCGCTGTTGAGACTGGGAGTGGGAATTGAGAAATGTGTTGTGCGGAAGCGAATTAACCGACGGTTCGACTAATGCAAAAATAGAAATAACGAATTCGAAAGAGAAAGAGAACAACACAAGATTTACGTGGTTCGGCAAATTGCCTACGTCCACGGAGGGAGATTCCAAATTTCCACTAATATGACAAATGTGGAATACAAATAACTCGACCTCACCAAAAATACTCTTTCTTACAAATTATAAAAGAAGAACAATTTACAAATGCACTTGAGCACCTCTCCAAAACTCAAGTACTACAAACTCTCCTAAGAGAAAACAAAGGAATTGTTCTCTTCTTCTTGATGTTCAAAACACAAATGAAGCATGCCTATTTATAGGCCAAGAGAATGAATCACAACCATCAATTTGATTTCCACTTGTATGGTTGAAATTCAAGTGCTCCACTAGAATAACTTTCATCATTTTGTTGCCAAACTTTTGATTAATTGATGCCAACTTTTGACTAATTGATGCCACTTTTATTTAATGGCCAAAATTATTCAATGGCCAACAATCTCCACCTTGGTTTCAATCTCGATTCAAATGAACTGCTTCCAAACAAAATGAGAAAGAGTGTCTTCAATTGTGCCTGTTGGCACCACACACCTCGTAGGTGTTTAAATTCGCAGGATGTTAATCAAGTCCAAACAATGATTGAACTTGATCGCTGTTACCACTTTAGTCAACATATCTGCAGGATTTTCAGCTATTAGAATCTTTTGAAGTAGGATCTCCCCTTCTTCAACAATTTCCCGCACAAAATGATATCTAACATCGATGTGCTTCGTCCGTGCATGGTAGACTTGGTTCTTTGCCAAATGAATAGCACTCTGGCTATCACAATACACAGTGATGTGTTTCTGAACGACTCCCAATTCACCAAGTAACCCCTACAGCCAAATTGTCTCTTTAACAGCCTTTGTAACTGCCATATATTCTGCTTCTGTCGTAGACAAAGCGACTGTAGACTGTAAAGTGGACTTCCAACTGACTGGAGCTTTTGCAAGAGTAAACACATATCCAGTCGTTGATCGACGTTTATCCAAATCACCAGCATAGTCAGAATCAACATATCCAACTACGCAATGACCAAGTGAATCATCCCTCTCAAACACTAAACCAATATTAATGGTTTTCAAAATATACCTTAAAATCCATTTCACAGCTCGCCAATGTCCTTTACCAGAACTATGCATATACCTACTCACAACTCCAACTGCATGTGAAATGTCAGGTCTTGTACACACCATTGCATACATCAAACTTCCAACTGTATTTGCATAAGGAGCTTTTGACATGTATTCTCGTTCCGCGTCGGTGTTGGAAGACATCGTAGAGCTAAGCTTGAAATGAGGGGCAAGTGGAGTACTTACAGGTTTTGACTGATTGTCTAGACCAAAACGTTGTAATACTTTCTTCAAATACTGCTTTTGAGTCAGACAAAGCTTACCTCTGTTTCTTTCTCTGCTTATCTCCATGCCAAGAATCTTCTTTGCCTCACCGAGATCTTTCATCTCGAACTCTTAGTTTAGCTGAGCCTTCAATCTGTCAATTTCTTCATGGCTCCTTGATGCAATCAGCATATCATCAACATACAAGAGTAGATATATGAAAGATCCATCTTTTAGCTTGTGAAAATAAACACAATGGTCAAACTTGCTTCGTGTGTACTTTTGCTCCAACATAAACTTTTCAAATCGCTTATACCACTGCCTCGGTGACTGCTTAAGTCCATATAGCGATTTGCTTAATTTACAAACCCAATTTTCTTTTCCAGCAACCCTGAATCCTTCTGGCTGAGTCATATAGATTTCCTCTTCCAAATCACCGTGCAGAAAGGCGGTCTTCACATCAAGTTGAACTAGTTCCAAGTCAAACTGCACTATCAAGGCCAATAAAATACGAATGGAAGAATGTTTCACAACTGGAGAAAATACTTTATTATAATCAATTCCTTCCTTCTGAGCGTAGCCTTTAGCCACCAACCGTGCCTTGAAGCGAACCTCGTTCTTGTCAGGAAATCCTTCTTTCTTTGTAAATACTCATTTGCACCCAATTGCCTTCTTATCCTTCGGAAGTTGAGCTAGCTCCCACGTTTTGTTCTTTTGAAGGGACTGCATTTCATCTGCCATAGCTTCCTTCCACTGATCATTTTCAGAACTTCTGACAGCTTCTTTGTAAGTAGAAGGAACATCATCATCTACAATTGGAAGTGCATAGGCCACCATATCAACAAATCGAGCAGGTTTTCGAATTTCTCTTCGTGACCTATCAACTGCAATTGATCTCGGTTGCGATGGAGGTTCTTGGGTTGAAACCTCCTCTTCTTGTTGTTCTTCAACATACTCCTCTACTATTGGAGTTTCACCTGCTGGGTCAATCAAAGTTGCATCAAACTCCACCTGTTGCGGAACTTGCTCCACCTGCTGCTGAGCACCCTCGGTCACCTTTTTCAACATAGCAGATTCATCAAAAGTGACATCCCTGCTAAGAATTATCTTCTTCATATCAGGACACCATAAGCGATATCCCTTTACTCCGGAGTTGATCCCCATAAACAGTGTTTTCTTAGCTCTTGGATCCAACTTAGATTCTTTTACATGGTAGAATGCAGTGGAACAAAAAACATGTAAAGAATCATAGTCAGTAGCAGGTTTTCCATACCAAACCTCCATAGGTGTCTTATTTCCAATGGCAGCAGATGGTAAACGATTAATGAGATGACTCGCATATATTACTGCCTCAGCCCAAAATTTCTTGTCCAATCCAGCATTAGACAACATACATCGAACCTTCTCCAGCAATGTTCGATTCATGCGTTCAGCCACCCCATTCTGCTGTGGTGTATTTCTGACTGTGAAGTGTCGCATAATACCTTCATCTTGGCAGATTTTAAGAAACAGATCACTCTTGTATTCTCCACCATTGTCTGATCTGAGTCGTTTAATTTTTCTGCCCGTCTGCGTCTCCATCATCTTCTTCCATATAAGAAAACGATCTAATACTTCATCTTTTGTCTTCATCAGATACACCCAAACTCTTCTGGAAAAATCATCGACAAAAGTAACAAAATAGTGCATACCTCCCAAGGAAGATGTCCTTGTAGGTCCCCACACGTCTGAGTGAACATAGTCCAGAATACCTTCTGTATTATGGATTGCAGTACCAAATTTTACTTTTGTCTGTTTTCCCAAAATACAATTTTTGCAAAAATCCATCTTGTATGTTTTTGCTCCTTTCAATAGGCATTGCTTCACCAGAGTTTGCATAGCTTTTTCACCAGCATGTCCCAACCGCATGTGCCAAAGTTTTGTGATTTCTGAATCTTCGTCTTCTCCTGATGATGTAGCCGCCAATCCAATAACTGTATTACCTTGGAAGTAATACAAATTATTTCTCCTTATGCCTTTCATTACCACGAGTGCGCCTTTAGCAATTTTCAGAACTCCATCTCGTATAGTCACGAACATGCCTTTAGATTCTAAGGCTCCCACGGAGATGAGATTCTTACTCAAATCTGGTACATACCTTAAGTCTGTCAGAATTCTAGTTGATCCATCATGACATCTCAAACGGATTGAACCTATCCCTGTTGTTTGCAAGATCTCATCATTTCCGAGGTAAACAACACCACCATTTAGTTCTTCGAGTTTGAAGAACCACTCCCTGTTGGGACACATGTGATAAGTGCAACCCGAATCCATAATCCATTCGTCTGAGTGAGATATACTTGATGTACTAGCTAGAACAAATTCTGACTCATCATCTTCACACTTGGCTATATTGGCTTCTGAAGTAGCTCCAGCAATACCTTTAACCTTGTCTTTGTTCTTCAGCTTTGGACAATCCTTCTTCCAATGACCTTTTTCATGACAGAAGGCGCATTCATCTTTAGCAGGCTTTCCCTTCGAACGAGATCTGCCCCTTCTCCCGGGATTACGACTTTGAGCACGACCTCTTATAGTATAGGCTTCTCCTGCTGAACTTCCATGTTCCTTTTAATCCTTCTTTCGGATCTCATTGTTGTACAAAGCAGCACATACTTCATCAAAAGTAATTTCATCCTTTCCATGAAGTATCGTAGTGACAAGGTGTTCATATTCATCGGGAAGAGAAGTCAAGAGCAACATGGCCTTATCTTCATCCTTGAAAGATTCTTCAAGATTTATCAACTCAGCTACCAATTTCTTGAACTCAGTAATATGGTTGTACATAGTTGTGCCAGGTTGATATCGGAAGCGAAATAACTTCTTCTTCAAATAGAGTCTGTTTTGGCAGCTTTTTGATATAAACTGCTTCTCCAACTCCTTCCATAATTTGCTTGCCGATTTCTCCATCGTATATGGGAACTTTTGCTCTCTGGTGAGACACGAACGGATGATCACACAGGCACTCCGATTGATTCTTGTCCATTCTAGATCATCCATGTCAGCTGACTTATCTTCTTCAAGAGCAATGTCTAGCTCTTGTTGAAATAGCGCATCCATAACTTCACATTGCCACATAGTAAAGTTATTTGTGCCATCAAATTTTTCCACGTCTATTTTTGCATTAGTTACCACTGTTCTTGTTGAAGACACAGTGGGCCTTGAAGATCCATCGAAAATGGCTGGAGGTGGGTCCTCAGTCTCCGTCGGTGTAGTCGAGGAATTTTTAGACATTTTTTTTTAAAAAAAAAAAATCTCAAAAAAATATATACCAAGATCCCTGTTCTAAAAAAAATCTTTTCTGATGTGGAAGATCAGTCAGTGCTACAACCACAGAGCATACTTAGAATTTTAAGAGAGTCAAGTCTCTGATACCAATTGTTGTGCGGAAGCGAATTAACCGACGGTTCGACCAATGCAAAAATAGAAATAACGAATTCGAAAGAGAAAGAGAACAACACAAGATTTACGTGGTTCGGCAAATTACCTACGTCCACGGAGGGAGATTCCAAATTTCCACTAATATGACAAATGTGGAATACAAATAACTCGACCTCACCAAAAACACTCTTTCTTACAAACTATAAAAGAAGAACAATTTACAAATGCACTTGAGCACCTCTCCAAAACTCAAGTACTACAAACTCTCCTAAGAGAAAACAAAGGAATTGTTCTCTTCTTCTTGATGTTCAAAACACAAATGAAGCATGCCTATTTATAGGCCAAGAGAATGAATCACAACCATCAATTTGATTTCCACTTGTATGGTGGAAATTTAAGTGCTCCACTAGAATAACTTTCATCATTTTGTTGCCAAACTTTTGATTAATTGATGCCAACTTTTGACTAATTGATGCCATTTTTATTTAATGGCCAACTATTATTCAATGGCCAACAAAATGTATTCTACAGTTTTGATTTTTGAATTCTCAATGCATTTTGTTTTGGTTTTGATGAAAAAGAAATAAAGCTTCTATTATTATTTATTTATTTATTTATTTTTTAATGGGGACCCGGCCCTGATTCGGGTCATCAATTCCCACCCTAACCAACCTGCCAACCTGTAGGTCGGTATTTTTTTGCCCCATTAGAATTGAGACCTCGTCGAGTTCAGGACAGGTTAAATTTATTTTGATTTCAGTTTTTTCGTCCGTAAGACCTATTAGTATAAACCTTTAGGACATGCAAATGTATTGCAAGCTGTCACGCATCACCTTAACTTAGACATAAAAAAAATATAATAATAATAATAATAATAATAATAATATACACATCTCGCAATTGCAAATATTAGCAAGCTATAAAATATTCATCTTGACTTAGATAAAAAACTTATCCTAAGATTTAGAGTAATTTTAGAGAAATATTTTTAATTGACATTTTGATATGAGGTACATACATTGAATGATGAAAAAGTAAGTGATGAGTTAGTTATTTACACGCGCGTCATGTCACAATATTATCGATTAAAAATGTCTCTCTAAAATTATTCTAACATTTCTGTGTGGTTGGTTGGTAGGTCTATACTTCATAAATTATCAAATCAGAAATTGCATCTCCATATGGCCATATGTGCCCCCACATTTATTTTTAAAAACATTTACATCTAATAATAATAACAATAATTATAACAAGCAAAGCTGGACATTTTTTAGTCATAATAATCACTCTTTGAACTGCTATATAAAGACCTTATTTTTAAGCATATCTCACTCATCTCAAATCAATTCTACGAGTGTCATTTGTAATATTTAAAAATGCTAAATGAACAACACTTTTGAACAACAAGGTGAACATACTCTCACATGAAGGTGAGGTCCACATATGAGGACCCCACACTCCATGTAAGAGTGTTGTTCACTTTGTTGTCCCAAAGTGTTGTTCATGTAGCATGATTCTGTAATATTTGTGGAAAACAAATTAAATGGCGGCTTACAGGAAAATTGGTTTCCCAAATAGATATTAAACCTGATGGGGATGTTTTCCGTGAAATCTTTAGAGAGAGAGTGAGAGACCTCATCATATATCAGGCATGAGCCCTGCTAACATTCAGAAATGTGATTTGCACGATGGTCAATGGGGGACTGTTGGCTCTGTCATTTACTGGAATTAAACCCACGGTAAATTTATATACTAAGCTCGTCTTTGGTTTAGATAATAATAATAAATAAAAAATATATATATATATTAATTTTTTATTAAAGTTATGAATTTTATAGTTGAAAAACTATGAATCTCATTAAATTTGTAGCTAAAATTAATTTTTTATTTGACTTAAATTTTAACCCGGCTAAATTTTTAGTTGAATCAAATGGAGGCAAAATCATTTTGGTGGCTCTTGTTGGAATTTAAGGGTGATTAATGTGTGAATTGTAATAAGTCTCTAATAGATGTGTGTTGATTGGGTGTGACTCTTCAAAAAACAAAATGTGTATAATAAAGAGTCGTGATTTTTGATAAGATGCAATCTAACCATCAATCATGAAATGATACGATCTAATGGTTAACATGAATTTGTGCTAAAGATGCGACCATTTGAAAAGACACATTAAAATCTATAAATTTGACTCTCTTAATTCCATTTTATTCACTCCAAATCAATTTTATATAATTGATTTCTAATTCTTTTTTTCTCCAAATTCTGTCAAAATAATTTCCTAATTATTTCGAGTTTCATATTTGATATCTATTACTCGATGTCTATTCCGTTCTTGAAGAGTATAGTCAAGCGTTGATTCGTCGGACAAAATTAATATCGTGCTATATTAATTTTGGAAGAAGCGTTGTATCTTGGGAGATAAACGTCCATTTGATCTTGTTAGCACAAGTGCAGGGGGAAAAATCCTTCTTAAAGAGATTTGCATTTGCATACCTCGTTTCATTTTATCTCCTTCTATTTCTCCGTATTAGTAAGTCGTAATGATATGTGCATATCATGATTTCGATAAGTCAAAATTTATTCGATATTTTGCAAATATAAGTAGTTATTTAATCGTCTTTACATGCACGTATTTTTTCGTTAAAAAAATATAATTATGCATAATTTTATCCAACAACTCTATCGATAATTTGACAAGTCAATGATTTCATTCGTCTTTGTCAACATATTTAATTTACCGCTCAGTGTTAAAATTTTATGAATTATTTATTTATTTATTTATTTATTTATTTATTATTTTTTTTTTTTTTGGCCTTTTTGCATAGAGGTGATATGTGTGAAAGAATCGTGATGTACCGCAAGCGTAAAAAATTAGAACGTCGTATTATCCTAGGATTGTTGATTTCACTGAATATTGAGTAAAGATCAAAATTTAGAAATACTCCTAAACTGTTAGTCTAACACTACAACAAAAATGGACTTTTGCAACATTTAAATAACAACATTTGCTAATTAAATGTTGCTAAAAGTGGTCTACCGCAATATTTTGTAATTGAATGTTGCATTTGATATGAATATTTGAGATTTATCCTTTTTGCAACATTTAAAAATTGTTGCTATAAGTTGGAATTTTACAACACTCAAATTAAGTTTTGGCAACGTTTTTTAAATGTTGCAAAAATCTCAGCTTTTGTAACGTTTTTTAAACGTTGCAAAAGCTGGTTTTTTAAACGTTGCAAAAGCTGAGATATTGCAACGCTCAGCTTTTCCGGCCCAATTATTTTTTCTACCCAGCAACCCGTTTTCCGGCCCATTTAGTTCCCAGCCCACAAGATAAACGACCCAACCCTCGTACACTTCTTCACAAACACAACCTTCTCCATAGTTCCTCATCTTCTTCCCGAAGTCTTCATCTTCTTCGCAACGCCCATCTTCATCACGAGTCTCCAGTACCACTCGAGGCAGCCTCAACATCGAACCCCCGACCCCGCCCACAAGCTGATTCCTTAGACTGAAGCTGCGAAGCAGAGCTGCAGGACTGAAGCTGTGAAGCAAAGATGCCGGAATAAAGGCATGAAGCAAAGCTATCAGAATTAAGGCATGAAGCAAAGCTGCCGGACTGAAGCTGCGAAGCAAAGCTGCCGGACTGAAGGTTTGAATCTCTCTTTCTATTTTTGGGTATTGGGCAATAGGATTGATTGATTGTTATTGTAAATTTATCTCTATATTCCCAAATGGATTGACAAAATACTTCCCTTTCCTTTTTAACACTAATGTGTTACCAGTCAGTTCCCTTTAATTCGATATTAGGCACCTCTATTTTTGAATTTTTTATACATATAAACACAGTGTGCGACATTGTTGCTTATCTTAATTGATTGATGGTTTTGTACATGACATGAATTGATTAATTTCTTCCCAAGTTATAGATATGAGTTTATAACTGATGGAAGGTTTGGGTTGAGGAAGTGTATTTTTTGCTACATTGTTTGTTTCTCTGGAGTATTTATGGGGTCAGATGTTTCTGTTGCATGTTTGGTCAAGATTAAAAGGAAGTAAAAGTTACTTATAAGCTTCTTTTTTTTGTCAAACATAATTCTGTAAGTTGCTCTATTATTATTAATAACAAAACATACTTTTCCAGGGAGTAAATCATATCTTATTTTCTATAAAAGTAACTTTTAAGCTTAGCCAGAAATGCTCTATAGCATCTATTGCTCCCTACATCTCTGCTCACAGATTCATGTAAACACGCACACATACATGTAAAGAGAGATTACTCCATAAGAGATGTTTTATATTTATTCCATCTTACCTAAAATACAATTCATTTCTTATTTTGATGCTGCAGGATAGAGTGATTGGCATTCTTGATTGGGAATTATCAGCTCTTGGAAATCAAATGTGTGATGTTGCATATAGCTGTCTGGTACTTAAGTCTATTGCAGCTCTCAACTCATTTTCACTTTATTGAAACTTGTAGACTAATGAATTATATGGCATTTATGATATTTATTCGCAAAATCCATTGGCTTGAGCATATTCTTCCAGCGTACATTCTATAGATTTGTTAATTTTTTTTTATATTGAGTCTTTATTGACTGGGCTTCTGAAGTTGCTTATCAATGTGGTTTCACGAAAGCATTACCTTGTGGATATTTCTTTGGATGATGTATAAGAAAGTCGAGGCCTTGAATTGACTGGAATTCCTGAAGGAGTTCCTTCATTAGCTGACTATCTGGCTTTTTACTGTTCTGCAGCTGTAAGACCTAATTTTATAATTACTGGGTGTCTATTTTAAATTTCTTCTTAAAAATAAATTTTTATTATATCTTTTTTCTGATAAGTACATAACTTACAGTGTTGCTCTGGAGATTTCCTATTTTAGTGATAATTGATTCGTGAAGAATGCATTTAGAGAATGGCGAATGGGGTTTTCTGCACCGCAGGGGGGAGGATCTATTGACAAACATGTTATATCTTCCTGAATGTCACCCCATACTTCCTTTGACTGCTTTTTAATTTATTTTTTATTCAACTCGATTTTACCTCGGTGGATTCTATATGGGCATTATTATGCGTCTTAATATTAGACGTCTTTAGTTACCAGTAGAGATCTTACCTTTGATTGAAATTGATGTAGGGGAAACCATGGCCTGTTGCTCAGTGGAAGTTTTATATTGCTTTTTCGCTGTTTAATGGGGCATCAATCTATGCTAGAGTACATTGCACATGGATCATGGTATCATGGCTCTCAAATTTGTTAAACTAGAGTATATGAGTTTTATTTTTCAATTCAAATTGTTATGGGATCTCAATAACTAGGTACAAAATTTTCACCATCTCTTCCCAGGGTAATGCTTCAGGAGAACACCGTGCTCGCCATGCTGGAAAGAAAGCTGATGCCATGATTGAAATTGCATGGGCATTTGTTCAAAGAGAGTCTGTTCTTCCTGAGCATCCACCATCAAGTAGCCACATTTTCTAATATACTTGATTGTTGGTTAAGTTAGCATAAAGGAACTGTGTAATCCTGGCACATGTGACAAGTGGGCTAAGATGTTAACTGAATAATTTATCTGATTTTCCTGTGCCATGGTGATTTTATCCCATTGTAGTCTAAGTTGAGAGAAGAAGCAATTAACTATCGGAAGGATCATGCACCCTTCATCTAAATCTTTTTGTCCTACAAAAAAAATCAGAGAATATTTGAGTGGGTAATAATGTATAACATTCGAGGGGAATCCATCAACTTTTGAGACATAGGCCTTGTGTCAAACCTAGAACAGACTTCACTTTCAAGGGTAGAATCTGAAATAGGCAAAGTCAATAAATATGCACACACACACAAAAACCTGTTGGTATCCTTGACACATTCTGGACCAACATTACCTTTTTCTCCAAAATAAAGCAAATTAGACATAAAAAGATTTCTGGAATCGAGGCAATTTTTCCGGATATGATCCATTCAACCCACCTTCAAAATTACTTGCATTCTCTCCAATAAGATCTTTATATCTTTCTCGAAGTTAAAAAGGTTCTGATTATCCTGACAACTTGCGTGGTTCTTGCTGAAATTCTTAGAGTTAGGCTTAAGCTTCTTCAATGTGAATGATGCATCAAGAGAACATTCTGATGGTACATAATTTTTGACAAAATTTCATTTCTCTACTTCAATGTACTGGTTAATATTTCCATTGATGTTTTTAATTTCATGAGACCCATTTGATATTCAAATTATTTGTTTTACAATCTCTAGAAGATCCATGACAACTTATTGCTATTGTCATAACATCTTTAAAACGTATCTGGGGTCCAGAAATGGCATATATGTGATATATAGAAGCAAATTCCTGTAATTGCATTTTTGGGGGAAATGAACTGATGCCAAATCCTTTGCAAATTTTTGTTGCTTCCAATTAAGCAGACTTAATTGCTCAAGAACATATGCAACAACTTGGAAAGGAAATCAGAGATCACACACCTTCACGGGAGGGAAATTAGTTTCGAATCAAAAGGTTAAAGATTTAAGGAATAGATTGATTAAGTTTATGGAGGATCACATATACCCAGTGGAAAATGAGTTTTAGGAACTTGCCCAATCTACCAAGCGTTGGACAGTTCATCCTAAAGAAGAGAAGTTAAAGGAACTAGCAAAAAGAGAAGGCCTGTGGAACCTGTGGATACCTGTATGTAACATTTACGGATTGCATTTTCTCCTTTGCATTCATATAAGTCTATTTGAAAACAAGCTTAATTTGAATTCAAAATTTTTGTTAGTTATTATTAATTAGTTTCAAATTTGATTTGGGTTTAGATGTAGTTTATTGTTGAATTTGTGATGTTGAGGAGTTAAGGATTGATGTTGGAAATTGTTTTAGGTGTTGGTTTGATTTTTAAATTATTATGTTGATTATGATATCTCTCTAAAGGTTGACTAAGTCCAATTTATAGGAGAGGTTCTGTCGAAATTTTTATAGAATTTTTTACTATAGAAGGGAAGGAAAGAGAAGTTAACACGTCTAAGTTTAGGTTTTACACTTTGGGTGAAAGCTCATTTTCCTTGGTGATAGATCTAGTATCTAGCCGACATTTGTCATCGATGCACTTCACGTTTCTGGTCTAGTAGATTGATTTAGGACAAGTCATATCAATTTCTATGAAATCACATTGGAAGATATAAATGTATTTTGCTTTTAACTTTATTTTTTATTTTTTCTACCATTTATTAAGTAAAGTGTGACATTCACTTATAACTTTGCTCAAATTTGTTATAGGTGTAACTTTGAAGATGGACCGAATTTTGCAATCTAAAGGTACGGTTATATTGCGGGATAAAGTTTATGTTCCCGTAGTAAAATTTCTCTTTTGTCAAATGGTGATGTTCTTTTGCAAATTTGTTAAACATTATCAACACTTTCTTTCGTGGATTTGTTATTCTGTATTATGGATTTATTAAACATTATCAAGACTTTATTTTGTATGGATTTGAAAATTCATAATGTATTTACTTTTGTTTTTTATTTAAAGTACCATTTTAATGAAGTAATTAGAAAATTTTTGGTTTTATAAATAATTTGTTCAATAATATTAAAAAAATCATATAGCAGCGTTCAAAAAACGTTGCAAAAGGATTTACGGCAACACTCAATAAATGTTGCAAAAGGTTGGGTTAAAAGTTTTTGCAACACTTAAAAAACGTTGCAAAAGGGTCTACGATAACACTTAATAAACGTTGCAAAAAGGTCTATGGCAACACTTAAAAAACGTTGCAAAATGGTCTACCGCAACAATTAAAAAACGTTGAAAAATGGTCTACTGCAACACTTAAAAAACGTAGCAAAAGGGTCTATCGCAACACTTAATAAACGTTGCAAAAGGGTCTACCACAATACTTTATAAACGTTGCAAAAGGTCTATTGCAAAGTTTATTTCAATATTTTGCAACACTCAAAAAACGTTGCAAAAAGTTTTTGCTCTACGAAAACATTGCGATTTGCAACACTTGCCAAACGTTGTAAAAGCCTTTTGCTAATCAAATTGAATTATTTTACCTTTTTAGTTAACTGTTTCAAAGTCATATAAGTTCTATATATAATGAGGTTCATATTACTAGTTTTGATTGTGAACACAGATGGGAAAGACGGGGTGGCGAAAGAGATAATTGAAGCAATAGACGAGGAAAAGAAATCCGTTACTTTCAAGGTCATCGAAGGAGACCTCACGGAGTTACACAACTACTTCAAAGTAACCGTCCACGTCGACACTAATGGAGACGACAACTTGGTAACATGGACTCTCGAGTACGAGAAGAAGAACGAGAATGTCCCAGATCCAAATTACGTTGATGGACTTCTGTCTGCCTTGCTGTTACTAAAGATATTGAGAGTCACCATCTTGCCAAGCCCAATTAAACAGCTTTAAACAATCATGGAATGATGCCATTGCTTGGGGTTTCTCTAGTAATATTATGTATTGGTGAATAAACAAGGGGTTTTGGTAAAGTTAATTTGTGTCTAAGAATCTCTCTAAGTTTGTAGTTCTTGTTATTATTGTTATTGAACATAATAAAATGTAAAAATAATATAAAATGTGCATCTTTTTTTTATGTATTCTTTGGTTTTATTTTGTAATATGATTATAAACCCAACCATGCTGTCTATATATATACTTCAAATTAGGGGTCTAAGCGGCCTAGTTTAACCGATTTTTGACAAATTTTCAAATCAAACCATTTAAATCGATTTGAGAAAACGCAAACCTAAATCAAATCAATTAAAACGATTTATAGAGAAATACTTAAATCTAGACCTAATTGTTTGGTCCGATATTAAACCGTCGATTTCACAATATATCTTTTTCGTTGTTTACTTTTATGTCACTAGTTAATTAATTTCGATATAAACTTATACTTTATTAACATTAATAAATCTAACAATAATTCTAGGGAGACATTCTGTATAGATATTTTTAAGTGACATTGTGATATGATGCAAATTCATTGGGTGATGAAAATAACTACGCTACTACTTACTTTTTTTACCACTCAATGTATGTGCGTCTGTCTTAATTTCACTTAAAAATATCCTAAAAAAAATATTTCCCTAGAATTACTCTAAATCTAAACAAATTAAATAGATCTACTATACATTTAAACACTAACTAAATTAAAACGAAATTACGATAAGATTACAATATAGTTATTTTGCCAGTCTTTTAAGGCTAAGTTGTTACAAAAATTATAAATTATTACTCTTACATCCAAAGAATCTAATGCATCTTCTAAAAAAATTGGTCATTAAAAAACTCAAAGCAAGAATCGAGAAATAGGCGAGACCCAGATAATTTTGTAGGATAGGTTTCAATTTGAAGGGTGAAGGTCTAACTTCTGAGGCGTGAAAAATCTAAAGCGGAGTTTGAACTTTGAAGAACTAAAGACAAGGCTTCTTCTTTCATTGGATATTTGGATAGAGATAATTGGATGGATTTGTTTGAACTTTTGAAGTATGGTAATTGTCAAATTGGATAAGATATGTAATAGAAATTAATAAAACTACCCATATAATTATTGAATTAGACATATTGGTCGAATTTTTAAAGTCTTTTTTTTATATATAAAATTTTTCATAAGCCCGATTTGGTTTCAAACTGCAATTAAAAATTGAAATCTAAATCAAACCATCCTTGATCGGTTTCAATTCAAAATCATTTCGTTGGCTGCAGGTCTGCGTGACACCAAATTAACGGTTTCTAAAATACAGTTTCGATTCGCTTTGACGATTTCAGCTTAGAGCCCTACTTCAAATCCCTCTAGCTTGTGTTATATGGTAAAATTGGAGTGATTAGGGCTCTAATTTTGCTTATATAAATGGTCAATTTTTTATTCTAATTTGACACATTAGTCCCTTTTGATTTAAGGGGAGAAAATTTTAGAAATCCACAAAATCTCAGCAAAACTTTTGACAAAATGAAATATTATCGTTAAAGTCTTGTATCAATATTCCAATATGTGTAAATTAATTTGTTAAACCGTCGTATCATTTGTTAATGGTAGCATGGGGTGTCCGCAACACACAAATTCTTTCCTGAGAACGAGATTTTTGTCCTAGACTTGATAGGGCGCATCGCCAGAAATTTGAAATATCTACCTTTAATAGATTTATTGGGTGATCTCTAATATCACTTGGGCAATTGTTCTGAATACCTCAAGAAAGTACTCAAGCTTTTAACACAATAACGATATAGAAATATTGCTATCTTAATAATAATAGTAATAATAATAATAATAACAACAACAACTCGGTCCACGCTCTACTATTAGCCAATTTCTAGTTTTACCTGTGACTTCGATAAAATTATGCAATTAAACGGTCCTTTAGGTCTTAGCGCATCAACCCGATCTCTGTTGGTCAAATTTTCCTATATTCGTCCGTGCACTCTTGAATTCCCATAATTTACCCCGAGGGAGGTTATCTCAAGTGAAGACTAGTTTCTTTATCTTTGTGGCAATTTTTTGGTATGTAACCTTTGTTTGAATCTCTTTAAATTTTTTTTTTTTTTTTTTTTTTTTTATAGTATTCAATTTCAACCATTTATTAAAAATCAAGCTCATAATATTTTACTTTTCAATAAATTGAGGATACCCTTTGATATACTCCTAAAAATTACAATTTATTCAAAAAAACTCTTTTTAAACAGTATCAAACACACACGTACAATACAATATTATGATTTTTCAACAAAATATCAATCATTTATTCTCCTAAAAATCACTATTTATTTTAAAAAATCTCTTTTTAAACAGTACCAAACACACACGCAGTACAATACAATATTATGACTTCTTTTTTAGTTCCATGCATGTCCAATACCATCTGTGTACATTACCAAAAAAACGCATATGGACTGAGGACTTCAATATTAGCTTATATTCCCATTTCTGGCTTATTTATATATATCAAGAATTTTATCCAATGAACTACTGGACACAGAAACAGAAAATAATACACAGATATTCCAATTTGAGTGACATTATGGGTTGCGAATATGATGTGCATTACATTGGACATTTCCATTTTTAATATGTACCATTTATGAGAATATCCTAACTTAGTGCATGTTGCAGGCATCCAATTCCTGACAATATTATGAAAGCTAGATTCTACAATGGTCCTATCTTTTTTCTTTTTTTCTTTTTTTTTTTTTTTTTTTGATCAAAATAAATTTTTTTTGATCAAAAGTCCCATCTTTTTTCTACATGCCGGTCTTCCATTCCTTGGGGGAAAAAATAAATAAAGAAAGGTCGAAAGAAGCTGATTCTCTTTGCTTTTAAGCGATCCCAAACATTTATAACAGTTTATAAATAATTTTTTTATTGTTTAAAAAGTAAGATGTGTGGTTGAAAAGTGGAAAGAGAAAATTTGAATGGTTGAAAAGTAGTTTTGGGAAATTGTGTTTTTTAGCCCCTGTTTTGCCCCCATTTTTTGTAAACAAAATCTATTCAACACTCAATCTCAACCATATATTTTAATCAAGCCTACCATTTTTTAGTTTTCAAATATTTTTTAACCACACATCCTCTCAAAAAAACTATTCCAAACCATAATTTTTCCAAATAATGAGTCTCAAACAAGGACTTATAAATTGATTTATAATCGGTAATGATCAGGAAATAGTATTATCTGTCCAATAGGGAGATGCGAGACAACTAGAAAAGACGAAGATCCCAGTCACATCAACATGCAAATGACAACCATATAAAGACCTGAGAAGCATTCCTTACTCAGCTCAGCTCAAATCAAGTCTTTTAGTTTCTTTTGTAATATTTGTGGGGGGAAAAAATTGAATGGGGCTTAAAGGAAAATTGGTTTCTAAAATAGATATTAATTCCGATATTGGGAATTTATTCTACCAAATATTTAGAGAGAAGCCAAACTACACATCTATTACGAGCCCCGGTATCATTCAGGGTGTTGATTTGCTCCACGGTGAATGGGGAACTGTTGGCTGTGTCATGTCCTGGAGGTTTAACCTCGGTGAGTTCATATGATTAAGTTCACAATTAGTTAATCATTTTAGTGGCTCGATATATAATTTTGCTGATCAAACTGAATCATTTTAATTTTAATTATCTCAAAGTCATAGAAGTTCTATATATATATATATATATAGGGTTCATATTTATTATTGGCTTTGTTGTGAATCCCAGATGGAAAACAGAAGGTATCCAAAGAAAGAATTGACGCTATAGACGACCAAAATAAGTCAGTGACTTACCAGGCAATCGAAGGAGATCTTATGCAATTTTACAAGACCTTCAAATACATTATTAATGTTGACTCCAATGGAGATGGTCGCAGCTCGATAAAATGGACCTTAGAGTACGAGAAGCAGAACGAGAATGTCCCAGATCCGAACACAATGATGGACTTGTGCCTTGCTCTTACTAAAGATATCGAGAATCACAATCTCACTCAGCTCAATTAAAAGGCTTTATAAACATTCCAGAGGTGGTACATAAGCTTTTGGATTGTTATGAATAATTAATTTGTGTCTGAATAAAACATGGGCTTTGTAAAGTTCGTTTCTAAGAAATTCTGTACCGCTTGTTTTCTCTCGTGTTTTTAAATGTATTAATAATATGAAATATATTAATAATTAAATATTTACATTATGTGATGATATGCCTCAATTTGATAAAAGTTTGCTGTTTATAAAACATGGGCTTGGACATCTATGATGCACCTACACAGAAATATTTCGCGATTTTTTATAGAAGTATTGATATGATAATTATCGACACGTTAATTAAAATCTTTAAAACTCTTCATTTATTTAGTATAAGTTTAGTTTTATATTTGTTGCTAATTCTTCTTATTGAAGTGTTTTAAATATAAATATCTATTTATTATTTAATAATAGTTTTGAGTTAAAAATATATAATATTTCTCCAAAAAAAAAAAAAAAAAAAAAAAAGGAATAGTCATTATAGAATGTCGAAGGATTGTTGATATCTGACACGTGTTGAACACGAATTCGCTACCTTATTTAAAATGTCCTTACTACACAGTTGGACATGTTCACATTAATCTATAAAGCAGCATCCAGAACAGTATCCAGTAATTTTATATTGCTAGTCAAAAAAATCTTTGTTGGACCAGGACCATATGGGATTCCATTAGTTGATAGTACCGATGGGTTACAAGTGTAAGCATCCGTAGACTCATAATTTTTTCCCTAAATTTATATTTGTTGGTTTTTAATATGATTAGGGATGTATAGTAAAACCAAATTGTTCACTACGAACAATAAAATCTTGGGTTCATATAAATTAGCAGTGTTTAAAGTGTGGTCAAGTGTGGATGGCAAGGAAGCATTAAAAAACATTTTCTCAATTTCAATAATATTTTAAATTTTTAATCGATCGACTCAAAAAGGAAAAATTAAATCATCTTCGAAGTAATTTATAGTCAAAGTAAATCACTTTTGTTTATATAATATATATAACTTAAAGTAATTTATCAAATACAATTTATTTAATTTTTAGCCTAAACCAAACGTGGCCTTAGTGTAAGCTAAAAGATACTGTTAAATTAATAATAATAATAATAATAATAATAATAATAATAATAATAATAATAATAATACTAAAATGTTAGAAGTGCTTTAAAAAGCACACATTTTTCCTAGGGATGACAATGGGGTGGGGAATCCCCAAACCCGACATGGATCCGTTTTGAACGAGGCGGGAATCCCCGACAATGACAGGGATGGAGCGGAGACGAAGATGAAAAAATATATCCAACCGGGGATAGGGCTAGGATGGAGATTGCTATCAAATCCTCATCCCTGCCCCGAAACCATACCCGATTAATAAGTTCGATTAAAAAAAAATCAGACAAATTAAAATTGTCATGAACCACCCGACGTCCAAATAAATAATATCAAAATCAAGCCATACATTTCAACTCTATACTATTCTTCATCTCCCACTCTCACAATTCTTATCTCATTCTCTCCAAATATACTTCTTAACTTAATTAAACTTGTACTACTTTAGAAAAGTTATTATGAGTTTTTTATTGAAGTTAATCATTCTTTAACGCTATTAAATGAAAATTTTGTAAAATAATTATACTTTAAGAAAAGAATTTATGATATTAGATAATCATTATAAAAGACATTAATTGATAAAAGTTTATATATAATAATAAATGGGGACGTAAAAGGTGAATATAGGCATCCCCGACCCGCCCCGTCCCGTCCCCGTCCCCGTCCCAACCCCGTTTAGATGAGCACGGGAATGGACAGGGATGAGGATAGTAAATCTCCGACGGTGTAGGGACGGGGATTGACATCCCCACCCCGTTACCATTCCAACTTTTCCCGCTTCAGTGAAAACATTTTCTAGGTTAATTAATCCTGAGTGATCCAGAGTTGTAAAGATTGTTGGCCGGAGTGAACCTTTTTGGAATTCTTTTGAGAACTGGGGAAAAGGAATCAATTAACATAGGAATTCTTTAAGGGAGTGTCAATGATAACCTTAGAAAAAGAAATCAGGTTCAAGTTGATATGTCGTAGGTGGTGAAAAAAAAATGAGTTTTGTTAAGATATTTAAAAAATTTACAGAAAACTAAAAAGAGTACCAAGTAGGATTAAAGTAAAATTTGAATAAACAAAAGTTTTGTGAGCCCATCATCTTCAAACTCAAATTCTCGAAAAATTGCAATAAATTTCTTTCCTCAAGAAAATTTTGAAAACTTTTAATACTTGCTTTCAGAAATCAAAAGAGAAGTAAGATTTACAGACAAAAATCTAGAAAGTGACTATAATTTACTAGATCTTGCAATCAAAATAAGATTTCCTCACTCAGAACTTTATTATTTTAGACAACATATTATTAGCCATAAACAAATTTGTGATTTACACAAAAAAGTAGAAGAACTTGAAGAAATTTTAAGAACTAGAACTATAAAACAAGATAGTCAATTTTACCCCTTTTATCTTAGATTTTTACAATTAATTTGTTAAACCGTCTTATCATTTCGGTTGGTGCATTTTTTAAATCGAAGGGCATGACTAGTCATTCAAAATGTCCTTCTGGACAAGTGAATGATGTCCATTTTATACTGTCTGGATGCATTCCGATATGTCAAAATCCTGATTTTAAATCAAACTTGCTAAAGATCTTACAGTCTTGGATTTTATTTATTAAAATTGTCTTATCCGGTATCTTATAGGCATCGTCTATAGTATTATCATTAAGTCTTTTGTAATTAATAACCATCATACTTTTTCCTCTAACTATTTGTGAATGTTTCCTCACAATGAATGTTGCTGATCTATGAGGGCTATCTGATTTTCTTATGACTCCTAATTTTAATAATTCTTCTATGTGCATTTTAAAATCTTCCAAATCTAAATTGGTGGCTTCAATGTTTTTTGTTCTAATGATGTATTCTGGATTTTTGATTTTTAGTTCACAAAATATTTGTCTTTTCCCAGTATTTTAAAATATTTTCTCTTAAAATTTCCATCTTTTCTAATTTAGACACTAAGTTTTCAATTTCTTGTTTTGTGATTAAGGTATTATAATTTTTTTCATTATCTAAAATTTCTATGGAGCCAAAATTTAAATCTTCTTCTTCTGATTCTTCTATTTCATTGATAAATGGTTCTTTTTCTATAAGCTAACATTCTCTTTCTTTATTACAAGGGCAAATTTTTTCTTTACTACTTCCACCACGAATGTTTACATGTCTGGTTAAGCTTAAAAAATAAATTACTTTTTTTGACAGTAACATAAAAGTTTTCTATAAAAATTAATGAGTTTCTATTTAATCTCAAACTGAAGTATACAAAACTGGCTTTGTATTAGCTACATAAAATATCGATTTTAGTCGTAAAAATGTAAATATAAACCTCAACGTACATTTTTGTGTGAAGAGATAGTTAATGTGAACCAAACCGACATCCAGCTAAAACAAGCATAGTTGTGGTATTTGATCGACTCTGTCCACAAACATGCTTAAGTATTCATCAATTAGTTCTATTTCAACAATTACAATTGTAACTAATGAATTCGTAAATACTAATGTAATTCATAATTCTTAATTAATTTTATTAGTATAATTTGTAATCAACCACCATCACAACGGTAGTCGCTGTCGCCGCCATACCACCACTGTAAAAACACAAGTTCACACCCAAACACAAAGCAGATATGCATTTAACATTGAAAACAACCGTCTCCGTCGAAGTAGCCTGTAGTTGTGTTAACTTTTTGGAGGGAGCTCCCTCCTGCTCCGTTAAAAAAAAAAATCGAGGACCACTAAATCCACCATATAACTAACTTCTATAGAAACCCAATAAGAAAAGTTGAATTTAAAGTGTGTTCCTCACAAATAATCCCAAATCTCAATAATTTTGAAATGGGAATCTGGTAAAATAACTGAATATGAACGCGAAGCATAATTTCACTACTCACACAGCTTAGATTCAAACGAAAAATCTATCAATCACAATTCTACAGTATCCCGCTACAACTCAACCTCATTAAAAAACCTAAGGCCACGATTGAAGAAATGGATGGATGATCAGTGTCTCTAGTTTGGCAATTTTCGTTTGAAACTTTGACCATATTTTCTCCTATGTCAAACTCCACATCTCAGGTTCCAAATGATATATTTTATCGAGGAATTGATATGCTCGTAGTACTTATCGATCTGATCTCCGCCACTGGAGAAGTGGTGCCGTCACAGGGAGTGGATGCCTCGATTGCCATAGATATATGAGTTAGTGTGAAGATAGATAGTGACAAGAATAAGAGAGACAAAAGGAAAAGAGATTGATAAGTGTGCATTTTACACACTTATTGTACTTTTAAATAAACAATTTAATTGACAAATTGAGCAAATATCTACTTATATATTGCGTTTATCTTGTACAATTAGGTACAAACTCAATTGGAAAGGAAATAGACAAGATTGGAGAGCAATTGAGCTAAAAGAAGAGCAATTTCGATGTCCAATGACCTAATCGAAAGAAATCAAAATTTTGGGGACTCAATTGCAACATCTCAGAAAGATGGAGGACCTACTTTGCAAATATTTCAAGGGCATATTTGTAATAAAAGTCAAAATTGGAGAACTAAATTGAAGAAGACCAGAAGATGGAGGACCAAATTGCAAATCATGAAAAGACAGAGCTACCAGATGAACCACGCGATCGCGTGGCTCTTACAAGTAGCGATCGCGAGAGAGGCCAAAAATCCAACCCGAGAGATTTCAGACTAACCACGCGATCGCGAGTCACTAAGTCACGCGATCGCGTAGGCGACTTTCTGGCCAATTCCGGATTTTATTTTCTGTTTTTTTATTTTGTAGTAAGGGCGTGTTTGGCTCGTTTTGGGCGCGTTTTTGGACCTTTTTTAGGTCAGATTTTTGGGGTATATATACCCCCACTTCTCACTTCACCAAGATATCCCATTTTTCTTAACACCAAACCCTAGCCCCTTCCCTTTTTTCTCTCTTTTCTTTCTTCTTCTTCTTCTTCTTCTTTTCTTTTTCTTTTCTTTGTTTTTGATTTAGTTTGTAGTTTAGTTGTGTTTCTAAGTTACTAGCACCATTTGGAGCAAGGAAGCAAGAAGTGAGGTGAAGATTCAAAACAAAGTTCAAGGAATTTTGGGGCAAAAATCAAGAGAAGTGATTTATTTCATTATCTTGTATTTTTAATCTTTGATTTC
Organism: Ligustrum vulgare; assembly: GCA_963555705.1. Classification (NCBI taxonomy): domain Eukaryota; kingdom Viridiplantae; phylum Streptophyta; class Magnoliopsida; order Lamiales; family Oleaceae; genus Ligustrum; species Ligustrum vulgare. Next base: position 2,547,231 of record OY743182.1, on the reverse strand, counting down.
TATATTTTGTAATGTATTTTTGTAAACCTCAACTTTTGTGCAATATTTATATAATGGGCTAGTTATTTTATGTTGGGATGATTGATGTAGCTTAACTTAGTTTAAGTAATTTTAATGTTTGTTTATTAATGTTGAGCTTATTTCATGTGTGTTTGTTGTTGAGATTATTCCATGTGTTTGATTGATCACCAAATATATGTTTTGTGAAGTGTATGATAATCGAGAGATATTATGCATTTTAGACCAAATAACAAATGCTCTAGGTTCTTGTTAATGATAGATATATACCTTAAACCCTAGATGATCCATTGAGCTATTTTCACAAAGAGTTAATGTAATTGATTGGGCCTTAATCGACATAGAGTCATAGTAGGTTAGACCAATTGATTATGGTTGATTTCACTCGAGAGAGGTAATTAGCTAAGCTTGGAAAATCAGGTCTAACATTGTAAATGAGTAATTTATTAATTTGCATGTGTTGAGAAATTACTTAAGCAAGAGTTAAGTGAAATCATGAATTCCAACTATTTTATCTTTCATTTTTCTTATTTTAATTTGGTTTAAAATTAGTTTCTTTAATTTAGAATTTCCAAAAATCCATCTTTTTAATTGTGTGTTTTATTTTTTAAGATTAAATTAACTAGAGTATAATAGAGTATACATTCCTCGTGGGATCGACAACCCGGACTCAAAAAGTCCACTTTATTACTTGTACGCGACTCGTGCGCTTGCGGTACACTATTTTGAGCGAACAAGTTTTTGGCGCCGTTGCCGGGGAATATTTTTACTTTAATTATTACTTTAGTTAATTTTAGTTTTAACAATTTGTAATTGTTGTTGTTTTATGTTTTATTTTGTTATTTTTGGTTAACTACCACAATTCTAATCTTTCTTGTGTTTTGTTTTCTTTCTATGCATATTTGATTTTAACATTGGCAAAATAGGAAAGCAATTGCATTGAACAATCTCAACATGGGTGATGAATACATGCTTGAAGAATATTCAAGTTGTGAAATTTGTTACAAGATGCATTGTAATGGACAATGTTTGTTTTCGGGGAATGATTTGATTACGTCAAAGCTTATTAAGTTTAGACAATATTTGAAATGCCAAAAACAAGCAATTGATACATTGGATGTGAGTTACATGCTCTTGGGAGATTGTGTACCGGATGATTGGGATGAGGACATCACTCTTGTGGGAGATGGTCCTCCACTATTGAATGAGAAGGTACTTGCAAATTATTATATTGAGCTTGCCAATTTGGATGAATATGATATGCTTATGGGGGATGCCATGTATTGGGAAGGATTCCAAATGTGGGGGTATAATCCACTCTTGGGAATTAATAGGAAAAACTTGCCGTTGTCCATGGATTCAAATTTTGGATCGGTCATTCAATCCGAGGAGACATCAACTAAAGAAGATGAGCTTGAAGAGAATGACAATTTAATCACACAAGAATCACATGAGGAAGTGACAATTAATGAGGAAGAGATCAAATCAAATTCTCTCAACTTCATTGATTGTCCAATAATTGATTTTGTGATTAAACCACTTGAGGAGGTGCAAGTCTATTTTGTTGAGTTTGAATTGGATGGAATAGGCAAGTCCCATAACTTTGGAAGGGGCAAGGTGTAAGTATTTCGAAGTAATGAAGAGTGGGGTAAAGCCAAAAGAAGCAAAATGGGGAAGGCATCAAAAGCTATGTTTAGAGTGCCATGAAGTGCCTATGCGGAGAGTCGAGCTAATGACTTTAAAATAAGCACTTAATGGGAGGCAACTCATTCTCTATCCTTTACTTGCTTTATTTTTATTTTTTTGCATATTATTTACTTTCTTGCAAATAAGTTGGTTAGGCCCAAGTCTCTATCTTCTACATTTATTTTCCTCAAGTTGGGTAGTGTGAAATAGCTTCAATGCATTCTCATTTAATTCTAACATATACTCATATCAAACTTTCAAAGTCAAATTTGCTTAAAACTCATTTTTAAATCACTTGGTTCATATTGTCTTTTATATTCAAGTGTGATTTAATATTGATGTGGATGAGAAAATTGTATTGGATTTATGAGTTAGAATTGAGATGTTGAATGTGATTTAAATTTTTGGATCATTCACCACTTAATATCCACTCTTTTCTTGTGTTTTCATAGGATGCTCACAAAGTGTTCGATAAAATGCCTCATTGGAGAAATTTGTGTTCAATTGATTGGAGGTTTCAACACAAGTTTGGGGGTGGATTGTTGGTGATTGCAATGAGAGTTTCACATGCCCAAGACTACTTATTAGTTCCCCATCACTTCTTGGGATGTCTAGTAACTTCTTTCCTCTTACTTTGATTTTATTTTACACATTGAGGACAATGTGCATTTCAAGTTTGGGGGTGATTTCTTATTGTGTTTCGACATGTTAGATAGCCTTTCCAGCCAAGATTACTTAGATGTTTAAAATTGTTATTGATTCATGATTTATGACCAATATGCTACTTGTGTCTACTTTTACAAAATGCTTATCCATGCAAGATCATATTTATCTTGAGCACAATAGTCATGATTGATTGTTGGTGAAGTTTGGGAATTGTTGAAGGGTGAAGAGGTTAATGGAGTAGAAGAATTAGGTTGTGAGCTTGTATTTTTAATTTTTATGAACCTATCAAATGTTTCCCAAAAATTCTAAATCTCTTGATCCTATTGTAAGACAAGTTTGGGGGTGGTCGACCCGGTGAAGGAGATGATCTAGACGTGTGGTGATTCCATGCATGTTGGAAATAAATTTTGTGTGGAGTGTATTTCGCCAAGTATAAGCTAAGTAATGACCGTATGCTAAATTTCTAAGCCCATTTTAATTTTTTGCTTTGCATTGCATTGCCCTATCTCGAAGCCTTTTTGACTCGAGTTATTAAGCCCGTAGGAGTATCTTGAAACTTGGTGCCTTAAGTTTGAAACTTGGGAGTCACCGGCCGAAAGCTCGCTACATGGGTCAATTAGAAAGCTTAATGAGTAAGGTACTCACACACATACTTGAAAAAAATAAAAAATAAATAAAAAACTTCATTATTGCATTTGCTTAATAAGTCTACCTCACTTCGTAGCCTTTTTGACTCGAGTTATTAAGTCCGTAGGGGTATTTTGAAACCTGGTACCCTTTGATCTTAAAACAATCGAGGAGTTGCCGACCTAAAGCTCGCTACATGGGTCAATTAGAAAGCTTAAGGGAGTGGGGAAGACACGAGCATTCATCACGTTAGTTCTTAGAAATCATGCATTTGTACTCGCATAAGGGCTTTTAGATGAATAGTGGGTTTGAATTGCTTGGTATAAACTTGAATGTCGAAGCACTCATTAGTGGAGAGTCACCGCATTTCTAGGTTGTCGAGATTGTCGGTAAAACACACCCAAACTAAAGTGGAAAAAGAAAAGAGTGATTTTAGAGTACCCTCTAGAATTGCATCCCGAGAGAGGAAAGAAAAATATTTATTGGGGGATGAATGTCACGAGTGGGAAAGAAAAAGAATTGACCACTAATGGTGGGTAGTTTTGACTTGAAACCTCTTTACCCAACAATATTCTCGAAACTTAATTGACAATTGAAAGTGATTATGCACACACGCACACACACACACACACACACCCACACACACACCGATCGAACATCGGATTATCTAAACGTCTTTTTGGTAGCATTAATTGGAATCATACTTTTGAATTGATTATACAATTTTGCACTCATGAGTAATTTCCAAGTTATCTAACATTGTTGATCTATATTTCATGCTACTTGAATGCACTAGTAGATAATTTTGCTCGAGACGAGCAAAAGCTCAAGTTTGGGGGTGTGATAAGTGTGCGTTTTACACACTTATTGTGCTTTTAAATAAACAATTTAATTGAAAAATTGAGCAAATATCTACTTATATATTGCGTTTATCTTATACAATTAGGTACAAACTCAATTGGAAAGGAAATAGATAAGATTGGAGAGCAATTGAGCTAAAAGAAGAGCAATTTCGATGTCCAAAGACTTAATCGAAAGAAATCAAAAGTTTGGGGACTCAATTGCAACATCTCAGAAAGATGGAGGACCTACTTTGCAAATATTTCAAGGGCATATTTGTAATAAAAGTCAAAATTCGAGGACTAAATTGAAGAACACCAGAAGATGGAGGACCAAATTGCAAATCATGAAAAGACAGAGCTACCAGATGAACCACGCGATCGCGTGGCTCTTACAAGTAGCGATCGCGAGAGAGGCCAAAAATCCAACCCGAGAGATTTCAGACTAACCACGCGATCGCGAGGCACTAAGTCACGCGATCGCGTAGGCGACTTTCTGGCCAATTCCGGATTTTATTTTCTGTTTTTTTATTTTGTAGTAAGGGCGTGTTTGGCTCGTTTTGGGCGCGTTTTTGGACGTTTTTTAGGTCAGATTTTTGGGGTATATATACCCCCACTTCTCACTTCACCAAGATATCCCATTTTTCTTAACACCAAACCCTAGCCCCTTCCCTTTTTTCTCTCTATTCTTTCTTCTTCTTCTTCTTCTTCTTTTCTTTTTCTTTTCTTTGTTTTTGATTTAGTTTGTAGTTTAGTTGTGTTTCTAAGTTACTAGCACCATTTGGAGCAAGGAAGCAAGAAGTGAGGTGAAGATTCAAAACAAAGTTCAAGGAATTTTGGGGCAAAAATCAAGGGAAGTGATTTATTTCATTATCTTGTATTTTTAATCTTTGATTTCTATATTTTGTAATGTATTTTTGTAAACCTCAACTTTTGTGCAATATTTATATAATGGGCTAGTTATTTTATGTTGGGATGATTGATGTAGCTTAACTTAGTTTAAGTAATTTTAATGTTTGTTTATTAATGTTGAGCTTATTTCATGTGTGTTTGTTGTTGAGATTATTCCATGTGTTTGATTGATCACCAAATATATGTTTTGTGAAGTGTATGATAATCGAGAAATATTATGCATTTTAGACCAAATAACAAATGCTCTAGGTTCTTGTTAAGGATAGAGATATACCTTAAACCCTAGATGATCCATTGAGCTATTTTCACAAAGAGTTAATGCAATTGATTGGGCCTTAATCGACATAGAGATATAGTAGGTTAGACCAATTGATTATGGTTGATTTCACTCGAGAGAGGTAATTAGCTAAGCTTGGAAAATCGGTTCTAACATTGTAAATGAGTAATTTATTAATTTGCATGTGTTGAGAAATTACTTAAGCAAGAGTTAAGTGAAATCATGAATCCCAACAATTTTATCTTTCATTTTTCTTATTTTAATTTGGTTTAAAATTAGTTTCTTTAATTTAGAATTTTCAAAAATCCATCTTTTTAATTGTGTGTTTTATTTGTTAAGATTAAATTAACTAGAGTATAATAGAGTATACATTCCTCGTGGGATCGACAACCCGGAATCAAAAAGTCCACTTTATTACTTGTACGCGATACGTGCGCTTGCGGTACACTATTTTGAGCGAACAGAGATCAGCTAGAGTTTTGTTTAGCTAGAGTTTTGTTTTGGTTTAGTAAATTGATAACTGATTTAACAAAATAGTTTATAATTACTTGATTTTAAAAATTGAAAATCTAAAGGTATGATTGTGCCTAATTAGTGAAGGAATAATGAATGCAACTAAGCTGAAGCCACTGCAAAGCTAAAATGGAGAAGAAACCGAGTTTTAGCTTGAGTCGATTTTTTACTATTTTATGTTATATTCACGCTTTCTTTCTGTTTTTTAGTTTGTTACTTTACTCTGCTGAGTTGTTTGCTGAGTTGTCAGATCCTTATTGGTCAGTGTCTGTATAAATAAATCACGCATGCATCTTCTTCGTGTGTGATTCAATAATAGAATTTTCCTTTCATTTTTCTGCTCAATTAGCCTACTGTTTGGCCCTTTGACCATTCACACAACACAATCACAAACGAACCTAAAGACTTAAGTCACAGACTTAAAACCAACCTAATTAACTTCCATCTCACTCTCTCTCTCAATTCGCAGAAGCCCATTTCCAGTCGACTACCACTGTTCTCTTTTACTCTCGATTTCTCCATGGTTTATTCTACAAAATCCTTTTAAACTCATTGCTACTATTTTTAAAGTGATAATTGGTAAGTGTTTCATTTTTTTTGTAATAGAAAATAGAAATAGATAAATTTTCAATAGGTATTCTTTGTCATTCTGGACTTGTAGTTGATGTTAATATAATTTCCAATAGCTAAAAGATATTGTCAATGCTATGAGATTAGTGAAAAATTGTAAAGCACAACTCCAAGAAAGGAGGAACAATGGACGATATTCTTTTTTTGAAACGATTTGCTTTTGCTGTTGGATGCACTTTTGTTCCTAACATGAATGATATTTATATATACCTCTAGAGTGTTCAAATGATTCATTTTGTGCTTTTGACAAGAGAAAATTAATTCAACCCGATGAATATTATCCTGAAGATTTTTCACCAACATATCTCTTGGCATTTAATGAATAACTCAAAACTTATTATTATTTTTTTTTTATATGCAATGATGAAGATTTTTGTGGATTACGAGACCTTAGTGATTTTGCACAAAATTTGGCATTGAAGGGGAAAAAATGAAGTATATCCATTACTTTATAGATTTGTAACATTGGCATTAATTCTTTCAGATGTAGCTGCTACGATAGAAAGAGTATTTTCAACAATGAATCTTGTCAAGACTCATGAACTATACAATCGGATTGGAGATCAATGGTTGAATGATAGTTTTATTGTGTATATCAAGAAAAATATATTTGATAGAATTGATGATCATGTAATTATATTGTTAGGTAATGTGTTACCAAATTAACCCCCTTTGGCGATGATGAAAAATCGAGGCTCATTTTAACTTCAGGCTTTTATAAGCCAATATTGAAGATCAGCTAAGTCCACACCACAATTGTTTGTAGTCCACTTAGTCGGGTATCTTAAGGGAATCAACCCAATTGGGATTGGTGCTCGATACTCGATTTTGGAGATAATGTTGGAGAAATGAGATAAAAACCGAACAAAGCTTATCAATATCTTTTATCTTATTATCCTCGGTTGGTTATTATTATCAAGAATTATCTTTATCTCTTTGTTGATATGCCTCATCCGCTCCCCTCACTCTCCCCCATTCCGTTAAGCTCCATCTGTGGGAAGGACTCTTTATCTATAAAGTGCCGAGTCTGGCCATGCCTTCTGCGTTCTTTTTCTGTGTGAAATCTTATATGCTTTCTCCTTGCCTTCTTCGTGAAATTTCAGTGCACTTCATGACCTTTGTGGGCTGCCTATCTTCGTGAAACGGTTTTGGTTTGTGATTACCTCTACTTCCTTCGTGGTTGTACAAATCTCCAAATTGTGGTGTTGCACTTGTGGTGTTGGAATGGTTTTCTGAGCCAAAATCAAAAAGGGGAAAAATCAAATTTTCTAACCTAGTTTCTTATCTTTCATTTTAGCTTGATTTTTCGTGACTTTAATTTCGTTTTAATCTTTTCATTTGTTGAATTGCATGTGGAATTAAAGCCTACAACTGGTATCAGAGCTGTTGGTGAAGAATTCTTGGTCCAGAAAATATGAATTTTCGAAGAACAGAGGCGGAAGTTCGAAAATTTCGAACTAATTTTGTCCAATTCCGGCTAAACCAGTGACCGGATTGTGAAACAGGGACCACCTCCTTACTCAGCAGGTCGAGGCGGTTCCGGGTGTGTGGCGCGTGACCTTCCGGCGGCGGTCCGGCGGCGGCGCGTGATTTTCGGCGAAATTTTTTTTTCCAGAATCTTTGTTTTATTATTTCTAACAACTGTGTGCTGTTAGTTTTGTGATTTTCTGTTTCAGCAGTTAAATTTGGCCAGAACTGCCTTGGTGGTGTAAAAGTCGAAATTGGGATTAAATGCTTCCAGAACCCTAGGGTTTGAAAAAATAACTCTAGGGACTCGCATCTCTCGATATACGGACACAGACAGTCCGCTCTGGTAAATTGGCTGGAACTCATTTAATTTTTCCGCACTAGCATACCATCGTGTGGGGTGGTCAATAGGATTGGTGGCTGCTATTTCTTGGTAGCCATTGCTTAGAACCTAGGACTACGTGCATTATCTGAGTTCTTTAAATTTCTGTGTGAAATTATTGTCATATTCTTTGATTGTTGAAATCCGTTGCTTATAGTTATCTCTTATTTACCTAGACCTTGTCCTAGACTCCCATTCTAGTTTCTTCCCTAGAACTTGATTCTCACGGAATCCTGGGGTTCTAGAATAGCGTATATTTGTAAAACCATAGGAATATTGTTCTTGGTTACTTTGTGTAATCTGTGTGTCCTTTGGTCTTTTACATTCTTGAATTTGTGTTCTGTGCATTTTTTGGTAAAATGTCTGCACATCATTTTGAGATGGGGGTCTTTAACGGTAAGGGGGATTTTTCAATCTGGCAACAAAAGATGAAAGGTATTCTTGTTCAAAAAAAAGTTTCAAAGGCTATTGATAACACTTTTCCTTCAAATTTGACTGAGGAAGAGAAAAAGGACTTAGATGACTTGGCATACACTTCTATAATTTTACATCTGTCTGATGCTGTTTTACGAAAAGTTGGTAAATTGGACTCCACTAAAGAACTTTGGGAAAAATTGGAGGAACTTTATGTGTTAAAGTCTACTTCTAATAAACTTTTTCTGCTTGAAAGTATTTTCAGCTTTAAAATTGATCCTTCCAAAGACTTAGATGACAGTTTAGATTTCTTCAATAAACTTGTGCAAGATATCACTAATTGTGGTGAAAAAGTTCCTGAAGAATATAAAGTTGTTATTTTGTTGAATGTTATTCCTGATATTTATAAAGAGGTTAAAAGTGCTATTAAATACGGGAGAGAGACTTTAACTACTGAAATTGTCATAGAGTCATTAAGGAGTAAAGAATTGGAGTTAAAAGCTGAGAAAATTGAAAGAAAAAGTGGTGAGGTCCACATGATGAGAGGTAGGTCTCAATCTAGGACATATGATAACAAAAGTGGACATGCATCTAGTATTAAAAAGAAAGGTAGAAGTCGGTCCAGATCAAAAGGTAAAACAAAAGGTAGAAAATGCTATGGGTGTGGTAAACTTGGACATTTTATTAAAGATTGTTTTATTGAAGAAAATAAGCAAAAAGAAAAACGCGATGAGGCAAATGTTGTTACTTCACCTGACAATGAACTTTGTGAAGTCTTTGTGTTATTGAATTCGGAACCTACTGAAGTGAATATGAGTGTGAAATCACACTTGCATGAATGGATACTTGATTCTGGTGCATCATTTCATGTTTCATCTCATAAGAATTGGTTTGAAAATATGCAAGAATCTGAAAGTGGTCATGCTATTCTCTGTAATAACCATGCTTATAAAATTGCTGGGATTGGTGATATCACATTAAAATTTGATACTGGCTATGTGCTCAAATTATGTGGAGTCAGATATATTCCTGAAATGGCTAGAAATCTTATTTCAGTAGGAGCTTTAGAATCAGAGGGTTTTTCTGGTAAAATTAGAAACAGCATGTTAAAAATGATTAAGGGTGTCATGGTCACGTGTAAAGGTATCAGGAGAAATGGTATTTATGTGACAATTGCTGAAGTGATTAATTCCTCTATTAATTCTGCCAACACTGATGAAACACACAAGTGGCACAATAGATTAGCTCATGTAAGCATTAAAGGACTTAAATTGCTTAATGATAAAGGTGTGTTTGGAAAAGATTGTGTATCTGACATGCCATTCTGTGATCACTGTGTGCTTGGTAAACAACATAAGTTATCTTTCTCATATGTTGTGCATAAAACTATAAAAGTTTTAGAATATATTCATTCTGATTTGTGGGAGTCAGCCACTCATCCTACGATGGGTGGTAATACATATTTTTTATCCATAATTGATGATTTTTCTCGAAAAGTGTGGGTTTATCTGTTGAAAGATAAAACTGAGACCTTTAAGAAATTAAAATTTGGAAATTGCAAGTTGAAAATCAAACATCCCGAAAATTTCATATCTTTATTTATTTAGTATAATTATAGTTCTAAGGGATGATAAGGGAAATCTTAAGAAGAGATAAGCAAAATATCCTTAATCATAAATTCAAGGGCCAAATTGATTTAGAATAAAATTATGAAAAGTATTTGGATTCAATTAGAAATTTAATTATATTATAGGGACCAAGCTGAAAAGTTGGTAAAAAGTCAGCTTAAATTACAGAATTGCCATTGTAGAGGACTCGACTTTATGACCTTAGTAAATGAGATGTGTTGAGCCATTTCCGATGCATGTTACACCAATTTTTAGATCACAGTGAGTTCTACACATTGGTATCAGATTTGAGATCATCCAAGACTTGGAGTCAATTGAAAAATCAAGCCAAACATGCATACATGAAAAGGTAGAAACCTGAGAAAATTTGAAATATGGCTAAGTATAATACCCTGTCGAACAGCCAACTTTGGAGGACCGGTTCGAGTTGGATATTGGTCCATTCCCGTTGCATGTATGACCGTTACGAAACTCGTAACGTGAACTTTCCAACGGTATAAAGAATGGCCAAAATGGACCCAGTTTCGACCTTCAAATCTTAGCCTAAAAGTGACTACCTGGAATACGAGAAATTTTTCTATTAAAATATTGCATGTAAGGGACACCTGTCACATGGCACCAGAATTAATTAAGACATGTTTGGCATGGATAATTTGAATTAGGAACCAACTCGATATATATTCGTACAAATAATCGTTGAATTCACATAAATATAACATGGGGTATTAAATAAGTAGAAATATGATATGATAAACCCAACCAAACATGACCAAGCTTAGACCCCATATATATATACACCTTTAGTTTGAGAATTTAACTCCCTAGAGCCCTACTGATCGATCAACCAAGAAAAATCAGGTAACCCCTTTTCCCAAACTTAGAATTCTTAGGAAATTCATCAAATTCTTCATTTGATTCCTTTAATCCATGGTGGTATAAGTGTTGAATACTAAATTATAAGAAATTCATCACTTATACACTCAATTACTACCAGAAATTGAATGGAATAAACACAGAAACTGATTGCCAAAAATTTGCAGAATCGGATGCTACCAGTAGCATCCGAACCTGTTAGTGTAAAATCTGAAATTCTGGTAGTACTGGTTAGGATTATTAAACCGGGTTATTATCTGAAGTAAATGCTTTCTTTTAGCCTTAGTTTATCAAATTATTAACTTGATTTTATACCCATATAATTATAAATTTCAGGTTAACAAATTTAAGAGGAAAAATCAAACTAAGGTGAGTAAAGTAGATAGTTTTTCTTTTATGTTATGTCTGGTCCAGATTTATGTATGTGGATTCATGCTTGATATGGATTATTTTCACACTTAAGTAAGATCTTGAAGTATTAAATCTTATTTATGAAATTACCTAACTAATTAGGGGATGAAGTTATGGAATACAAATTCTGTATATGATGTTAAAGGTTGCTATCCAGATTTTCATTTGACTTCAATATTCTATTTTTAGCTGGGGAATTTCAGCTTATGACCTGAGAATGATGTTAAGGTTTGAACTATTAAATTTGAGAATAGGCATTATACCATGACTTATCATATTTAAGCCATGCATGTGTCAAAAGGCTGATTTTTGGTTTCTGTCCAGATTTAAGTGATTGTATAGAACCCCCTTTAGGGATTCCTAAGATTGAGTTTTAATTGGAATTATTAATCGATGTTATGAGAAAAAAAATTGCTAGTTGAGTAGGGAAAGTCTTGAAGTTTAAAATATAGTTGATATCATGGATTATTAGATTCATGGTTTGCATGTGTTCAAAATGTCTATTTGATGAATCTAAAAAGGATTTAATACAAATAAAATGTAAAGTAAAATGAAGGATGTAAATCTTCCCAGCATTTTGTATTTAATAAGTGAAATTAGTTGCTCACTTAAATTTTGTTTTATTGTCATCCTACATGGGTTAAATATCTTCACAATGGGTAATTGAAATTGAGAGTCAGATTTGAGAAGATGTCACTGCACTAAAGAAAGTAGAATAGGATAGTGAAATTGTAGTGACCAAGATTTTTATGCAACAAATAATTATTTTAATATTTAGAAAATTGTGTCGCTACTATTTCACTCATTGTTTTGAAATTAACGCCGCGACGGATTCGTCTAGTCAAGTCAAGAAATATCGAATTTGTTCGATTTTAAATTAAAATCCGAATTTCTAAAATTATGTTATTTAATTATTTATTCAAAGTATTATTTTCAATATCATTTTGAATTCCAAATTTATTAAAATATCCCAATGATCATTATCAAATTATTTTAAGTCCAAAATATATCTGTTTTAAATACGTGTATTATCCAAAATTATATCTAATCACCTAATCTAACCCCACCTACCTAGATTCCACAAAACACCATCATCACCACACCCCACGCGTTTTCTTTTCCACATTACCGTTACAACCCCTACCTTTACTTTACAGCTCCATTTTCTAGCACCTTTCTTCTCCTTTATCACCAATTGAACCATCATCTGAACCTGCAAAGCATACTACTGTCTGCACTCTGCATCTGCAGCTCCAAGGTATCACCATCAACCAAATTGCAATCACCACAACCAGAGTCATTGATCGAACCACACAATCCGGCTTCAGCCAATCATCACCACACTGCAGCCACCCTGGCCAGTTTCAATATCCAGATCACAACTTCGATACCCAGCATCGTCACCACCAACGTCCATCCATACTGCATCATCAGCACCACCACCAGCCACCACATGAAATCGTCTCTGCCTAACTCCAAATACCCAAATCAAAACCCAAACCCATGAATCAGTATTCATTTCTTACCTCAATCACCATTTCTCGCCGGAAATCGCCGCTTGAAGCCCCGATCCTCGCACAATAGATACACAAATCAGCCCAGAAACTATCATAATTGCACCCTCGTCACTCGTCGTACCCGGCGCCGGTGCTGTGACCGGCGAAACCGCCGGCAGAGACGTCCTCCGTCTCTCGCTCCCCTCTCAAACTTCTCTCTATCTGATCCGAAATAGAGAGAGACGAGATATATTTTGATATTATATTTTAATTTTCAGAATTTGCAAATCGGTCCTCAAGATTGAAAATGTTTTATATCAGTCCCTACATGTTTTAAAGTGATTATTCCAGCCCTTTTAGCTTCAAACTTATCATTTCAGTCCTTGCTGATTTAATTCATTTGATTTTAAACCCAAAGGTTTTAAAAGATATTCATTTTAGTCCCTCAACTTTCAAAGATATTCATTTTAGTCCCTCAACTTTCAAAAACATCAATTTTAGTCCTCAAAATTATAATTTATCATTTTGAACTATATATTCGATATACTAAAGTGACTTATTGGCTAAAGACGAAGCGTACGGAGAATTTAAAGAAATTGAAGTCATTCCCGCTCAACTTTGCACTCGTCGGATTTGAGGTAGACTCGCACTTATTAATTGATTTAAATTATGATTTCATATAAATGTCATGTGACTTGTGAAAGTCAATTTTCAAGAAAATTAAGTATGTTTTATGAAAAGTAAGTATACCCTATGTTTTTACGATAATGTTTTATATGTTTTGGATCATTGCTACGCATAAGAATTCTTACCACCTAAGTTCGGTAGAATTCTGTGTCTCCATAAGTTTATGAGGATTTACCACCTAAGTTCGGTAAAATTCCTGCCTTTCCATATGTTTATGAGGATTTACCACCTAAGTTCGGTAAAATTCCTGTCGCGTATGTTTATGAGGATTTCGATCCTATCTTATGTTATGATGGAAATGATCCCTATGAATTTCATGAATTATGTTTTGGTATACTTACTGTTATTATGATCTTACTGTTATTATGATCTTACTGTTATTATGACTTACTACATAAGAATTCTTGCCACCTAAGTTCGGTAAAATTCTTATGTTTATGAGAATTTGGTTTTTATCCTATGTTATGATGAAAACTTACTGTTATTATGATTTTACTACATAAGAATTCTTACCACCTAAGTTCGGTAAAATTCTTATGTTTATGAGGATTTCAATCCTATCTTATGTTATGCTTTCAAAAGAAATTATGCTTGGCATAATTAAAATGTTTTATAAGTATATGGTTTTCAAAGAACTGTTTTCAAAGAGATGTTTTCAAAGAGCATATGATTTGCAAAATATGTCCCGTGCTGTAATGCACAATATGAGTTTTATCAAGAACAGTTTTATAAAGAAGCTCTATCAATGCCCGTTTTATAAAGAGCCGGGATTTATGTGTTTAATCATCTTATAAATTAAATTAATTTGCGATGAGTCTACTGAGTATTTCCCCCATGAAATACTCACCCTACTTTTTAACAGTTTTGCAGATTTCGGAGACGGTGGCGAGCGATGAATGATGGTGGCAATAATCGTTAAACGGTTGAAAGTTTGACGTTAATGATTTCCGTATTTTCCAAACAATCGAATAATTTAGAGAAGTTCATTTATTTGAGAAATTATGATATTGGCAATTTCTTTACAATATTAATGGTTCGATTTACTATTTCAAATGGTTTCATAAATGTTTTCAATTTTAGCGGCCATTACAGTTTATTTAATGTTGCCAAAAATGAATTTCAATTATTTCTTCCGCAAAAATATTATTCGAAAAATTTAGACAGAAAATGACGTAGTGAATCGGGTATACGGAACTCGGGGCGCTACAAGTTGGTATCAGAGCTAGTCTGCGTTTCTGTAGACTGGAAAAATTTTCAAAAAGAATTTTCAAGAAACATTTTCCATTATAAAATTTTATTGATGAAGATTGCCACTGCCATCATTCGTTCCACCAACTCCGAGGTAAAGAAGTTTATGATGTTTAAAGTTATTTCAGTATTTCGAATACTCATTTTATTGATTTATGAGAAAGAATGAAGAGTATTTCGGATACTTATGATTTATGAGAAATAAGAATGTATTTCTTCGAAAATAATGATGTTGTTATGCTTTGTCATAACTTATATGCTTTAATGATTATGAGAAATTTTTTTAAGAAAACGAGTGTTGAGCATAATGGGAATAATATGATTTTATTGAGAATTAAGTAATGGATATTATGTTGAGTTAATTTATTATGCCTCTATGTTGAAGAGAAATTTATTATGAAGTTTGGCTTTGTGAATAAATTTTGGGAATATGATTTATGGCATATATTTATAAGTATGAGTAACTTTTTAGCCAATTAAGGTATGGAAGGAAGTAATATTGTGATATTGAAAAATATGATTTGAAATTTCTATGTTGAGGAATTATGAATTGAATTATGGGATATTTTGATGATATTGAAGTGTTGGAATCGTTTTCAATATTTTTAGATCGTTGTGATCAAATGTGGAGTTATTTATTATTGTGAGTTATGAAGTATACTTATGGTTTGGATAAGTCCAAATTACAAGGGAGACTCTATCCAGAATTTTATCATTTGGAATTAAGAGCATAATATGATAAGCATCCACTAAAGGAATTAAGGTTAGACATGCAAGTTCATTTACATCACAAACGAGATTTAGTAGATGATAACAGAGATTTTATTATTTTCTCATAAGGAGAACACACAAGAGTCACACTGGAAAGGAAATACATGAAACACACGAAAGCATAAGAGAAAAACATGGAAAGATCCTCAGAATGAGAGATGTGTTTCCGGAGTAGCCGTATCCTACCACCTCTGATCTTTTGAGGAAATAAAGAAACCTTCAAAGAGGTGTGTTTCGAGAGTAAGAATACTCCGTAATCTACCACCTGGAATCTTTGAAGTACACACAAGATTTAAACATTAAGGAAATCCTAGTAAATGGAGGGGTGTCTCGAGAGTGAGAATACTCCGTACTCTACCCCCACCTATTCTAAGATTCAAAGAGTTAAGTTTACATTAACCGGACTCCATTTTCGCTTGATTCCCCTTCCTTGCGACCAATCTATCTTAACCCCTGCTGGATCTTGTATTGAGATATATGACTGCAGCTTATCCAGTAGTTCATCAATAGTAGGAGCAGAAATAAGAAGCCTTCTGGAAAATGGAGAGATGAATCCCTATTCCACAGCATAATCAAGAAAGGTTAACAAACCATCAAAGAAATTGTTAACATTCAGAAGCCCAATAGGCTTAGTATGGAGATCTAGTTGAGCCCACGAGGTAATGTTAAAGATTTCTTCTAAGGTACCAAAACCTCCGGGCAGGGCTATAAAGGCATCAGAACCATATAGCATACAAGTTATGCGTTCATGGATGGATAAGGTTTGAACTTCATGCCCTCGTGTTTTGCCTGCAACATCTACCAAAGGGACAGGTATAACACCGATTACTTTTGATTTCTCTGCAAGAGCAGATTGGGAAACACAACCCATTAGACCACTGCTACCACCCCCATATACAAGAGTGATACCTTTTTCCCCCAGTTTCTTTCCAAGATCTACAGCCGCTTCTAGATAACCGAAGCCTTTCCCCACTTTTGATCCACAAAATACACAAATAGTTTTGATCTGTCGAAGTTTTGGTGCTTCCATCTTTGATAGTATAGAAGAGAAAACTTACGAAGAAGATGTGATTTTGGGATGTCTGAACTATGAAATATGTTTGGCTATTTAAAGCCAGAAAAATTTACTGTTTTTGATTGATTCTGAAAAAGTAAAGATTTACTTTTGACAAAATCAGCCCACTTTTGAATATTTTTATCGTATCGAGGCTGTCACCTTTCGGCGATTTAATATTTTATTTCCAGCTTTATCAAAACTCGAGAAAAGGAAAATATATTTTATTTTCAAAACGCGTGAAAGTAAGCAGCAAAATATTTTAAAAGATTTACCTTATATCATTGCTGAACTGCCAGAAGCCTCATTTTGTAAAACAGACTGGCAAACAGGATCTTTCGATATTATATTTTGGAGACTATAACGATTTTTGTCCTCGTTAAACTGAGCATATAAGGAGAGAAGTTCACGTTGTACATAACCACTTGGGTGCGTCTCAAGAGTCAGTCGAATATCATCCAAAGACTCCTTACTCAGTCCACCCTTTATGAATTCGATTTTATCATCCCGATTAGTAGAAGAATATCCTACTGATTTGCAACGTGTATTACAGTTCCAACGAGCACATTTGTAGCAACCACCCAGTCTTTTTGCTCTTCGTTTCTTTGCGAACGTGCTTTTGCCTAAACCAGGCATATGTTTTGGAAATGTTGATGGTAATTCACCAGATAGTCGAACCTTTGCTTCTATCAACCAGCGAACATCTTCTGGAATATCATGAGCCATTAGCAACCTCAATCTTTCGAGCCTTATTTTATAGATCTTTCTCAGATCATTCATAGGAAGACTGGAATAATACTTGCGAATGTTAGAAAGAATGATATCCATTGTTTGATGATTCAACCTCTTCCCAGCATGAACTATTTAAAAGCGCAAAGGATCTGAGTGAATCCGCGTAATGTTGTGACCAGCAAGAAAGCGCAGGATTATTTTAATGAAAAGAGGAGACAAGAAGTAATGCGCTGTTAAATTTTATCGATAAAGGAGATTTGATTGGAGATTTGGAATATTTTCTTGGATTATGGGTACTGATATTTTGTTATAATAATGATAATCATGGTATAGTGTGTTGATACGTGGAAAGTAAATTGGAGACCGTATCGAATTAGAGTTAATACGTATATACAAGTGAAAGAAATACTTTGCAGGAAATGTGGTGACATTTAAGTATAGAATCTTAGTTTGGGAGATATTTGTTTACTGAATTTTTGGGTTACAAATATTGGAAAGATAAGTTGAGATGTTATTGGTATGTTACGTAGAGAGAATATTCAGGTAATTCTTTGATTATTTTGGGAATTTTCGATGATAAGAATGGAAAAATTATTATGATATGATATGTCAGTAAAGATTTGTTGAAATTTTAGAGATATATACGAATATTTGAGGTCACATGATACGATGATAAGTGACAAGTTACATGTATACTACAAGATATGATGAAATTTTTACATACGATGATAATGCATTCAGTCAAAGTCCAGTGGGTTAGATATGGTTGGGCTAAATATGGTAGCGATGATGCTACATAAGAGAAGAAGAAGAGATTCTGATTAAGTATTCAGAAATCATAAGATCGAGTAAGTTTAATTTCGAGGACGAAATTATTTTAAGGGGGTAAGATTGTAGTGACCAAGATTTTTATGCAACAAATAATTATTTTAATATTTAGAAAATTGTGTCGCTACTATTTCACTCATTGTTTTGAAATTAACGCCGCGACGGATTCGTCTAGTCAAGTCAAGAAATATCGAATTTGTTCGATTTTAAATTAAAATCCGAATTTCTAAAATTATGTTATTTAATTATTTATTCAAAGTATTATTTTCAATATCATTTTGAATTCCAAATTTATTAAAATATCCCAATGATCATTATCAAATTATTTTAAGTCCAAAATATATCTGTTTTAAATACGTGTATTATCCAAAATTATATCTAATCACCTAATCTAACCCCACCTACCTAGATTCCACAAAACACCATCATCACCACACCCCACGCGTTTTCTTTTCCACATTACCGTTACAACCCCTACCTTTACTTTACAGCTCCATTTTCTAGCACCTTTCTTCTCCTTTATCACCAATTGAACCATCATCTGAACCTGCAAAGCATACTACTGTCTGCACTCTGCATCTGCAGCTCCAAGGTATCACCATCAACCAAATTGCAATCACCACAACCAGAGTCATTGATCGAACCACACAATCCGGCTTCAGCCAATCATCACCACACTGCAGCCACCCTGGCCAGTTTCAATATCCAGATCACAACTTCGATACCCAGCATCGTCACCACCAACGTCCATCCATACTGCATCATCAGCACCACCACCAGCCACCACATGAAATCGTCTCTGCCTAACTCCAAATACCCAAATCAAAACCCAAACCCATGAATCAGTATTCATTTCTTACCTCAATCACCATTTCTCGCCGGAAATCGCCGCTTGAAGCCCCGATCCTCGCACAATAGATACACAAATCAGCCCAGAAACTATCATAATTGCACCCTCGTCACTCGTCGTACCCGGCGCCGGTGCTGTGACCGGCGAAACCGCCGGCAGAGACGTCCTCCGTCTCTCGCTCCCCTCTCAAACTTCTCTCTATCTGATCCGAAATAGAGAGAGACGAGATATATTTTGATATTATATTTTAATTTTCAGAATTTGCAAATCGGTCCTCAAGATTGAAAATGTTTTATATCAGTCCCTACATGTTTTAAAGTGATTATTCCAGCCCTTTTAGCTTCAAACTTATCATTTCAGTCCTTGCTGATTTAATTCATTTGATTTTAAACCCAAAGGTTTTAAAAGATATTCATTTTAGTCCCTCAACTTTCAAAGATATTCATTTTAGTCCCTCAACTTTCAAAAACATCAATTTTAGTCCTCAAAATTATAATTTATCATTTTGAACTATATATTCGATATACTAAAGTGACTTATTGGCTAAAGACGAAGCGTACGGAGAATTTAAAGAAATTGAAGTCATTCCCGCTCAACTTTGCACTCGTCGGATTTGAGGTAGACTCGCACTTATTAATTGATTTAAATTATGATTTCATATAAATGTCATGTGACTTGTGAAAGTCAATTTTCAAGAAAATTAAGTATGTTTTATGAAAAGTAAGTATACCCTATGTTTTTACGATAATGTTTTATATGTTTTGGATCATTGCTACGCATAAGAATTCTTACCACCTAAGTTCGGTAGAATTCTGTGTCTCCATAAGTTTATGAGGATTTACCACCTAAGTTCGGTAAAATTCCTGCCTTTCCATATGTTTATGAGGATTTACCACCTAAGTTCGGTAAAATTCCTGTCGCGTATGTTTATGAGGATTTCGATCCTATCTTATGTTATGATGGAAATGATCCCTATGAATTTCATGAATTATGTTTTGGTATACTTACTGTTATTATGATCTTACTGTTATTATGATCTTACTGTTATTATGACTTACTACATAAGAATTCTTGCCACCTAAGTTCGGTAAAATTCTTATGTTTATGAGAATTTGGTTTTTATCCTATGTTATGATGAAAACTTACTGTTATTATGATTTTACTACATAAGAATTCTTACCACCTAAGTTCGGTAAAATTCTTATGTTTATGAGGATTTCAATCCTATCTTATGTTATGCTTTCAAAAGAAATTATGCTTGGCATAATTAAAATGTTTTATAAGTATATGGTTTTCAAAGAACTGTTTTCAAAGAGATGTTTTCAAAGAGCATATGATTTGCAAAATATGTCACGTGCTGTAATGCACAATATGAGTTTTATCAAGAACAGTTTTATAAAGAAGCTCTATCAATGCCCGTTTTATAAAGAGCCGGGATTTATGTGTTTAATCATCTTATAAATTAAATTAATTTGCGATGAGTCTACTGAGTATTTCCCCCATGAAATACTCACCCTACTTTTTAACAGTTTTGCAGATTTCGGAGACGGTGGCGAGCGATGAATGATGGTGGCAATAATCGTTAAACGGTTGAAAGTTTGACGTTAATGATTTCCGTATTTTCCAAACAATCGAATAATTTAGAGAAGTTCATTTATTTGAGAAATTATGATATTGGCAATTTCTTTACAATATTAATGGTTCGATTTACTATTTCAAATGGTTTCATAAATGTTTTCAATTTTAGCGGCCATTACAGTTTATTTAATGTTGCCAAAAATGAATTTCAATTATTTCTTCCGCAAAAATATTATTCGAAAAATTTAGACAGAAAATGACGTAGTGAATCGGGTATACGGAACTCGGGGCGCTACAGAAATTATTGTTTAATAAGGTTAGAGTTAGGATTGGCAATTATACACTTAAGTAGTTAAAGAAGAAAGAAGTAGGGATTTAATTGTCATTTTGTTATATTGAAGTTTTAATATGGTAATCTTCTTCTTCATTTTTATATGCTAACTTTAGATGTGGATGTATTTGGAAATATTAAACCTTCAAATATGAGATTGACCATTGCATCATTTCATGCATGTAAGTTTGGTACATTGGTATGAAAGAAATACATAATCAAAGAAAGAATTAATGAAACACTATAGAAACCCTATTTAGGTGGTACACCTAGGGAGAAAGTCCCTAATTGAGGTCTCGGGCTACTAGATGCCCATAGAAGAAAGAAACTATTTGAGCTAGTATGCTTGGGAAAGAAAGAAGAAGAATCGAGTTAATAAACTTGTGAGTGTAAAGAACACTCTTAGTGACCTTGTGCTTAATTTAGCACTTTTGCGCGCGGGTGTACAACCCTAATAGGGAAGGGCCCAATAGAATAAAGAAAGAATGAACGAAGAAAGAAAATGGTACATGCATCATTTTGAAATAAAGAAATTAGAAGAAAAAGGAATGAAGAATGTGTATCATCATACATGGCATTCTATACATCATCTTCATACTTGTTTAACTTGAATATAAGTTGAGAATTCTTATGTGTTAGTAAATGAATAAGATTAGATATGGAATGAGAAAGAGTTTTTGATACTCCGTATGTGACTTATTTGGTGAAATAAGTGATCGTGGCATTTCTTGGTGTATTTAACTCTTGTAAAGCTATTAAGTTATTTATATCAGATTTTTGTACTATATTCACTTACATATGCAAGGTAAGATTCAAAGTTCAGAGGTAAAGTTACTTCACTCCATGAATTTTGCATAGTTACTCCTACTTTTACTCACTAAGCTTCGCCGCTTACAAGTCTTTTATGACTAATATAGGTAATGGATCGCGAAACACATGAGGTGGTGAGAACTTGGTGGAGAGCCTCGTGGGATGGAATGGAATATCATATTATTACCAAGATCGAAGTTTGGAGCCATTTTACCCGTTTCCCCGGGTTATATATTAAGGAAAGGATGTACAAAGTGTTACATGCCTATGATGCGGTGACAGTCGAACCTAAGGGAACTTACTTCTTCATCCTATGAGCTGTAGAAGTGACTTAACTTTGTATGGTAGTCTTCCCTTTAGCATGTGAGAAGGGATATTTTGTATGAAACACCTAACCTGCTTTTGTATGGTTCCCTTGTAATTCACCCTAGTCTTTTGCTAATAGGGTGACTAGATGGAAATATGATAGTGAATATAAGGTACTATGGAAGGGGAAGCATATATGTTGTAAGGCTCCAAGTTAATGTTATGATGTTATGAAGTTAATGTTATGATGTTATGAAGTTTATGTTATGATGTTATGAAGTTAATCTTTACGATGTTAGTGTTATAAAGTTGATGTTGTAAAATGAAATAGTTATATAATGGAATAGTGATGGGAGTTTTTAGTTGAAGTAATTGAAATAAGAACTTTGAATCATGGTGATATGACACTGGTAACAAGGAATTATTATGATTTAGAATGAATAAGTTGATATCAGTACCATTGATAAATGTTAAAACGAAAAGCAGAATTTGATGATACTAGTAGCACACAGTAGCTAGGTAGACAGTTATATGTAAAGATACTAGTATCCAAAAAAAAAAATATATATATATAGTCAGATTTTGAGGTCGTCACAAAATATCTGAGAACCGATAATGGCCTTGAATTTTGTAATAATGATTTTGATGATATGTGTATGGAAAGTGGAATTACTAGACATAAAACTGTTCCATATACGCCTCAACAAAATGGGGTTGCTAAACGTATGAATCGTACTATACTTGATAAAGTTAGATGTATGATGTTGAGTTCTGGTATTCCTAAATATTTTTGGGGTGAAGCTGTTGTTACTGCATGTTATCTGATTAATTTGACACTGTCTAGTGCATTAAATGGTGATACTCCGCATGAAAAATGGTATGGTAAATGTGCTGACTATACTTTGTTGAGAACTTTTGGCTGTGCTGCTTTCTCTCATCAAAATGAGGGGAAACTAGAACCTAGAGCTAGGAAATGTGTTTTCTTAGGGTATCCTGAAGGAGTTAAGGGATATAGGCTTTGGGATAGAAGTCAAACTGGAGTTAAAATCGTCATAAGTCGTGATGTTACATTTAATGAAACTGAGATGCCGTGTCTAAAATTAGAGAGTGACATTGTGAGAGAAAAAAGCAAGAAAACACTAGTGGCGAATCCAAAGAGGATTTAAAGAATGTAAGTGTTGAAATCCCCACTACACAAATTGAGGTGGAGCGTCAAAATCTTGAAGTAGAAAACAATCAGGATGAAAATGTTGGGAGTAATGAGGTTGTAGAGGAACATCAAGTAGAACAAAACCCTTTATCTGATTATCAGTTAGCTAGAGACTGAGTTAGGAGAACACATAGGGTGCCTCAAAGGTTAGAGTCTGATTTTGAGTTAGCTTATGCTAGTTATCAAGAATTAGTTGATAGGGAGCCAAATACTTTTGAAGAAGCTTTAGAGAGTAAACAAGCTGAGAATTGGGTGAAAGCGATGAATGAAGAGATGAGTTCCCTCGATAAAAATCAAACATGGGAGTTAGTCCCAAGACCTAAAAACAAGTCTATTGTTGGGTGCAAATGGGTTTTTAGAGTTAAGGAGGGAAATACTTTGGGAGAGCCTTTAAGGTTTAAGGCTAGACTCGTGGCTAAAGGTTACACACAAAAGGAAGGGGTAGACTATAATTAAATATTTTCTCCTGTTGTTAAGTATACCACTATTAGGACTATGCTTGCATTAGTTGCACATTTTAATTGGGAACTTGAACAACTTGATGTTAAAATTGCTTTTTTGCATGGTGAACTTGATGAATAGATTTTTATGGATCAACCAAAAGGTTTTGAAAATGAACTAAAACCGAATAATGTATGTTTTCTTAAACGCTCTCTTTATGGTTTAAAACAATCTCCTAGACAATGGTACAAACGTTTTGATTCTTTTGTGCAAACCTTTGGTTTTAAAAGGAGTGAATTTGATCATTGCTTGTATTATCAACAGGGGAGTGCTAATAATAACTGTGTGTTCTTATTATTATATGTTGATGATATGTTGCTTGTTGGCCCTAACTTGAAATTCTTGAATGAAATAAAAACCACGTTGGGTGATGAATTTGACATGAAAGACCTAGGTAATGCTAAAAGAATCTTAGGCATGGAAATTGAAAGAGATAGGTCAAATTCAATTCTATTTCTGCATCAGACTCCGTATATTATGAAAATTTTGAGAAAATTTGGCATGATTGATTACAAACCTGTTACTTTGCCTTTAGCCAATCATTTTGTCTTATCAAAGGAACAATCACCTGCTAATGAAGAAGAAGAAGAATATATGAAGAAAATTCCATATTCTAATGCCATTGGATCTGTGATGTATTCAATGATGTGTACTAGACCTGACTTAGCTTTTGCTGTTAGTACACTTAGCAGGTACATGTCTAATCCTGGTCCCAATCATTGGGAAGCTTTAAAATGGTTGTTTAGATATTTGAAAGAAACTTGTAATGTTGGATTGGTATATAAGTTTAGTACTGAAGGATTAAAATTGAAAGGATTTACTGATGCTAATTATGCTGGTGATAGAGATAATAGGAAATCAACTTCTTCCTATGTGTTTACTTTGTGTAATTCATGTGTTAGTTGGAAATCTCAGCTACAGCACGTTGTTGCATTATCCACTACTGAATCTGAATATATTGCTGCTACTGAAGCCTTTAAAGAGTCTTTGTGGTTTAAAGGTCTATTAAATGAACTATGTGTTCTTGATGGTAATGTGACAGTATATTCTGATAGTCAATCTGCTATTCACCTGTGTAAAAATCCTGTCTTTCATGAACGTACTAAACATATTGATGTTAGATTACATTTTATTAGAGATGTGGTTTCTCAAGAACTGGTAAAACTTGAGAAAGTTCTTTCAGAATACAACCCTGCAGATATGGGCACTAAGGTGCTTCCTTTGGTAAAATTTAGAAGTTGTCTTAGTCTTCTAAATATTGGTACAGGTATGTAAGTTTCTTTTGTGCTATTATTTTCCTTGTTAAGCTTACAGGTTAGTTTGGTAACAAGGTGGAGGTTTGTTAGGTAATGTGTTACCAAATTAACCCCCTTTGGCGATGATGAAAAATCGAGGCCCATTTTAACTTCAGGCTTTTATAAGCCAATATTGAAGATCAGTTAAGTACACAACACAATTGTTTGTAGCCCACTTGGTCGGGTATCTTGAGGGAGTCAACCCAATTTGGATTGGTGCTCAATACTCGACTTTGGAGATAATGTTGGAAAAAGGAGATAAAAACCGAACAAAGCTTATCAATATCTTTTATCTTATTATCCTCGGTTGGTTATTATTATCAAGAATTATCTTTATCTCTTTGTTGATATGCCTCATCCGCTCCCCTCACTCTCCTCCATTCTGTTAAGCTCCATTTGTGGGAAGGACTCTTTATCTATAAAGTGCCGAGTCTGGCCATGCCTTCTGTGTGCTTTTTCTGTGTGAAATCTTATATGCTTTCTCCTTGCCTTCTTCGTGAAATTTCAGTGCACTTTGTGACCTTTGTAGGCTGCCTATCTTCGTGAAACGGTTTTGGTTTGTGATTACCCGTACTTCCTTCGTGGTTGTACAAATCTCCAAATTGTGGTGTTGCACTTGTGGTGTTGGAATGATTTTCTGAGCCAAAATCAAAAAGGGGAAAAATCAAATTTTCTAACCTAGTTTCTTATCTTTCATTTTAGCTTGATTTTTCGTGGCTTTAATTTCGTTTTAATCTCTTCATTTGTTGAATTGCAGGTGGAATTAAAGCCTACATATATATATGCCGTTTTCAAAGTATAAAAATGTGTAGGGAATAAGTGTAATAGTGCCTCAAAATATTTTGATTATCTAATATTGATTTTTTGATGTATCATTATTTATATATTTTTTCAAATACCTTTTCATATTTTCCCCAGAAGAAGAAGAATTATTATTATTCTAGCTCTGCCACTGAATCACGCCATCATGGTTTTGTCTTAGATTATATATTCCCGTTCGTGGCAAACTTGTCAATCTGAGATATGTCAAGAATTTTATCCAACCCACTGGCTTGTAGAATCCTGGCAACAGATAAAAACACACTTAATATTCCAAGAGAATTTCAGCATTGAGAATTAAGTTGTTTCTGTCATGTCAAGTAGTACTGTAAATACGTACTTATCTCTTAGAGCTATTGTCATGGATTGGCAGCCTCCTGGAATTGTGGACTGCAAATTTACTGCTATGTTTGGGTTATGAATACTCTGCCGGACGTGTATCCAACCATGTTGTCCATGTTCACCCTCTGTTACTTTAGCCCTGGATTTATATCCAAAATGATAAGCCTAATTCTAAACAAAGGGCAGTGCAAGAAGAAGAAGAAGAAGGCTCTGACAAGACCTATCTTTATTTAATAGATAATTGTGATGATTGTAAATGTGTGTGGTTAAAAAGTGATATTGAAAATTGATATGATTATAAATATTGTTGTTGCCGAACCTGTACATATGGGCGTCAATGGCAGCTGGAGCGTCGTTGGAGTCCACAAGGCAGCCTTCACTTACCCAGCAATCTCCGCAGGAATCTAACTCCCACCCTTGTATTCTTCCTTGCTAAGGTAAAAGTTTCCAATAATTTATTGGCAGCGGAATATATACAATGATCTTAGCAATTAAAAGAGCTGTGTTCGATAAATATCAATCTCGACCGACAAACTATTATGTTTGAATTGAACTACATACCTCAATGTAATCTCTGAACGTCTCAATGGCCTCCACACCTTTGGCCTTGGCATATCTTGGCTCGGCAAGGATATTCATTCTTAGCTCTACAGATTCTAACGGCTCTTCAAGATCTTTTATAAGGCTGCTAATTCCTTCATTATCTGATCCCTCCAGCTTCATCTTTACCATTTCAATTATTATTTTTACTACCATGTAAGCACCTGTGGATTTTATACACAATTCAAGAATACAAGAAACTATGAAATAGCCACTTTCTGACCTGTTATGCGTGTTGATATGTTAAGTTCTGACGTTCTTATAAAATTCTATTACAGAATTAGAATCCTTGCGTAATTCGGATTTGCCCCTACTCAATCTTATAAATAGGGCGCAATACTAAGATTGTAGTTGTTAAGGATCTTATAAGAGTGACGTACACGATTTCAATAGAATAAATTAGAAGACAGAAGAGTAAAAAAATTACCAAAGATTGTAGTTGTTAAGGATCTATATACAAAGAATTTGTAGCAGATCGAGCCACAGATTCTTGCAACAAAATGAAGCAGAAAAATCTTACCATCATCAAGAAAATGGTTTTCTTTGAGGGCACCATGACCAGAGATTTCCATCATAAGATGTGTTTCAATTCCATCCTTATTAAGCTGGACACCCTTATCAATCACATTCCTATAGCCAACTCGATACAGGCAATGTTGTCCCCCTCTATCATTAATAAACCTAGTAAGTGCCATGCTTGTACGCGCATCAGTTACGATAGTGGTACCTGGGTGTTCCTTCAAGATTATCGCAGCCATGAGGGCGATAAGTTTATCGCCATTTATGGGATTGCCTGCGCTGTCGACAACGCCACTTCGATCAACATCTGTGTCGAAAACAATGCCAAGATCAGCATTGTTTTCTAGAACGGCCGCTCTTGTTAAGGCCATCGCAACTTTGTCCTCCGGGTTGGGAATGTGGTTGGGAAACATCCCGTCCGGATTGAGATGGAGAGAGCCAAAGGTGTCTGCACCAAGCTTGTCTAAGACATCCCAAGTGAAGAACCCTCCTGATCCGTTTCCAGCATTTACAATTATCTGCAGTGTGATTTGTGAATGAACTTGTCATTATAAGCAAATAATTCTTCCGTCCCCTAAAAGTTTTTCAAGTTTTTATAAAAAGTAGTAGTGCATGGTAACAAGGTCACCGTAAGTCAATGTCAATAAGGATTTGTTCAATAGGCCAATATTTTCTATGAAAAAATGAATTTTCCACCCAATTCTCACTTTTGACTTATTTAATTGACAATATTTTTTTATGTAATTGGTTTTCCTTGCTTGGGGGAAATCAATGGATTTTCCTTGTTTTTAAGGAATTCGAATTCTTGCGAATGTGTTGTGGAAATTGATTTTCTTGTGGCAAAATGAAATTCACTTTATATTATTTCATTTTTGGTCCCCAACTTTCTGATTGTCTTAATTTTATACTTTTTCTTCCTCCAATTATATTTTTTTTCTTTCAATTTGATCTTTCAACTTTCAATCGAGTCTAATTGATCTCTGATCAAACTCAATCTTCATTCTTTGATTCAATTCAACTTTTAAATAGTTGTAATTTAGTCATTCAACTTTGTAAATCCTCGACAATCGATCTAGAGCTCAATTTTATATAAAGATCGAATCCAAATCACATTAACGATTCACAACCTGATTAAAACTACGGTAAAGGGGAAAGCCTTTCATGAGCCATCTTGAACTCAATTTAATAGTAGTTGTTCGCATATAAAATGTTTTTATGAGAACCTGAAATCCTCGAAGAGGAGTGTCATAATGCAATGGATGGTTGACTCTTTGCTTTATGATATCTCGGAGATGTGCTGCATATGTGCTCATGAAATCGACTCTCATTGGTGGGGTCTGAAGCGTGGTCGATACTTTCGCAAGCCTGTTGGCATATTTTTGAGCAGCTTTGTCGCATATTTCCTCCACCTCAGGCGATGTCAAACCTCCTTTTTCGGTGAAGAATTTCAGCCCATTTCGTGTATATGGCAAGTGAGATGCCGTCATCTGTCCAACAAAGATAAAACATGCATTCATTAACATAATTAATCTCCAATGCAACATTTCTCAGAGGAAATTTTTGTTGCACTCATCTTGAGTTCAAGCACCGTTTGACCGTTATATAAAATGAATTTTGACCCTTTTTTCTAAATTATAAAGAGAGAGAGTTTAATTTAACATTGAAAAAATTTCAAAGTTGGTCCTCAACGTATGGTCTATGCAAATGCAATAAGTTGGTCCCATAACTTTAAAATAAAGCACTTGTCTTAAACCTTGAACTGTTACTGTATAAGTAAATTCAATGGACTGTTCTTGTTAAATTTTCTGCTCAAATAACAAATGCGAGTACTGTTGTATTTGAAGATAAAATAGAAAACACAATTAATTTTAATATGAAATATATTAATTTTAATGAAAAATAAGCCCCTATTTGATGAAGATTAAAATCAGATTTTTAGTATAATTTGATAAAAGTTGATAAAATGTGTGGTGAAAAGTTGTGGCTCATCAAATATGTGGTTGAGATTGATTATTGATTTTGACTTTGATTTAGATTAAAATTTAAAATTTAATTGGTCTAAATAACGAAAGAAATAAAAGGCTTAACAACAAGAGTGAGTGAGTCATGTGTATACTATATACCATTATAGAAGCATCATACATAAATGGAGGCAGCAATATACTCATAAAGCAGGCTGGTGTGGTTGCAAGTCCCATATCAAATGCCACACATCCCGCCCTAGCAAGACCTGCAAAAACAGCTGCACTCAATGTTGCACCCGAAATTCTTGGATCCCTTCCAAGTGATATCTTAACATCTTTCACCGCTCTACCCTTTTCTTTCTCCAATCCACGCTTCACCCATTCTCCAAAACTCTCTGCAATGGCCTCCACAGCCGACGGGGTTAGGTCCACTGCTCGGCCTTTTTCGCCGTCCAAAGCTACCCCGCGAACATCGGATCCGTTTTGTAGCCTTCTAATCTTGTCCATTTCTTCATCCAGAACCACTTCATTATACTTTGCAGTGCTTGAGGACTCTACACGTAGTGAAGATTTGTTTAAAGAAAATAAGTAAGTAATATGGAATGGTTTGTTTGTTGGAAATGATGGGAATTTAGTTTTTGCAGTAATGTGGTGGTGTAGAGATTGTGATGGAGTAGAAGTGGAAGCCATTTTTGCTGCAAATCTTGGTGCTTGGAGGAATTAAATTATTTTTTTAGACAAAAATAAGAAGTTGGGAAGATAAAATTCGCTCAATGAAGCAGAACCCTACAATTGTTTATCAATCTTTAAGGAAAAAATATCGGAAACAAGCTTCCAAATCCATTAATATTTTACTTGTTTTATTTGAACCATGTATCCCACGTTCGTTTCCAAAAATTTGTGAGAATGGCATATTCTCTTGTGAAAGAGGACTGAGAGAGAGAGCTGTTGGGGGGGGGGGGATTCAACTTTCTTATAAGTATGTCCTACGTGGCATGATTGTGACCAATGCTACAGTCACCGCAAGGGTCATGGTGACCCTTGTGGTGACCGTCTCCTCACATAGAGGGGGTGGGGCCCAATTGGACCCCGCTCGACGACCCCCTCTATGTAAGGGGGCAGTTAGTGATGCGGTCACCCTTGCGGTGACTGTAGCACAGCTCATGTTTTGCAAATTAATATATTTCCTCAAATTACTTTGTAATCACATATTATACCTAAAAAATATCGCATTCTTTATTTATAAATAAATGATTTTTACCAAACGGACGCTAAGCAGCAATGCCTGCAACTGAATAGATGCCAGCTAGGCCTACCACGATATCACTAAGCAAGTACGGCTAGCTAGCGGATGAGTACACCAAGCTTCCAACGCATTGATGTTTAAAAATATACACCATTTCAATTATGAAATAGGACCTATAAGTGTATCCAACATGACATGATTGGGAGACAATCTAACTTTAGAATAAGGTATCGGGATTCACGATTTCATCCTATTATATATTCTCTTTGTTCGGCGGCTTGGAATGAATTTATAAATAGAATGTTGTTCTTTTTAAGATAAAATATATAGTTGAAATTGAAAAATGCATGCGGTTAAAATGTTGTTTGAAAATTTTAGTTATTTATAAATGATTTACATAAAAAAAGGGTAACTTAACTTATTGTATTAAGTGTATTAACAAGAACTCATCCATGTACTCTCTCAAATCCCTAACTAATTTAAGTAAAGTTAATAATGTAAGCGAATCCACTTATCTCTTAGATTTCTACTTAAAATATAACATTTGAGGCATATTCAACCACAAAAAGTCCAATACAATCACACAACTATGCAAATATATTACTGTCAACAATTTACTATTACAAGTTTTTTGTTCAAACTGTTGGTTGTTTAACACGTTACTTTAACATTGCCCCCCTTAATGTGTTGTTTTTGAACTCCAAGTGCAACTCTTCGTTGTTGGGATTTTGATGTTGGAAGTTCCTTCGTGAAGATATCAGCCACTTGCTCTTCGAACTTGCAATAATTGAGTTCAACTTCTCCACCTTCAATTGTATATCGAATGAAGTGGTTTGATTGCAATATGCCTTGTCCTACTATGAAAACATGTATTATTTGCCATGATTGTAGCTAATTTGTTATCACAAAATAAGGGTGAGGCTTCTCCTTACTTCTCTCCTATATATTCCAAAATTCTTTTTAGTCATTAGCTTATAAAATTATTAGATGCTGACATATATTCTGCTTCAATGGAGGATTGAGCAACTTATTGTTGCTTCTTGGACAACCACGAAAACACTCCCAAACCAAGAGAAAACGTACAACTGGAGGTGCTCTTCATATCATCAACACAACATTCCATATCACTATCACAAAAGCCTCTTAACTTCATTTAAGAATTATTCTCAAATCTAATCCCAAAGTTTAATGTCCCCATTATATATCTCAGAACTCTTTTTCCAACAACAAAATGCTTATGACTTGGATTGCTCGTGAACTTTGAAAGCAAAATTTGCAGCAAATATGATATTCAGTCTTGTTGTAGTGAGATAAAGCAAATTTCCAATCAAGCCTCTATAAAGAGTTTCATCAACCTTTTGTTTCTCCATCATCCTTCATTAATTATACATTGCAAACCAGATAAGTTTCCACAGATTTACATCCCAAGCATTCTAAATTTTTAAGCACTTTTTTGGCATACTTCATTTGAGAAAAACAAACACCCCATTTTCATCTTGATGTATTTCCATACCAAGAAAATATTGCGACAAACCCAAATCACTCATTTCATTTCTTTTCACCATTTCAATTTCCAATTCTTCAATCATTTTAGCATTGTTTCTTGTAAATATCAAATCAACAACATACAATGCAACGATAATAATACATGTTTTCCCTCGATATAACTTTTGCTTTTGAAAAATCCACCCTGAAAATAACCATCAATTTGACTGTAGCAAGCTTTCAGTGCTTGTTTGAGCTCATACAAATCCTTTATTAGCTTATACACTTTGTCTTCTTCTCCTTTGATAATGAAGCCTTGAGATTGTTCAACGTATACCTCTTCTTTTAGTTCTCCATTCAAATGCCGAGTTAATATCAAGTTGATACAATAACCATCCTTCTTGGGCAACTAGAGAAATGATTACTCTTATGGTGTTTAGGCGAGCAACCGGACCAAAAGTTTCATCATAGTCAACCTCGGGCTATTGTGCATACCATTTCACAACTAATCTTGCTTTCTTCTTCTTGAGTGATCCATCCGAATTATGCTTCACCTTGTAGACCCATTTCACACCGATAACATCTCTCTCACTTGACCTTTCAACTAGTTCCCAAGTATTGTTTTCTCAATAAAATCTATCTCTTCTTCCATTGCTTTTTTCTAACACTTCTCCTTCATTTCTTTTTCAAAATTTTGGGGCTCAATCACAAAAGTTACATCTTGCAAGGACATCATTTAAATTCCACGTTTCTCTTGGAGTTAAGCTTGATGATGATTATTTAGAACTTGAGGGACTTGAGAGGATGCTTGGTGATGGTAATGGTGAGCTTATATGAATTCCATTTTCTTCATTTTGTACATTCTAATTGGGTTAATTTTGAGGCAGATTTATTGGAATGGGACACTTCTTTGAACTTCTTCTTTTCCCAATTCCATGGAGCATTTTTATCAAACAACACATCTCGACTAACAAATACTTTCTTGTTCTTCAAGTTGTACAAATTATAGCCTTTGGATTATGAGCTATAACTAATGAAGATGCACTTTTCACTTGCCTCATCAAGTTTGTGCCTCTTCTCTTTTGGTACTTGAGCATATCAAAGACATCCAATTCAAATGTGTCACCAATGATTTTCTCTCATTCCAAGCTTCAATAGGAATTATGTTCCATACTGCCTTTGTTGGACATCAATTTATCATTGTCTGACTCTTCCTCTCGACGCCATTTTGCTTCGTGTTTAGCCTACTGTCAATTGTCTGTTAATACCTTCAACTTCACAAAAATCGTCAAATTCGTTCGAAGCATATTCTCGACATACAAAAATCGTCAACTTCGCAATTTTGAGGCAGATTTATTGGAATGGGACACTTCTTTGAACTTCTTCTTTTCCCAATTCCATGGAGCATTTTTATCAAACAACACATCTCGACTAACAAATACTTTCTTGTTCTTCAAGTTGTCCAATAAATCCACATAAGTTATGTCAAAGCATAAAAAAATCATAATCTCGTCTCGTCTCATGCATTTAAAATGCATATAAGTTATGTCATACTCATAACACAAATATTTCATAAGAAATATAAATTCTCGTCTCGTCTTATGCAAATAATGCACATAAGTCACATGAAGCATATAACGTGCAATTAAAACGTAAACAAATTAATGGGGGCGAGTCTACCTCAATTCTCTACGAGTGTGGTTGAGCGGGAAAATATATTTCAGTTCTCTAGATCTCCGTACGTCTCGTCTAGCCAAAATAAAATAAAATTTAAATTAGTTTCTAGAAATTGAAAGTTGAAATAAAATTAAAGTTTTGAAATAAATCTAAAGCTTGGATTTAAAATGAATGATTTTAAAATCTGGGGACTAAAATAGAGTTTTTTGAAAATTAAAGGACTCATTAAAACGCTGCTTAACGTAATCAGGGACTGGAATAAAGATTTTGGAACTTAAGGCTTAACTATATATATTTAAAATATGTTTAGGGACTGAAACAATTAAAACGAAAATTCGGAGGACTTAAGAGCAAAAATCAAATTATATAAAATATATATATATATCACACTCTCTCTTCTCTTTCTATATATCCGACAGAGAGATAGGTGAGGGCGCGATGGAGGGGCGGAATCCCTCCTCCATCCCAATCGCCGGTGGAGATGCCGGCGAAACTACCATCAGCGTGAAGCAACGGCAGCGGGTACAAGGGTATGCGAGAAAAATGGATTTTGGGTGCGTTTTTCGTGGCAAACCGAGGCTCTACTCGCGGGTTTCCCCGGCGAAAATTGATGATTGAGGTATGTAATAGGCTTCTGGGATTGTGGGTTTATATGTTTGGGCTTTTGTTTTGAGTTTTGAGGAATTTTGGGAGGTGGGCTTTCGTATAGTGGCATGATATTGGTTCCGGTTGTGTTCGATGGCAGAAACGGTGTAAGGGCAATGTGGTTGGGCTCGGCTGTAAGATTGAATTTTTGGTGCTTGAGTGATGACCGTGATTGGTCGGGTTCTGTGGTGTGAGGTTGCAGATTGGTGTTGGTCATGGGAGAGAGTAAGCTATGGAGGTTCGGCACTGAGTTCGACTAGGGTTTGGTTCAGTCATGGAGAAACGAAAGTAGAAAATCTTGCAAAATATACCTTAATGCTATGGTAGTGCCGTGGGTGATCGAGAATTAATTAGGAGTGCAGTTATAATGGCTGGATGGATTAGTCTTTGATTTGGTTTCGAATTTGAACTGCAGAAAGATTTTCGTGATAGGATTGGTTGATTGAGAGTTGGATAGGATCATGATTTGTAGAGATAATTGATGAATTTAAAATTTGAAGTGTAATTAGAATGATTGACTCAAATTTGAAATAAGACTATCTGGAGATTTTATTTGAATAAATAAATAAATAAATAAATAAAATGAAATTGGATTTTTAAAAAAAATAGATTTTGAATTTTTGGACGAAAAATCAAATTGGACTGAAATTTATTATTTTCGGCTCAAAATTTTATAACTTGGCTTAACGACGTACGTGAACTTTAAATAATGGGTTAAATTATAGCGACACGATTTTTAGTAAATAAAATATTTATTTATAATAAATTCAGAAATTTCTCGGTCGCTACAACCTTACCCCCTTAAAATAATTTCGTCCTCGAAATTAAACTCACTTGATCTATGATATCAGGATACTTGGCTAAAATCTCGTCTTCTCTTTCCCAAGTAGCCTCATCATCCTTGTGTCTACCCCACCGAACTTTGACTAAAGAAATTTCTTTGTTTCTTAAGACATAGACTTTTCTTTCTACAATGCACATGGGCGCCTCCTCATAAGACAAATCTTTCTGAACTGAAATTGACTGATAATTTACCACATGACTAGGATCGTAAACATACTTTCTTAATAGGGAAACATGAAAAACATTGTGAACCGCTGCAAGCTCGAGTGGAAATGCCAAACGATATGCCACATTCCCTACTTGTTCTAATATCTCAAATGGTCCAATAAATCGAGGTCTTAACTTTCCCCTTTTTCCAAAACGAAAATTACCTTTCATTGGGATTACCTTCAAAAACACTTTCTCTCCCACCTGAAATTCCAAGTCTTTCCTTCTCTGATCTGCATAACTCTTCCGTCTGTCCTGTGCGGTCTTAATTCGCAGTCTAATCTTCTCAATAGCCTCAACTGTTCTTTCAATTAATTCTAGTCCCAACAATTTCTTCTCACCTACTTCATCCCAATAAAGTGGCGATCGACATCGTCGTCCATACAGTGCTTCATATGGTGCCATACCAATAGTAGCCTGAAAACTATTATTGTAGGAAAATTCCACCAATGGTAGGTGATTCTCCCAACTACCACTCAAGTCTAGTACGCAAGCTCTAAGCATATCCTCCAGTGTCTGAATAGTAATCTCAGACTGACCGTCTGTCTGTGGATGGTATGCAGTACTAAAATTTAATTTAGTATCCATTGCATTATGCAAACTCTTCCAAAATCTAGAAGTAAACCTCGAATCTCTATCTGAGATAATAGAAGTTGGTACCCCGTGAAGTCGAACAATCTCTCTTACATACAACTGGGCTAACTGATCCATACTGGGAGTCATTCTGACCGGAAGGAAATGAGCTGACTTTGTAAGCCGGTCCACAATAACCCAAATAGCGTCATTTCCTCTAACTGATTTTGGTAACCCGGTAACGAAATCCATGAAAATTTTCTCTCATTTCCATTCTGGTATGTCCAAAGGATTTAACAATCCTGACGGTCTCTGATGTTCAGCCTTAACCTGCTGACAGGTCATGCATCGAGACATAAACCTCGCAATACAACCCTTCATATTTCTCCACAAAAAATTATTGCGTAAATCGCGATACATTTTTGTCCCACCAGGGTGAACTGCGTAAGGTGCTTAATGAGCTTCAGTTAAAATCTCTTTCCTGATCTGTTCATCCTTCGACACATAAATACACCCTCTGAACATAAGTGCATTATCAGAGGCAATCTCAAAACCTATCCTCCTGCTAGTCCCAACTTCAGATCTGATTTTCTCCAAAAATTTATCACCTCCCTAAGCTGTCACAATCCGATCCCTCAAATCTGGTTTAACAGTCAGATTTGTCATTCTGCCAGATCCTCGAATTGATGAGGCTTGCACTTCGATTTTCAAATTCTGAAAGTCTCGAATCAACTGGTCTTGCGTTGTTCCCAAAACTGACAACTGACCAGCATTCTTCCTGCTCAAAGCACCTGCAACCTTATTTACTTTACCCAGATGGTAAAGAATAGTGCACTCATAATCTTTTACCAGCTCTAGCCATCGACGCTGGCTTATGTTTAATTCCTTCTGAGTAAAGAAATACTTGAAACTCTTGTGATCGGTGTAAATCTCACATTTACCCCCGTACAGATAGTGTCTCCAGATCTTTAAAGCATGCACTACAGCTGCAAGCTCTAGATCATACGTCGGGTAATTCTTTTCATATGGCTTCAACTGTCTTGAAGCATATGCTATTACTTTTCCATTCTGTATCAATACACAACTCAATCCATGCTTGGATGCATCACTGTAAATAACATAACCATCCGACCCATCCGGTATAGTCAATACTGGTGCTGATACAAGTCTATTCTTCAGTTCCTGAAAACTTTGTTCGCACTGACTTGTCCACTGGAACTTAATTCCCTTCCTGGTTAACTGTGTCATAGGACTCGCTACTTTAGAAAAGCCTTCTATAAATCGCCGATAGTATCCGGCTAGCCCAAGAAAACTTCTCACATCTCCAACATTGACAGGTGTAGGCCAATTCATTACAGCTTCAACTTTAGACGGATCAACTTCAATACCATTTACTGTAACAACATGGCCTAGGAAGGCTACCCTC
This sequence comes from Ligustrum vulgare, assembly GCA_963555705.1. Classification (NCBI taxonomy): domain Eukaryota; kingdom Viridiplantae; phylum Streptophyta; class Magnoliopsida; order Lamiales; family Oleaceae; genus Ligustrum; species Ligustrum vulgare. Next base: position 2,509,845 of record OY743182.1, on the reverse strand, counting down.
TCAAGCCAAAATTCACATTTCTTGAATTTGGCGTTCAACTTTTCTGCTCTCAGTGTTTCCAATACTATCCTCAAGTGCTCTTCATGCTGTTCAGAATCCCTTGAATAAATCAGTACATCATCAATAAAAATGATAACAAATTTATCAAGATACTGATGAAAGACTCTATTCATCAAATCCATAAACACTGCGGGTGCATTCGTGAGACCAAATGGCATTACTATGTACTCATAATGCCCATATCGCGTCCTAAACGCGGTTTTTGGTACATCAGCTAGCTTAATCTTTAACTGATGATAACCAGATCTCAAATCAATCTTCGAGAATATAGCTGTACCTTTCAACTGATCAAATAAGTCTTCGATCCTGGGAAGGGGATACTTATTCTTTATTGTCAATTTGTTGATCTCTCTATAATCAATACACATCCTCATGCTTCCATCCTTCTTTTTCACAAACAACACAGGTGCTCCCCATGGAGATACACTCGGTCTGATAAAACCCTTTTCTAACAATTCCTCTAGCTGAACCTTCAATTCCTGCAACTCCTTCGGTGCCATACGATATGGAGCTTTAGATACCGGGGCAGCTCCTGGTACCAAATCAATGGTGAATTCCACTTGTCTATCAGGCGGGGTACCTGGTAGATCATCTGGAAAAACACCACCATATTCACATACTACTGGAACCGACTCCAAAGTGATCTCCTCTGATGGTTTGTCTTGAAGACTAACCAAATAGCCCTGACAATTGCCCTTGGCTAATAACTTCTCGGCTTGCAAAGCTGATACAAGATGGGGAAGAGCCTTAATCTTCGTCCCATAAAATCTAAATACTTCTTCACCACCTTTGCGAAAAATAACCTCCTTCTCATGGCACATAATTGCAGCACGGTTGGTGTTGAGCCAATCCATACCCAGAATAATATTGAAGTCTTTCATTCGAATAATATTTAGGTCTGCTTCCAATACTTGACCATCAAAATCAATTTGCACTGATTTGACTATCTTATCGGTATCAATAGTTCCTCCTGATGGTAAACTAACCTCAAGTATACTACCAGTCTCTTCTCCTATTAAGTTCAACCTTTCTAAGCATGTATCAGATATAAATGAGTGTGTGGCTCCCGAGTCTATCAAAACATATACGGGAATACCAGAAACAGATAATATACCTGTTATCATATAGGCATGCTTCAAAATAGGAAAGATATACAATGCAGGACAACAATTAGGACATGCATAGGAATACTGAAATAATTAGTATACCTGCGATCACATCCGAGTCCTCTGCTGCATCCATGGTAAATACTCTAGCTTTTCCTTTCCTGTTTTGATCTGTGTTCCTCTTCTGATTAGAACCTTATGCTGGAGGAGCACGACAATCCCATGCAAAATGGCCCGGCTGGCCACATTTATAGCAGACTCCCTTACCATAAAGGCACTCTCCCTTGTGCAATTTCTGACACTTAGGGCAGGGTGGAGTATGATTAGTCACCTGTCCTCCTGGGGGTCCTGAGTTCTGTCTCTTGTTAAATGATTTATCGATTCTGGCTGCGATTCGGCCCTTGCCACTTTCTTTTCCCTTGATATCTCTGTTCATGATGATTGCCTTGGTTTCCAATCTTCCGCATAGGCTACTACTTGAGCCTTCTTTACCACTTCTCTATAGGTCGACAGCTCGTGCGAACCGACTATCTCTGTCTAACCTCCGAGCGTAGACCCCTCTCAAACATGCGTGCCTTCTTAGCCTCCGTCTGCACCAGATGTGGAGCATAGCGTGACAATTCCTCGAACTTCTTTTCATAATCTATTATATCCATATCGCCTTGAACTAGGTGTAAAAATTCAGACTCTTTGTGGTCTCTGAGGGCCGGTGGAAAGAATTTATCTCTAATCTCAGCCTTGAACTCCTCCCAAGTTAAAGCTGTCTGTTGTTCTAGAGTCCTGGTTCGGGATGCTGATTCCCACCAGAATCCAGCCCTACCAACCAGCATAAATTCTGCACAAATAACCTTCCGGTCCTCCGGGCAAGAAATGTGTTTGAAGATTTTCTCAATCGTCTGCAGCCATTCTTCCACGGCTAAAGGGTCGTTACCACCGTCAAAAGTAGGTGGACGGTACCTTCGGAATTGTTCAATTATTGGAACTGAGGAACCAGTAGGGGCCTGTCTCAAGTCCTGAACTGCCTGAAGTAAATCCCTAATGATATTGGCCTAGTTTGGGGGATCCTGTCTTGGAGCAGTCTGATCTTGGTTGGTCTGGTTCGGTGCATCTCTGATTAGGCGCCGAGACATTTTCCTTTATTAAATAAAATAAATAGGTTTATTATTTCTCGATAGGAAAATACAGACAACCAATCATCTCATACAATCAATCTTAATAACAATGTCAAACATAGCTCACGACATAGAAATAATTGAATCTCTTTATTAATAAAGAAATTCCTTCAATGAGGATACATTATTATTTCAGGAATGGGAAAAACTTTTGAAAAGGGAAAAATGTCAAAACGCCTATCACTAGTCCTATCCCACTAAATATGACTGTTGACAGGGGTAGTCCTGGGCGTTCCAGGTGTATAGTCTTGGGCACCGGGTGTGACACTTGGTGAACCTAGGAAGTAATCTGGTGATTCTGAAACATAACCTTGTAACCCAGGCGTATAATCATATATGCCTGACTCGGCATCAGATATCTCATTTAGCCTATCTCTATTATCGGTTCGGGGTATCATTACTTGTTCTAGTGCTGGTGCAGGTGATGGGGTTCGAAAAAGGTCCCAAAGCATTATAAACTCATCACATATTGTTTTAAAGTTCGCGTTTTCTCCCCGAGTTCTTTTTATATCCTCATAAAACTCATTTGCCAACTTACGCTCATCCTCCGGGATAGTTGACAAAAAGTGACCAATAGTCTTTGTGTCAGTTATCTTAAAGCCATGCTCTATTGCGTCCTCTCGTGCGATCTAGTAGTATTTTACATGCTCATCTATCTTCTTGTGATGACCCCTCTTGAATGATAGGTATTTTAGGCCCATCCATCTAACTTTCTTTGTTTTTGTCTTGTGAATGTTGCCATGTCTAAAAAAATTATACAAAGTCCAGTTAGGGTTATTTATTCTCTGAGTTCGAGGACAAAAATTATTATAAAATAATTCTTTAATCAATTACTAGTTATTCTCATTATGCTCAAAACTCGTTCTTTCTTCTTTCTTTCTATTTCGGATACAAATCTTTCTCTTTCTTTTAAGGCTCATAAATCATTTAAAATATGTATCCAAAAAATAAAATAACATAAACTCATGAACTTCTTTACCTCGGAGTTGGCGGATCGAATGATGGCAGTTTATAGAAACGCAGACTGGCTCTGATACCTCGCTGTGACACCCCGGGTTCTAATCACCCGACTCGTCACGTCATCGTCTCATATAATTTTTGAAATAATATTAAGCGGAATAAAATAACATTTCTAGTTGGCAAGATTTATTTAAATAAATTCAAAAACTGATAAATTTCAAACATTCTCAAGTTTGATGAAATAATATTTGCTAAGACATTTCAAATAAAAGATAATTGTTCAAATTCTCAACATTTCTAAAAATGTGATTATTCAATTGAAACAATAGTGAAATCTAATTATTCAAATAATAATGTCACAGCCTGCCCATCATTCGCCTCCATCTCCGATATCTGCAATTGTTGTTAAAAAGGCGTGAGCATTTCATTGAAATACTCAGTAGACTCATCGCCGATTAATAAATTTACATAACAATTGAACATATAAACATGCAATCATATAGTGACAACTTCATCAAAATAATAGGGTTTCGAAACATAGGGTGTGGGTAGTCTCGTCAAGTTGTGCAATAAATGCACATAAGTTATGTCAAAGCATAACAAAATCATAATCTCGTCCGTCTCATGCATTTAAAATGCATATAAGTTATGGCATGCTCATAACACAAATATTTCATAAGAAATATAAATTCTTGTCTCGTCTTATGCAAATAATGCACATAAGTCACATGAAGCATATAATGTGCAATTAAAATGTAAACAAATTAATGGGGGCGAGTCTACCTCAATTCTCTACGAGTGTGGTTGAGCAGGAAAATATATTTCAGTTCTCTAGATCTCCGTACGTCTCGTCTAGCCAAAATAAAATAAAATTTAAATTAGTTTCTAGAAATTCAAAGTTGTAATAAAATTAAAGTTTTGAAATAAATCTAAAGCTTGGATTTAAAATGAATGATTTTAAAATCTGGGGACTAAAATAGAGTTTTTCGAAAATTAAAGGACTCATTAAAATGCTGCTTAAAGTAATCAGGGACTAGAATAAAGATTTTGGAACTCAAGGCTTAACTATATATATTTAAAACATGTTTAGGGACTGAAACAATTAAAACGAAAAATTTGAGGACTTAAGAGCAAAAATTAAATTATATAAAATATATATATATATACCACACTCTCTCTTCTCTCTCTATATATCCGACAGAGAGATAGGTGAGGGCGCGATGGAGGGGCGGAATCCCTCCTCCATCCCAATCGCCGGTGGAGATGCCGGCGAAACTACCATCAGCGTGAAGCAATGGCAGCGGGTACAAGGGTATGCGAGAAAAATGGATTTTGGGTGCGTTTTTCGTGGCAAACCGAGGCTCTACTCGCGGGTTTCCCCGGCGAAAATTGATGATTGAGGTATGTAATAGGCTTCTGGGATTGTGGGTTTATATGTTTGGGCTTTTGTTTTGAGTTTGAGGAATTTTGGGAGGTGGGATGTCGTATAGTGGCATGGTATTGGTTCCGGTTGTGTTCGATGGCAGAAACGGTGTAAGGACAATGTGGTTGGGCTCGGCTGTAAGATTGAATTTTTGGTGCGTGAGTGATGACCGTGATTGGTTGGGTTCTGTGGTGTGAGGTTGCAGATTGGTGTTGGTCATGGGAGACAGTAAGCTATGGAGGTTCGGCACTGAGTTCGACTGGGGTTTGGTTTAGTCATGGAGAAACGAAAGTAGAAAATCTTGCAAAATATACCTTAATGATGTGGTAGTGCCATGGGTGATCGAGAATTGATTAGGAGTGCAGTTATAATGGCTGGATGGATTAGTCTTTGATTTGGTTTTGAATTTGAACTGCAGAAAGATTTTCGTGATAGGATTGGTTGATTGAGAGTTGGATAGGAATCATATGATCATGATTTGTAGAGATAATTGATGAATTTAAAATTTGAAGTGTAATTAGAATGATTGACTCAAATTTGAAATAAGATTATCTGGAGATTTTATTTGAATAAATAAATAAATAAATAAATAAAATGAAATTGGATTTTTAAAAAAATAGATTTTGAATTTTTGGACGAAAAATCAAATTGGACTGAAATTTATTATTTTCGGCTCAAAATTTTATAACTTGGCTTAACAACGTACGTGAACTTTAAATAATGGGTTAAATTATAGCGACAGGATTTTTAGTAAATAAAATATTTATTTATAATAAATTCAGAAATTTCTCGGTCGCTACAACCTTACCCCTTAAAATAATTCCGTCCTCGAAATTAAACTCACTTGATCTATGATATCAGGATACTTGGCTAAAATCTCGTCTTCTCTTTCCCAAGTAGCCTCATCATCCTTGTGTCTACCCCACTGAACTTTGACTAAAGAAATTTCTTTGTTTCTTAAGACATAGACTTTTCTTTCTACAATGCACATGGGCGCCTCCTCATAAGACAAATCTTTCTGAACTGAAATTGACTGATAATTTACCACATGACTAGGATCGTAAACATACTTTCTTAATAGGGAAACATGAAAAACATTGTGAACCGCTGCAAGCTCGGGTGACAATGCCAAACGATATGCCACATTCCCTACTTGCTCTAATATCTCAAATGGTCCAATAAATCGAGGTCTTAACTTTCCCCTTTTTCCAAAACGAAAAATACCTTTCATTGGGATTACCTTCAAAAACACTTTCTCTCCCACCTGAAATTCCAAGTCTTTCCTTCTCTGATCTGCATAACTCTTCTGTCTGTCCTGTGCGGTCTTAATTCTCTGATTTGGACGTAAAATCAAATTGGACTGAAATTTATTATTTTCGGCTCAAATTTTTATAACTTGGCTAAATGACGTAAGTGAACTTTAAATAATGGGTTAAATTATAGCGACACGATTTTTAGTAAATAAAATATTTATTTATAATAAATTCAGAAATTTCTCGGTCGCTACACTTCCCGATTGCTCAATTTAGTAAAATTGTTCCATTCTAATTGGAGCATCCCCAGTCCATCGATTTTGATACAAAAGAGGAGACTTATCTGCCTATACACAACAATCAAAAGTATGTATCGAGGGTTGTGGGGAATCCAGTTGCATCACCACCACCTCCGCCCACCCTATTGCCTATACAAGTTGGATTCGTAGGACGATGATGAGTCTTTCTTTTGTCTTTAGTATTCCTCTTTTTGTCTATTTTGTGATGGGATACTTTTGTTTTTGTACATAATATCTATTTTGTGTTGGGAGTTCTTTTTTTTTTGTGTGTGCTGCTTTAGTTTAGGATGGTACACTTTTGTTTTTGTGCACAAACATGATAATATGGTTAATTGTTGTAAAACTACTAAAATCATGACAAGGAAAATAGAGAGATAGAGAAAAGAGAGAAATTTTCTCTTCATTAAGATGTTCCAAATGAGTAAGTATAGGCCCTTATTTATAGGGGTGGACAATGGCACGATTGTAATAATGTAAAGTTTACAGTGGTATAATGGTAATGTCATTCACATATATATGTTATTTATAACACTCCCCCTTGAATGACATATTACGCAATTGTCTGCCTCGTTAAAATCTTGTTAAAAAACCCAGTGGGATAAACTTGAACGAAGGAAAAATAGTACAGCTGCTCGTGAATCATTGAGTCTAATGTTCGAAATGACATCCAATGATAAGTAGAACAAATCATGTACTAAAACTTGAAGATCTGAAGTGCTGCCTCGTTAAAACCTTATCAATAAAATTTAGTGGGATAAAATCTGAACCAAGGAAAAAGAATACAGCCACTGCCTTGTTAAAATCTTGTCAGGAAAATCTAGTAGAACAAAACCTGAATGAAGGAAAAAGAATACAGCATGATTCTCCCCCTGAAGTGTGCAATCAAGGATTCATAAACTTCTTGAACATTGATATCATCTTTCGTCTAGAATATGTATATATAAAAATCTCCTTGTGTGTAGCCAATATCATAATATTCTTCATAAGATGTCTATGATATTCTTCATTTGTTGATATCATTCCAGTATAACTATGTATTGTTGAATTATAGCTCGTCGATAGCTATGATAATACCTCAAAAACCTTGCTAGGAAAACCCTGTGGGACAAAACCTTAGCAAAGGAAAAAAAAAAGTATATTATTTTCATTAATTCTCATTAATACGCCTCAAATGTTGCTTCATTAAAAATCCTGCTAGGAAAACCCTGTGGAACAAAACCTCAGCTAAAGGAAAAAGAGTGCAACGCGCATTTATTCCTTTAATGGAATATCACAAGTATATTGATGCAATCGCGAATCTTTTTATCAAACATATCATTTATGATGAGCTTTATATAAATCATTCATAGCTCACTTACGATGTCATAGCATGCTATATTAAGCAATGTTTTACTAATTTACCGATTGCATCTTTCACTTCTGGTGAATAATCAAATCTAGAATTCACTTCTGGGGAATAATAAAATCTAGAATTCATTTCGGGTGAATAATCAAATTTAGAATTCACTTCTGGTGAATAATTAAATATATTCATTTCCATATTCACTTCTGTTGAATAATAAAATATTCATTTTCAAATTCACTTCTATTGAATAATCAATTTCCCAGATATCATAAATAGTACACTCCAATTTCAATTTCAACATTTAATATCATGGAGTCATTTGTATCATTCTATAGTGATACTACTCTGAGTATATTGAGTCTTTCAGTGATTATACATGTATGTTCTTACATCTCATAAACCACTTTTTTGATTTGTATAAGTATAATCAATCATTCAAATTTATATCAATTTCGACATATAATCTATAATCATTTTACTTAAAATCCCAACGTACCGCGATCAACTGGTACATTAAAGAATACTCCCAAAGTACCGAGATGAGAATCATACATTTTGATCTCACTCATTGGTATATCAAAGAACTCAAGCTAGTGATTTAGTTTATAGTCTATCCACCGTATGTCATGCCAGTTCTATGAAAAATTTCGCGTGCAACGAGTCATCTTTTACGACAATGTAATATTTTTCATTTACACAAATAACTGCTGGCTTTACTCATTTAACTGTTTGGACTTCAAGTCCTTGAACAATAATCCCTACATTGGGATTTTATATTTGGCCAAAGTATTATAATTTCATCAACCTCATTTTCATTAGAGAGTTGTGTATGTATTCGATTTATTTATCGATTACATTTCATCTCAATATAACATATAGAGATTTCTTCATATTTTCGATCATCAAGTACATAAAACTCTTATCATTTAACTATGTTCATTTTACTAACCATGAGTATTTAGCCTCAAATGGATCATCTCAATTATTCAAGAGATATTTGTTTTTGAAATCGATTGTCATTATGTTTCAGGCATAATTACGCTTCAGGCATGTTTTCCTCATAATGTTCACAAATTTTATATTATATCAATCGGCTAAAAATGCCTCAACATATGTCATTCATTTTAGGGATATAATCTCAATTATATATCTAAGTGCGTTTTGGTGGAGCGTATACATGTCACACTTTTAACAAATCATAAAGCTTCTTGAGTTAATCCCTATTTGACATAGAATATCGTTGTATGATAAACAGTTTCTAAACAAGTTATTCTCATAGAAATTATCTAACCATTCATTATAGAACTTCTGATTCAATACGATTTTATTTCACTCCTATGTATGAATATTTGGTTCAATACAATATCGATGAACTTTTGGTTCAATACAATGTATATTTCACTTATGAACTTCTGGTTCGATACTATATACATATTTCACTTGTACGTATGAACTTCTGGTTTAATACAATATTTACTTGTTCGAATTTATAAATCAGTACAACTTGATTTATTATATCTAAAATGATGATTAGACCGAAATCTTAAGAAAATGATCCTTATCTCCATCTTTTGATTACAAATCTTTTTCCCTTTTCTTGGTGGAATCAATGACAAGCGGAGCCACTGCTCTATTACGCGTTGAATAATGCATTTAAATAGATCATTTGGGAATAAGACCAGATCCTTCAAAATGGATGTTATACTATCAAATATTCGCAAATACTACTCAAATCTTCCGATAAATGTTTTGAAAAAGATTTACCAAGTTCGACTCGAAAGATTGAGGTTGCTGATGGATCAAGGTATACCAGAAGATGTTAGTTGGTTGATCGAAGCAAAAGTTTGATTAGCTGGTGAATTACCGGATTCATTTTCTAAGCACATGTCAGGCTTAGGTAAAAGTACTTTTTCAAAGAAGTGAAGAGTAAAAAGATTAAATGGTTGCTACAATTGTGCTCGATGGACATGTGATACTCGTTGTAAATCAATAGGATATTCATCCAGAAATAGAGATGATAAAATAGATTTCATTAAGGGTGGACTGAGTAATGAGTCATTGGATGTTATCCGATTGACTCTTGAGACACACCCTTGTGGGTATGTGCAGCATGAACTACTATCTTTATGGGCTCAATTCAACAATGAAGACCGTTATAGTCTAAAAAATATAATAGCAAAAGACCCTATTAACAAAGTATTTTGTATTATTTTCATTTTTCGCGTATTAACAGATCGTCTCTGAGGGATCAACGAAAGATTTTCCATTATGGAACATTAAATATGCTGTCGGAGATATGATCAAAAGTGGTGTCATTTAGTCAAAAGTAAATAGTAACTTTTTCAAAAAACGAGTAGTAAATAGTGAATATTTTTAGTTTAAAAAGTCAGATAATTTCGCAATTTAATGCATCCCAAAATAACAATTTCTGTAAGTTTTCCTTCCTTATACACTTAAAAGATGGAAAGATAAAAACTTCGACGGATCAAAATTATCTGTATATTTTGTGGATCAAAAATCGGGAAAGGTTTTGAATATCTAGAAGCATCAGTGCTTCTAGGGAAGAAATTGGGAAAGAGATGTATCAATCTAGTGTATGGAGGGGGCAGCAATGGATTGATGGGTTGTGTTTCACAATCCGCTCAAACAGAGAAAGCGAGAGTGATAGGTGTTATACCTGTTCCTTTAGCTAATATCGCAGGCAAAACATGAGGGCATGAAGTACAGACGTTATCTATCCATGAACGCATAACTTGCATGTTATATGGTTCTGATGCCTTCATTGTCATGCTTGGAGGTTTTGGTACTTTAGAGGAAATCTTTAATATTACTTTATGGGCTCGGCTGGGTCTCCATACTAAGCCTATTGGACTTTTAAATGTTAACAACTTCTTCGATGGTTTACTAATATTTCTTGATTATGCTGTGGAACAGTGATTCATCTCTCCATTTTCTAGGAGGATCCTTATTTCTGTTCCTACTATCAATGAGCTGCTGGAACAGTTACAATCATATGTTCCAAAACAAGATCCAACAGGAGTTAAGATAAATTGGTCGCAAGGAAGGGGTACCAAGCGAAAATGGAGACCGATTAATGTAAATTTATCCTTGTGGATTTCCAAAATATTTTGGATGGTAGAGTACATGGTATTCTTACTCTTGGACACACCTCTAATATTGATGAATATTTGAACTTAATCTTGTGAAAAAGATTATGAGTGGTAGAGTACGGAGTATTCTTACTCTTGAGACATACAAAAAGATTAGGGGTGGTAGAGTACGGAATATTATTATTCTTGATACATACATCTACTTTTGAGGATCATAAATGTTTCCCCCCTTTTTGTGTTTTGCATGTATCTCTTTTCTTGATATGTTTCAGTGTGACTCTTTTATGCTTCTTCAGGAGCTATAATAATAATATCATTTCAATTTGTTTAGATGATAATCTTTACTTCTTCTGGAGTAAATATGTACTTCTTCTGGAGTACATAAGTGCTTATGCAAGAACTTGATCAAATCTGTTTATCTCAATCATATAATATTTATCTCATAATACTGATGAGATTATTTTCACATTAGTCATGTCCATGCTATCAGTGATATTATCTTATCATACATCAACATTTTTCTTGTTGAATAATTTATTTTCATCTATCCTTTCAATACAGACATTGGTAACTTCTAGTACCATTTGATTAAATATTTTCATTAAAATCCAACAATCTTTTGGTAATGGTAACTTCTGGTACCATTTGTTGAAATATCAAATAACAACAATATATCAAATTTATATGAGTAGAAATATTTAAAGCCAGTAAAACCAACCATATATGTGGTAATGTAATATGCTTAAAACTGATAGAACCAACCATATAGGTGGTAACGTAATATACTTGAAACTTGTAGAACCAACCATATAGGTTGTAACGTGATATGTATATTTAAAGCTGATAAAATCAACCATATAGGTGGTAACAACATAATGAAATAATTACATTTCATAAATGAGCAAGTCATGTCTCCAAATCCAGTCAAGATATTCATAATAGTCCAGTCCGTTACATTAATGAGTTATATTTAATTAATAACTCAATACATCACGACATGATAACTATTATATTACTTGTACCTGATTTTAAATCTTTTAATTTATCTTATTGATCGTAGTAGTGTTAAGTGATTGAGAATATATATTCTATTAGCACTTATCATCATATCAGTAATCATGATTGATCAAAGTCGTTAAATCACGATTAATATACTTTAACGTATTATCAAGGGTAAAATCGTCCATATTTTAATATATTGATCATATGAGTAAATCGAAACGGTCAATAGGTTTGAAATTTGATTTAGAACAAACTTACTTTTGGTCCAAAGTTCAAAATCTTGCCGGAATTGCTTCAAAAATAGTTTTTACGAAGCAGCCATGTTCGATCGCCGGAAAATGTCCAAATCTGCATCAAACAGAAAAGTAAGACCATAGAAAAATTAAAAACATCGATATGAACAAACTGTCTTTCGACACCATCGTCGAAAAACGCCACACGCTCCCTCACGCGTCGCTTCGACGTCTGCGGGTGGACGTCACGCGCCGCCGCTCCGTTTCCCCACCTTCGACACGCGCCGGTACCCGAGAATCGTCTCGCCGCCGTGGTTTCAGATCTGGTCTCCGATCGTAGATTAAATGTATAGTTTTGCGTAGATCAGCTTTAAAAGTTTCAGATTTTCCAAATTTTCTTTTGCACAACATCGAGACCATGTTTCTTTCCTTGTATGGAATTTTTTGAATCATACAAAGATGTAAAGTTTCCATCTTTCTTGAAGTTTTCAGATCTACAATATATGGGTTATTTTCTAAAGGTAAAAGTGTTTGATTTGGGAAACAAAAACATTAATTAATAATAATCAGGTTTCTGATACAGATGTTCATCATTTAGATGCAACTGTAGAGTATACTTCCGTCATATTACTCAATTGGCTAGAGACTCGTGCTAATAACGTGTTGTAAAACTACTAAAATCTTGACAAGGAAAATAGAGAGATAGAGAAAAGAGAGAAATTTTCTCTTCATTAAGATGTTCCAAATGAATAAGTATAGGCTCCTATTTATAGGGTGGACAATGGTACAATCGTAATAATGTAAAGATTATAAGGGTATAATGGTAATGTCATTCATATAAATATATTATTTATAACATTAATTATATTTAAGCTCTTTTTAAATTGCTAGTGGTGGCATTGCACAGGTTGTGATAATAACTATGATGTATATAATAGCATTATATTCTAGCAAGAAAGATTTTTGTTATGTAATACATCATCTAAGAATTTTAGACCGTCCAAGTATTCTAGTTTCATGTAAAATAATAAACAAATAAATAAGCCCAAATTGAAGAATAATGATTTAAAATAATACCACAACGTTGTTGCGCTCCTACGACCTATGAAGTTCATATTTCACTGCCTGCAAAATCAGATAAAATTAAATTATCCTAAAATCTAGATTAAAAAATAGATAAATAATAAAAAAGAGGCAAAAAAAACACGGTTTTGATAATAACTTATAACACTTCACGTCCAAATCACACTCCAATAGTAAACATTAAAACTTTTTTAGAGAAATTAGTGAAATATCAAGAAAAATTAGTGAAATATCAAAAGAAATTGTTTATTTCCTATGTCCAAATGCAATCGATAATATTTACAGTTTGATGCTTGCTCCATGGATAGGATTGTGTCACCTTTTCATATTACCACTAAATCGAACCTACAGTAGCACTAAAACAACTTTATTTGGCAAAAAATGTTCTTACAAATATTTATGAGATACTTGCTGTGAAAGAACTGTAGAAAAAACTGGAAGAGTTGTATAAGATGAAGAGCTGGTCAAATAACTTGTATCTGAAGGAGCAATTTCATTCTCTGAGAATGAATGCAGGTATGAAAATTTTAGACCATCTTAGTGTTCTCAATAGGATTGTTTCCGAACTGAAATCTATTGGAGTTAAGATTGATGATAAGGATAAGGTTCATCTGATCTCTTCCATCCACGTTTGAGCACATCATGCTAATTTTTATGTACATTAAGGAAATGGTGAAATTTTTAGAATTTAAGTTGATTAAGTTGAAGTGACAGTTCATCTGAAAACGCTTTGCTTGTTACTGAAAAGTGAAAGGGAGGTAACTCCGTGAAGAAAAAGAATGTAATGTGTTGGAACTGTGGTAAATCTAATCATGTGATAAGAAATTGTCCAAAAGGAGGAGCAGAGTCTGCTAACTGCTTGGAGGTGAACAATGTGACTCTCCTGGTGGAGGATGGTGATGATGTACTTTAGTAAGATGGGTCTTTCTTATGGCATGAAGTCAGTTGTCTTGATAGAGGATGTATTTTTGCTGGCGGGTACATGTGTTTGCACACGGGGCATTGGTTTGGCGTTAATGCAAGGTGTGTTGCGAAATTGATGTCAATGACTGAAGAGCTCCCAGAGAAAGCCAAACATCGTAATTGCACCATAATTTTTCAGCAAAGTTATGTCGACATGAACCGATGAAAAGCTCGGAATTCGTTGATAATTCTGAGCGGTTATACTCATATGGTGAAGTATGTAATCGTCAAAGTGTGTCAAAAGCTTACCTATTTTCAAGTATTGTGAACAAAAGAGATTATTGAATTTTGATTCATTTTCGATAAAATGGAGATTGTTGAGTTATTGCCTCAAGTTCTTAAAAGTTAGAGGATTTAAATTGTAATTGGGAAAAAGGAATTCCTAATTCAACTACTCGGTTATTGAAATAGGGGATTAAAATCCTAATGGAAGTAATATTGGTTTTCTCTTCATGTTTCATGGTGGAATATTTGAGGTAGTTGGTAATTGTATTAATTGAGTTAATTATCCAATGCTTTCTACATGTGACATGTACTTGGAAATGATATGTTTCCCACAGTAGGAAACATATTTCATTTTCACAAGCTTCCTTATTGGTGGGTGGACAGTGGGGACCACTCTATCAACCAATCAAATTGCTTGTGAGAATGAAATATGTTCCTCACTGTGAGGAACATATTATTCCTGAACATGTACTAGTAATTTCTTCTTCTTCTTTTTTTTTTTTTTTTTTTTTTTTTTATTGAAATGTGTACTAGTAAATTGAGAAGAGTAGTAGTTGACTAGGAATGGGAAAGCAACTCTTTAACCTGAATTTGATGATGGCCGGGAATTACTCTTATAAATTCACGTGTTATTCTCTTATGTTTAAAGCACATTAAATATAAACTTTTATGAGGAAAAATGTAGTCGGCATCTTATTATTTTTATTTTTTTATTTCTTTGTAGATTGTATAAAGAAGTAAAAATTGGTAAATATAGTAAAATTTGGTTATTTTTCTACAATATTTGGAGGTTTGGTGAGTGCAAATTTTATATAATTGTAATAATTTATTATATAGTGAAAAGTTTTGACGGTCCATAAATTTTGCGTTGTTGTTTTATTTTTTTATTGGCTCAATTATTTCTTGAACATCAAAATTCCTGTGAGTTAATTGGAGATAGAAATTGTGTGTAATTCCCAACGCTTCACTCTTCCAGAATTTGAGACGCTAATCTATCAATCGTGACGACTCGAGAATATTTAAAAGGCACTAAAGAGTAAAATGTGTCTAAAATAGTTCTATGTCACTCTTGCCTAGAATCCTCAATCTGCTCCAACATTTGTCGTTGTGTCTAAAGGTGTGCAATAATGAATGCACGTAGTGATGGCAACGGGGCGGGTTCGGGTCGGGTCCCCCCGAACCGTGCCCCGCCTCGCAAAATTTTTTCAATTCCAAACCCGTCCCGCGACCCGCGAATTTCGGGTCGGGTCGGGGCCGGTTCGGGTTCGGGACGGGTCAACCTACTCGCCCCGTTTACCTGCACCGTTTAATTTTTTTTAATTTTTTCGGTATTTTTTTATTTTTTTCCTTATTAATTTATTTAATCGGGGCGGGTTCGGGTCGGGACAACCAAACCCGTACCCGCCCCGCGACCCACCCGGGTCGGGGGAAGTCGCCCCATACCCGTCCCGCCGACCCGCGGGGCGGGTTTTTTTCGCCCCATTAGGGGCGGGTTCGGGTCGGGTACCCTTCGTGTCGGATTTTTTTGCCATCTCTAAATACACGGATATTGGTCAATAGGATGCTGAGTATTGACAACGAATAATGTACAACATAGATGCACAATTCATAAGACATGTACCACATTTAAATGTATTAATTGGAACTTGAGAAGACAATAACATCGGTTGCGAATTGTTTCAATTCATTGGCCAGAGCAACATATTTTGCAATCAGCTCTTCATTCAACTAACTAACAACCTGAAAGGTAGCTCAGATTTCCATACAAACTCTTGGCATAACCAATTAGTTTCGTCGACTTCCACCAAAGTTTTCATTTGTTTAAAAAAAAAAAAAATGCACTTTGCACCATTGTAACTCAACATAACCTCATATACAGAAAAAGGTAAAATGTATACATACAATTACCTAATTTTCATTTAAATATGCGAACCCAGCTTTTGATGACTTCAAAATGCTAGTGCATAGGCTCTACAAATCGTTGTCCAAATTATCTTCATGAGCTAGTGACATTTGAATTAACACATCACCAAACTTTGAATCTCATTCCCAAAATATAAATTAGTTACAAATTAACAAACTCAAATTTTAAAATAGTAACTATAAAATAATCCCAGTTTGGAGAACATCAATCGATGAACATTTATCCAATTAAATATTCTATTTATGTATTTGAACTCAACTATTTTTTAATTACTTCTACAAAAGCAAACAAGCACGGTGAGATATCAAAGTCATATTAAGCTACACACATTCTTTACATATCATGTAAACATGATGGAGTAATGATTATAGCATTTAGAGGACCTGAGTAAGCATATTTTGACTACAAAAATTAAGCTGAAGTGGGCATATTTCTCTTTTATTGACTTGACATTACAAATTTATGCATTTCAATTAAATGTGGAGAGAAATTGCTGGAAAGAAAAGACAATGGATGGGCTAAATTCAAAGCGGGATAGAGAGGTATAGAATAAAACTTTCCACTTCACCTGCTTTAACACTATTATTCTTCTCAAATGCAGCATACATGCTCCTGGTAATAAGAAACAATGTCTTGACAAAATTGTAGAGTCCATCACCAAGAATAAGAGCTATAGAAATGAAAACCTGCATTTAAATGAACGTTAGCATGTTTTTCAGATCAATATTGAGGGTGAAAAGCTCGTCTGTGTTTTGAAAAGTAATTTGTTGTATAGTCGAACATTGTAACCATTTAGACTCTGCATGCTACTTTTTGGTATAGATTTAGGGAAATATTCTCCATTTTGTTTGTGTATTAAGGGACACATTACCCCCCCCCCCCACCACCACCACCACCACCACCACCACAATAGAGCACTGCTCCAAGAAGCAGAGACAAGTTCACAAGATAGGAGCAAATCATTCCTTGTTCAAAAGTCGAACCCTAACCAACTATACATAATTGCACCTAAGTCCTTGACTTTTACAAATGTTCATTTTAGTCTTTTGTTCACGGAATCGCCCCATTTGGCATTATGTGACAAAACTATACAATAAGTCAAGGTACTAATAACAAAATAACTAAATAAATAAAAATAATCAAACCAAACTTTGTCTCTTACGTTCCTTGTTATACATGTTTCCTGAAATCATAAACTCAAATTAAAAGCACGTGATACATGAATATAACAACTCAAGCATGCTAGTTTGAGATGCAACATTAATGTTAATTAAAACACCAACCGAAACATTAACATCACAAAACATCAAAACTCAAACAGTTGTCCATTATGGAATGCAATGCAATGAGAATTAAAAATTCTCCCCCTTACAGCAAACACTAAAGATTTTTTATGCGGTCTGGATATGTATCTATGTCTCTCCCCCAACAACTCCAAACGAGATAAGATGCAAAACAAAACAATGCAAATGTCAATGTAAAATCCATATAAATTCTCTCTTGCTTTTTGTCACAAATGACAAAGGGTGCAATTACAAGTTCAATTTTAGCAGCCATATGGAATAACTCAAAAATGCAGTTGATAGCATGTAGGTATGATTAATGATTAGTAAATTTTTCCACATACTCAATTTAAGTTAAAATGGAGTAAATAATATAGACTCATGTGTATAACGTGTCAATAATCATTTGTATGCTAGACTCCAAATCTTAATATTGTGAGAAAAAACATGTTAAACATCACTGCCAATAAGCTTATTCTTCAAATAATAAAATCCAAATCATTGAGCACAATAGGACCTTTTAAATCAAGATTATTTTTGCATGTATACAATCATTTTTCTCTCCCTAACTTAAAGTATATATTTTTCACATATTTTCAAATTTTTAAAGCTCGTCAAATTTTCATCTTAAGTGCAGGTTATCTTCATTAAGTGACTAAGATGACATCTGTAGCGGGCTTTAGGCATATTAAC
The DNA here is from genome assembly GCA_963555705.1 of Ligustrum vulgare. Classification (NCBI taxonomy): domain Eukaryota; kingdom Viridiplantae; phylum Streptophyta; class Magnoliopsida; order Lamiales; family Oleaceae; genus Ligustrum; species Ligustrum vulgare. The sequence continues at coordinate 2,491,711 of OY743182.1, read as the reverse complement.
CCAAGTCAATTGACCGTAGGCTCCAGGTGTTGAAACACCCCCACAAGCTTAATTGCTCAAGTCAAATAGGCTCTGAAATAGAACATAAGATATTGAGATATATTATGAGGGTATATACTTACACTTAGCTCTAACAATTGGTCAATTCATGTTCGAAGTTTACTAACAAGTGGACCTTCCTAAAAGCATCAACCGCAATGAACGTTGCTAAAAGCATCAACCGCACATTGAACATTTCCAAAAGTATCAACAGTAACGAGCAATGAACGTTTTCAAAGGTCTACAGAAACACGCAATGAACGATGTAAAATGTCTACCGCAACGTACAATTCATCTTTTGTAATATGCAATGAACGTTGTCGTATCCTTTCCTTTTACGGCAACACTGAATTTTGTAACATTCATACAAACGCTGTAAAAGGCCTTTTGTAATATTTTTTGAGCATTGTCATAGGCTTTTTTGTTGTAGTGCATGGATGCAAATGCAACTTATTTGTATGAATTAGATGAAGAAATATTTTAGGAACACCTAAAAGGCTAATAGCTCTTGATCAAGAGAGAAAAGTATATATATTCGACTTACGGATTGTAAACATATATGCTAACGGCACAAAGACAATGTTAATGTTATCAAAGGAAAATGACAAATGTGTTCATTTCAAAACAATACCCTTGTCATAGTTTGTTTGAAAGGTAGTTTGTTTGTACGTACCTTGATGATATACTAACAAGTGATAGCAACGTTATTATTATCAAGTGATTGTTAGACAATAAATATAAAATATTGGTCTTGTAAGATATACATTATTGTAGAACGAAGATTTCTAGAACGTCAAGGGCTCTAATCATGGGCGGATTCACATGGAGCCTGCACTGGGTTGTAACCCAGTACAGTAAACGCCAAGATGGGGTATATATATATATATATATATATAGCTCGGCCCAAAATCTAACTTAGCTCGTTCCATATACATTCAACCAACCCAATCCACTAAACCAAGCAACTCTTTAACCCAATAGCTGAATCCATTGGCCCAAACACAAAATCAAACCCAATTCCTTTCATTTCCCCTTTCATCGTGACTTTCGTCCGGTCTCTCTCCCTCAAAAACCTCCAAAATCCCTCCTGGTCCTATAAATATATTTATGATATTTCGTCGGCCAGCGGGTTCAATTTAATGTTTTGCCTCTTCTATTTCTTGTAAATATATTTATGATATTTCTTCGATTATTTATGTTTTTGGGGTTATGTTTTTGTGCCTTCTCCATTTGCTGATGCTCCACCCATTTTATTAGAAGGGAAAAGAACTGAAAAAACAAAAAGTAAATTTCCATGAATCAAAAAATTAATCAGTTTTGTGTGGAAATTGGAAAATTATAATCATTTCCTGAGAATTGTAATTAGCTCACCTAGGAATGGGAACGTGTGGGAGAATTCTAATCCTTTTTATGATTTCATCAACATGCTTCACGTTGAGATTTGGATTTGAGAATGTGAATTGTAATGTTGGATAATGTCATTTGGATTTTGTGACGAAATATAGTTTAACTGACGTTAGAATGTGAATTTGCTTTAGATTATTGAACTTGGGTTCCGATTTTGCTTTAAAATTTAGATTCTGGAGTGTGATTTATGGGCTGAGAACGGGATTATATATTAACTTTGAATGTGATTTCAGACTTAGAATATGATTAACTGTGTTTAAGGATTCAACTTTGATTCAATTTATGAAGTTCGCGTCATGCTGGCAAACAATTCTACTTGATAAAATGATCAAGAAGTATTCATACTAGCAAACAATTATAGATGAAAAGAATGATCTAACCACACACTAGTGAATCCATATCCTAAATTAGAGATTGGTTGTAAAGGAATTTTATAGCTAAACATGGCCCATATATGTATGGTAGCCCCGCTTCAGCTTAAGTGTTGGCACATTTTCAGTCGTCCAAATATTTATTCGTGATATTAATATAATTAATAACTAGTGTTACACTCGTGTGATGCACGTTATAATAATAGTAAGATAAGATCGTTAGGTCAGGAATTAGTAAAAAATTAGTACTAATTAAATATAAAATACGTAACGAAAGAAATGAATGAAAAGCACTGAATTTATAAATTAATTATTATAAATTATGTAACATATAATTTTTTTCTAATTTTGGGAAACAAAAAACATGTGCAAGTAAACTGTGCAAAAAACATAAGTGTAAAATTTATCATAAATAAATGCCAGACAACGTGTGCAAGAACAATTATTTTGCATTCACACTTGTCTAAATTTTTACATGCACACTTGCCAGACTTATTTTAATAGGAAGACACACTGCATGTTTGGCTAAGTTTAGAAGTAATTAATTTTTATTTTCTACAGAGGCGAAGAAATTTACTTATTTTGACCATGAAATGGATGCTATTAACAGAATAAGTAATTTAATCTATATTTAATATTGTCAATAAAAAGAATATTTTGTTTGAAAAAATACTATTTATTGATAATTATTGAAACTGAGCCAAAAAAAAAAAAAAAATTACCCTTGAAATTTCTCGTCGATTTTCCGATGGGATTTTTCAATCACGATGGGTTGTGATGGTATAAAAGTCCACGTTATATAATAAGGCTCTATTTGATTGACTGAAAATATTTTCATACTTCGCTATTTTATGCTGTTTGTTTGCAAATATTTTACATGGAAAAGATTTTCCTTGGATGGTCCTCCCATTTTCACTGGAAAGGGAGAAAAGATTTTATTTGGGTTTTGTATAGAAATTGTTTTCCATGCTACATAGAAATTCATTTTTGTCATATTTGATCAATTTTATTATTGTTACTTGACATATTTTTTAGCATATCAAGTACAAATGTGTTAATAAAATTATTAAAATATCTATATTTTATTTTATTTGCTTGAAAAATAATATCGATCAAACAACAAAAGTTAAAAAAATTTCAACTTTCTCCACTTACAAAATTAAATCAATCAAACACTCTCAATTGATTTTTCACGAAAATAATTTTCAAACAAAATCACTTTCTTGAAAAATATTATCTTTCAAACGCACCCTAATATTTCCAACGCACCATGCAGTATTAGTATGCGATTAGTATATGATAAATTAATATATAAGAAATCCTGCCTCAAATTTTTTAAAGACAATTAAAGTAAAATATTTTAAAAATACTAAAAATGTTAAAATGCATGTATTGAGTACCATGTTAAGATTGAAGGTTTAATGATGTATTTTAAACTCTAGCACAAAGAGCATTTTCAAGAAACTCTTTCAACATAAGATATTCTCTAATTTTGAAAATATGATCAAAAAGACTCAATTTTATAAACCTTTTAAAATAGAGTGGGCGTGAAGGTTCGGTGACAACTCAAGCTAGGATTTGAAGTTGGGATAAGCAGATATGCTAGCTAGGTCATTCCCTATTCGTATACCAATATTTGTAAATTTCTTTTTTGAGGCAAAACGTTGCATATTATTTATCAATTATCCATATGAGGACAATCAAAATCGATAAATTTAACGACAGATGGTGGAACTTCTTCACAATATAAAATGTCACTCCAAGATGTTCTAGCTAACGACAAACTCATGAGCAGTTTGATTTGCTAAACAGGAGGTGTGTCGTATTGAACAAGTACCCATCTGATATATAAGGTAACAACAATCTTCTACTATATTCAACAAGTACGGGGAAATAAGTGTCGTTGATGACTACTGACGTCATTATGGATAACGTTGACTACAGTTATCGTTAACTAATGTGCATATCGTTGATATTATTGGCGTTAGTAATTAACTTAATCAGGATTACAACTAATTTTTATTTTTGCCAACAAGTACTATTCTCATCTTTTTAATTTTTTAATATTTTATCATTATTCTTTAATAAACAATACCCACTTATAGATTTTGTCTAATGTCCCAAAGATCGACATATGTACACGAAAAAGTGAGTACTGGCCTTAATTTTAAATTTTTAATACATTTATAAAAGTCAGAGACACATGATTTTACTTGTACCAATTAGATTCTTTTTCCATTAGCCCACAGTTGGAAAGTCATGTATAGACTGGATTAATTCCACATTTTCAACAAAAAAATTGGAATTGGGACATTTTATAGTGGATTATATTTAGTGGAAATTGAAAGTCACTCTCAACTTCCCACTCAGCCCCCAAACATAGAACCCCACGGCCACGAGTGATGTGACGCTGACATCCAACCTTCCAAATGCATAATTTTCTACTCCCAGTGAATGTTTTCAATTACGGTTTTTTGACCCAATGTGCAAATTTCCGCACCCACTTTAATTAATTCAATGATTTGCATGTACCTGATTATTGTATGTCTTGAAAGAACACAAGAGTTACATACGTACGTTTCTTTTTTAATTTTCAATTCGTTGTCGAATTCCGATTTAGGTCATTTACGTTCTTGATCCGTTATGGAGAAACTATAGAATTACTTATGAAATGTTTAAGAATGACCTATTTATAGGAAGGTGTGATCGATGAATTCGATTTGATATTTTACTCGATAAGTATCGAGAAGTAATTGGAATGTATATGCTGGTACATGCATGGTCCCAATATTTCACTGATTTAGTTTGACTTGGCTTCTGCATGAGAGCTAGTTTTTCTATAAAGAAAATAAAATCTTCTTTTATTATGTCGATCGAGGAAATGAGAGGTTGAAAAAAAGGCATGTGGGCAACTTGACATTAAAAAAATTGCATGAATGGCACCTTCATCTACACACCACACACTACACTACACACCGAGATGTGAAAAATTAGACATATATATATAATAGTTGTGTAAAGATTATATGATATAATAATTTCTTAATTTTCATTGTTGTTCAATTGTCATATATTTGATGAGTTAAGATTAAACACATATTTATAATTCATTGTGATTTTTGAACAAAAATTGAGAAAAAGTTATATATTTAAGGCAAATGTAGAAATTATAATAAATATATTTATATTTTGAACAAGCATCAATAATTGTACTCATAATATTACTTCTAACATGATATACAATTAAAAAACTACAGAATTTGCATTTATCGTTCAATAAAGTTTTGTCTAATTTGGATTATTTATATTGTTTTTCAATTTTAATAATTGTTATAATAAAAAAAAATATTTTTGTATCTTTTGTATTTGTGTTAATTATGTATAATCATTAAATTTAATTAATGTTTATCTATATTGAGCATAGCAATTTCAGTTCATCGCACTGGTGAAAATCTATATTATATATAAAGTAGAATAGTTTGGCAGAATTAAATTCTTTATGTTTTAGTATTATAGTAAATAATTAATATGATATTATTGTTATTTGTATATTTTGGTTATAATTATTATTTTTATTATTAACATTAATATTGAATGAGTTCAATCAATATTTTTAATTATCAGTATTAAAATTATTATTTAATACTTTGAACGAGTTCAATCAATATTATTAATATTGAAGAGTCAATGCTTTGATTTTTAATAGTTAATAATATTAATTTCAAAGATAATAGGATATAATATTCGGTATAATTTCGTAATTTTCAACTTTACTTGGTTGTCGTATCATGATAATCATGAGATTTTCAAAAGTATTATTTTGACTACTTATTTTTGCAAATAAAGTTTTATTGGTTAAATTCAAATATTTTGATTATTTCTTTTTTAATTATTGTGATTGGTGTTTTTAAAAGAAAATTAAAAAGTAAGTTAAATACAAGAGGCAAACGTAGAAATTATAAGAAATATGTTAATACCTTTCACGCGCATCAATATTTGTGCACATAATATTACATTAAATGTAATATACCATTAAAAAACTACCTTTGTTTGTTAAAAGTTGTATGTTTAAAAACATGTTTTTTTTATGTTTTCGAGGTAGAATATGTGGTTGAGAAATGGAGAGAGAAAATATATGTAGTTAAAAAGTGATTTGAAGAATTGTGTTGTTTAAAAACATAAAAAAAAAAAAACATATTTTGCCAAACAGGGGCTAAATTTACATTTTCAATGAAGTTATTAATAATTCATAAAAATTATTGAAATCAATAATAATTTATTATTTAAATGTATAAATTGACAAAAACTATTAAAAAAAATTAATAATTTAAATTACTTATGTTATTTTTTAAATTCTAATAATTATTGTAATAGAGAAATCTTTTTTTATGCATTTATATGTGTTGATTATATATAAGCACTAAAATTTTACGAATACTTCTTAAAATTTATATTGCAGATAATATCTTTCGTACATCGTACGGGTGAAATACTAGTAATAAAAAATAGAGAAAAGTTAGAAAGATATTGTGTGCAATTTTTGTTGTGGTTATTTTTCTTATTATTATTATTATACTCGTGGTGAATTATTCTAGCAACAATGGAACGTGACTGGAGATTCAAATTCTCAACAGGCTTTAATTTAGAATTTAAAATGAATTTGACATACAATTTAGTTATTCATCTTCAATCCATAATGATGCTTAAGTTAATCTCATCAAGAGAAGACCGAAGCCCATAAAGAAATCCACAAGTAACCTGCCATTTGTCGTTGGATATCCTAGAAAGAAAAAAAACAAACAAACAAACACTTGATAAAAATAACGTAAGATTTGTAACTTGTTATATTGAAATTGAAATTGAATAAAAACAAATTAACATATAATATTTCATTAAAGTTTACTAAATTTTAACATAAAATGGATTGTGATACAAATGACATTCATTCATGAATAGTGTATACGCATGTGTGAAGTGGGTGCACTTATAATTGTCCTTTAATCTTTAACATGTCATAGTCAAAACTAATCTCTTTTGATAGGCTAATCATTTAAGGATTGAAGCTAATATAGGTTTAATTTTAATTTGTTAGCTGGCTTCACTTTGTAGGTTGCCAATGGAGTTTAAGTTAAGTGTTCAAATCAAAGATTTAAAGGCTAAGTATTTTGATCATTGTTAAGTTTGTTGAATGCCATTCTTTAAATTTTTATTTTGACATCAAAACTCAACACTAACAAAAGGTTTCGTTTACAAAAAGATAAATAAGAGGAATATTGAGATCAAGTGGGTTTCCAAGTACTTAAAGGGTCACCCACTTACCTGGATAGTCCAGGGTTTGAGTCTTTACATTTCCCTTCTCTACAAATAGAGTATGTGAACGATAATGCAAAAACCCAACTCGTTGACCACAATTGCGTATGCTAGAGGCCCCCCAAAAAATAAAAAAATAAATAATAATAATAATAATAATAATAATAATAATAATAATAATAAAGCAATTTGAACACAACCAACATTAAATCAGTCCAAATCACCCAAGTCCATTTTTATGTTTGTACACGCCAAGAGTAGGAATGGCTTAGACGCCTCAAGAATGAACAATTTCTGTTTGGTAAACATGTTTTTTTAATATTTCAATTCATCAAATTATTTTTAAATCACACATATTTTCCGTTTCTATTTTTTAACCATACATTTTAACTAAAAAACATTAAAAAAAATGTTTTTAAATTCAAAAAATTAACTAACAAGGCCAGTTTATTTTGATTAATAAAATGAAAAAAAAAATGTGAGTGATAACGAAGGAAATTCGTTGATGATTTTAAGAGTTCATTTATTTGTAAGAAATCTGAGTGAGAAAAAAATAAATTTCAGTGAGAATTCCATGAAAATAAGTTCAAGAAATTTGGGTATGTTTGATTGAAAGTAGAATTAAAATTTGAAAGTGTAGCGAGGTGGAACATTATCAACTTAACCCAAGGAAAATATACCCTAATGTCACCAATGACGGTGTTATTGGCAGTTAAACAAATGTGTGTTGTGATAAATGTTTTCAAATCTAACCTGGGTATCGACCAATTGAGGGACCTGATCAATGTGTTAACCTATGGTTAACTTAACCTCATTGTTTTGATCATAACAAATAAGATTATATTCTGTTGTTAACAAGTGTACTTCAAATGTTTCATGTAATGATAAACCTTCAAAGCATTCAATATTCGAATCGTCTCTCAAATATATAAATCGAAACTATATGATCAAGCACATGAGATGCAAAGAAAATCAAGGAAGAATCGAAGATTTTCAAGATCAAGATTCAAGCATACAAGATTAAAGTTCAAGTTGATTTAACTTATGAAAAGGAACGACGGTCTCAATCTTTAGCAATGAATTCAACGAGCTAAAAAATGGTTTTTATGCATCAAAACACTTACTTGAAAATTCATTACTTGCATAGAAATATATTTTGACTTTAAAATATGAAAATAATTTTAGCAAAAGACAAATGTTGACATAAATAAAAATTTTCAAAATTTGTATATATCAGTCGACCGAACTTCCCGAACTGATCAACCAGAAGTTGCTGATTTTCATTTTCTTGATCTATAAATAGTTATTTCTTTTGCTTTCAATTTCAACAATTAAGAAGAGATTTTAAAGAAAGCTTTCTTGAGAAAATTCATTGTCCTTATTTGATTCATATTCATCTATTTCTATTAGAAAACGTTTTTGGGAAGATTCTTGATTTTATATCGTTTAAACTTCTTCAAAATTTGTTTTAATCTTTTAAAAGAGAGAATTTATATTGAAAAACTTTGATTATTTGTGTCAATTTTCATCATCATTTAATTCATCAAAATTATATTGCCTAAGCACTTTAAGCTTAACTTATTGTTAATTTTTCAAGTGTTGGCATCTCTTGGTACTTAACTTGATTCAATCATTTAACAAGATATATTATATTAATTGAAAAAATTTGTTTGATTGCATTGAACTTTTCATTATTATTTGCATCAAAATTTTTCTCTAACACTCGAGTTTAATTCGTTGCTATCTATTGAAGTGTTAGTCTAACTCCCTTGAGACTTAATTTGAGTATATCATTTGTCAATAAAGTTATTTCAATTGTAATTCAATTCATTATATTTGGTGGTTTCAAGAGCCTTGTGAAAACTTGATCGTTGTTAAGGATAAGTGCCCCTTGTGTAAGTCATTTAAAGAAAAGTGCTCTTGTTGTAAATCACTTAAAGATAAGTGATTCTTGTTGTAAGTCACTTAAGGATAAGTGTTCTTAGTTGTAAATCACTTAAGATTAGGTGCTCCTTATTATAAGTCATCTAGGATTTGATACTTTTTATTATAAGTTACCATTATAGTGGATTTGACATTACTCGTGACGGAGAGTTTGGTAACCGAGGACGTAAATCAAGTTGTTTGATTGAACCTCCTTAAATATCGTTTGTACCATCTTATTCATTTTACTTACTTACATTGCACTTATTTTATTCTATCAATCTATATTGTGCATTACTATCTCTAAGTGTTATTCTTACTTTATCAATTAAGTTTACATATTTATAGCACTCTATATTGATAGTTAAGTTATTTTACATCTCTTCCAACACTAAGTGTTTATAATACTTGTAACTATTGAGTTAAGTTTAAGATTATTTATCGAAAAAAATTATAAATCAATTCACCACCTCTTGATTAGTTATTCTTGAGCTAACACAATGGTTTGAGAGTCAACCCGATAATTAAAATAATATTAGAAATATGAAAACTAAAAGAGAAGAGAAAAACCCGAGTCATTGGGGGGTTTTTTATCTTGTTTGAGGGGTCACTTGACCCGGTTTTTTTGCTCGGATCACGAGTTTCTCTGTTGATCCGATTGGGATGGACCAAGTTTGACAACATTGATTGTAATTACTAATAGGATTGTTGTAGAATATTCAATCTAAATTATCAACACTTATAGATTACCAACAACAATACACTTATGATCAGCAACGGCTTATCATCTGTGACTAAAACACTATCTATAATTCCCAACAACAATACTCACAACTTTATCGTCGATAACGTTGATGAAGATGTTTCGATGGTAACCAACGATATCTGTGTCAACATTTTCATTTAAATCACCTACGGATATTGATTTTGATCAAAATCACCAATCGTCATTTGGTAACGATTACTTACTAAACTGTCGTATGAGTATTATTCTATTAATATTTTTATTGTTCTCGAAATAGTTCACTCGATGATTTTTTTAACGTCTTGAATTGTTTGAATTGTATTCGTATTCACGATAGCTTAACTCGGAAGTTGTGGGGGTGTCAAGCATATGATGATACTGGAAATTTATGAAGCATTTGGTCCCATATTTGTCTAATCGCCTATAACTATTATCAAATTCAATGAACTCGCCCACTTGGTATTAATAATTTCAATTTCAACATCACCAAATGGACGGCGAAATTATTGTTTACATGTATTAACAATCATTAAAAAAATATATATAATTTGAATGGATCAGATTAAGGTGACTTAATCATCCAATATTTTTTTATATTTAAACGTAACAATCATATAGTGAATAAATTATTAAATTACATGCTAAGGTGGCATCAACTTTAAGCACATTGTACTCTATGCCATAATTATTCTCTGATGTTGATATCAAATTTAGTAGTTGTTATCAATCTTGAAAAATTTACAAGAAACTTATTACAGGATCAAAATATGTAGTGAGAAGAATAAAAAATTAGATTTTTTAGAGATGATTCTGGAAGATATTTCCTTAATTTCAAACAAAATAGAAGTATGAACGCTCGAAAGTTGAATTAATTGAGTCAAAGTTATGATTAATAATTTTTTTTTTTTTTAAATAAAATAGTTATTGGATGAGAAAATAGTTACACATTGACTAAAGTTTACAAAATCAAATCCCTTCGATGTCAATTTGTTAAGTTCATACTTGATCATCATTTTCCAAAACTCATTTCACGTAACTCACAAATTTTATCAAATTTTAACCTATTAAAATTTTGATTTTTGACTTACCAAAAAAGGAACATAATTGGTTTCTCACTTGAAAGGACAATTAATGATAATACATTGTTCACACAAATACCAAATTAATACAAATTTTATGTTACAAAACACATGACCTTAATTTAGGAAAGTTAATACATATTTTGATTGACATTTGCAAAAGTTGGGTCCTTTTCGCAGAATCAAGAATCCGAAAGAGTGCTTTCTTTTTATTGAGGCAAAAGCTATCTATATATATATATATAGATAAATAAATACACATTGCCGATTCCACCCAATAAAAAAAAGAAAATTAAATTTCAAAGCCTAAAAAGACTGGTAAAAGAGAGGGGGAGAATTGATTTGGAAATAGAAAGAAAGTAGAAGGGGTCTACACTTGGGAGTGGTGGGTCTCTCCCTCACTAAGGTGTGTACACCTTAAAAACCGATTTAACCAACCGGGTTTTTTGACTCAGTGTTTTAGCTGAGTTTCCATGCCGAGGTAGCTAACAATGGCCTTGTATGCCATCCTAATGTTAAACACCCATCTTTTTCCTCAACTCTATACCCATCCCCACCTAAAAACAAGGACAGTAACATACTAGCTTGCATATAAGCATTTGAACCCAAATGAACCGGCTCAAACCCGGCAGATTCGAACCGGGTTCGCCACTGGACCAAAGTCTCGTGCCTCTCCACCCGGTCAGGTCCCTCACACGCCACCACATTACAGATCTGCCGCCCTAGGTAAATCTCGCTCATATCCTTGTCTTGATCGCTCACCACCTCGCCACCAACATCGATGCCGCCGCTACTCTCCAACGAGTCGAAAAGGGTCGAGTAATAGTGCAAAGACTCTGTGAAACGGTCCAAGAAAACGGGCCCATTGTGATTAGCCTCCTGCTCAACGACGGTCAAGATTTCAGGCTTCATCTCGCTCACAACCTGCATCACTTTTTCGATGGCACCGGGCCGGGCAAGCAACTGATGCAACTCAAAAATGGAATTCACAGCCACAGTTTCACCTTCCCTTATATCAAACATGGATGCGTTAAGATCAGCTAATGAATTCGCCACGAAGCCTCTGTAATCAAACTCCACCTTAATTGTCTCGGCCAATTGAGCCAATCTACACCCCACTTCCTGCAAATGATCGATGTTATCATGCGACGGCGGCCCAATTCCTGTGAGTCTGACGCTGGGCGGGCCGCCGGGCCTCAAGGCCAAAGCCTGCAACAAGACAGGCCATTGCATCCCCTGTTTCATGCTGAAATCGATTATATGGACGCGACTTTTACCTGCAAACGCTTCGAGAATAGCTTGATTTGAGGTAAAATGGGCAAATTTCAGGTACGGGCAGGTCTCGTAGAAGTGCATTTGAAGGAGGTCAGTAAAGGCTCTGTCTTGTGGATTCGTGGGATATAATTTGTAAATTCTCCTTGCTAATGCTTCAGCAAAATATGTAGCTACTTTTCTCATAGCCCCTGCTTGTGATACTGCGAGGAACCCAACTTGCTTGACCAAAGTATCAGCCAATTTAAAGTTCTCTTGTTGCACAGCCTCTGCACAAGCCATCAAGGTGTGGACTAGCCTAATACCATTTTCTTGTGAGTCAACCAGGAGCATGGGGCGGGCAGGCTCGATGGGTTGTGGGGAAATAGACTCGTTAGGCAAACCCCAAGAAACAGTAGTGGAATTTCCCATGCCAGAATAAGATGATGGCTTCAATTTTTTGGTTTGTGGCTGATGCTGTGGTGGTGGCGGTGGGTGCTGTTGACTAGTGGGATATACAGCTTTCCCCGGAATAGAAATAAGATCTGAGCCAAAATCCGAATCGATAACCATTTGTTGCTGGATTGATACAGAGATTTGAGGATTGACATGGCTATTCAAGCTGCTATGGCTATGGGAATCAATACTAGTAACAGTAGAGGATTCAAGAAACGGATCTTGAACGAAGGAGTCAAAATTAGGAAGAGGGTTAAACTCAGAAATCATGGATCCAAGCCATGATGAGAGATCTGCAGGATTGTAATGAACAGTTTCCGATGCTATTTGAGAAAGCCCTTCTTGTTGAACACATCCCATCACTTCTTCAAGCTGTTCAAGCTTCTGCGCAACCTCAGCCATATCAGATGACTTCACCTTGTAACCCAGAACCGCAAAGAGTTCATCAACACCGCCTGCATCTTGTTCTTCACACCACATCTTGCCCTTGTTCGATGAACTGGAAGTGGAAAAATTTTGTTGTTTCAGATTATCCCTCATGATGATTTGAGTTTCTCTTCTGTACACAAACTAAAAGAAAAAGAAAAGTGATGAATGGTTGTTGAAGAAGAAGAATCTGAGCATTTGGGATTGGGGGTTTCCCTCAAATTTGGTACTATTATCAGAAAGTTAAGAGAGAGGGAGAGAGAGAGAGGAGGGGATGAGATGGTGTGTTTTGGATAGAGAAAAGAGATGGTGCCATTGGGGACTACAATAATAGCAGTACGAATAGGTGAAGAGAGAGAAAGCTCTCGTGAAGTGGGCGCGAGTATCAAAGTCCCATCGGCCATCACTGAAAAATACAGCCACAACAGAAATAGATGATAAGATGAACCAACAACTTTGCATTTGTTACCGTAGCATTTTCTACACTCGGATTTTGACACTACCACGAAAAATGAGTAATCATCGCGGATGATTATCAATAATCGTCGTACTTACTATCCGATTGTTAGCCTCTGTTTGATTACACTGTGTTAATTTATTTTTGTTTTTAAATTAAAAAATGTTAATTAAAAATTGGAGATAAAAAATATATATAATTAAAAAATTATTTAAAAAATTATTTAGTTTATAAACAGATTTGTTATAAAAAAAAAATTATCAAAATAGAGGGTAAAAAATTTTGCTCTTAAATGTTTATAAAATAAAATATATTTATAAATAGATGAAAATGATGGTGCGAAATAGTAGAAATGGCAATGCGATGGGTTCAATGAAGGATGTTAGTACCCTGTTCTCGTCGTAGATTTACAATCTCTATCCCCATCACATGGATGCCCAAAATCAATGTATGCTATTATATATATATATATTGCATTTTGAGTTTTTATTTATTTATTTCTTAAAGAAAAATCATTGGATTATTTTGGTCTTAGGATGATCATGGAAATGAAAATTTTGAGTTTTGGCCATTACTAATATTTTTTTGAGCTTTTATTTATTTATTTTTAATTGAATTTACTACTTGAGGACGGGAATTTCCGTATTTGTCGAGAATTCTCCGCTCGATTCTAATCGAGTACCCATTCAGATTCGGGGATTTTCCATCCCGTTATCATCCCTAATAGATAGGTAGTATTAGCATGTATTGTGTGAGATGAGTGGATAAAAATTTATTTGATTAATTATAAATACCTTATAAATATTAAACTAACATTGGGTTATTGGAGTTCAGTTCTTTTTTAACGCTTCATTTTTTTATCTTTCGGAGCGATTGCATAAAAGTAACTTCTAGTTTAACGTTGGGAATCAACCAATTTCATGCCTAATGAGTCATTTGTTTCTCAATCAGATTAAGCCTCCGTTCGAAAACACTGTAACGGTTTATAAACTAATTTATTTATTTATGATTTTAAGATAAAATATGTGATTGAAAAGTGAAGAGAGAAAATATATGTCACTAAAAAGTGATTTGGAAAATTATTTGGCTTATAAACTATTAAATTGGTAGCACAAACATGTAAAATTATTAAACATTAAATATATAAATATACCTAAAATTGACAAATCCTAGTACTGACAAGAAAAAAATTACCTCATTGCTTCATTTAATTTGGATATTTAATGATACTTTAATTAATGTATAATTTTTATTTTTATTTTTTTTGGAATTAGAGAAGCACTCAATAATTAATATCATAGTGGATGAGTTCACTTTTCAATTTATTATTATTGAATTAATTAAAAATACTTACTCATAAGTTAATTTAATAAATTATGGACGGGATAGTATCACGAGTTGCATGATTTTGTCTCCCTTCTGAAAAACACAAAATTATATACAAATAGTATATGATTTTTTATGTAAATTAGTGCAAAGAATCTAAGTTATATAGAAATCTGTTCCATTTGTTAAATGCATTTTGTAACTAATAACATAAGATAGAAAATTCAAGAATTAAAAATTATTCTTGGTTAAGTACATAAGATATAACCTGTCTTTATTTTTGCTGTATTATCAATACATTCAAATTCAAATAAATTTTTTGTTAGTTATAAATTCAATTGTTACTCAACCATGTTAAATTTACCATGAAGAAAATCAAAGATCGTATTAAAACTGATGTTATAAGAATTTAGTCGGACAAAATCGATAATTGGTTCAGAGTTCAACGTCGCGTGTAAAAAAATAGAAATGAAAAGTTCATTTTAATAATCTTGAGAATAATTGATTTACTCGATTTTTTTTATTTATTATTGAAGAATTAGAAGGCTTTTTTCTTAAAAATGAAGGAAAAAAAAATTAATTGATAGTTTGATACTGAAGAACTATTTTTGTTATAGAGGGAGGGAGTCTAGAAATGTCTAAAGGGCTAAAAAAAAAAAAGGTTTTTATTATAGGGTGAATTATATTCGAGGTCTCGAGCTATTGATTTTAATACAAAGTCTCAAATCTTGTAAATATGGGTCCTTTCCGAATAGAAAACGTTAGTTTGACCACAAAAATTTCAAAACTTGAGCTCAAATGTTTGTTTTGATTTAAAACAAATAAAAGTATGATATCACTGTTGGGAATTTCAACACGTCGATTCCCACTTTAATTTTTCCACAGGATCTTTCGATGTTCAAAATAAAATAAGCAAACAAGAAAATAAATACGAACACAGAAATTTACGTGGTTCAGCAAAATGCCTACGTCCACGGACCCTCGCCAAAGCTTTTCACTATATATTAAATTGTTACAAATATATAGACTTTCACTCACCAACCCAATCCTACAGACCAAAGAGAAAATACAACAAACGAGCTTTACCGCATATAATTTCTACCCTTTGACTTACACTACAAAGAGTTACAAGAAACTTCACAATATGCTAGACTCACAATTTTCTCTCTTTGATCACTGACTCACAATATTTGGCACTCTCCAATTGTGCTTGTGGTGCTTTTCTCTTCAACAATAAGATCTCCATTTATAGGCAAAGATTAGGGACGGATTGGGAATAACAAATTCTTTCACCAACCAATCTTACCAACTTATCTCACCTAACTCTTCACCAACCATTCTTACCTAATTAATTAGTCTTCATGTTGAATTGTTGGTTCAATACCTAACAAGTTCTTCACCAACCATTCTTACTTAATTAATTAGTCTTCATTGTTGAATTTTGGGTCAAATACCCAACAATCTCCACCTTGACACAAAATTCCTCCAAGCCAAAACATTCAAATTCAACCATTGGGTAACAGGTAAGCATTTTTCCACTTTAACAGATCTCATACTCCACCATATGAGTATAACCACTCAGAATTATCAACGAACTCCGAGCTTTTCATCGGCACATGTCGAAACAAAATTGCTGAAATTTATGGTGCTACTCCCATGTTTGGTTCTCCTTGGAAGTTCATCAGCCATCGACATAAATAAAAAAAACCACATACCTTGCATCTAAACCAAACCAATGCTGTATGCGAACACAGTACCCATGCCAGTAAGAACACATCCTCTATCATGGCAACTGGCATCATGCCATGAGGATGTCCCATCTTACTCAGAGTACATCATCACCACCCTCCACCAGGAAAGTCGCATTGTCCTTCGAGCAGTTTGCCGTATCCGCTCCACCTTTTGGACAATTTCTTCTCACTTGCCCGGATTGACCACAGTTCCAACATGTCACCTTCTTCTTCATGGAGTTACCCCTCTTCCACTTTTCAGTAACAAGCAAATTATTTCCAGATGAATCATCACCTCCACCCAATCTCCGTTCTTCAGAGATCAACTTACTTGTAACTTCAGCAAAATCCACCGTTTCTTTCCCGTACATCAAAATCGGCTTGATGTGCTCAAACGTGGATGGAAGAGACCAGATGAGCCTCAACGCTTTATCCTCATCTTCAACTTTGACTCCAATAGATTCCAGTTCAGAAACAATCCCATTAAGAATACTAAGATGGTCGGAGATTTTTGTACCTGCGCTCATTCTCAACGAATGAAACTGTTCCTTCAGATACAAGCGATTTGACAAGTTCTTCGTCTGATACAACTCTTCCAGTTTTTCCCAAAGTTCCTTAGCAGCAGATATCCCATGAATATTTGCAAGAACATTCTTGGCCAAACAAAGTCGTATTGTACTAGCAGCTTTCAAATCCAAATCTTCCCAATCTTCATCAATCTTGTTGGATTCAATTTCTTTGTCAGAACTCTCAGTTGGTTTTCCCTTCAAAACTTTGTGCAGACCCGCCTGAATCAAGACATCCTTGACTTGTACTTGCCACAAGCCAAAATTGATTCTCCCGTCAAATTTCTCCACATCGTACTTGACAGACATATTTTCTTTTTCTTCAAATTATTTGAACCACCTGTAGCTCTGATACCACTTGTTGTGAATTTCAACACGTCGATTCCCACTTTAATTTTCCCACAGGATCTTTCGATGTTCAAAATAAAATAAGCAAACAAGAAAATAAATACGAACACAGAAATTTACGTGGTTCAGCAAAATGCCTACGTCCACGGACCCTCGCCAAAGCTTTTCACTACATATTAAATTGTTACAAATATATAGACTTTCACTCACCAACCCAATCCTACAGACCAAAGAGAAAATACAACAAACGAGCTTTACCGCATATAATTTCTACCCTTTGACTTACACTACAAAGAGTTACAAGAAACTTCACAATATGCTAGACTCACAATTTTCTCTCTTTGATCACTGACTCACAATATTTGGCACTCTCCAATTGTGTTTGTGGTGCTTTTCTCTTCAACAATAAGATCTCTATTTATAGGCAAAGATTAGGGACGGATTGAGAATAACAAATTCTTTCACCAACCAATCTTACCAACTTATCTCACCTAACTCTTCACCAACCATTCTTACCTAATTAATTAGTCTTCATGTTGAATTGTTGGTTCAATACCTAACAAGTTCTTCACCAACCATTCTTACCTAATTAATTAGTCTTCATTGTTGAATTTTGGATCAAATACCCAACAATCACAAACCTTTGAAGTTTGTGACGATGCAACCAAAATCTTTGAAAGTTATGACAATGGGTCCCAAATCTTTGATTTATAGCAGTCGAACTTCAAATCGTGCATTCGACCGCACAATTTTTTCAATTTTTTTTTGTAATGATTACATGTTTTAAATTACACAATTTTTTATACTACTTTTTAACTTCACATAGTTTCTCTCTTCAGTTTTTAACAATACATTTTATCTTAAAAATATCAAAAAGTCAAATAAACAAAAAAAAAATCTTACTTCAAGCACTCGAACAGAGCATAAATGTTTGCGTCATATGTCCTTTTTTGACTAAAACATCATATTGACCTTTCAAAAGCCAAATTTTAAGTAATTAGTTAAATTTAAATCGGGAAAGTATATTTGTCTTGGATGTAAACTATAAGGGTACAATAATTATTTGACTTGAGTTCAAAATGGTCGAACTAATGTTTTCGGTTCAAAAAGGACCTTGGCACATATATTTGAAATGTTTGAGACTTCAAATAATAAAAATCAAAAATAGTTATTTCACTCAGAGTTCAAAATAGTCAAATTAGCCCAGTTTGGTAGAGATTAAAATCATATTTTTAACGATTTAAATAAATATTGACGAGATGTGTGATTAAAAAATTGTGAAATTCATGAAATATATGGTTGTGATAAATTATTAACTTTGACAAAAATCTGATTTTTTATGAAAAACAAACATGCTCTTAACGTTTTAGGTTCAAAAAGGACCTTGGAGCATATGTTTGAAAAGCTTGAGACTTCAAATGCACGAAACCGAGGTTACCATTTCACTCTGTGTTCAAAATAGTTGAACTAACATTTTTTGTTCAAAAGGACCTTGGAGCATATATTGGAAAGGTTAGAGACTTCGAAAACTAGAAATCAAAGATTCATAACCCCAAGTGCAATTGTCCTAATATATTTCATCGTACGAGGGAAAAGAATAAAACTGGCGCGTGCAAAAGCGCGTCTGTTGATGGATTCTCATCAATACATTAGGTGTCAGATATGGCCCACATGAGAGAATCCAATTGACCAAATAACCCAAACGCCGTCCACATCTAGTCCGTTTGAAAGGCAGATGGCAATCATGGAAAGACGAATATAGTAACGGAGAATAGCATGGACCTAACAGCGTTACTGACAGCCTTATCTTCTCAATTCCCTATGTGCCTTTGCACTTTCTCTCTCATCTGTGCGTTGTACCAGATTCCACCCCACCCTCTGTCACAAAACTAACAGTACACATTTTTTCATTTTTCCCTTCCGTCACTGCATCTGCGTGTTTGACCTATGCTTAATTTTTAGCCCCTGTTTGAATTTAATAAAAACAAAAACATGATTTTCTCTTTATTTGTAATTATATTAATGAATTAATATTACACAAAAAAATCTTTTCTTAGTAACAACGCATTTTTCTAAAAATTATTATTCAAAATCATACAATTTTTAAAATTGATTTATTATTTTTTTAAGCCCCTATTTGTTCACCTCTGCTCCGTAACATTGTATTAATTACAAATTAAGTTATTTATATTTTTGAGATAAAATATATAGTGAAAATTGAAGAGATAAAATGTATATAGTTAAAAAGGGTTTGAAAAATTATTTTATTTATAAATTGATTTAAAAATTGTAATGATTTCGTTAAAGAAAAGAGGGTTAAAACTCAAATTTTGATTAATTTGCTCAATGAAAGGCATATTGGCCCTAGCGTAGAGATGGCAAACGGGGTGAGCCGCTCGCCGGCTCATCGGCTTGACTCGTCCAACTTATGAGCTCGAACAAGAGCCAAACAAGCAAATCAAAAAACGAGCCGAGCACGGCTCGACTCGTTTTGCATGGACGGCTCGTGAAATAAAATGTTAGTTTTAATGAAAAAAAAAAAAAAAATTATGTACGAGCCACTAGTCGGCTCGGCTCGCGAGCCACGAGCTCAAGGGTCAAGCTCGGCTTGACCCGAGCTTGACCCTTGAGTAACGAGCCGAGCCGAAGCTCGACTCGTTGCTAAGACGAGCCAAGCAGCGAGCTTAAAGGACCGAGCCGGTTCGACTCGGCCCAGCCCATTGCCATCACTACCGTTGCGATGCTTTTATTCTAACAACAATCTCATTTTCTTAGCGTTAAGGTCTTCACGCCCCCCTCCCCCTTCCACACCTATAGACCTCCATTCCAAAGCATAGTTGATCGGCATCCCGCAGTGAAAAAGTTTGGGTCAAGATATTTTTTCCTGGAAGTCTAGCATTTATAAATTGATTTATTTATATTTTTTAAATAAAATATATATTTAAAATTGAAAATAAAAATATAGAGTGTAAATTTGTTCACCTCGCAAAAAAGGGGTTGAGGCACCCCTTTTTGAGAGGGTAAAATAGACATGTATAAAATTGATGATTATGATTTTTTATGTTCATATTATTTTATTCATCGATGATTTCGATATGAGTATAATCTTGATATATAATTTTGTTATAACAAAGGTTACACATTTTACATATAATTAATAAGTGATTTTTAAAATAGCAAAAGTTATATAACAATATTATACTTATATCGAAGCTCATGAAATATAGTAAAATATAGACTGAAAATTTTTATATTTTACAAAATTTTAATATATACATTTCACCCTCACGGGAAGAGGTCATCATAACCTTATTTTGTTGGGATAAACAAATTCATACTAAGAACTTGTTTGGAAATGGTAAAATTTTTACCTCAATTTTTAAAACTCAATCTCAACCATCATTTTTAGTCAAGTCCACCAGTTTTGATTTTTCAAACTTTTTAAAACCACACATCCATCAAAAAATAAAAAATAAAAATCACAAAAACAATAAATTTTCACATTATCAAACAGGCTCTAAAAATGTGTTGCTAAAAATTTATTTAAAAATTGTGTTGTTTATAAATTTATTTATAAATTCTAATGGTTGCATTAAAAAATAGAGGCTAAGTCATAAATCACATTTTTTTAGGACCCACAATTTTTCAACAACATATCTCATCAATTTCCATCAAACATGGACTAAGTAAAATTCAATCAAATCCAAATTAATCTCTATCGTGCAAGAGAAAATTTGTGCAAGTATATTCACGACTCATTTGACACAAATTTTTCTTTTTATAGAAGAGTTTCATGGAAAAATTATATTAATTTTTGCTTCGAAATTAATTTTTAAAATATTTTTTGAAGGAAGAGAGACTGAACCAACTTCATTTAAAACTTCTTCACTTTGTGGGGAAAAAATTGTTAAATAGATCAAATGCAACTTTTAATTTTTCAAAAGTCATCCAAACAGGCCCTTACACGTATGCAGCATGGTGGAGGCCGAGGCGGCCCAACAGACTGAAACCGTAACTCGGAAGCGCCCTCGACCGCCATTCTCCACCGCCCACTGGCCACTCCGCCACCACCAGCTTTTCATTCGAAATGGTATAATGATGATGTGGGATTGATTGTATCAAAGTGGTGGGGCCCACAAAAGCCACAGGGTCCCACGTCCATCAGCCACGTGATTCTAACAACGTGTAGAGATTCCAACAGGTTGTGGGTGTGGGCATTGGGGTGTGGTATATACTATTTTTAGCACTTAATGAAAGATCCAGCCATGCTTTGCTGTCTTTGCCTGACACCTATCACTTATTACAACTATTTTTATCCCTAAAATTGTCCATCCTACAGCAAAATATTTTGCTAAATAAAGGTGCAAGTATCATTGACATGTTGTGAAATTATTTAAAAATATGTTTTTAAATCATAAAAATTTTAAAATAATTTGCAACTGCATGTATTTTCTTTCTCCATTTTTAATCACATATTTTTCCTCAAAAATATAAAAAATATACTTTTAAATACAAAATTTTTAATGATTATGTTTGCTAAAATTTGTTTACAAATCTCGTTTACAAATTTCATTTAAGCCTTTGTTTGATAATATTATTTGGCCCTTATATGATTCACTTTAAAAATTTTCATTTTTCTATCTATTCAATATCAACTATCTATTAAAAATCATGCTTACAATATATAACTTTTCAACTAAATCTAACCATCAATTATCTTAAAAATCACTATTCATTTAAAAAAAGAAACTCTTTTTAAACAGTACTAAACACACACTTGATTTATAAACTGATTTATTTATGATTTTGAGGTAAAAAATGGTGGTTAAAAATTAAAGAGAATGTATGTAGTTAAAATGTAATTTGAAAAATTTTATAATTTATAAACTGATTTATAAATCAATTTATTTTTTATTAGCTATTTCAAAAAAAAAAAAAATTGAAAGTCGGCAATTTCTTATCAAATCCTGACTTTTATATTATGATTCAAACAGTATTCTTAAGAGCGTAATAATGGATGGGTCGATTCATGTAACAAATTGACACGACGATTCAATCCTATTAAATGACTGGTTCATGACGATTCACCGTTTGTGTTGAGATGATCCAAAAAAACGTGCCTAAGTTCTGGATCGGCCCCTCAATCGATTATGAAATGTTCTATTGAAATAATTACTATTTAAACTTTGTTAACCCTTAAAGAAGGTTGATGCTGATTGACCTTTAAAAATTGGGAAGAATACATAACTAAGATTTTTAAAATACACATTTTCAAAATTAAGAAATTTAAGGTTTTATTTCAAAATCTGATCATATTTAATTATGTATTTTATTATTTATGATCACAAGTCACAATTTTTAAGCCACAACTTATTATGATCACAATTCACAATTTTTTAGATCACAAGTCACAAATCTTGTCGTAAATTTAGGTCACAGTCACAATTTTTTAGGTCACAACTTATTTCGCGGTTACAAATTTCGAATTTCGTAGGTCATGATTTTTTTCGATCGCAAATCTCGAGTCAATTGGTCACAACTTAACAAATTATGAGTCAAAATTTCTTTATTGGTCACAATCACAAATCACAAATTTAATTTGTTACAATTTATAAACTTTTTAGGTCACGACTTGTTTCTCGATCACAAATCACAATATTATAGGTCACAACTTTTTTCGGTCACAAATCTCAAAATAATCAGTTACAACTTAAACATTTGTGAGTCACAATTGTAAATTTAATCACAATCACGTATTATTTATTGGTCACAATTACTCAAATATTTGGTCACGAATACTTAAAAAATTGGTCACAGTCACAATTTTTTAAGTCACAATTTATTTCTCGGTCACAAATTTCGAATTTCGTAAATCACGATTTTTTTTTTATCACAAATCTTGAGTTAATTGGTCACAACCACTTAAATATTTGGTTACAAACACTCAAATAATTAGCCACAAACGTCAATAGTCTTATCCAAATCAAACCCCACGCCAACCCCACCCCCACCCACCCCCACGCCACCACCGCTAACCAACACCTGCACGACTGCACCACCACCACAAAAATCACCTAACCACCACGCCACCTCCAACCACCAGCCAACACTACCACCACTGACGAAAGCCAGCCACCACCTGCACCACCACCCTACCCCCATCGCATCGCCACTCAAACAGTACCGCAACAACCATAAAACCACCACAAACATGAAAATCACCACTAAACCCCCATAAACTCACTACAACCACCAAAAATCACCATCACCACAACACAAGCGCACACATTAAAAAAAAAAAAACACACACATCCACCACAACCACCCAGATCTGCGCGCACACACACCACAAATCACCGCTCCACCACCTCCGTACAGTGATTTGTTGCAGGAAGCCCCGTGAAGACTTCGACAATGCCGCTGTCGTGCGATTGTGTCTGTACAGGCACCACTCAATCACGACCTTGTCTGTGCAGTGCAGGCACCGCCGTGATTGGGTGGAAAATTGAGAGAAGAGAGAGGTGGTGCTCTCTTGCGGCGGTAGCACCCAGCAGCGTCGTGCAGCAAGAAGAATGCTATTCATCGGAAAGATTCTGTAGCTGGCCGGATTGTTTGGGTTGATGGGTTGGGGAGAGAGAGGGAGTGATAAACCGTAAATGATGGGTTGGGTCAGGGGGTTTTAAAAATAAGAAATAACCTGATTTTTTAACATATATTTTGAGATTTTGGTTTTTGAAATTAATAGTTCAAAAATAGGGTAGGGTGTAATTTCCTCTTTAAAATACCTAGTCAAATTTTTGAATAATTCTAGGAAGATATTTTTTGAAGACATTTTTAAGTGACATTGTGATATGTCACACATTCATTTGGGGGGAAAAAAGTAAATGGTGATGTAGTTATTTTTATCTCAATGAGTTTGACATGTCATTATATCAATTAAAAATGTCTCCATAGAAAGATTACAATTTTTTTGTAATATTTTAACCATTGCTATCGAACATTTAGATCCGATTACTACTAATTTACAGCTACTGGGCCTTGGACCTATTCACTTAGGTCATGAACCAATTCATTGTCTACTTTTATGACTAACCTAATTAGAGATGGCAAAAAAATTCGATCCGTCCTAAACCCAATGAGCACCTAATTCTAATTGGGCGAAAAAATTCACTTCGCGGGTCTTCTGGGTGGGTTTTGGTCTCCCCTAACCCACCCTAAATTATAATTTTAAAAAATATATATAGAAGGATAAAAAAAAAATTAAGAATAACATAATTTTTATAACAATCAATCTCAATCATCTATTCTTAGTTAAAAACTATAATATTTGAATTTTCAAATAATATTAAACTACACATTCATAAAAAAATCACAAAAATTTATTAAAAACTGGGGATCAAACTAGAGCAAAATATGAATATCATCTTAAATTACAAATCAATTATTGTTAAGTAAATGTCATCTAGAATTACTCCTAGTTCCATTAAATACATAAAACAATAGACTTCGAAATGTTCTAATTTTTAGTGAGAACATCTTGAGAAGAGATTTCTAACGAGAATCTATGTTAAATATTCTTGAAATGCTTTTCAAGAAAAAAATTGAAGTAAATTTTTTTTTTTTTTTTACATTATTTTTAAGTACCTATAAACAATGAAACTTACGAAATGCATGGATAAAAATGAAATCTTAAAAAAAAAAAAAAAAACACCCCGAACACTATCTTGGACTAGTGGAAAGTTATTTTTTCTGAAAATTTGTAACAGGGAATTAGGAACGATTAATTAGTCAAGATCGAAGTGATGAATTGTCCACTCTAATTGTCTAATTTAAGTAGGTAAAATAAAAGGGTGTTGTGAAAAACATAATGACTGCTTGGCTAAAAAGAGTGGATTTTATTTATTCAGATAAGCACCACCACGGGTATTTAAGCTTTGTTTGTTAAAAGTTTTTTGTTTAAAAACATGTATTTTTATGTTTTCTATATAAAATGTGTGGTTGAAAAATGAAGAGATAAAATGTATGTGATTAAAAAATAATTTGAAAAATTGTATATGAAAAAATATGTTTAAAAACATGTTTGTCAATTTAACATAAAAATGTTTAAAAACTCACTTTAACATAAAAAGTTACATGTGCCCGGTTGGTATTGTGACACCTTTGTTCTAACAAAAACAGGCAAATCTTACGACACATGCTGATTTAGACATGTGCCTTCAAGATTTGTTGTTTAATTAATCTGGAATTTAACCTCACGAGGAGGTTTGATCCTGTTAAAAAGTTACTCTAAAATATAAAAACTTATTCTTTTTTGAAATAACAAGTATAATCATTTAATAATATTGTTGCGAGCTTATACAATTGATTCTGTGCAGTCGCGAATTCAAAAATTTAGTCCAAAGATCATTTACCGTTGACGGCGATTGTCAACGACTACATTCTTTATTATTTAATTAAGTAAAATTAAAAAAAATTTAATCAGTTTATAAATACATTAAAACGTAGCTGTCATATAAGGTTAGGGAACCAACAGGGCAAAGGTGGAGTAGGTGTTGGTGGTCCTAGTCGTCGTGGTGGTGACAGGACGAGGGACGATCGAGTGATTGAAAATCGTGTGAACTTTGAAGAGGAGGCAATTGTTGTGGTACGCTGGTTAGTAATAGTCTGGTCTTATTCATTGGTAGATGCGTCAATTCAGGTGGGCAGGCCGATTACATATGAGTCTAGTAACTACCCGTGTGAAAAAAGACAACCCGCTGCTGGTTTATGGGTCTGTTAGCATTTTTCGACGGAAAAATCTATTGGTAAAAGGTCATTTGCCTTCGGAAATTCGTCGGAGAAACCATGGTCGGTACAACTTTTCGACGGAAAAATTAAGGCCATCGAAAAGTTCCGACGTCATTTCACAGCGACAGAATTTCCGACAAGTTGTGTAGTTTGAGACTCAAACCCTTAATCAAAGGATTGTGAAGAACTAACCCAACCAGTAGACCAATTGAATTTTTGTATTAGTTTATTTTCATAAATATATATTAGTTATTTATGTTAGTAATAAGGTTTTTTTTTTTTTTTTTTAAATTAATAGTAATGTGGTTATAATTTGTAAAAATCCTCTATTCATTTTTTTTTGTAATTATTTTCCGTCGCAATTTCCCAAACTGCCGTCAGAAAACATACGTCGCTGAAAGCCCGTTTTCTAGTAGTGTTAAATTTAAAACAACAATGCTACATTCACAATTTCATCCATAATGTAGATGACAATCCACTCACATTGGGGGCCACATTTGTCATCCACATTGTGGATGATATTGTGAAAATAGAATTATTCAATTTAAAAATATATTTTTTATTAAATTGCTAAATACGTAATAATAAACAAAATGAAATAGTAGCATAAGGTCTCCTAGACACAACACGAGCTCAACACTTAAGTTTGATTAACTTGAATAGAATTGAAGTAATCAATACTGACTCGATGTATAAGTTATAACCTACATACTGTGCAACAAGCTCAAGGTATGATGACTCGTTATTTAAAGAATGTGAAATAATTCTTATGTAATTGTATTGGTATATTTAATTATATTAAGAATTTTTTCGAATTTAACAAAAGTATCCTAATACCTATAATTATTCGGTCTTTATTCACTACAAGAAAAATGGCCTTTTACAACATTCAAACGACAACATTCGCTAATTGCATGTTGCTAAAGGGGGTCTACCGCAATATTCAGTGGTTTCATGTTGCCATTAGTTGATTTATTTGACATTTAGCAACATTCAGCAAGTGAATGTTGTTAATTATAACCTTTTGCAACATTCGTTGCGCGTTGCTGAAAGGTTACCCTTTGACAACGCTCATCGCGCGTTGCCGAAGGATTGCCCTTTGGCAACGCGCACCACCCTTCGGCAACGCGCATCGAACGTTGCCAAAGGGTAACCTTTCGACAACGCGCAAAGAACGTTATCAAAGAGTTTAATTTGGGAAAAACTTCATATTATCTAAAATTATGGGATTAAGAGCCTGTTTGGTAATATAAAATTTTTTTGTTTTTGTTATTTTTTTGTTGAATGAGTGATTTAAAAATTTTTGAAAAGTCAAAATTTGTAAGCTTGATGATTGAGATTGAATTTGAAAAGTTGTGATAAAATTTTTCATTTTGCGAAAGGTAGATCTTTTGAGACGCGCAGTGCGCGTTGCGAAAGGTAGGCCTTTTGCAACACTCATATGCGCGTTGTGAAAGGTAGGCCTTTCGCAAGGTGCATATGAGTGTTGCAAAAGACCTATGGGCCTATTTTTACATCTCTCTAAAGTTGGGACCAAATTTCAATATACAAAATTGCACTTAAATTACCAAATTGAGAAGAGTAAAGACCATTTTGCAGTTTAAAAAAAATTGAATATCAAAACCCAGCATATAATATACCCAAACAGATGACTTCAGATTTTCCCTATTTCATCCTCGATTTGGGTTCCTGGTCCCCCATTTTTGAACCCGAACCAGATGATGCAGTGAGGTATATGGTGGAGGCGTCGAGCAGGGGGTTAATACAGGTTGATGGAGGAGGCGGCATCTAACGTAAATTACTTTGCAAACTACCTCTGTGTCCATTTTTTGTCGGCCGATGGGTTATATTTGTTTATTAGTTGTGGAGTTTCTAATAACCTATACTATTATTTTTTGGGGTTTTGGGGAGGGGCGGGTTCTCTATTTAAAAAAACATTGGAACAGTTTATAAAGGTACAAAGGTTTAGCAAAGAGTTTGAATTATATAACTATTAGATTTTGATTACAAAAAATAATCTGAAACAAAACTCATCTTAAACTTTGCTTGTATTTTGAGGTGCCACAAAAAAAATAAAAAAAATAATAATGAAGGGTGAAGAAATAAGAAGGGGAGGAGCGGTAGAAAGGAAAAGGAAGATGCCGAGAGAGAAAAACTTATAGAGAGGAAATTCTTAATTTATTTAATCATCTAGTTTATTCAATATAATGGAAAAATTAAAACTCACACTAAAAATCCATAGTTAGTACTGTAATAATCACAAGGATCTCCATCAATACTTTACAAAAGATTTCACTTGACTTCCAATGGATTTTGAAGTACTTTGTCTAAATGGCCAATCCCGTTTTATTTCATTGCCTGCTTGTCTTCAACAATATCCATTTTCTTGTTTTTTAAACAGCATTTTTTGTTATCTTCTGTTTAAAAATAGTTCTTGAAGCGTGTATTCGATCAGTTGCATATTCGCTGCATAGTGCATGTTTGATTTATATTATACGACAAGCAGCGGCAAATCCAGGATTCTGGTTGAGCTAGAGCGAACTGTGACACTTTGACCGTTATTATTTAATTAAAAAAATATTAAAATTTCTACTGATATATAAATACTTTAAAACGTAATTTCATTTAATATGGAAATATAGTCCAACACAAACAAAAATAGTAGGAAAATACATGATATAATCATACTTCGTAGTTATAAACTTAGACAACTGCATTCTCTAAGGTCTCATACTTTGAAAGCATTGCAAAATTGTCTTATTCTCAATGAGTTTAAAATTTTTGCGCTCTACGTAAATCAACAAACGATCATTTAACAAATCGTCTCTCAAAGCATCAAATGGATTGAACGGATAGCATGGGTAATGGATATAAGACTGTTTTTGATAGCCTTACGTTTTTCAAGAGATTTTTCAACTTTTATGTTATTTGTTTGTCTAAATTTTTCATAGAATTCGTTTTCCAACTTGTCTCGAAATTTGATATTTTTCTTAATTTGGAGAGATTCATTTTCTAAGGGAGAGGAAATTTTACTTTCTATGAAAAATCTTTTACTATTTTCGTCACGTTTGATCCTTTTTTTTTTGTTGTTAATTAACTTTTTTTTTTCAAAAAATTAACATTATTATTATCAAGTACAAATGTATGAAAAAATTAAAAATATATATATTAAAATAGCTAAATTTTGCTTTATTTTTCATGGAAAACAATGACAATTAAACTATAAAAGTTAAAAAACTCCTCACTTTTTTCACCTAGAAAATTAAACCAATCAAACACATTAAACTCTCAATCAAACACATTACTAGACTGTTACATTTTTTTAATAATAATAATAATAATAATTAATTAATTAATTAATTTGAAAATCTGGTCCGATCCAGCACGAGCGGTCGAACCGGCTCGGCCATAGCTGGATCCGCCAGTGATGACAAGAATATTGGACAATATAATGAACAAGATCTTAATTTTTTTTTTTTTTTTACTTCTTAATATACTCTCCATATATTGCTGTCAAATCATATTGTACCTTTTCCACTGAAGTTGATGTTTGAAATAAGCTACAGGTTGGCAAGGAGAGAATGGAAAGAAGTTATTGCTATTTTCAGATTCCCTTCTTCATCAACAAATGCTTCTTTTGTACTTCGCAATACTATGTTTCATTGCTTTACTACTACGAACAAATTTATCTCTTTAAAGCCAAGTGTAATACTCCTTTGTCTACTGCTGCTTTTAATTATGCTTTAAAATCATTAATTTCTTTTTAGATGCTTTTTAAAATTATGGAGCAAAATCTTCTGCAGATGCTTTGCAAAATGTGTCCACAGTAACTGCTCCACCTCGTGGATTGATTGAAAGCGTCTTATCACCACTAAACCAAGAGCTTCACCAAAAAGATTATAAATACTGTGACGTCTTTTCCTAAAGGTAGTCTTCTTCTTGTTCTCTTCCTTCATTTTTTCATATATTTTTCTTTTTCAGAATTTTGCTTATTATTGAATTTGTGAGTTTATTTGACAATTATGTGTAGGACTCATCTTTTTCGGCAAAATAAAATGGCCCCCGTTATTTTAAAACTACTATTTTTATTAATCAAATGAATTACATGCGATTTACTGACCAAATATGCTCGGGGAGAGGGAGGCAACACAATATTCTTTACTACACAAACATTGCATTCACATTGCACAACATGTGTACATTGCGTCGAGCAGGGGGTTAATACAGGCTGATGGATGGATTTTGAATTGACTTGATTGTAGTTTGATGATGAATTAGTTTTTACTTTGATCTTTTAAAGTATTATGGTGGTTGCGATATCCCTCTACAGGTTGGCTAAGTCCAATTTATAAGGGAGATTTTGTCCAAATTTCTGTAAAGTTTTACAATAGAAAATGATAATTTTAATATTTAGTATGATTTATTTCTACATTTTTGCATTCAGTGCAGTTGTAGTCCTGATTATTAGACTTTTATAATGTTTTTGTAGGTAAAAGTCAATTTTGTAGTTCTCTCACAAGATGGTTTGTCATGGGCATAGTTCGAGCTAGACTTCAGAAGCCAGAGAAGTACTCATCTTCAATGATGATTCGTGTTGAAAATGGTTATAGTAGCTCCTTTTTGTATGGTTGTTGGTCTGCTAGAGATATTATTGCAATTTAGAGAAATAGTAAATATCAAACTTTAGATGTGTAATCAAATAGGTGAAAAACCTATATTGCAGATGTTGTTTTAATGTAGGAGAACAGAGTACCGTAATTTTTGTTAAGTATTTTTTTTGAATAATTGATTTATTTTTATAGCACGCGTGTTTCATATATTATATATTACATATACGTTTGAGAAATTTGTTGGTTATCAGTGGAATTATCTATATTGATTTACAAAAACTTTTAAAAAAAATGTTAAAGATCAACGACATCGCGCAAAGAGTGTTGCCAAAAGTATCAACGGCAACGCACAACGAGTGTTGCAAAAAGTATCAACGGCAACGCGCAACGAGTGTTACAAAAAGTATCAACGGCAACGCGCAATGAGTGTTGTCAAAAGTGTCTACCGCAACACGCAAAGTACGTTGCTAAAGGGTTTACCGCAACATGAAAAGAACGTTGCTAAAGGTCTACCGCAACACTCAATGAACGTTGCCTTGCCAAAAGTATAAACGACAACGCGTAATGAATGTTGCCAAAAGTCTACGGCAACGCGCAGTGAACGTTGCCAAAGGTCTACCGCAACGTGCAATCCATCCTTTTGCAACAGACAATGAACGTTGTCGTATCCTTTCCTTCTATGACAACACTGCGATTTGTAACATACACATGAACGTTGCAAAAGGCCTACGACAACATTTTTTGCGCGTTTTCGTAAACTGTTTTTGTTGTAGTGATTTCTTAAACAAACTCATGATCAGTTTTACCAAATACGGTAAAATGCGAAGTTATCGAAGTTAATCATAAACATATAACCGATTTACAAATTCATCTTGTGAATTTTAGAGGATAATATTATTAGCATCTATCTATGTTTACTTATTAAGTTTTATGATAGTATTATGCATATAAGTCGACAAATGTGATTTTTTTCCATTCATAAATTTTTCATTTAATTTTTTTTTTATATATTTTGGCCAAATCATTTTCATAAATAAATACATGTATATATTGTTCTAATCACTTTCTTGTTGTATTAACAGTCTTTTTCCTTGTGGCCTCTATTAAAACTCCATAATATTAGCTGTACACGTGTGACTCAGAGGGTATTTGATTCTTGTGAGTATTAATTACTAAAAATTTTAATTTAATACTTAATAGAAAACTATTTTATTATTAAATATTAGATAATATATACATACACGCACGTAACGAGATTGGATCCAAATATGGAATATGCTTTTGTTTTGGGACCACCTTCAATTTTAATGACAACACTCTTTACTTCTAGTTGGAGAGAAGTATTCGCAAAGAATATGATACTGAAATTGAAATTGAAAATATAATAAATTAAGTAAGAAAGTTGAATTAAATTTGTGTTTATTATCGTTCAATAAGGCTAACTACTTATTAAACATGTATGATCATTGTCAATCGTAACTGATGAACAAGTATGTACACGGCAAACAATTGATGAGCGTGTACAAATCTGCAACGGAAATAAGTTTGAAGGCATGAAGCAAGAAAAAATTGATTTGAGTACATATTTTCTTTTCTTGTAAAAGTTTAGGGACCTCAACCAAATAATTTCCCCATTTAAAATATGGAAACTTTTGCCAACTTTATTAATTTACACTTCGTTATTTTACGCAATGATTACAATTTATAAACAAATTTATAAGCAACATAATTTTTCAAACTACTTTTTAATCACATATATTTCCTCTCTCCAATTTTCAACCATTAATCTACCTAGAAAACACCAAAAATTCAAAAACTAAACTTCGTTAATCTCGCAACAACAAAACTCTAGAGTAGAATAATAATTCAAAATTAATCCACAATTTCATAATTTCAAAATCAGATTTACAGGTGGAAACGGATAAAATAAACGAATCCGAATAGTAAAACCAACGGCATGCCGACTCTTTAACGTAAATCTTTATAACCAAAAAAATCTCCCTTATCCTGATTTATGATTAATGATTGGAGCTTAGAAGTCATTCTATTCGATCCATTCCAGTTACATTCTTATCAACTCGTTAGTCAAAGCCCTCGTAATGGGTCAATAAAAGAAAATTTGAGAAGAAGAAGAAAGAAAAAACTGATTGGCACCAGCAAAATATCAAGCATTAATGTCCCTTTCTCAAGGCACATTGTGAAAGATTCTAAAGAACCCTCGAATTATTCTCCCAAAATTTAGAAACAAAACTTTTTTTCAGTTGGAATATTTTGTGTATAGTGACGTCAAAGAAATAGAATATTATATATGAAATTCGTGTTGACAAATGGATGGAATAACGATACGAAAAACAAGAAGAAAAAAGAAAGGAACAAAGTCGAGGCAAGTGTTGAACACTTTGTCCTTAAATTGAATTTGTCCATCAAAGCTGTCAACGGTTTATGGCAATCGGATCCCAAGATACAACGACTTCAACTTATGTTTGTAGCACTCCAAAACATAAGTACAACGAACCATTATTTCGACTTATGTACTCCAAAATGAAATGAACAAGAAAAATCAAAATTATACAACAAATATGCAAGAATTTTGTTTAGGATGAGAATAGAGAATGATAATGTTATTGCATATCATTGGTGCGTGTTTTAGGACACCCCAATGGTCCTTTTTTATAGAGTATGAAAGATTATGGCCGAAGTGGTGCGGATCAATCCATGCAACCCTTCCAAACATTGTAACTCTTTAAAAAGATACACATTTCCGGATAACCGTGCGACCGCACGCTTATAAGTCGTGCGACCGCACAGCTTTACACCAAACAGAGATTTAATCATTTTGACGTGTGATCGCACGGTACTAAAACCGTGCGATCGCATGGACAAAATTTTGACCATATTTTATGTCATTTTCTGTAATTTCTAATTCATTCGATATTATTTTCAAGATGTCAAATATACCCTTTAATGCATATAGAGAAATTTTCCTAAACGGATTATGTCGGGTTTAAATATTTGACCGAAGTTGACACGAAGTCGCTTTAATCGATTTTTAATATTTAATCAATTTCTTGATTTCTTGATTTATTAAACCAATATCCAACATCCCCCTCTTTATTTACACACCGTTCTTTTACGCAATGATTACAATTTATAAACAATACAATTTTTCAAACTACTTTTTAATCATTTAAATTTTCTCTCTCCAATTTTCAACCACACATCTACTTGAAAAATACTAAAATAAACAAAAAAAAAAAAAAAGGTTGTGCCACCGCCGAACATTTCGTTAATAGTTAGGCTAACATCCCACATCATATGCCTATATATATATATATATATATATATATATATATATATATATATATATATATCAAAAGAGAATGATTTATTTTTTGAACTCATCTTATTGATAACTTTCGTTACGTTACAATTGCTTAAATTTGACCGATCGATACATAAAATAAAATCCATCCCACATATGGACATTCATAGTTTGACACACGTATAAATGTCGTATGACTCACTCTTAACACGTGTGGTCCAAAATGAAGTGTAATTATGTACATATTCTTGAATGAATTTTGTGAATAGTGATGCCAAAATAAATATAATGATGATTTGTAAATCCTTGTCGAATATTGGACAGAGTAACAGAAAAGAAAAACACAAACAAGAAGAATAAGAAAAGAATGGACAAAGTCGAGGCAAGAGTTGGACTCTTTGTCCTTAAGTCGAATTTGCCCCGCAACGGTGCCTACGAATTTCGGCAATCGACTCTCAAAATAAAACGGCTTCACTTGTGTTTGTAGCACTCCAAAACACAAGAATAACGAACCAAATTTAGGCTTATGTACTCCAAGGATGAAATGAATAAAAATCAAAACAAATGAAATAATTTTAATTTTGGAGAGAAGTGAGGATGAGAGATGTTTTGCATATTAAAATTGTGAGGAATAGAACACCCAAGGGTCATATTTATAAATCATGAAAGGGTGTGGACGAAATGGTTGAGGCCCAAACCATGCACCATTTCCAAACAATGCACCTTTTTGAAAATGTGCCTTGTGACCGGACAACCGTGCGGTCCACGGTTTTACTCAAAAAACCAAAATTAAATTTGACGTGTGATTACACGGTTTCCCAACCATGCGGTCCCAAGGTCAAATATTTTGACTTGATTTTCATCATTTTTCGTAATTTCTCATTAAAACACAAGAACAACGAACCAAATTTAGACTTATGTACTCCAAGGATGAAATGAAGAAAAATCAAAACAAATG
This sequence comes from Ligustrum vulgare, assembly GCA_963555705.1. Classification (NCBI taxonomy): domain Eukaryota; kingdom Viridiplantae; phylum Streptophyta; class Magnoliopsida; order Lamiales; family Oleaceae; genus Ligustrum; species Ligustrum vulgare. The sequence goes on along the minus strand of OY743182.1, from coordinate 2,456,600 downwards.
AAATGATTTTAATTTTGGAGAGAAGTGAGGATGAGAGATGTTTTGCATATTAAAATTGTGAGGAATAGAACACCCAAATGATCATATTTATAGATCATGAAAGGGTGTGGACGAAATGGTTGAGGCCCAAACCATGCACAATTTCCAAACAATGCACCTTTTTGAAAAGGTGCCTTGTGACCAGATAACCGTGCGGTCGCACGGTTTTACTCAAAAAACCAAAATTAAATTTGACGTGTGATTACACGGTTTCCCAACCATGCGGTCGCACGGTCAAATATTTTGACTTGATTTTCATCATTTTTCGTAATTTCTCATTCATCCGATATTGATTTTCGAAATGCCAAATATATCCCTCAATACATGCAAAGAAATCAAAATTCATTTTCGGGAGCGTTGCTCCCGAGCCCCCACGGGGGGCGCTGCCCCCTCGACCCCCACGACATGAACGGGCAGGTCGATCCCCGTTTGTGTGTCCTAAATTGGCGAGTGGCAAACAATTTTGCCTAAACGGATTGAGTCGAGCTTTTGAATATTTGATCGAAGTCGACACGAAGTCACTTTGATCGATTTTCAATTCTCGATTTATTTAATCAATATCCAACATATATATATATATATCATATATAACAAATAACATATAAATTATGTTAATATTGTTTGTTTAGACAATAGAGAAAAGCATTAAAATTTTGATTCGTTAAACGCACGGTTGGATGTGGCCAACTTATAAAGAAAATGCTAATTTTGGACCATTATTCCAAGCTATATGAAAGGAATATTTAATGGCTTCACCACTCTGAGTCTATTAAATCTTTATCTACGCTATATATATACAAAGGACGGATAGTTGATAAGTGTGAATATAAAATTTATGAAACTTATTTGACAAGTGTAAATGAAAATAAGGATAATTGACAAGTATTAATGCAAAATGTATATATGTATATATACATATATATGTATATGTATATGTATATATATTACGAATATATAAAGTTTTTTTCATCCTTTTAATATTTAAAGAAAAACACTCATGAAAAAATTATGTATACATTCTTGACAATTTTTTAAGTTATGATCTCAACTTAAAATTAACAAAGTTTTTAGCTAAAAATCTATTAACTAATATTTATTTATTTTATATGATTTATTTTTTTATTGAAAAAATATATTAATTAGTATATAATAAATAGGAATTTATATCTGTTTTTCTAATGTTGAAAGAGTCAAATGATATTTTTTTTCTACACTTTCTAATACTTCTTAACTTATTAAATTAAAATACATGTTGTAAGATTTTAAGAAAATAACATAATATATTTTTTGTAAATCTCATGCAAAAAAGTTAATTACATTACTGTTATGGATGATGCATTGATTGCATTTGATGACGTGTTTAGTGCAATGGGAAATGAAGATGACATTATTAAAGTTTTTGTAAATCTCATGCAAAAAAGTTAATTACATTACTGTTATGAATGATGCATTGATTGCATTTGATGACGTGTTTAGTACAATGGGAAATGAAGATGACATTATTAAAGATGATTAATTTTAATACTTAACAATTGTTTGTTTAATTATATTTTGAATTTCGCGAAAAAAAATAAAAATTGAATGATAATTAATGATTGAAAGTAATGCCAATGTAGGTTAGTCCGAGATACCCCCTTACAAAATAGAACAATTAAGTTCGAGTCTATAGGTGGGTCGGGTTGAGATTTGGATCTTTTTATATATGTGTTAAAAAAATAATTAAAAGTAATAATAATTAAGTAATTTTCAATGATATTATGAATAATATGTTTTGCCTCCAAAACTTCTATTAAAAATGTGTTTACATTTATTGTTGTTAATTAATAATAGTTTAATATCAATTATTTTTTAAAGCAACTCCAAACCGTGTGCAAATATCTACTATTTTCGATAAAAAAAAATATCAATTTTTTTTTACAAATAACTTCATTTTGTTGTGGAAAAATTAATAATTATTTATTATTTAAATAAATAAATTGACTTTTATTATTAAAAGAATCTATTATAATTTGAAATAGTTTTATTGTTTGTATAATTTTAATAATTATTTTAATATAATATTATTTTTATGCATTTTGTATACGATAAAAAATTATGTATAAGCTTTAAAATTTTACATATATTTATCGAAATCGATATTGTTGAATAGTAACTTTCGTGCATCACACGGGAGAAATCCTAGTCCTAGTATATATATATATATATATATATATATATATATATATATATATATATATATATATATCACTCCTATATTATAAGAGGCTCTTGGTATTTTTACTGTTCAATTTTGGTCATTTCCTTTCACACCTTCGTCCTCTACCAAACCAATTAAATAGTGACAGGTGCACAATTATACCGACAATGAGGATATTTTTCGTTCTCTACAAACTCAAAAGTGAAAACTCTCGTTGGTTCCTACCTATTTTACACCACAGAATCTCTCCCTCGTGAAACCGCGTACACTTGAAACCCGTCGGAGTGGAAGAAGACTTCATGTTCCTCATCACCGATCTCTATCTGCAACGCAACAGAGACTAATCCAAGTAAGCCTTGTTTTTTTGTCGTAATTTCTTATGATTTTTACTGAAATCGGGCCGTTAATCGCTCATGCCGCTGGTTATTTCTGAAAATGTTTGTCATCGAAGATTTCCAGGTCAAATACCGCTATCGGTGCTTTCCTTTCTGCAAACCAAGTCAAGGTTGGGTGGTAAGGTTGATTTAGGATCGACCTTGACGGCAGGCCTTTGTGGATCTGGTGAACAATTCATGTGATCTCGTTCAATATCAGTGGTTTTTCGCTTATATGTGGTCAAAATATTTTGATTGATCATGCATCCATTTCTTATTTGGCATGCTAATTTTAATTACCTGTTGAAATAATAGTTATAGTTCTTGTTTAATTTTGGCCCTGTCAATTATGTTAGAAAACAACCAGGATTTTTATGTTCTTCCAGCTTGTTTATTTTCCCTCTTTTCACGTAGACAAATTTGATCGGAGAAATCATTAGAATAGTGGATAAAATGGTTTTATAGATTTTTACATTTTTTTATCTCATTAACTTAGTATCTTCTTGAAACCTAACTGATTTATTGTCCATCATAAGATGATTGCTCCTTGTGGTGCCATTTCTTAGAATCCTCCATAGCTTTATTAGATTTATCTTTATTGGTATAGGAAGCATTATTAAATTAGCACGTGGTATCTTTGGTTCTACATCCATGTTATATTCTGGAATCAACTCTTTTACTAATCTGGTTTTGCAAATTAATATCAAGCTGAAGCAAGAAAGATTAACATCAAATGGTTCTTGTTAATCTCATTTTTTTTTTCTTTTTTGGAAGATGTTGTTTTGAACTCCACCGTTTAGATTTGATCTTCCAGTGATTTCTATATTGTTTCCATATCTAAATTCTTTGATTATTGAGGTAATATTTTTAATTTTTTGTTTATTTTGATGTCTTTTGAATTGTAATATTTTGGGTAAATCTTGCTTTTTTGTTGGCATATGTATCATTTAAATCTTGCAATCTTACAATTTTATTGGTAATTTTGATTTTATTTTTTTTATTGAAAATTTGCATCCTTTCTTTGGTAGACTATTAATGTATTATATGCTTTGAATGGTTGAGTTTCTTCATTAATGTGGATTAGTATAGTTTCCATTCCGAAGAAGATTAGGAAAGGGCTGGATAAGATTGCACCATAACATATAATTAGAATTTTCTTTCGAGGTCGTCTTAGTGTTGTTTTCTCTCTTGATTGAGTCTTGTGGTTGTGCAGCACTTTTAGTGTCAAACTCTACTGGCTCCAGGATTGTTTCGAATAAGACAACCTGATGAAGATGAGATTCTTTGTGTTTCATGTGGTATGAATGGAGGAGGTAGCGGAAGGGGAGGCACCTTCTGTATGTTAGGTTGATGCTTGGTCATTAAGAAAGTTGCACAGTTAAGAAAACGTGGTTTATGCTAATTAAGTTGTTAAAAAAACATCATGTCTGCTGGGTGCACCCATTATATTGATTGATGCTATTCAATTTTTGACATGGTTAACTATTTTTTGGAAAAGGCTTCTGATAGAAGGTTAGAAACTCGCGAATCTAAAGAACTTTGCTTCTTGATATGAATGTTCTAAAGAAGAATATTTTTTGTCTTGCATTTTTTCAGTGTTTAGTTCTTGTCTATTGTTCAATCTATAAAGGGAAAAAGCGATTTTTGGATTGCCTGCGATTTAGTTATTTTTTTTACATTTTTAAGTTTTTCCTATTTTTGTTAATTTCCCTTTTTTGTGAGGTCAAGTGTTGGCATTCGATTGCTGCATGTAGGTTGTGTTTGATTCCCATTACAGTGGATACATTATCAAATTGGGAGTTTATATAGTAAAGGGAGCCAATGGATGATGATTTTGAATTTCCAACTATATTTTGAGTCCTCTTTTTTATTTTTATTATTATTGTTTTTTTTTTACCTTTCTCACTTCTAAATTTGTACAGAATTTATGTCGAACCATCTCCTAAAAGCTTACCCTATTAACGAGGAGATAACTTATATATTTAAATTGTGTTTTGAAACTTCTCCTTAGACGTTAATTGAATTATTTGGATATTACGATGTTTAATACATTAGCGTATTGAATTTATGTTTTGTCAGTATATTTAAAAAAAGAAAAAATCAGGTTTATGTTGACTACTGAGCTTTGTGGATTTACAGGTTTTGAAAGTTGGAGACGCGACTGCAATACTACTTCAAAGACACGGTAAAATAGAATTTGTTATGAAACCTTCTTTTTAGGATTTTATTTTCAATTTGTTCTGTAATGTGCATTCTTCCATATTATTGGAGTTATACAAGTACTTACCAAACATAAATTTAATTGCGACATTAATGTTAGAGTCGATTTGACATTAATTTCATTAGTCTCAAACCTTTTCAGGCAGGGTATTAATGCTGGAACAAGTGGTTTCTGGTAAAACTTAATGGTAATTTTTTAAGCTTACTCAATTTATGATGTTGTGCTCATTGAAGGCTGTTAAAGATAGTGACAATTCCAATAACACAATTGTGAACGTTGGTAAAGTCGTTACATGGGTGAGATGTTGATTTTGCATCATTTGGATTCAATAATTTGATTAGATTACAACATTAAAATTGCAAGCTAAAGTTGAATTGAGGGTATAGATGTTCAGGCTCAAACAAACCATGATATCATGTGAATTATGAAACCAATTGTGTATAGACAGCCCCATACAAATATGAAAAGATTCAGCTTTTGGAGTTCCAAAAGTAAAAGCTATTAGCACAGGGTGTTAAATGAAACTAGGACTCACCTAACATTTTCTATTGATGCAGAGATTGTTTTGATTCGTCTGGCAATATGCTGTCCATGTCCATAATAATCCTGCTAGAACACACATTGTCAACAATACTTTATATAAAAGCAAAAAAATTATCATAATATTCCAGTAGAACCACATCCATACTTCATATGAATAATTCTGAACAACAAACCCAAATTACAGAATGAAAAGGCTAAAAACAACTAACTTCTTGCATGATAATTAATTTCCATCCATAACAACCTTATGTGCTCTAAATTTGTTTGATGAATCTTTGCATGTTGACAAGTTTTAGTACATAAAACATAAAAATGAGGAGAATGTAGTAAAAATATGCTCATAATTTAACATTACAGAGGTTAAACAATCTAATGCTGGAGCTTCAGAACTCAATTGGCCATCCTTAATCTAATGATTTACCTTATTAGTGCTCAATCGTGTAGCCTCATTTTTGGCAGATAATTCTTTATAAGTCAGCAATCTTCTCTCCTCCAATTCTAGAGCATTTCGTGCAGCTTTGGTTATATTTCCTGCCACCATATTTGATAGTTAAAACCTCATATGAGAAAAGAGACAGTAGACAATTTAGCAGAGTGGTGTAGTTGTGTCATTTCAGTTTAGACTAGCAGTCCGTACACAGGTGGTGTTAAGTTTAGGTGGAAGGGGGTTAGGGGGCATTAGTTCGCTTTTTCTATCTCTTCTCAATTAAACACAAGCACACAAATACCTGATAAGTGAATTTCTTTCTTAAAATCACTTCCTGCCAACATCGATTGTCCAACACTCTCCTTAGAATCAACTACAGTCTTGTTAGCAAAATCTGTTTTAGTTTCTACAGTAATTTTCACTGCAGCTTCTTGAGCAGCTCTCTTCTCAGCTTCCAGTACTTCTTTTTTAGCCTTTTCAGCTCTTTCAGCCTTTAGCCTGGCCTGCATCAAGTAAACAAGCTCTCTGAAGTTATATTGAGCTAATGATTCACACTACATTTCCACCTTAAAAACTGAAACACGAATTTCTTAAAAAACACTCAAACTGCAGGTATGAAGAACATGCATGATCGTCTAATAATATTGAACATCAGGTCACCAAACCATGCAGTAACGAAGAGGCAGTAGGAAAAAAGATTCATTAATAATGTTTCAGAAAGTACTATCTACTTTATGGTGCTGGAAGAATATCATACCCTCCCATAAGTTATCAATTTCCACAGTACAGCTACCAGTATTCTGGGGCAATTTCTGAATTAAAGATGTTATATGGAATAGAAATTCTAAATATCCTATTTGCTCAATGAAGAGGACCTCTAATAATATGGTAGGCTACCAGCAAAAGATCAGAAGACATCAAATAAATTCTAAATTAGTCTTCACATTGGCTTTTAAATAATATAGCTCAAGATGACTTCGTGAACTCATTCATGTAACATATTTTTGCAAAGTTTTTGTCTTTAACTGGTTTAATATCTTTCTCAACTTTAATTCAGTTTGGTATTTTTCTCAAATCATAGACAACTCACAGAATACGACTTCAAATCTAGGGTTGCGATTTTTCTCTCTCTACAAATCTACACAGCGCATTTGTTTTCAGATTTCCAAATTTTTTTTGACGAATTGAAAGGTATTATCGTATAGTTATACTCAAATTTAAAGAATCTTTTTTTAGTTTTTCTCTAATTCTTCTCTGAATTTTGCTTGTCGAAAAATCCCCTATGAGTCGGTTATTTTCTTGCACTGAGAAGCGAATTGTAGATCCAAGATTCCGACTATACTGTTGCTTTTTCTCTTGCTGCCCAGGTCTCTGTTTATTATCTTTCCACATTTAGTACTTTCTAACGTTCCTACTTAGTTTGATTACTTTTCTCTTTGGGTTATTGGGTTCGAAGAATTAACACAAATGATGCCCTATATTTGAGTTTTTTAGTTTATAGCTATTTCTTGATTACTTGGATTAGGCTAAAGCTCTTCTTATGCCCCAAAATAGTTGAACAAATAAGTAATTCCAGAAAAGGTGATTTGTACTTATTATCATGTGGCTTCAACTGTTTAGCTATGAATATAACACAATTATTGATGCAAACTTGTTAAAATTCATGCAAAAAATGACAATGGATTTTATTAAGAATTTTTTTTATTTTTTTATTTCATCATTCTTTCTATTTCTCACAAACATGTTTTTTAATAGTTCATAGAAAGCTAGATATTAAGCTTTGCTGTCTAAGGAGGTATCTCTCAAGTGGTTTGAACTTTATAATTACAATAAGCAAAGTAGTTATTGAACAGTTTGTGCCAGAATGTTAAAAGGATTTCCCAAAATGAATTCTTTATTATCTAATTAATGAGTTTCTCAATGAGTTCATTCTGTGTAATTATGTGAAATATTTTCCAAAGTTATTTTAAGAATGGGCTACACTCATTTTAAGTATGAAATGGTTGGTCAGATTGTTATTCTTACAGTTTATCACTCCTCACTCCTACATTAGAAGTGTTGCTTTGTAAATTTACTATTCAGTTTTTGTATGTTGCTTTCACACATGAAAGTCAACATGTTAGCTTTCTCTTTCTTTTTTACTGTACACAAACCAGTTTATGTATATGTATGTATAGACAAAAAAAAATATCTACTCCAAATGCTAAAACGACACCTTGAGGCTTCAAACACAGATTTCTTCATTTCCACACTCAACTGACCACTCCACGCCTCTTCTCCCTCGTCACTTCCATATCCATACCTTCATGTAGAAACTTATTTTATTTGACACAGGGTCCCGGCGATGCGATCAGTTTGCTCGTGAATGCACCATCTCGTCAACAAATAGAAGCCAGTTGAAAGATTTGAGGTTAGGGTTTTTTTAATTTTTAAGTTTTTAAAATTTTTGAAATTTTTTGGGTTTTTTCGTTTTTCCTGAGTTTGGTTTCCACAAGTAGCTTTGCGAGTCAGAGGAGCAGCTTCCTGTTGACATATTTTCAAGTTAAAGTGTCTCAAAAAACTACAGAATCTGCTTTGTGTGTATAGGGGTTCTGATTGTTATTTGGTGGGATCAGCAACAGGCCGCTATCTCTGTTGGGTAAGTTCTATAGAATAAATTCATTTGTTCAGCTAATTATCTATGGGCTTGTACGGGGGCATGCTTCTTGATAATTGTTATTTGTATATGTTTGCTTTCACTACGTTTTTTTAATTATTTTAGATGTGGGTTTTGATTTTCTTTTCAATATTTTGACTAAATGCTTGGGTCTGCTTTAAATTTAGCTGGACACTGGCAACTACCATCAATGAATCCTTAAACTCCATAGGTAGTAATGACATTTAACAGTTATATAATTGTTTGGGTCAGGTTTGATGTTAAGAGGTTGTTACAGAGAAGGAAGCTGATGAGATTGAAACTGAAATTGAGAAAAGGGATTAGAGGCATTAATATTCAGATTGCGTTTTAAATAGATGGATTTGGATTTTGATAGTTTGGTTTTGTGATTTTTATTTACATGCAAATGAATCAGTAACCAAGTGTCGGGTTGGTTCCATATTTAGTTGGGAGAGCTTTTGGTTATTTAGAACAAGAGCTTTTATAACATGAAAGATTTCAGAATAGTTGGTGGTTTCACTGAACAGAGAATCAAGAGGAGCAATGAGAGAAATATTAGGAAGCAAATGAATATGGTGCTGATTTGTTGTCACCATGACTGAAACATTTGAAACTGTAACCTCGTTACTTTGCTCTTGAGCTTACCTATCTATCTTTATAATTTTTATCTAGATCTCTATTAAGGAGCATAACTAACTTTTCCACATAGTTTTGCTGTAATTATCTTGTTGTCTTTATTTCCTTTAGCTCTTTTGAATATGACACATATCTGAAATTAATGCAACTTATCAAGTTATCAGCATCTATGTCAAGATTCAATCATTTGGCAACTTATCAAGTTATCAGCATCTATACTTATACAATGACCACTTATTTTATTTATTTTATTTTCATTTATAGATTTTTGCAATACTAGAAATGAAGCAGTAATTATTTACAATTTCGTAATTATCTCTCTCTTTTTTTATCCATTTATTTGATTCACAAACAAATATTACTATTATGACCATTCGACAATATAAAATTTTAATTGAGATTTTCATACTATAATTAGGTCCCATTAATAAATTTTTCACTTTGCTCAATTCTGATGCGAACAACTAAATTTATATATGTTTTCTTTGTTACTAATTTTTTTTCCCAGTGTATATTGAGATACCTTCTCAACAATTACAAATTGAGTTTCAATGAATAACTCAAGAGATCCTAAAGTTGCCATTAAAGAGGTTGATTTTATATTAGCTGAATTAAATGTGATTTTACATGTTATATGTCAAAAATTAAATTATCATCACTTATATTTACTAATAAAACATTCTATTTTTTTCATAGGAATACAAAACAATTATCCGTCAGGTACAAAATCAACAAAGACGACAAAAAAATGCATTTCGTAGGTCTCAAGAAGAACACTATGTTGACAAGCGCAAACATAAACCGAATTTGGATGGTAACTTGATTTATTTTTTTCGATATTTTTTGGTGTTTCTCTTGTCAGAATTTAGATTTCCAGCATAGTTTTATTATTTACATTATTAGAATCAGAATATAAACTTTAAGAAATGTTTACATGCAATTTTTTAAATATATAATCTATACATTAACATATTGGGATTTCTAATGGCCTTATTCTAATCGTGTTAATTTTTTTTTTAGGTTCAAACAACATTTCCTAAATAATTATAACTGTTCTTTATTGTTCATTTTCTTGCTGGTTTTCATAATTTTTTTTTCCCAATTCAGCTGCTGGACAAAACAATGGTTACCTATATCACGGAAGTGAAACCTCTTCAGTCGGCTTTGAACAACATACCATAGAAACTTCTTTGCCAGCACCACATGTAATCATTGAAAAACCACATGATTTACAGGTTCGAAACATATCACATCAAAGCACCAAATTAACTATACCTATAGCTGCTTATGTGTTGCCCCATTTTACTGTTTGCGAGCATTGTGGAGCCAAAAAGTTTTACAGAGAAAGCAAGGGATTCTGTTGCTCTGATGGGAAGGTCAAATTACGTACACATTCTATACCTGATGATTTGTTTCAACTTTTTACTTCGAGTTGTCAAGAGTCAACTCATTTCAGAACTGTTTGTCGATCGTACAATAACCATTTTGCTTTCACCTCTTTTGGCGTAAAATATGATAAAGAACTCTGCAAATCAAATAAAGGTATTTACACTTTCAGAGTACAAGGACAGGTATATCATTATGTCAACTCGCTTTTACCTCGCGGTGATGCTAAGCCTTCGTATATGCAACTTTATTTTTATGATACAGAAAATGAAGTGCAAAATCGTCTTCACAGCTCAGATAGGTTCCTTGAAACAGTTTTAGTAAAAATTATTGAAAGCTTGAAAACTAATCCTTATTCAAGATTTTTTAGATCTTTAAATGACAAAGAAAACTTAGACACTCAACGAATTCAAATTAGGTGTCATCCGGGACTTGACCAACGTGTTTATAATACACCTGTCTCTTCTCAAGTTGCTGCAATTTGGGTAGAAGATGATCCGTGTGCAAACATTAGGGCTCGTGATATCTCTATTTGCGGGCACTCAGGTGAGTCTCACAAAGTTCATTACTATTACGGTTGTTATGACCCTTTGCAATATCCATTATTATTTCCATACGGTGAACCTGGATGGCATGAAGGTATTGAGCGTACTAGAAATGCCAATGAACAACCACAATGCCTGTCTGAAGTTTTGGTAGATGTAAACACTTTAGTCTATCCCGAACAACTAATTCTAAGAGAATCCGAAGGTTATTTTATCAGTTGTTTAGTATATATTAATTATTTCATTTTTTTTAAACAATGAATTTTACCAATTTTTTTAATATGTTCGTATCTCTATTTGTTTTTTCAGTGCTTAACTATGGTAAGAAACGCTACCAGATCTCTTGTAGAGAGTATTATTGTTATAAGTTGCAAATTCGCCCTTCAGGTAAATCTCTATTACTCCATGGGGGTAGACTTCTACAACAGTATGTAGTTGATATGCATATTAAAATTGAAACATCTAGGCTTGATTATTTTCGTAATAATCAAAAACAGATACGTGCTGAACTTTACCAAGGAATAGTTGATAGTGTTGAAAATGGAGAAAATCGAGGAAGCATGATTGGGAAAAAAATGATTTTGCCAGTGTCGTTCACATGTGGTCCTAGGGATATGCAAAAGAGATATAGAGATGGGATGTCTCTTGTCCAGCGATATGGAAAGCCAGATATTTTTTTGACAATGACTTGCAATCCTAATTGGCCTGAAATTAAGCAAGAATTAGAATACTCTGACGAGATACAGAATCGACCTGACCTCGTAGCTCGTATTTTTAAAGGAAAACTTCATGAATTGAAGAATGATCTAATTCACAAACATATTTTAGGGCCAGTAGCTGCCTATATTTATGTGATTGAGTTTCAAAAAAGAGGTCTTCCTCATGCACACTTTTTGCTGATCTTCAAAGATGGTCATAAAATCTGTACGCCTACTGAAGTTGATAATATTGTGTCATGTGAATTACCTGATGAACAATTATTTCCTTACTTGCATTCTACTGTTGTTAAGCACATGATGCACGATCCTTGTGGTACATTAAATTCAAAGAATGTATGCATGAATGCTGATAATTGTTGTAAAAACAAGTATCCTAGAGATTACTCAGCCCATACTTTATTAGGAGAGAACTCTTATCCTATTTATAGACGTCAGAATAACGGGCATTCAGTTAAAGTTAGAGGACATTTTCTAGACAATCGATGGGTCGTCCCCCACAATCGTTACTTAATTGCTAAATTTAACTGTCATATTAATGTTGAGATATGTTCTTCAATTAAAGCTGTTAAATATTTGTACAAGTATGTATACAAAGGGCATGATCGTGTTAATTTTTCAGTATCAAATGACCAACCACCTGCTCAGATTGATGAAATTTCTGAGTATCAGTCTGGTAGGTGGGTGTCTCCGCCTGAAGCAATGTGGAGAATCTTTTCATTTCTTCTGTCCGAGATATATCCAACCGTTATTTCTCTGCAACTCCATCTTCAAGATCATCAACTGATAACATATAATGATCAAGATAATCTATCAAATGTACTTAACAAGTCCACTGCAAGTCGAACTATGCTAACAGAATTTTTTTTGATGAACAGTACTAATGAATTTGCACGGACTTTGTTGTATAAAGATTTCCCTACACATTTTGTTTGGAATTCAGGTAAAAAAAAGTGGACAACACGAAAGCAGCAAATATTTATTGGTCGAGTTGTTGCAGCAAGTCCGAACGAAGGTGAGCGATATTTCTTGCGAGTACTTCTTAACCATATCAAAGGTTCACTATCATTTGAACATTTGAAAACTGTTAATGGAGTTAATGTGGCTACATATCGTGAAGCAGCTTTGTTACATGGATTGTTAAGTGGTGACAATCATTGTGAAGAATGTATGTCAGAAGCTGTTGTTTACCAAATGCCTGGTTCATTAAGGCGTCTTTTTGCAACCCTGTTGACACTATGTAATCCAACAAATCCAAAAATGCTATGGGAGAAATTTAAAACTAATATGTTTGAAGATTATATACAACATGGTCTACAAACTAAACATGCTGAACAAAAAACTTTATATGACATTACTTCTATACTAGAAACACTAGGGAAGAATGTGAATGATTATGGGATTGTGTCATATATTGTTTCCTTGGATGATAATGAAAGACTAAACAGAATGATTGCAGAAGAGACTATATCTTTAGATATTGAAAGTGGCATCTCCTGCGAGACAAAATTAAATAAAGAGCAACGAATTGCCTTCAATACAATCATGGGATCACTTGTAAATGAAGCTGGTGCTGTTTATTTTGTGGATGGCCCTGGAGGAACGGGTAAGACTTTTTTATATAAAGCTTTATTATCAGCTGTCAGGTCTAAAAACTATATTGCTTTGGCAACTGCATCGTCAGGAGTTGCTGCTTCTTTGTTATCTGGTGGGCGCACAGCTCATTCAACGTTTAAAATTCCTTTAGACACAACTGGCAATATCAGCTGTTCAGTTAGTAAACAATCAGCTTTAGGAAGACTACTAAAAATGACTAGATTAATTATTTGGGACGAGGCTCCAATGGTTAACCGTTGTGCAATAGAGGCACTACATAAATTGTTGCAAGATATAATGGAATGTGAATTGCCTTTTGGGGGAAAAAATGTTGTTTTTGGAGGTGACTTTCGTCAAGTTTTACCTGTTGTACAGAGAGGTAAAAGAGAGGATATTATCAAAGCAAGCTTAGTCTTTTCGGATTTATGGCCGTCTTTCATACAGTTACCTTTGGTTCAAAACATGAGAGCAAATCTTGATCCAGAATTTTGTGATTATTTATTACGAATTGGAAATGGAACTGAGACAGAATATACTTGTGATTCAATAAAACTTCCATCAAATATAACTCTAAAGTTTGAAGACGAAATAATTTCATTGAAATGTCTTATTCGTATAGTTTTTCCAAATATATCAACATATACAGACAATTTACATGAGATCGTCAACAGAGTTATACTAACACCTAAAAATGAATGTGTTGATCAAATAAACAATCTTTTATTAAATCAAGTTCCTGGTGAAATGTATACATACTATAGCTTTGATGAATCAATTGAAAAGTCAGACCAAACTTTCCAAGAAGATTTCCTAAATAGTCTATCACCAAATGGTATTCCACCACACGAACTAAATGTCAAATTAAACTGCCCCGTAATGTTGTTACGCAATATCAATCCATCTGAAGGTCTTTGCAATGGCACGAGACTTGTTTGTAGGAAATTTGAACGAAATGTTATTGCTGCTGAAATCATAAATGGGGAATATATTGGAAACCATGTATTTTTACCAAGGATTCCATTCATTCCGTTAGAAAGTGACAAAAATTCAGTACCATTCAAAAGAACCCAGTTTCCAATCCGTCCATGTTTTGCAATGACAATTAACAAAGCACAAGGGCAAACTTTAGATTTTGTTGGTTTGTACCTTCCTAAGCCAGTATTCTCTCATGGCCAATTGTATGTTGCACTCTCAAGAGCAAAGTCAAGTAAAGATATACGAGTGTTGTTAAAACCATCAAATGCAGATCGTGAACATTTTTCCTGCACAAACAATGTAGTGTACAGAGAGATTCTCATGCTCACTCAACATTAATGCCTATTCATTGCTGCAGACACATCTGGTACTCATAATATTACTAAGTAGGTATTAGCTTCGTAACTATATAGATTTGATTTTGGGTTTTCATGAAAATTATTTTATTTTACTGGGGAATTTTGGATTTCTTTTACTTTTTGTTTACTCTTAACAAGTGTATATCTATTTTTTTTTTTTTTTGCATTTTTTGGATGATATAAAGATAAATGATGGTTTTTAAAAGGTGTAAGGTATATTTATTATCAAACCAAACATTTAATGTATCTTTACTGCTCTTTGTTTAGGATTATTTCAGCTTTTAGATATACTCATGTTTGACCATGTTCACAGATAACAGTATTGTTAAGTAAAATTAGATGTGGACAGATGAATCAATAATATAATGGGTTTTTTTATTGGTGGAGTATTCATTATTCAACAACGTTTATCTTTTTATCACTCGTTGAAATGCTTCGAAACAATGCATTTGTTGCTTTCAGTGGTTCGAGTTCGCCATGCATATGTGAACTAACTTTTACGATGAAATTACCAGTAAAATCAAATCACATATTCTCTTTTTAGTTATACTATACTATGAACACTTGGTTGACTAATGTTCACTTTTGCTTGTATGCATTCTTTGTTTCATTACATATGTAGCGCATGCTATTAAAAAGCTTGGAAAAATGTACTTCAGACAAATAACTCGAACCTAAAGAACTTGATGAAATTTGTTCCATGCTGAGGGAGTCCATGAAGTCTGATATCAGACATGCATCTACCTTGAATACTCTTGGCTTGATACTTCTTAAAACAGGTCGCTTGCAGGTCCAAATGACACACACACATATTCTTCGTTAATATCATGTTTGCACCCAATTAGATTTCTTTATTTAAAATGACTTGTGATCTTCTCTAGGGTGCTATATCAGTATTTCAAATCTGTTGGATATTGTTCTCAACAACTTGGATTGTCTTGGAAACCTTGGAATCACCTATCTTCAAAGGTAAGTAGGAGTAATTAGTGATGTAATTGCAATAGTCTAATTCATGTAGCTATAATGATAAAATCATTTTCCACCATGCATGTCTGTAGTGATGTAAGACATTTTTGTCGTGAGTGTGAAGTAATACATTTTTATTTTAATTAAATGCATGTCTGTAGTGATGGAGTGATAAGGTATATCAACATGATTTATAGGTTTATTCATCGTCATTGAACTAATTTGAAATTGTGAACTTGGTTTATTCGCCTGATTTATCATTCATGAATATTTAGTATATTTATTTGCTGATAGTTATCAAACAACTTCCATAATTTTTTTTTATCATTTCAATCTCTTCTGTCTTCATCTATATGTTAGTATTAATTAGATGATAGTAATTAATGAAATTTTTCTCGGTGGAAACTTTGAGCTTTCAGAAAAATGTTTCCAAGCCTTTGTTTTAAAAAAGCAAAGTCATCCCGTTGCTTTAATCAACTATACGGCTATTCTTTTTTGCAAATGTGGTTCAATTGTTGCAAGTATCACTTTAATAATTGAACATAATTCCCTTTTTCTTCTTCTTCTTCTTCTTTTCCCCTTTTGCAATCCCCTGTGGATGTTTATTGTTGACATAGTATGAATAGATTTATTTTTGTCATGTTATTGAACGGATTATCTCCTTTCTCTTGTAAACTTTTAGATATTAAGATAATAATATTATTAAACTGAGACTTCCCATATGTAGGTGCTAAGGCGAATGCTGATGGGTGGACTTCATCAGACTTCTGTGCCATTATCTGGTATTAATTTTCACTTGATGATGATTAATTTTATCCATATCTGGGGACCTGCTGACTATTTTATTTATTTTTTATCCTTATGTCAGATTATGTTCTTTTTATTATCTTATGTCTTTCCTATTGCTTTCAATGATTGATCATTTGTTTTGATTCCGTTTTTTGCCCCCTGGTTTTCACATTTTTTGTGTGTTGCAATGGCATTGTTATGGTCTTCTTGAACATAATGCCAGGAAATTTGGTCAGTTTGCTTTCACTGTGTATTCTATATTTTAAATGATCTTCTTGAACATAATGCTAGGAAATTTGGTCAATTTGCTTTCACTGTGTATTCTATATTTTAAGTGAACTATTGAATTGGTTTATGACATCTACATAAGTACATGAAAAGAATTTTTATTTGTTTCTGGATAGAGTTCTTTTCCTAGCGTCTTCGAGTGAGTACAGAGGGCAAAAGTGATGGTACATCATGGGGTAGAGTAGAGATTTATCAACTTCTCATTGTCTTCCATACCCGACATAATTTGTTTTGAGTATGTTGTTGGTACTTTCTCCATAAATGTTTATTATTACAGGGTAATAAAACTTTTATAATATTATTTAATAATTATCTTGTTATATAATCCTCATCACCATTATTGTGATGGAGCAGAATGCTTTTCCAACTTTCTTAGATGAAGAAGCATTTACATGTATCAAGACAGAGTAGAGACTTCCATTCAATTATGATTATTCATCAATATCTTCTCTGATTGCTACTGCCAGTCTAGAAGTCTAGAGGTTACGATGTGGCATGTCAAATATCAATTAACACTGGTTCAATACTCATTTATAGCATTCTCAAATTAATATTCCTCTAACAACTCTCGCTTTTATATTGTGTGATAAGCAACTTGTTGAGGAAATTGATGGTCATTTTTTTAATATCCCAATGACTTCCACTTATTATTAACTTAGTTAAGAATTTTTATAGGCCGCTGTCCAGAAACTTATGGATTTCTTGTAATTTCTTGATATTATGATAAATAGAATTTACCTAATTCTCGTGACTAGAGTTCTCGCTCAATCTTTGTTGGCAATGTAAGCCTTCTTTACCAGCAAGTTGCTATTGTTTTAAAAGAAATATGTGTGAAGTCCTTTATAACTTCCACTGTTGTTATTATCTAGGCATCTTTCTATAAGATTAATAGTATATAGATTAGTTGTTCTTTTATCGTTCTTTGGAACAAGTTATTTAACTTCATATTTATTTGAGCATTTTAAAAAAAAAAAAAAAAAAAAATTCCTAGCAGGTATATTATGATTATAATGTATGCAACTTAGTGAGTTTCTATGTGTCCTATTCTAATGCCACCTTATTTATTCTTGCTGCTAAGTTAGGTAATGTATTCCTCTATAATAGCAAGAATAAGATGGGGTTTATGCCTGTGAACTCCGCTTATTGTTGATTTATGGATATGTGACATGAACCGAAGAAGCTGGCTATGTGTGAGAGCATTGAGTGTTACATTTCTGCCCTCTTACAGTAATCATCTCTCTTTTACTTACAATTATTTTTTAATAGAAATTATGTCTTTTGTGTTTCAATATTAATGATGCTTATGCTAATTTCTCTTACATGGATACTTTATTTTCCTTCTATGCTTCTGTTTGTCTTAATTTTTTTTGTTAAATTTTTTTTAATTTCATCTCGAAATAAATAAAAAAAAAGATCTCGATGTTGTGACTATTTCTGGAATTCTAATAATCGGATCAATTTCCTATCTAATCTTGAATGTGTATATATATGCACATCGAAAAGAATAATTTTTTCGTCCATTATGCTGATAATGCTTCATTTTCAAGATCAGACATTAGGCAATTTAGTTTCATTATTATTACCATGTTTAGTACAACAAATGTATGTCTAATGAAAAAACTTATTCATCATGCAAGAGAATATGCAACGGCTGGAGCCTCATCAGCTACGAGAACAATCATGGTTTGGTTTCCCTCCTAATGTATTAATATCTATTATACTATATACGTTCTAATGCCTTTTGGGTTTATATTTCAGACACTGTCATCATAGCCCACCTCAAGAGTTAAAGAAGTTGCTTCAACAGGAAGGTGGTGCTATAATCCAAGAATGTCTTAAAGATCAATTTCCTATGTAAAGAAGTTCTAATCATTTTTATCGTTTTTAGAAATTCTGATGAACATGTACTTTTTTTAACAGCAATTGAGACCAAAAGTAAGGCTCCACATACTCGTACTGTTTACGAAATTGATGATGTCGTGAGGAAGGAGCCCGAGAATTGTGACTACCTCCAAGGTAAAATTGTCTTTTTGCTAGGTGCCTGTGTTGCAAGTACTGTTTATTTGACCATGAAGTCTTGAATTTGTAGTGATTTTGAGTAATTGATGATAAATATGACTTATTTTCAGATTAAAAAAAAAATACGAATGAAAGGCACCCAAGTATTGAAAATTCTCTCATTTTCACACAGTTTTTCTCTTACTAGAGTGTAGAGAGTCTAGATGGAAAAAGTTCCAATGAAATTTTCATGTTTGGTTGATTTTCGTGATTTGTCTTTGTGTTCTTCAATTTCTTTCTCTCTCTCCTAAGTGTTTGTTGATATTGACAAATTTCTTGTTGTGATTGAGTTAGCTTTCGAAGTGTGCATGCTTCAAGCACTGTTTCTTTTCTGTGCATTTCCTAGAATTGGCTATTAAAAAAATAAAAAACCACTGTTTCTTTGGCTATAAAGTGCTGAATTTGTAATGGTTTTGAGTAGTTGATGATAAATATGACATATTCATAGAAATAAACATTAGTTGGTGGGGAGAGAAGCACTCGAATAATATATATTTTATCTTTTTTACACAATCATGTCTGGTTAGAGTGTAGAAAGGTGAGACGGGAATGTTTTAATGATTCATTGGATCACTTATTTTTGCAATTTCTTAATGTTTCCAATTGTTTGTGGCTCTCCTAATGATTCATAAATTTGCTTAAATTTCAAAATCTTGTGTTGTTTTGTTTTATAAATAGGAAACCATTTAATCATTGATGATGAAGGGGGTGATGAAATGAGGCTTGGTTTCCCTGCCCCTTTTTGCTATGTTCAAATTAAAGTTCCCGTGCTATGTATACATACATTTGGAAGAAAATCCCGTTTTAATTGTATTTAAGGATTTAAAATTCAAATGTGCCTATTTTATTTTATCTTTTTACCTAAACGAAAGCTGAATCTTTGTATATTTATTTGTGATTTATTAACTTTAATTCGATTGAAGTGTATATTTCTATTGTTTATGATATTGACTCTTCCATTGACTTTTCTAATTTATTTGAGTCTAACGCAGGAGGCTGTCCCTAAAGAAGGTCTGCCTCCAACTCAAGTTGAACAACAATTATTTCTTCCCTATCGTGAGTTTTGTGCTTGAAAGGGGGTAACTCTTGAAACTTTTCAAACTTACTCTTTATGCACATCAGTTATATTAAAATTATTTGGCACCAGAACTGTATTGTTCATTGCAAGGCTCATTAGAATCTCGTAATGGAGTTTTGTTTTCCCAAAATACCTCCATCATTGATCATCCTAATTGTTTGCTTTTTTCCTGATAAACTTTTTTCCTTAAGTGAGATCCATGCCTACTCTCGAGACTGATGCTGAGAAGCTCATGTAAGAGTGCCTTAGAAGTTTAAAAGTCATGATTTCAACAAACTGTAGTGGGTGGATTCAATTGAGTTTAATGTAAGTAAAAGACAAATGTGAAATAAAAATTATTTTCTTCATGTAACAGCTTAGCATTCATTGTAATATAGTTTCTCTAGGAATAATCGAAATAGAATTCTTCTTCTGAATATAACAAATAATGAAGTTCCCAATAAATGATACAGGTTTTGCATGCTGGTGGTAATTTTGGTGATTCAAGTAGTTGTAGCGTTTCAGGTGAAATACATGATGTGGGATTATTCTTTGTCAATGCATTGTAGGAGGTACTCACTGCCAAGCCCTCACCACTTTCTTCCTATACATGCTTCGAGCACTTTCGAGATTTTTGTCAAAACTTTGTCTTGTGCATATTGGGCAGGCACTTGAAGTTACTATTGGCGTGATGGTAAAGAAGGCCTTTGACAAATTTAATTTCTCACGAGCTTCCAGCTGATTTCAAGAACCGTCAGGTACTCGTGTTCGTTTCGAATAACGCAAATAAATTCGACTTGAAAACGGGTCTCGTACATCGTACGGGCCCTTCACTAGTATATATATATAAAAGTAAGGTAGTGGTTTAGTGTGAACACAATGTGGTTTAACTATTTGGTTAATGTTTAGTGGTTCAATGTGAACACAACTTGGTTAACTATTTGGTTAATTAATGTTTGACTACAATATGATTAATTATTTGATAAATATTTATTTGGTTAATGAATGCTTGACTATTTAAGTTTGCATTTAAATTATTTTCAAACCACTACATATTTACCTAAGTTTATTAAAATTTTAAATTAAATAGATAAAGTAATTTTTGTAGCAACACTTTTCTAGATGTATATTTTTAAAATTATTCCCCCTTTTATTTTTGTTAAGTAAAAACAAAAATTATTTTCAAATTTGATGTACATTATTTAAATTTTTTTTAAATTGAATAGTGATTAATGTGATTTTGTATGGTTGAAAATGGAAAAAAAAAATGGATTTATGTGTAGAATACTTTAATATCGAAATGTGTGATTAAAATTGAATATTTTTCTTTTTTCTTTTTAATGAATACAAAACAGGTGCTCATTATGTAATAATTAAACCTTTATTTTAACTATATTTGGCTAATAAATATTTGATTACAATATAATTAACTATTCGATTAATATTTATTTGGTTAATAAATGTTTAATTACAATATGGTTAACTATTTTGTTAATTCACGTGTTAACTATTTAAGTTTACATTTGGATTATATTCGAATCACTATTATATTTATCTAGACTTATTCAATTTTTTTTACTTTTTAAAATATTTTTATTATTTATTTTTTAAATTAAATAGTTTAAGTAATTTTTTTTAGCAAATTTTAATTTTTAACGAATTATAAATTCATGTACGACTATTGTATTTGTGTATTACATGTTGTTTATACTGTACATTCGACCCCCTGTTATAATTGCCTAGGTTTATTGAATTTTTTATGTTTATTAATTTCTTATTATTTATTTTTAAATTAAATAGTTCAAGTAATTTTTTTTTTTTTTTGCAAAAGTTTTCTCCTTTTTTGTGAGTATTAAAAAAAAAATATTTTCAAATTTATTATTTAATAATTATATCCTTATATTGTTGCGGAATATTGATCACTTTATATGGATGTGTAATGGTACGAAATTAATTATTACAAAACTTGGAAATTCACGTTGTTGAAGCAAAATTTCTCGATAGCCATCATGCAAGGTACAATTTTTTTATTTCGAGGATGCACTGACACAATTTGGATGTTTTGATTCACCGTTATTTGCCTGTTAAATGTCGAATCATGGAAAATATTTTCCCCCTTTTGTATTTGTTTGGTGTTTGATCGGAAAATCTACATTGAAAAATATTTTCTAATGTACAACGAATTAAAGCACACTTAATTCAGTTGCATTGAAAATATTTTCTCACTTATTTGGTGAGAAAACATTTTTATCAGGTGGAAAACATATTTTTCGTCACGTTTAATTACTATAACCAAGTACAAATGAGTGAGAAATTAAAAAAAATAATAATTAAAGTAGCTAAACTTTGTTTTATTTTTAATGGAAAATAACATCAATCAAACAACAAATGTAGAAAAATTTTCTACCTTTTCACCCAACACTTCTAATTGACATTTTTCAGGAAAATAATTTTTAGGCAAATCAATTATTAGAAAATAATTTCTTACCATCAATTTTCCATCTTTTCAATCAAACACATGCGATATTGTCTTTTAAGCTCAAGAGGCGACAATTTCAGCTGATAGCCTCGTATGCTATCAATTTCAGTTGACAGCCTCGTATACTATGAATATCAATAAGAGTAAAGGTAAATCACTATTCAAGATTGATCTTTATTTAAAGAAGTCAGTTTTCAGCCATGGACATTTGTACTTTGCAGTTTCTAGAGTGACGAATCGCAATAGTTTGAAGATGATCATTTGTTGCAAAGATGAAAATAGAACAAACTTATTTCGGAAATGTCCACCATTGAGGACAATGGTGTTCTTAAGGGGAAGAGAATAATACGTGCAAAACTTATTCAAATTTTATTAGCTTTTGTCCTTTTTATTTCCTTGTTAATAACCTATACATGGTGTGCTAATATTTAGTCAGTGGATTTTTTCCATCAGTTTGGTGATTTTAGTTGTGCTAGTCTTTTTCCTAATATTTAGCATTATAGTTACTAGTATTTCACCCGTGCGATGTACAAATTAATAGAGTTGCAATGTTTTCACTATAAATTTTGAAGTTTTTTTTTATATAAACTACATTTGTAGTTGAGTTTGTTCTATTTCCATCTTTGTCTCAAACGATCATCTTCAAACCATTGCGATTCGTCACTCCAGAGACTGCAAAGTACAATTGTCCATGGCTCAAAACTGACATCTTTAAATAAAAGCCAATCTTGGAAAGTGATTTTCCTTGACACTTGTTGATATTCATAGCATACGAAGCTAGCAACTGAAATTGTCACCACTTGAACTTGAAAGACAATCTTTTATGTGTTTGATTGAAAAGATGGAAAATGGATGGTATGAAAATATTTTTTAGAAATTGATTTGACTGGAAGTTAGTTTCCCGGAAATGTCAATTGGAAGTATTTGATTAGATTAATTTTTCAAGTAAAAAAGTAGAAAATTTTCCTAAATTTATTGTTTGATTGACATTATTTTCTATGATAAATAAAACAAAATTTAGTTATTTTAATTAAAAAAATTATTTTTCATTCATATGTACTTGAGAATAGTAATATTTAAATTTTGAAAAAAAAAGAGTTAATTAAGAACAACAAAAATGATCAAACGTGACGAAAATTATGTTTTTCACCTAATACTATATGTGAGAAAATATTTTTCATGCAAATGAGTTAAGTGTGCTTTAGTTGGTTGTACCATGAAAAATATTTTCCAAGGTAAATTTTTCAATCAAACACTAAACTAATACAAACGGTGAAAAATATTTTTCATGATTTGACATTTTTCAAGCAAATGACAGTGAATCAAACACAGCCTAATATGTGTCAGTGCATCCTCGAAATAAAGAATTTGTACTTTGCAAGATTACCGAGAAATTTTGCTTCAACAACGTGATTTCCTAGTGTTGTAACAATTAATCTCGTACCATTACACAGCCCTACAAAGTGATCAATATTCTGCAACAGTATAAAGATATAATCATTACATAATAAGTTTAAAAATATTTTTAATTTGTTCTCACAAAAAAAGGAGAAAACTTTTGCAATAAAAATCACACGAACTATTTAATTTAAAAATAAATAATAAGAAATCAATAAACATAAAAAATTCGATAAACCTAGGCAAATATAGTAGGGGTCGAATGTACACTATAAACAACATGTAATATTAAAATGCAATAGTCGTACATAAAATTTATAATTCCTTCAAAATTAAAATTTCTATTTACAAAATGATACAAAGTACAAACAATGGTCAAATATAATATAAAAAAGTTAAGTGAAAAAGTCGTAAATTAAAATAACATAAAGATTTAATCATTACATAATAAGTTTGAAAATAATTTTTGTTTTTACTTACAAAAAAGGAAAATAATTTTAAAAATATACATTCAATTGTTACTACAAAAATTACTAATTTAACTATTTAACTTTAAAAATAAATAATAAAAAATATTTAAAAAAATGTAAAAAATTTAATAAATCTAGGTAAATATAGTAGTAGTTCGAATATAATCTAAATGTAAACTTAAATAGTCAAACATGCATTAACCAAATAGTAAACCATATTGTAATCAAACATTTATTAACAAAATATAATCCAAATGTAAATTAACGATATTGTAGGGAAACATTTATTAACCAAATAAATATTAATTAAATAGTTAACAACATTATATTAACATCATGTGTACATACTGAACCACGAAATATTAATGAAATACTTAATCATATTGTAGTCATACATTTATTAACAAAATATAGTTAACACAAAGATTTAATCATTACATAATAAGTCTCTCTTTGGTATTCATTTGTGGGGGGGGCTATTTTTACTATGATATTTAATTTTAATCACACATTTCAATATTAAAATATTCTAAACATAAATTCAATTTTTTTTTTCATTTTCAACCACACAAAAGCACATCAATCACTATTTAAAACGTTTTTAAATAATGTACATTAAATTTGGAAATAATTTCTGTTTTTTCTTAACAAAAATAAAAGGGAGAATAATTTTAAAAATATACATTTAGAAAAGTGTCGCTGCAAAAATTACATTAACTATTTAGGCACTGTTCAACTACATTTAAATGGGAATGTAAATTATTTGGTTAATTTATTTGTGTTTTCTAAGTAAGTTGTGTGATTAAAAATTGGAGAGAGAAAATGTGGATGATTAAAAAATGGTATGAAAAATTGTATAAATTAAATTTTTTGTTTTTTTGTTTTTGTCTTCTAGCCAAATAAATGGCTGCCGCCGAACGAGGCCTTATTTAAAATTTTAATAAATCTAGGTAAATATAGTAATGTTTTGAAAATAACCCAAATGCAAACTCAAATAGTTAACCATATTGTAGTCAAACATTAATTAACCAAATAGTTAACCACATTGTGTTCACACTGAACTACTAGATATTAATCAAATAGTTAAACCACATTGTGTTCATAGCATGTTTTAACAGTGAACAACTTCTTCACTTTTAAATATATAAAAAATTTCGCTACTAGTTTATGGCTATATATCCTGAATTAATCCAATGCAGTTATGAATATTATTGTGGAAGAAACGTCTTTTTCTCTCTTCATATTGAAGCTCTCTTCTTTTCATTTGATTCAATCAGAATCTGTCTTCTTTTTCAGTCATTCTTTCTTTTAATTACATTATTTCTGTTTTTCTTTAATCAAAATTATTTAATCTATCATAGTTGAAGATATTTTCTTATTCAATCTATATTTCATTTTCAAGGTTTATTCCTTCGTGATTATTTTTTATGTAGATGAAATATTAAATAAATTTGATTTTTGAATTGGGGCTAAAAAAGGGCTAAAGGGTAGGGACGGGTAATATATTGGAGGTACATCCAATCATTATAAATTTGAACTCCATTTTTGTGAATATAAAGTAAGATGAAAATTTGAAACATATTTATTAGGTCCCTTGGGGAATTAAATGTGATGTCTTTTATAACCAACCAACCATTCACCTTCGACAATATGTGTAGTGTACCATGCGAATAACCTCCAAATCTTACCAAAAGAATTTTTGTATTGAGGATGGAAGTATTTTATTCAAATAGCCTTGATTGATGGAGAATATGAATGGAAAAACTAAAATCATTTTTGGTATATTGATCGAATATAAGATATCATAATTCAACAAAATTAAAGAAAAAGAGAAGCGTGAGATATTTATTCATTGTCGTATTCTGTTTGACCTTCTTGAATAAACTGATTTATTTATAATTTTGAGGTAAAATGTGCGATTGAAAATTACAGAGAGAAAATGCGTGTGGTTAAAAAGTGATTTAAGAAATTGTTTGGTTTATTTATAAACCTATTTTAAGCATGTCCTAATAATTTTTGTTGGATATGGAGAGAGGATTTGTAGCCATTGCTAATTATGTTCAATCAGATCCACCAGGCACCAACACCTCTGTCCATTCAGAAAGCAATTTTAAAAAAAAAAAAAAAAAAAAAAATTGTGAAAAGACAAGAAATATTTAGTACGCCATGCTATTTGATTGGGCAACACTATATAAAAGGGCACTTGAGAAATAACAATATTAATACTAATTTGTTTTGGTTTTAGGATAAAAAAATTAAAAAAAGAAGGTGGCCCTAAATCAAATTTCTTTCACCAATGCCAGCTGATTCAATTCCTACCTTATTATTACAGCAATGGAGGAAAAGGAAAGGAAACTTTACAGAGGGAAAGGAGAAAAACCATCAATCATAATAAGATGGAGGAAGGTGCTTTTCCATTTTCATGTAAGAGTTTATTTACATAAATGTAAAAATAGGTTGTTATCTTGTCCGTTGAAAAACAGAAGAAAAGGAAATATTTTTGGAATAATGCTAAAAGCACCTCGGGACTTATTCCCGAGGTGACCCCCTCCTCACATGGAGGGGGTGGAGCCCACCCCCTCCATGTGAGAGGGCGGTCACCTCCGAGGTAAGCCCCGAGGTGATTGTAGCATAGTTCATATTTTTGTGGATTTATTGTCGAAAACGTGACAACTTGTTAGAGACCAACTAAAACTTCAATGTTGCATCCCCTTGTTACGCTCTAATCATGGTGTCAATTTTGTACTCGAGTAGGAAAGTTAGTAAAGTAATGACAAATATTACGTATTACCATTTTGAAAAGCTCGAGTTAAAAAAATAGATGATATCAACACATTCTCATAGATTTATTGTAAGTATAGAAATTTAGCTAGGTAGCTAGATAATTCTATACATGCCTAGAAGATTATAACTAATTAAAGCAAAACTTGAGCTTGAAATAATTAATAATTAATATTCTTTCTACTGAATTTATCAATGTACAAGATATTTCTCATACCCTTTAGTAATTTATCAAGAACGACGATGTTTGATAATGACTATTACATGCAGTGAAAAGATTTATGAGATAGGCTACATATAATATCTACGAAGCAATCAGAAGACTTTTTAAATAACTAAAAAAACGACGTGTCCACGAAAAAGAAAAAGAGGATATTCATGTACAATTAACCTTTCCATGAAATATCAATGTCCCAAGTAGGACCAAATGGTCCTTAAAGACAGCAAAACCTAGCTGCTACCATGTGATTCGTGTCTACCTCCTATGCATCTATTGATTGCCATTTCTGAATGCTCAGACACAATTGTATGGACACAAAAATGTTGCAAGAAGTTTTCTCGTATAAGTTTGTGGACCCATTGATATAGAGATGCAATGGAGTGATATGCCCTCATGAGAAGGGCAGAGGAGAGTGTGTCCTCTTATTTGTTGGCAACACCCACATGCCCCTTAATGTAATATTATGCAGTAGGCCCATGAACCTGTTTTCTCAACCAAAAGTCATTAACATCATACCAAGTTTCAACTAAGTAGTGCCAAATTATGATTTCTAATATAGAAGAGTAAAATTAATAAAGGGATGAGAGAAATGTGTACACTCTCTTAATGTTGGTATGAGATAAATTTCATGAAGTTAAGGACCCAGGTGCAACTGATCAGAAAATTGAGGATGAAAGTGGACGAATTAATAAAAGAGATAGAAAACGTTATAAAGAGAAGTGCAACTTATATAACCAAGCTGCTGTTGATGCGTCTCTTATACAGTCTGAGCTGGAATGGAGCAGCTGTGAATGAAGGACAGATTCGTTAGGTTTTCCTGATTTTTAGGAACAGATTTTTGTTTTGTATAGATTCAACATATTGGCATGTTTTGATTAATTATTTTTTTATTCATAGCAGCAGCTGTATATATGTATTGGATCCTTCTAATTTCCTTATCAATTTTTGAAGAATCTGAGCTTGAAGTTTTATTATCCTTCATCACATTCTCAACTTGGTATCAGAGCAGGTTACTAACAATGGCCTCATATGATAACTCTGCAACTACAACTCAAAGTTCTACTATTTCTTCTTCTTCCACAACACTAAATCTCGCTCAAAGCCTCTCAATCAAACTAGATCGTGATAACTTCCTTCTATGGAAGAACATGGTTATTCCGGTTGTGAAAGGGCACAATCTTCTTGAGCATCTTATGGGCACAAAAGAATGCCCCTCTGAATCCATCACTGTTGAAACCACTACAGAATCAGGAATTGTAGTCAGCAAACAAGCTAATCCAGATTACCACAAATGGGTGTCACAAGACTCTCTCCTCATGGGCTGGTTGTATGTGTAGCGACCAAGAATTTTTACGCGATTAATAATTATTTTAATAGAAAATCGTGTCGCTACTATTTCACCCATTTTTATTAAGTTAACGCCACGACGTATTCGTATAGCCAAGTCAAGAAATAATCGAGATCGTTCGATTTTAAATTAAATTCCGAATTTCTAAAAATATCTCCATTCTCTTGATTTAAAGTATATTAAGTTCAAGTACTTAATTCAATGTTATCCCAATATTTATTTATACAAAAATTATTTTTATTATTGAAATTAAGAAAATATATGCAAGCATGAGAAGTTCCATTATATATAATAATTATGAGAATCTTAATTTAATAAATATGGAAAAGTATATGAATGAATTATATACTCCATTATATGTAATCATGAAGAGCATAATATTTGTATAAATATGGAAAAGTATATGAATGAATTATATACTCCATTATATGTAATCATGAAGAGCATAATATTTGTATAAATATGGAAAAGTATATGAATGAATTATAGACTCCATTATATGTAATCATGAAGAGCATAATATTTGTATAAATATGGAAAAGTATATGAATGGTTGATAAGATTCCATTATATGTAATCATGAAGAGCATAATATTTGTATAAATATGGAAAAGTATATGAATGGTTGATAAGACTCCATTATATGTAATCATGAAGAGCATAATATTTGTATAAATATGGAAAAGTATATGAATGGTTGATAAGACTCCATTATATGTAATCATGAAGAACATAATATTTGTATAAATATGGAAAAGTATATGAATGGTGCTTTACTTTAAGAAAAGGATGTGTTAAAATTAATAGAATTGAATGATTATGTTTACAATATGCCAACTTTATACATCTATTTAAACCCATCTCTTTTACACACAACTCTACACATATACACTTATTTCCAATCTCTTGACAAAATCCACAAGTAAGAGAAATTCAAGGTGGTCAAGAAAGTTTTGGTCCATTTACTACTACACTTCATTTTAATCTTTTAAAAGGTAAGTATATCTTATGTTTTTATGAAAAGTAAGTATGTTTTTATGAAAGGTAAATACACCTTATGTTTTTATGAAAAGTAAGTATGTTTTTATGACAAGTAAGTATATCTTATGTTTTTATGAAAAGTAAGTATGTTTTTATGAAAGGTAAATACACCTTATGTTTTTATGAAAAGTAAGTATGTTTTTATGACAAGTAAGTATATCTTATGTTTTTATGAAAAGTAAGTATGTTTTTATGAAAGGTAAATACACCTTATGTTTTTATGAAAAGTAAGTATGTTTTTATGAAAGGTAAATACACCTTATGTTTTTATGAAAAGTAAGTATGTTTTTATGACAAGTAAGTATATCTTATGTTTTTATGAAAAGTAAGTATGTTTTTATGAAAGGTAAATACACCTTATGTTTTTATGAAAAGTAAGTATGTTTTTATGACAAGTAAGTATATCTTATGTTTTTATGAAAAGTAAGTATGTTTTTATGAAAGGTAAATACACCTTATGTTTTTATGAAAAGTAAGTATGTTTTTATGACAAGTAAGTATATCTTATGTTTTTATGAAAAGTAAGTATGTTTTTATGAAAGGTAAATACACCTTATGTTTTTATGAAAAGTAAGTATGTTTTTATGACAAGTAAGTATATCTTATGTTTTTATGAAAAGTAAGTATGTTTTTATGAAAGGTAAATACACCTTATGTTTTTATGAAAAGTAAGTATGTTTTTATGACAAGTAAGTATATCTTATGTTTTTATGAAAAGTAAGTATGTTTTTATGAAAGGTAAATACACCTTATGTTTTTATGAAAAGTAAGTATGTTTTTATGAAAGGTAAATACACCTTATGTTTTTATGAAAAGTAAGTATGTTTTTATGACAAGTAAGTATATCTTATGTTTTTATGAAAAGTAAGTATGTTTTTATGAAAGGTAAATACACCTTATGTTTTTATGAAAAGTAAGTATGTTTTTATGACAAGTAAGTATATCTTATGTTTTTATGAAAAGTAAGTATGTTTTTATGAAAGGTAAATACACCTTATGTTTTTATGAAAAGTAAGTATGTTTTTATGACAAGTAAGTATATCTTATATTTTTATGAAAAGTAAGTATGTTTTTATGAAAGGTAAATACACCTTATGTTTTTATGAAAAGTAAGTATGTTTTTATGACAAGTAAGTATATCTTATGTTTTTATGAAAAGTAAGTATGTTTTTATGAAAGGTAAATACACCTTATGTTTTTATGAAAAGTAAGTATGTTTTTATGATAAGTAAGTATATCTTATATTTTTATGAAAAGTAAGTATGTTTTTATGACAAGTAAGTATATCTTTATGTTTTTATGAAAATGTTTGGATCATTGCTATGAAATCAATCTCACAAGATTGTTATGGGTTCCATATGATATGTTTATGATTATGCTAAGGGGACCGGAGTTTAGTAGCGCTACACATAAGAATTCTTGCCATTTAAGTTCGGTAAAATTCTTGTGTCTCCCTATGTTTATGAGTATTTCGATCCTATCCTATGTTATGATGAAAATGATCCATATGCTTTCAAAAGAAAATTTATGCTTGGTATACTTACTGGGATTTTATAAATCTCACTCCACGATATTTACCATTTTCAGATAATTGAAGGTTCGAGGCGGTCAACATAGAAGTGGCAAAAGTGGTTAAGATTGATGAGATAATTATGTTGAACTTTATGTAAGAAAATTATGTTCTATTTTTATTCACAAATAAAATTATGGGATTCTAATTATTCTTTTGAATAATTTTACATTACTATTTAAGTCTCGATAATATGATATGAGTCACTTTTTGTGGCACTCGAATGGTCGAGAATTCGGGTCGTCACAGTATGCCTCAATGACCCCAGACATAGCCATTCGTGTAATGGGAAGCACCACAGCTGCTCAAAAGTGGTCCTCTGTCCAACAAAGCTTTGGAATACTGAACAAATCAAGACTTACTTTTCTGTCTGGTGAGATGCAGAGGCTCAGAAAAGGAGCAATGTCTATGGATCAATACTTGACAACGGTTAAGAAGCTGGCTGATAACTTGGAGGTAGCAGGAAAGGTGATAAAGGAGGATGATCTGATAAATCATGTGCTTACTGGACTCGATGAAGAGTACACAGCAATAGTGGTCCAGCTGAATGGAAAGGAAAATCTAAGTTGGCATGAAATGACTTCAGTCCTACTTACCTTTGAAAGCAGGTTGGAATACTTGAATGAAGTTAGGATTGGTCTGGGATCAATAAATCTCAGTCAAGGGAACAACAGAGGAGTCTCTCATGGAGGCAGATTCAGAAACAACATCAGAGGAAATGGAAATAGGGGAAGATTCAGAGGAAGAGGAAGAAGTACCAGATCACAAATGGAGTTTAAAAACCTGTGTCAAATTTGTGGACTACTGAATCACCAAGCTGGTGCTTCAAAAGGTTCAATGAAAACTTTGGAGGAGTGAAACCTGCAGAGATCAATAGAGGAAACCAGAGCAACAGTCACAGTTCCAATCAGTCAGCATATTATGCTTCACCCAGCATCCTTGGAGACCCAGCCTGGTATGCCGATTCAGGAGCAACCAGTCATGTTACAAGTGACATCAGGAACTTAACAGAGCTGAAGGAATACACTGGTAAGGAGACTGTCAAAGTAGGTAATGGTAACTCCCTAGCTATTTCTCACATTGGTTCTAAAAGTTTTGAAGTAAAAGACAAGGGAAATTTAATGCTTAACAACATACTGCATGTGCCAGGAATTAAAAAAAATCTGCTTAGTGTTTCCCAATTCACTTTTGACAATGGTGTATATATTGAATTCTATCCTAATATTTGCATTGTTAAGGACCTTCTAACGAGGAAGCAAGTGGCTCGAGGGAAACTTAAAGATGGTCTCTATCAGTTGAATCTACCAGATACAAACTCCAAAGATTCTGCTGTCACTACATCCAAATACCCAGTCCTTGTCCTTTCTACTAGTTGTAATAAACTTTTGAAATGTAAACTGGAGGTAGAGGTATGGCATAGGAGACTTGGTCATCCCTCACTCCAGGTACTCAGTCATGTTCTCAAGTCCTGTAACAAGTCACTTCCTATGAATGAAATATCCTTCTTCTGTGATTCATGTCAAATGGGGAAAATCCACAAGCTGCCTTTTAAATTATCTCAATCTCATGCTAAAGAACCACTTGAATTGATTCATACTGACCTATGGGGTCCTGCACCAGTAAAATCCACTGTGGGATTTAAGTATTATATCATTTTCGTGGATGACTTTAGTAGGTACATATGGACTTTTCCCTTGAAACACAAATCTGAGAGTTTGAAAATATTCATCCAGTTTAAAAATATGGTAGAGAAACAGTTTGAGAGAAATATAAAAATAATACAAAGTGATTATGGAGGAGAGTTTAGAATTTTTGAGAACTATGCAAAAGAAAATGGCATTCTAATGAGATTCTCTTGTCCATACACATCACCTCAAAATGGTAGAGCCGAAAGAAAACATAGGCACCTATCTGAAACCGCACTAACTCTTCTTTCACAAGCACACCTACCTCTTCACTATTGGTGGGAAGCTTTTTCAACAGCCACCTACTTGATCAACAGACTTCCAACTCCAGTTTTACATCACAACTCACCATATAAAATCCTATTTAACAAAGAAGTTAAATATGATCTGCTTAGAGTGTTTGGCTGCTCATGTTTTCCATATATACGACCATACAATAAGCATAAGTTCTCCTTTCATTCCATGAAGTGTGTAAATCTTGGATTTAGTGAGTCACACAAAGGGTATAAATGCTTAAGTCTCACAGGTAGGATTTTCATTTCAAGACATGTGGTGTTCAATGAAGGTGAATTTCCTTTCCAAACAGGCTTCCTAAATAACAAGTCTACAACTCCTTCAACTACTGTCATAACCTATCCATTACCCCTAAATCTAAGTCCAGAAACACCAACAATACATGATACTCCTCAAGTCATAACATCCCCTGCATCTGGTTCAAATCAAGTAACTGATAGTGCACATCTTTCAGATATTCCTTCACCACTTGGTCCTGACAGAGGTACTGATAATGCTGAGAATATTGAGGAAGAACAAAGTCAAAATTATGATGATCAGAGTATAGAAACTGGTGATGATCTTGCTGATCAGTGTGATGATATTCCTGTCCAAATTGAGCATCCAATGGTCACACGGGGAAAGGCTGGCATTTTTAAACCAAAGGTGTACAATGCAGAATTTTCAGAACCTGCATCAGTTAAAGAGGCATTGAAGAACAAACATTGGAGATTGGCAATGAAAACAGAATTTGATGCACTTCAAAGGAACCAGACTTGGAAACTTGTTTCACCTGAGAATGTCTCAAAGGTTATTGGGTGCAAATGGATTTTCAAGATCAAATATGATCTTAATGGAAAGATAGAAAAACATAAGGCGAGATTGGTGGCTCAAGGGTTCCTACAAACTTATGGTGTTGATTATAAGGAAACTTTCAGCCCAGTTGTCAAAGCATCCACCATAAAAATAATCTTGACACTTGCAGTGATAAAGAATTGGGATGTGAGACAGATTGATGTAGATAATGCATTCTTGAATGGCAGGCTAACAGAGGATGTATACATGAAACAGCCAGAAGGCTTTGTAGATCAGAAACATCCAAACTTCGTTTGTAAATTGGAAAAAGCCCTTTATGGGTTGAAACAAGCACCTAGGGCCTGGAACAATGAGCTGAAAGGAACACTGGTAGAGTGGGGATTAATGCAGTCAAGAGCAGATAGTTCTCTTTTCTTTAACTTAGAAGAAGGGAACACATTGATCATTCTTATATATGTAGATGATATTCTGGTGACTGGAAGCAACAAGGAACATATGCAGAACTTTATAACCAAATTAAATCAAAAATTCTCATTGAAGGACATGGGAAGCATCAAAAAATTCCTTGGAATGGAGGTTCAAAGAGATGAATCTGGAATGAAGATCTCACAGCACAAATATGCCAAAGATATACTGAAAAGGTTTGGATTCAGTAACTTAAACTCAACAACAACACCAATGATTTCAGGGAAGTTGATATCTAAGGAAGATGGGAAACCACTAGAAAATCCTACTATGTTTAGAAGTGCGGTAGGTGCTTTGCAATTCTTAGTGCATACCAGGCCTGACTTAAATTTTGCAGTTAACAGACTGAGTCAGTTTCTTCAGAGACCAACTGATGTTCATTGGAACTTAGCAAAAAGGGTATTCAGGTACCTTAAAGACACTGCAGACTATGGAATATGGATTGAAAGAGGCAGTCAGCTAGACATAACAACATTTTGTGATGCAGACTGGGCTTCGTGTCCTGATGATAGGCGGTCCATAGCAGGATACTGTATCTATTTGGGAGGTAGCATTGTGTCTTGGAGTGCAAAGAAACAATCAACTGTTGCACGTTCAAGTACTGAAGCCGAGTATAGAGCTTTGGCACATGCAACATCAGAAATTTGTTGGATCCAAGCCTTACTAAATGAGTTAAAAGTTAAATCAAACAGTGTTCCTGTCATCTGGTGTGACAACTTGGGGGCTAAAGCATTAGCTCTAAATCCTATTTTTCATGCAAGGACTAAACATGTGGAACTTGATGTGCATTTCATAAGAGATAAGGTAAGAAATCAGGAACTTCAAATTCTCTATATTCCTTCATCAGAACAGTTGGCTGACATGTTTACCAAGCCTCTTCCATCGTCCAGATTTTTGTATTTGTGAGACAAGGTAGGAGTGAGATCAGTTAACTCCACCTTGAAGGGGGGAGATAAATTTCATGAAGTTAAGGACCCAGGTGCAACTGATCAGAAAATTGAGGATGAAAGTGGACGAATTAATAAAAGAGATAGAAAACGTTATAAAGAGAAGTGCAACTTATATAACCAAGCTGCTGTTGATGCGTCTCTTATACAGTCTGAGCTGGAATGGAGCAGCTGTGAATGAAGGACAGATTCGTTAGGTTTTCCTGATTTTTAGGAACAGATTTTTGTTTTGTATAGATTCAGCATATTGGCATGTTTTGATTAATTATTTTTTTATTCATAGCAGCAGCTGTATATATGTATTGGATCCTTCTGATTTCCTTATCAATTTTTGAAGAATCTGAGCTTGAAGTTTTATTATCCTTCATCACATTCTCAACTGTATGGAAGGCATTTAGGCATGTAACCGTGGCCGACGACAAAAAATGACCAACAAAATAGCACACCTAGCACTTGAGTTACCTAGTCGAAGCTCTTCAAAACTGCCCCCACGGCCATGGTGTAATGGTAAAACATGAGAAATTGAAATTAGAGGATCCCAGGCTCGAAGCATGGTTCTTGGAAGGTAGCATTTAAAATACTGAAAAGCAAATGCTTATTTGAAGGTATGGTCATTGTGCACCATGTTGTCCCTCCGGGGATCCAGTCCGCACGACGTAAGGGGGGTTTATGGAGAGGAGAATCATTGAATGTATGTATACGCATCTGGATTTACGTGGAGGACGATCCAAGGGAAATACTACCCTCCCTAGATTAGTCGGCGAAGCTTGAACACTTGAGTTATAAAAAAAAAAAACTGAAAATATTCCTTATCGAGCTACATCAGTTACCGTGTTTCTGTTCTTAATTGGTGCAGAATGTTATGCCCAATTGGATGAGGTCTTTCTTTCTTGCTAGAGTGCAAGGGAAGTTCATCCTCAACAAAAATGATAATGATGGATAATGTTTTTTCTTGACAAATCTCAACCAGTTAAAATATTCCCCCAAGATACGAAATTTCAGCCACCAACATTTTTTTACACTAGTCACTGAAGCGTAATAGGGGATTGTCTTGCCTTGCCTGATCAATTTCTAGCATCCTTCTGCATATGAAACAGCCTGTTCATGTAGATAACTATTATAACGAGCCACAGCAGAATGAATCAAACTAAGAGAATACCTTGAAAAATTGCAATAATCATACAGAACAAACGTATCCAATTTTGATATTTACTCAATAAATCTGGAAGATAAATGTTAAAACGGTTGGATTAAATATATCTATACCATAGTGGTTGGCTCTACCAGAAAACAATTTGGACCATTGAAAATAACTTAACTAAAAGATGGGATAATTGTATAGATTACTTACTTTAGATAATAAAATTGATTTTTACTACCCAAATAAAAAATTTTGAAAAATACTTCATTGTTACTAAAAAAAATTGAAAAGTATCATAGGTATCATACTGTGATACTAACATATTTGAGAAGTATCAAAAGTATCAGATTGTGATACTTCACGTGATTATGAAGTATTTTTCAGTTTTTATGATTTTATTATAAGTAATTTTCAATTTTCATAAAATTTAAGTAAATTTCAATTTGATCCCTAAAAGTAGTGTAATTATGTGAATAGCCCCTAAAAAATTGTTCATGGCCCGTTTCACTTGAGGATGGCTCTTTTACTTTGGCCCAATTACCTATTCTTCGCCCCAAATCGGTTAACCTAATCTATATATAGGCCTCTTTTTTGGACCTAGAAAGTGTGTTATCACCGTTCGGTTATGCAATGATGGCTAATTATAATTTATTTTATAATTTACAAAATTTTTCAAATTATATTTTAACCACACATTTTACCTATAAAATACAAAGAAACCAAATTTATAATCGACTGGAGCAATTGAACAGACCGAGAAAAATGTGATACGATCGTCTTTGGGTTTCCTCTTCTTTGTGCTTTAGTTTACCAATCTCTTCCTCTCATAAACGTGTCCTTTGAGACCAAGGGCTTAGCTGGTTGGCTGTCCTTTCCCCAGGCTTGATAATTTGACATACATGTCCTTTGTGTAGGGAATTTCGACACGTCGATTCCCACTTTACTTTTCCCACAAGATCTTTCAATGTTCAAAATAAAATAAGCAAACAAGAAAATAAATACGAACACAGAAATTTACGTGGTTCAGCAAAATGCCTACGTCCACGGACCCTCGCCAAAGCTTTTCACTATATATTAAATTGTTACAAATATATAGACTTTCACTCACCAACCCAATCCCACAGACCACAGAGAAAATACTACAAACGAGCTTTACCGCATATAATTTCTACCCTTTGACTTACACTACAAAGAGTTACAAGAAACTTCACAATATGCTAGGCTCACAATTTTCTCTCTTTGATCACAATGTGACACTAATTAGCACTCTCTCATATGTTTGTGATGGTGTATCTCTTCCTTGAATTCCTTCTCTATTTATAGAGAGAATTCTACATGAAATTCTCTTAACACCAAAACATCATGATTAGTCAAACTAATCATCATTCCAAGACATCATAATTAGTCAAGACTAATTATCATTCAAAGACATCATAATTAGTCAAAACTAATTATCATTCAAAGACATCATAATTAGTCAAGACTAATTATCATTCAAATACCATAATTAGCTCCACCATCCTTTGTTTCAACTAGGCACTCATTATGTTTCACTAGGCATTTGATTAATTTGGGTCAAATACCCAACAATCTCCACCTTGACACAAATTCGTCCAAGCCAAAACCAAATTCAAATATTGGGTAACAGGCAAGCATTTTTCCACTTTGACAGTCCCATACTCCACCATATGAGTATAATCACTCAGAATTATCAACGAACTCCGAGAATTTCATCGGCCCATGTCGAAACAAAATTGCTGAAATTTATGGTGCAACTCCCATGTTTGGTTCTCCTTGGAAGTTCATCAGCCATCGACATAAAGTAAACCACATACCTTGCATCTAAACCAAACCAATGCTGTATGCGAACACAGTACCCGTGCCAGTAAGAACACATCCTCTATCATGGCAACTGGCATCATGCCATGAGGATGTCCTATCCTACTTAGAGTACATCATCACCACCCTCCACCAGGAGAGTCGCATTGTCCTTCGAGCAGTTCGCCGAATCCGCTCCACCTTTTGGACAATTTCTTCTCACGTGCCCGGATTGACCACAGTTCCAACATGTCACATTCTTCTTCATGGAGTTTCCTCTCTTCCACTTTTCAGTAACAAGCAAATTATTATTAGATGAATTATCGTCTCCACCTAATCGCCGCTCTTCAGAGATCAATTTACTTGTAACTTCAGCAAAATCCACCGTTTCTTTCCCGTACATCAAAATCGGCTTGATGTGCTCAAACGTGGATGGAAGAGACCAGATGAGCCTCAACGCTTTATCCTCATCTTCAACTTTGACTCCAATAGATTCCAGTTCAGAAACAATCCCGTTAAGAACACTAAGATGGTCAGAGATTTTTGTACCTGCGCTCATTCTCAACGAATGAAACTGTTCCTTCAGATACAAGCGATTTGACAAGTTCTTCGTTTGATACAACTCTTCCAGTTTCTCCCAAAGTTCCTTAGCAGCAGATATCCCATGAATATTTGCAAGAACATTCTTGGCCAAACAAAGTCGTATTGTACTAGCAGCTTTCAAATCCAAATCTTCCCAATCTTCATCAGTCTTGCCGGATTCAATTTCTTTATCAGAACTCTCAGTTGGTTTTCCCTTCAAAGCTTTGTGCAGACCCGCCTGAATCAAGACATCCTTGACTTGTACTTGCCACAAGCCAAAATTGATTCTCCCGTCAAATTTCTCCACATCGTACTTGACAGACATATTTTCTTTTGCTTCAAAATATTTGAACCACCTGTAGCTCTGATACCACTTGTAGGGAATTTCGACACGTCGATTCCCACTTTACTTTTCCCACAGGATCTTTCAATGTTCAAAATAAAATAAGCAAACAAGAAAATAAATACGAACACAGAAATTTACGTGGTTCAGCAAAATGCCTACGTCCACGGACCCTCGCCAAAGCTTTTCACTATATATTAAATTGTTACAAATATATAGACTTTCACTCACCAACCCAATCCCACAGACCACAGAGAAAATACTACAAACGAGCTTTACCGCATATAATTTCTACCATTTGACTTACACTACAAAGAGTTACAAGAAACTTCACAATATGCTAGGCTCACAATTTTCTCTCTTTGATCACAATGTGACACTAATTAGCACTCTCTCATATGTTTGTGATGGTGTATCTCTTCCTTGAATTCCTTCTCTATTTATAGAGAGAATTCTACATGAAATTCTCTTAACACCAAAACATCATGATTAGTCAAACTAATCATCATTCTAAGACATCATAATTAGTCAAGACTAATTATCATTCAAAGACATCATAATTAGTCAAAACTAATTATCATTCAAAGACATCATAATTAGTCAAGACTAATTATCATTCAAATACCATAATTAGCTCCACCATCCTTTGTTTCAACTAGGCACTCATTATGTTTCACTAGGCATTTGATTAATTTGGGTCAAATACCCAACACTTTGAGGGTGCAAGACAAGAAGCAATCGAAGTGAATAAGTTGTGGTTTCGAGCAACCTTCTGTTGGTGTTCGATTAAATACTGTAGTTGAAATTGAGCCCGATTTGTTCACAAATCCAATCAATTCAGCAACAAAAGGCACACAACTCAACAGATGTTCTGTCGAGCCAGGGAAGTTGACCAACTTAATCACTTCATTTTAATACAAAGTCATAAATACTCTAGATAAGCGATCCTCTACAATGTAACACAAACCTCTAATCAAATTCTTATCAAATTCTTATTTGACTTGCAAATTGAAGTCTCTTTGCCATACTCTATACAACAGCCAAGCAGCCTGAGCGAGCTCGTTGTTTAACAGCTTTTTGGTTACTTCTAAAGTCCATGGCGGTAAAGTCGTCCAACAACAACTGCAAAAAACTAAGCCTCTGTATGGTAAATCATTTATAAATGAGTGTTTATAGATATTGTGCATAAATAACGACGTGCTAATGTTTCGTGAGTCCATTTTTTTTCAAAGGTTAAAAATGGTGGGTGAGAGAATTTTTTGACCAATCGAAATTGTTGAATTTTAAAAATTGTACAATGAAATGTTACCATGTGATCGTTTATAAACAAATTTTACCAATCAAAGGCTTACATCTAATAAATTTGAGGTCAGATAAACAAAACGAATCTTTTTTGCGACCCTGTTTGGTTCATTAGGATACTTACTGCAAGAGGCAATTATATACTTAAAAACTATGTCAAAGAGTGATGGTCGCCTCAATCTTGTCACTCCAATTGTGGTCACGTGGACAATTAACTAGAGTTAACGCAAAAGCCACTACTCAAGAACATGTAAAGATGAAATAAAATGAGATGAAATTTCTAGCAAAAAATGTAAATTGGTTGCAGTGCTTCGTCTATCAACAAGTTACAAGTGCAACTGTTTTCTGAATGTAGAAAATTTACTCACTTCAACGTGTTAATAAATATGACTTACTTCGAGAGGTTGGAGACGAAATCATCGTTTACCGAATGAAGAATCACGAACCAAACACATTGAAACATCCACTTGAAATTATGAAAATGATGGAAGAATACTAAATAATGGAATGAAATGGAAGGCTTGAACACGTGATTAAATATCGTCCTAAAAGTACATTTGTCTTCCTCAGTCGAGATGCTAAAGGGTTTGATAGCAAATGGCTTTAGGA
This sequence comes from Ligustrum vulgare, assembly GCA_963555705.1. NCBI lineage: Eukaryota > Viridiplantae > Streptophyta > Magnoliopsida > Lamiales > Oleaceae > Ligustrum > Ligustrum vulgare. The sequence goes on along the minus strand of OY743182.1, from coordinate 2,415,484 downwards.
CAACTTTTAATCACGTGTTCGCCTTCCATTTTCATTCCATTATTTAGTGTTCTTCCATCATTTCCATAATTTCAAGTGGATGTTTCAATGTGCTTGGTTTGTGATTCTTCATTCGGTAAATGATGATTTCGTCTCCAACCTCTTGAGGTAAATCATATTTATTAACAATCTAAAAGTACATTATGACCAATGGAGTCAAAATTTTTATTGAATCTCGAATCAAGATACTACCAAAATCAATAGTGAAATGTTGTTATGATTTTCATAAATATAGACTTAATGGAATGACTCGAAAAATTGATAATGAATCATTTTATTGCGTTCTAAATCCACCATGCATGAAAATATGAAGATGCATGCAGTGCATCATCTTCTAAATTATAATTATTGTTTTGAAAATTCACTTCAATTTTGATGACTTGACGTGCCATGAATATTATCTAATTGGTTTGTAAATTGCCTGTTAGTGGTGATTAAGTAAATTGTTTTAAAGTTTCAATTTACTTTAAATTTTTAATTGCAAATAATGTGTCTGTTCATGAAAATCAAGGCCGACAGATTACTTGTCTCTTCACAGCAATACACATATTTTGTGAAACGGTGTTATTGTTTTTCAAACATCTATATTCCAATTTGAATTTAATAAAAGTGAGGAAATATTTCTAAATGGTGTGATTGTTCTTAAAATTGTCTGAATGTTCATTTGAAATGGAGGATTCATTAAAACAAGTTCTATAAATTGTTTGAATTGTCAAGTGGAGTGGAATCTGTTTTAAAATTATTTTGGGACTACTTAAAAGTTATCCAGTTTTGTGTAAATACACTATTATGCATAAATTAAGTTGCATTTTATATAAAATTTGATAAGAAGAATTATTTTCGTATTCTCTTATTTTATCATGAAAAATATGTGTTTGAATAATTGAGATATGATATTGTAACTATGTGATTATTCATTATGAAGAACTATTTCATGATAGTGAAATTTGAAAGTTCACACCCTTTCAATAATTTTATTTCCATTTGATTCATTTATGAGAAGTGTATCTCTCTTTTATGTTATGCAAGTATATTGATCAATTGAACTCTTGATATTAGCTTGAGAACTTTATAAACATGTGAATAAAATTGTGTTTATTAGTGAAGCCATTTTATTATATGATGTGAAATAGAATTCCTAAATATTGACACATGCAAGTATGAGTATTTGCACAAGTTGCTTTAACAATGTTTAATAAAATATTTTAGAGAAAGTAAATATGATAGTTTACTTCAATTATTACTAATGGAGAATAATCGTATGAAACATAAAAGTGAAAATGGATTATTGTTGAACATTGTTGTTCACAAAGGAGAATCATTTACTTAAATAAAAATTGAGAGGTTTGATATTTATCCAAAAATGTGAGGGTAATATTCAAACAAATTGAAGAATATTTATTGTACTAATTGAGTAGACAATTAATTCATTACTTGAACAAAGTTTTGTTCATTAAATTGAAATGCTATGCTCTTTCAACTAAATGAAACAATAATTTTGAGTCCACTCTAAAAGTGTGGGGGTATTAGGATTAGACTTTAAATAAAGTTTAAGTAATTTTATTTTAAAATCTATCAAGTGTACAAAATAGACTACAAAATATTGCGTGATATTTGACAAGTGTTGTCAAATAATTGTAAAGTGATCACATATATATATTTAAAAGAAGTCTAGACACAAACATATAAAATTGAATCAAAGAGAGATTCAATAACTTGTGAAAAGTTGAGTAAAACTTGACTTAATATCTTATGAAAAAACATAAGAATGTAATCGAGTAGAATGAGATGAAACTCCTTCATAAAAGATTCATCAATGATGACAACCCTACTTGATTATACTAAAAAGTATACCTCGGGTTCAAAGGGTAACAACAAGTCATTCGATAAATGGCAATTTTCAACACTTTGTCAAAACATACTTCATTCCAGATTAAAAGTGTTGGTTGTTATAGTTGGAGGGTTGAGTTTTAAAACTCTTAATGAAGTTCAGTATTACAAGTATCTCTATATGTAATGTAACAAAGATGCCGGAAGAACTTTAACTATATGAATTTAGAAGTGGTGCCGCTTCAAGGAAATTTTTGAGTTACTTTCTGAAAAGTTCACGAATCGGATGAGCGCAAGACCATTAACTCGCTAAAGCACAATCTGTGTGGATTAAAAGAACTTGAGTGTTATGTGTGTGATGTTGCCGATACTATCACATGTAATAACAGGTTCAAGGCTTCGACTATTCGAGATTTTGACAATACTTTTCAATGTTTACTGTTCGCTCCGAAATTAGGTTTCAAAATCTGACTAAAAATCAGTCCGAAAATTTTGTGTGGCTGAAATCAATTTATGTTAATATTCTTATCACATTTAATTTCTTTTTGACATCTAATTGCATCCAATTGACTCCTAGAAATCTTCAAGCATCTTATCATTGTCCGAATCAATCATTGAGTATTTGCAATTTGGTCATTCTTTATTTGATTTGTATACTTTAGTCCTTGAACTTCTAATTTCTTTCAAATTTGATTTCTTCTTTGAATTTTCTTCTACTTGGCCCTTTGATCTACTTCATCAACTCTTGATTTTCATACTTTGACACTTTATCATCCAATTGCTTGATTTTAGCTACAATTCCATTATTATCTCGATTTTGGGTTAATCCTGAAACATAAACAAATAACAACGGCAAAAATTCTTGAACAAACAGATAAAATCATATTTTTAGGATGGAAATAAGTGTATAAAATACACTTATCAACACCCTCAAACTAGAACTATTGTTCGTCCTCGAACAAAATAAAACTAAACTATAAAAATAAAAATGCAATTAAAATGTTTTTATTTTTGTCAACTTATTTACTATGCACTTCAACAATTGAAATTGACCTATCACTTTAGCAACGAAATATGAACAAAATAAAATACTTTCATTCATCCGATACTCGACTTCATTGTGTGTGTATGAATAGCAAAAAATCATATGCAAACTCATACAAAAATATACTTGACACTGTGTGACTAGTCATGCAAAAATAAGCCCGAATCTCATATAATCAACAATGATTTTCTTTTGAATTTCTTTGTACTCTCATAGATGATCACAACCTTGTTGCTTTTCTCTCATATCCCGAGGTCTCTCCAATTGATGTGGTTTCTAAACATATATATATTGCATTTTTTCACACAAAGCAGTTAGGATTTGACTAGTATTCACAATAGGTCGTACTCCATCCTCAATCTCACACTCCAACATTAGAAATTTCAATCTACAAAGCTTATACCATTTTTAATTTTTTTTTAAAAATTTTTTTGATGACTTTTTCTTTTTATGTCCATGTCTTTTACCATCTTTGTGTAGAACTTTTCATACTTGCTTTCTATATGACCCCTGTAGCGAGCTTTAGGACGGTGACTCTCAAGCCAGACAACTTTAGGGCACCAGATTCAAAGAACCACTCAAACTTAATTACCTGAGTCATAAAGGCTTAAACAGAAAAGTTAAAGATGTTTTAGCGTCTGTGTAAGTCCACTCTCTGTACTTGCCTTCTAGTTGACCCCTGTAGCGAGTTTTATGTCAGCAGCTCCCAACTCAGTTGAGTTTAGGGTACCAGGTTCAGAGAACCCCTCAGATTTACTTGCTCAAGTCAAAAAAGCTTTTGAAGATAGAATAAGACCTTCGGTATTTTTTTGTTTTTATGTTGATTATGGTTAATACACGTTGATCAAAACCCCTTACACTAAAGATGCAAATCAAAAACTTCAGACCATCAATCCATCAATGCCTACTCATACTCACATTTCTACTCCCAAACTGCTTCTACATTTCAGGCTGAGATCTAATTTCTTAAGGTTTGAGATTTTTTAGTCAGTTCTATGGTCCATGTGTACAAATTTACCCCACAAGTATCAAGCATCTCCCTACACAAATTATTATTCGAAAGTGGCTCTATGGTCAAGTTTGATTAAAGTCTTACATGGATGAATGTTTAGAAAAAGTTTAGTTCACATTCTGTCCAAATTCCTAACTAAAACACAAAAATTAATTCAAATCATGTCATAAGTAATAAATAAATTAACAAATTTTTTCAAAGGTTTCCATTTTTTATGATTTTTTTTTCAATTTTTTATGATTTTTCTATCCCAAAATCGAATGAATGTGTATATGAAAGTACATGAATGAGATTCCCACCCCCAAACTAGAAATCTACATTGTCCTTAGTGTATTTCAAGAAATAATAAACAATTCATCACGATATAAAAAGAGGCGTCAAGTACTTCCCAGTTTTGGAGAGACAATGTTCTTATTTTGAAACTTGAAATTCAATGTTTGTTGGATGAAACGACCATTTTCTTTCTTATCCAAGTTTGGCTCGAGGTATCCCATGATGATATATTCCTTGCAAATAAGAATTAATGATCATTAGAAGCATAAATATCACATAGAAACTAAAGCAAATCAACAAAATACACCCAAACTAAGACTTAGAAAAATCTTGAAATTTTTGAAAAGTGATCGACCACTGATCTTCAGCCTTTGACATCACCTCGAAAAAGTGAAAATTTTCCAAGACATCTTTTGGGCATATGAAATTAAATAACTTGATCTACAACATATCAAAAAGTTATCACATTTGGAGTTCATATGTGTCATGAAAAAGTGTGACAAAGTAGGTGCAGTTAGGCTGAAATTGTGTGCAATGGTGCCTGTAATGACCTTGCAATGAGGTGCTTTGTGGTGCAATGATGTTCAAGTTGAGTATACCTTAAATCAGTGTAAAATATAATTGAATGATGCACAAATGATGTATAACATGTAGTAAATGTGATCATCCAAAAAAGATTTGCAAAAAACTCAACAAAATATAATTGAAACATTTTATCGAACACCTTGTGTGCATATGAAGAAATCAAGTGAAATCATAGATTTGGAGACTTGAATTTAGCCAAAAATTTTCATCTAAAAGTTCACCATTCAATATCGCCAATCCTAGCCTAAACCGATCTCCATTTATCCACAATTTCAAATTTCACAAAAAGTGAAGAACACTAATATTAAGCAAAATCTTGTAAAAATGTGGAAAGGTCCAATATGTTTACATGTCCTAAACTAAGTCATCATGTTGAAGATTGTGATGATAAATAACAAAACAATTAAAATGCAAGTAAATCCTAAGAATACTTAAACATGTAAAATAGGGGCAATGAAATATTCAATGCAACTAACATGTCAAAATGTGAATTCTAAACATGCTAACAATCTTAAAATGCAATGTAAATCAACTAAATAATAAAATAACTCAAAAGCAATAAATAAAACAAATAAAGAAAAAGGATTTGAGAAGTTGGGTTGCCTCCCAACAAGCCCTTCATTTATAGTCTAGAGCTAGCCTTTTTGACAAATACTTCACGGGTACCTAAAGAAAGTTTTGGATGCCTTGTCCATCTTCTTTCGTTTGGCTTTGTTCCACTCCTCATTTGATCTTGAAGACTCGAAAGTGCCCCTCTCCATATTATAGAACATGTCCTTCTCATCCAATTCAAATTCAACTATGAAAACTTCCACCTCCTCATCCGGTTTAATTACAAACTCAATTACTTGGCAATCAACAAGGTCAAAACCATGTAAGTTGATTTCTTTCTCATTGATGTCCAAATCCCCATTTAGCTCCATTGTAATTGATTTTTCATCATCTTCAAATGTTTCTTCAATAGTTGACTCATCTTTGGATTCAAGGCGGGTTCTTCGTCAAACTCCAAAGGCATTGGCGAACCCTTCCTATGAATTTCTTCGAGTGAATTATACCCCCACTTTTGAAAGTCACTCCAATACATCACATCTCCCATGAGCATATCATCATCATCCAAATTGGCTAGCTTCTGATAGTATTTTGTAATTACCCTTTCACTCCATATTTGAGGACTATCTCTCACAAGAGCGATGTCCTCATCCCAATCATTCGGTACATACTAATCAAAGAGCATGCGACTTGTGTCCGATGTGTCGATCACTTGTTGACATTTCAAATATTTTCCAAACACTATGAGTTTTGACGTGATCAAACTGGTCATTCTCAGCCAATGGTGAAATCAAATATACCTCGAAAGAAAACCAAATATAAGAATGTTTAGAATCATGGTGGTTAACCAAAAGAAACAAATAAAAATAAAAATAAAAATAAATTTAAGCTACAATGCCCGACAACGGCGCCAAAAACTTGTTCGCTCCGAAACTAGGTTTCAAAGTTTAATTAAAATCTGCTCGAAAATCTTGTGTGATTGAAATCAATTTATGGTAATATTCTTATCACATTTCATTCCTTTGTGACTTCAAATTGCATCCAATTGACTCCTAGAAATCTTCAAGTATCGTATCATGGTCCGAATCAATCATTGAGTATTTGTAATTTGGTCCTTCTTCATTTGATTTATATACTTTAGTACTTGAACTTCTAATTTCTTCCAAATTTGATTTCTTCTTTGAATTTTTTTCTAATTGGCCCTTTGATCTACTTCATCAACTCTTGCTTTTCACACTTTGACGCTTTTATCATAAAATTGCTTGATTTTGACTTCAATTCCATTGTTTTCTCGATTGTGGGTTAAACCTGAAATATAAACAAATAACAACGACATAAATAGAAAAAAATTCGTGAACAAACAGATAAAATCCTACTTAAGATGGAAATAAGTGTATAAAATACACTTATCATTTAACTAAGGAAAGGTTCAAATTGAAAGATACTTTCCTTATATGCATAATACCGTTTTAAATTGAGTTGATTGAGAATATTTGGACAAGTGGGGGATTGTTGGAATTTTAATTCCAATGCATTGTTCAATTATTGATTATAAAAGAAAGAATCCATGTAAATGGATTGAAGAATTATTTTGAATCTCTATCAATATGAAAACAAGTGAAAAAGAAAAGGAGAGCCAAATGTAGAACCGCGCGACCGCACGGTACAAAATGAGTGCAATCACACGTCGCACACGTAAAAACCGTTAAAAGTTATAATCGCTCAATGTATAACCATGCGACCCCACAAGGTTAATTTTTAACCGTTGTGTTGTTGATTTTTGGCACCTGTTGGCATGTTTGGGCACATTTTGACTTGTTCTTTGCACCCATTCATGGATAGAACTTCCAAGTCTATAAATAGAGATGTTGATAAAGAGAAATACAATTCAATAACATATTCATAACAAGTGTTGATCCAAAATCAAAGAGATTCAACTCCATTTCTCATTTGTTCTTTTCTCTTCCATGTATTCTTTGTGATTGATGAATACTTGGTTTGAAGGCTTGTTTAATTCACTAAAGCCATTTGCTATCAAACCCTTTAGCATCTCGATCGAGATGGAGCAAATGTACTTTAAGGACAACAATTAATTACGTGTTCAAGCCTTCCATTTCATTCCATTATTTAGAGTTTTCCATCATAATTTTCAATATTTCAAGTGGATGTTTCAATGTGATTGGTTCGTGATTCTTCATTTGACAAATGATGATTTCGTCTCCAATTCTCGAGGTAAGTCATTTTTAATAACACAACGGCCATCACTAAACTCGTCGACTAGTAATTTTTAAGCTGCAGAGATATGACGGTGTCAAAGGAAGCAAGAAATGGTTCATTATGCGTAAACTTTTTCTTCGTGCTTTTATTAAATTTTTTTCAAAATAAGGGAAGTGGGAGGAAGATGTACGCGAAAGAGTAGACAAATGAATGTAATATTTCAATGCTCAAAATGGATATGCAGAAAGTTGTAATAAGATGGGAAAAATGTTATAAAAAAGAACTTACCTTGAGAGGTTGGAGACGAAATCATTGAATACCACATGAAGAATCACAATCCAAAACACATGGAAACACCCACTTGAAATCATGATATGAATTGAAGAACACCGAATTATGGAATCAAACGAGAGGCTTAAACACGTGATTACACGTTGTCCTAAAAGTACATTTGCTCCCTCTCGTTCGAGATGCTTAAAGGGTTAGATATAAAATGCTTTAGCGGATTAATCAAGCCTTCAAACCATGTATTTATTAAGCACTAATAATCTATGGAAAAGGAACAAAAAAAACAATTGGAAAATGAGTATTTGTATTTGGTGGAAAATGACTTCTATATAATTTATGGATGTTCTCACTCATATTTCATATATATTATTGATCAACATAACATCCTTTATATAGAGATTAATCCACCTTTTACGAAAGTACACACCTCTTAGACAAAATGGCACCTTTTGGTGCAAAAAACCAACTTAGGCACCAAAAGGTGCCTTTCGGAACCACCACGCGATCGCGCGGTACAAGGCTTACGCGATCGCGTGATGCTTCTTTATTTTGAACAGATTCAAATCCGTTCAACCACGCAATCGCCGGACCACCAACCACGCGATCGCGTGGTTCTTCATTCTGGCCGGACCTTTAGGTTCGGTCCGGACCATTTGTGTTTGGTCTGGTTTTTTTTTTCATTCTTTTGTCTTCCTTATCAATACCTCTTTGTATTGATTCAATTTGTGTACTTCATCTTATCATCTTTAAATATTTGAACAACCATTTGGAAACACAATTTTCCAACAATCCCCCACTTGTTCGAATATTTTCACCAACTCATTTTATAACGGTGTTATGCATAAAGTAAGGTATCTTTCGATTTAAACCTTACCTTAGTGTAAACGTCGCAAAGTATTATCGAAATCCCGGGTAGCCTTAGCTTTGAACCCGTTATTCCATGTGACAATACCGGCAACATCACACACACAACACTCAAAGTCTTTTGTTCCGCACAAGTTTTGCTTTAGCGCGTTAATGGCCTTGCGCCTATCCGATTCGTGAACTTTTCAGAAAGTAACTCCAAACTTTCCTTGAAGCGGCACCACTTCTAAGTTCATATAGGTGAAGTTCTTCCAGTATCTTTGTTACATTTAGAGATACTTGTAATTCTGAACTTCATTAAGAGTTTTAAAACTCAGCCCTCCAACTGTAACAACCAACACTTTTAATCTAGAACGAGGTATGCTTTGATAAAGTGTTGAAACTATCCACATATCGAATGACTTGTTGTTACCCTTTGATCCCGTGAATTACTCATTTCGTAATAACAGGTAGGGTTGCCGTCATTGACGGATCTTTTATAAAGGAGTTTCACCTCATCCTACTCGATTATGTTCTTATGATTTTACATAAGATATAAAGTCAAGTTTTAACTTAACTTTTTTCACAAGTTATTGAATCATTCTTTGATTCAATTTATGTCTAGACTTCTTTAGAATATTTAAACGTGATCACTTCTCAATTATTTGACAACACTTGTCAAATATTTCACAATATTTTGTAGTCTATTTTGTGCATTTTATAGACTTCAAAATAATATCACTTTAAACTTTATTTAAAGTTTAGTTGTACTACCCCCACACTTATAGGGTAGACTCAAAAATTATTCTTTCACTCAATGAAAGAATCTAACTTTAGATTACAATTTATTTACTTCATAAAATAAATTGTTTTTCGCAATTCTTTCACTGAATTTGAAAGAAATAGAATCGTAATTCCATGGACACAATTGTTCTATCAATAATTTAATTTTCTCCTCAATGAGTACAATAAATATTTTACAATATTTGTTTGAGTGTTACCCCCACACTTTGGGATAATCTTCAAATTTCTCAATTTCATTTAAGTGAATGATTTTCTTTGTGAACCACAATGTTCAACAATAATTCATATTCACTTGTATGTTTCATATTATCAATTTAGTATGTTGCAATTTATACTATGAATAAATGTAGCATATATTTATTCCTCAAAGAGTCCAAGCAAATGAAATTTACATGATTCAACATTTATATCATGTAATTATAAAGAGTAAAATATTTATCAAAAATGAGAATTTAAGGAAACCACTAAGGTTATTAAAATCTCATGCATTCATGAAACTCTAATTTCATAATTTAAAGCTTGAAAATCATATATTTCATAATTTTCAATAAGCGATATGCAATAATCAAGATAGATTCTCACATAATCAATACACCAACAAGATTATTAAATATGGTAGTTAATGACTAAATCCAATTTCAATGATATGTTATAGTATAACAATTTAGTATTCTATATTGCAAATTTGACATGCATAGAATATATTATATAAATTTATAAAGTATTACAACTTACTTTTGTTACTGCACTCTATGATTTTTCTTCATCCACTGCTTGTATCCATCCCCTCGTAGCTTTTAAAAGTCTCTTTTAGGATTTAATCATATTACCCCCACATTTGAGGTATAACAAAATTAATTTCAATATTCTTTTTCGCAAAAAGAATGAATTTACAATACATTTTGTCAAATGTATTTTAGTGATTACACTTAATCACTTCTTCAATTTGACAACAATATTGTCAAATACATAAAGTGACTCAATCACTTTATTAATTCATACTTCTCTCTTTTAGAAGTATAGATAATTTTGTTTATGTGATCCAACTTAATCACTTGTTTGCATTTTAATATCCTTTAAACTTGTCAAAGTTTCTGCTAGGATATTTGATCACAATCACAATATAATTTCACTAATTTCGGAAATTATAATTTGAATCTTTTGCCAAAATGTCACTCCACATTTTAGGCTAAATTCAACTTTTATGTATAATCTTTCAACTCAATTTGAAAGAAACAATTTGTAATAAAACCTCAATTGTTTTATTTATATTTACAAAAGATTATTGTCTCCACTATGAGCACAATATAATTTTCTTTTGTAACACGCCTTATCCCCACATATTTGGAATAAGCACAATTTTCATAATTCTTTCACTTCATTTGAAAGAAATAAATTTGTAATTCTTTCACTCATTGAAAGACTACGTTTTTCGAGATATGACCAAATTTGTTTTACAAAACAAATATCAATGTTAATCAATGGTCATGATAAAATCATATTTGTGATCTCATCATCCAAATGTGTAAATATTTATCACTTTTCACATGATCATTGTAATAATCACAATAAGTATAGACAAATCCAATCTCATGTATTCTCAATGAAAATTCACAAATTTTCAATAATTGTTATGCATCTCTATGCATTCATAAAAATACTTCATATAAGTATTTATTTCAAAAGAGATAAACAACATGATAATTCTCAATATTCATCAATGATCTTCTTGATCTTAGTTTGATCTCACCCATAATTCCTTAATTAGGAAAATAACATTGCTTTCACAAGCAAAATATGGCATCTCCATAATTCGATGTAGAGCCATTTCACATTTCTTAATACAACAATAAGTATCAAGATTTTCACTACCACATTTAAGCCAACAATGGGCATTTTTAATACAAGTGGTAGTCTCCAATTTACCATTGAAAATGGCCACTTTATTAATACTAATAACATTATTAGTAAACATATCATGAGATAATTGAAGTAAACTATCATAGTTACTTTCTCTACAATATTTAATTAAACATTGTTAAAGCAACTTGTGCAAATACTCATACTTGCATGCCTCAAAATTTTAGGAACTCTATTTTCCATAAAATAAAATGGTATCACAAATCAGCATAATTTTATTCACCAATTTATAAAATTCTCATGCCATTTTCAAGAGTCCAATTGATTCATATTACAATATACTTGCATAATGTAAAAGAGAAATACACTTCTCATAAATGAATCAAATGGAAACAATATTATTGAAAGAGCATATACTTTCAAATTTCCACTATCATGAAAAACTTCTTTATAATGAATAATCACATAGTTAAAATATCATATCTCAATTATTCAAAAACACATATTTTTCCATCATGATAAGAGAATATAAAATAATATAATATTCTTCTTATCAAACTCAATTTAAAAAAGCAACTTCATATATTCATAATAGTGCTTATACACAAAACTTGACAACACTTAAGTTGTCCCAGAAAAGTTCCACTTCACTTGGTAATTCAAACAATTTATAGAACTTGTTTTAGTGAATCCTTCATTCCAAATGACATGCACACGTTTTAAAAAAAAATAATCACGCCATTTTAGAAATATCTTTCTTCTATTCAATTCAAAATGGCACACTGTCATACCGTTTCAAAAATCTGGTAGCCCTGTGCCTTGCTATGAAGAGACACAAATTAATTAACTGCCTACTTTTATTATCATTTGTAATTAAAGTAAAATGAAAGAATAACCAATTTTACTAAATCTCCATTAACAGGCAACAAGCACAATTACACATATTGTGCATGCATGTCATCAAGCCAACGGTCACTTAAAATTTTGGAGAAATGCACCAAGTCATAGCAGTTTAATTAAATGGGAAAACATAATCTTTTCATTATAAATTCTCGAATATTCATCCCCACAAATTATATTTATGAGAAAGTTATCAGCATTATCATGATACAATATTCTCATGAATAATTTCGACTCCATCGGTCAAATGTACTTTTAGATTGTTATAAAAAAGAACTTACCTTGAGAGATTGGAGACGAAATCATTGAATACCACATGAAGAATCACAATCCAAAACATATGGAAACACCCACTTGAAATCATGATATGAATTGAAGAACACCGAATTATGGAATCAAACGAGAGGTTTAAACACGTGATTACACGTTGTCCTAAAAGTACATTTGCTCCCTCTCGTTCGAGATGCTTAAAGGGTTAGATAGCAAATGCTTTAGCGGATTAATCAAGCCTTCAAACCATATATTTATTAAGCACTAATAATCCATGGAAAAGGAACAAAAAAAAAACAATTGAAAAATGAGTATTTGTATTTGGTGGAAAATGACTTCTATATAATTTATGGATGTTCTCACTCATATTTCATATATATTATTGATCAACATAACATCCTTTATATAGAGATTAATCCACCTTTTACGAAAGTACACACCTCTTAGACAAAATGGCACCTTTTGGTGCAAAAAACCAACTTAGGCACCAAAAGGTGCCTTTTGGAACCACCACGCGATCGCGCGGTACAAGGCTTACGCGATCGCGTGATGCTTCTTTATTTTGAACAGATTCAAATCCGTTCAACCACGCAATCGTCGGATCACCAACCACGCGATCGCGTGGTTCTTCATTCTGGCCGGACCTTTAGGTCCGGTCCGGACCATTTGTGTTTGGTCTGGTTTTTTTTTTCATTCTTTTGTCTTCTTTATCAATACCTCTTTGTATTGATTCAATTTGTGTACTTCATCTTATCATCTTTAAATATTTAAACAACCATTTGGAAACACAATTTTTCAACAAAAAATCACACAGTGGAAAATTTTCATAGCGAATGTATGCTGATTACAAAACTGGAATAACAACAACAATAATAATCATAATAATAATATATATATATATTTCTAGTTTCTAGTAACATAAAAGACGAGGAATAATTGTATGAGTGAGCACAACTAAGTTTTCACGGGTTTCAAGAACCAATTTGATTCTATCCATGCGAAAAATTTGCTTTCAACCTACCATTGAAGGAGGGAGAAGGAGAGAGTAGAAGTTTGACTTGCAAAAAGAGGAAGGAGGTTTGTTGAATTTGTTCGTTCAAACTAAGGTTGTTTGTTCAGTCTGAACATAACATAGCTATCTGTATGGGACAAAAAACTTTTATTCAAATTTCATGGGACAAAACTTTTACCACGTACACCTTATCCCTCTTTTACAGTCAAATACGATCGGCTAAGACAGGAGTACCTGCATGAATTTCATTTCTTGTTTCTCTTCCCAATAGGAAAAATGTGTTTTTAGAAGGAAAAAAATAAAATAAAGAGGAAATATGCATTGCATGATACAATTTGTTTTTGTATGAACAAAAATGACATTTTTTTATGATTTTGACAAATCTAACAGTTTTTCACATTTTTGCCCTTCACAAAATTTTTTATACCACATATATCCTATTTACAAAGATTTGACATGTGTAGAAAGAAAGTACAAAAAAATAGAAAAAATATATCATAAATCTCTTTCAACAACCGTCTATATTTTCATGGGACAATGTGAAAAAAAAAAATGAAAAGGTCTTTTGGAATTCTCAGGCTTCTCAAAAGTCTCTGTATCTTCTTCTTAAAAAAACGAAAAAAGAAACCTCCTCCTCCCAAAAATCTCCCCCATCATCATACATTCTGGCGACAGTGAAGGGCTCCTTGAAGGTTAGCATCTAAAAAATCACACATTCATCCCCTGACTCAGACTCTAAGTATCTCTTTACCGGTTGCTCTCCTCGCCCCGCAGTCCTCACCGATTTATGTTACCGTCGGAGTCCATCGCAGACAACGAACACCATCACCCTCCGTCGACGGTAATCCCTTATTTCATAAATTAGTGGCAACGAGACTTGAAACTGAGACCTCCATCTCCAATGATACCATGTTGAATCCCCCGTATAAAAGTTAGAGGTTGTAGATGCAAGACAAGTTATTAATTAAGTATCTATTCAACTTACTAATAATGAAGTTTACACAATTGCAGAAGCTTGAATCGTGGTTGGTTAGTAGAGTCAATGTGAAGGGTAGCTTAGATGTTGTATCTATCCTAGCGAAAGGATTGCCTATTTCCAAAGATTTGGATTTAGTTGTTGATGCTAAACACCTCAAAGCTCCTTCTCTTTCTTATAAAAGGCTAGTGCTGTTAATTGGGGTTTTCTCAACTGGGAATAATTTTGAGAGACGTATGATACTGAGATGATCTTGGATGCAATATGGCACTTTACGTTCGGGAGATGTGGCTGTTTTCTTTTTCATTGGACTCGTAAGTGAGGCATTGTAAACTAGGAGGAGTTTCTTTTATCATCATAAATTACAATAAAATTCTCTCTCCACTGTTTTTCCCCAAAATAATATAATATTCCTTTCTTAAAAAAGGTTGAACCCCAACCTTAGGGGCCTGAACCGACCCTACTCTGGGCCCTTGGTTCAGGAGGTAAACCGCAGGTTATGCCTCGTCCATGGTCAGGGTAGTACTTATGGCAAGGCCCTTACGTCGAGGTAACTGAGTCACAAGCCACAAGGTCCTACCGCCACGCCTTACACATCACCAATCACAACACCAATAAATTGGCTGCTCCTGGCTGCTCTTGGCGGGTTTCGAAACCGAGCACACGGGGAGTGCCAGCCCAATACCGTACCTCCTTAACCACTTGGAGATGTGCCCTGGGGGCATATGATATTCCTTTCTTCATTTGTCTTTCAGATGTTGAATTTTGGGGCATATATGTAAATACAACTTTTTTTCAGTAATACCTAATAAGAATCTCTTAATGCTTAAAGTCTTATAAATTACCTTTTAAAGGGGTGTTCAAAATTGCAATTTAAAGCAATTGTCATTTACAACTTGATTTTTTATATGACGACGGTGACGACTCTTTTGACAATACAATTTTGGTCTCTACATATTGGGTTCGATGGTTTTCAATAAACCCACATTTTCACAAATGTCAGAAGCATTTTAAATTGGGCAAGCCATGAACATTGTTCTTCAGTTGAAATGATTTAGGTCTATGATTATTTATCTATATTTCATTCCAATATTTGAAAAAAAAAAAAAAAAAAAAATTGATTCCTGCCAGTTTTTTTCCTAAAATCACCATGAACCATGCTCTTTTATGTTGATGATTGCCTTACATGCAATGAAGCATCTATCGAGAAAATTATGTCGTTCTCGACAGATGACCTTTGTTATTCTCGACAGATGCTCTTTTTGGTTAACGGTTGACTTGCCTGCATTGCAGCATCTGTCGAGAAAATTTTGTCGTTCTCGACAGTTGACATCTGTTGTTCTCGACAAATGCTTTTTTTGTTTCATTCAATAGACATTTCCATTTACCAACTGCAGTTTTACACCTGTTTGCTTGTGGATTAATGATTTGTGTACTATCATCGTCCTGAGGTTTTTTTTTTTTAAATTGTTGATAAGTGTGTTTTATACACTTATCTGTATGTCTAAATTAGAAGAAATTATTGTCGTTTTAGAATATATGCTCCTTAATTTGTGTTTATTTGTTTACTTTTCAGAAAATGTCTCAATCGAAAAAGAATGAAGCAATTAATAGAAAAAACGGCAATATTGGATGTTAATTGGAGCTTAATTGAACAAGTGAGAGATATATGACGTCAACTGGGAAGGTTCATGGTGCTCAAGTGAACAAATCAGAGGTTGGAGGTCACAATTGAAGGAATTGAGAGCTTAATTGAGAAATTGAAGAAAAATATAAAGTTTGGGGACTAAATCGCAACAATTGAAAGTGGAGGACTAAGGCTGCAATTAAAGGTCGGGGACTAACTTATATAGCCGAGAAAAGATGGAAATTACATGTCACGCGATCGCTGAAATTCTACTGTATGATCGCGAATTACCTCAAATTCATAACCCGAGAGTTTTAGTGTCTACCACGCGATCGCTAGGGTTTCTACAATTGCATTTAATGCGTGAATGAACTGGTCATTCTTTCATGATTTCATGTGTTATTTTCATAATTCGAGAGATGAGTTAATAACATAGATCTAGGTAATAAATCTGGTAATTGAACAAGAGATAGAGATATACTCTTAATAATATTGCGATCGTGTGTGAATTCTTATGTGTAATGCTTCTAGATAAGGAATATTCGGACCCGCTGTAGAGATACAAGGTTGACTTATTTAGGTAGGATTGATTTAAACTGGACAGAGGAATCTCAATTTGAATCAGTGAATTCGATTGAGTACATATTTAGAAAATAAAATCTGGAATTAGAATCAATTTAATTGGGTAGGTGAATTCGTGAATCTCAACTACCTTACAATCATTTTTAAAACAAAAACAAATTCGCAAATTTAATTCTTTTGTTTAATTTCTTAGTTTTAGTTCACAATCACAAATTCTCTTTGTCTGTTCAAATAAAGTGTAGAACCAAAATATTTCGGTACTTAGTAAAAAGTCCTCGTGAGAACGATCACTCGACTCAAAAGTCACTTTATTACTTGATTGCGACAACGTATACTTGTGATTTTACATAACAACAATTGTGCAGATGAATTTCCCATTAGTACTATTAGAAGATGATAGAATTCACGTCCACATATCCCAGAGGATCCAGCTGAAGTACATAAAGCTCGTATTTGATAAATTGGACAGTTCCCAAAAAGAAGAATTTAAGAATTCTTGTTTTGGGTATTTGATTGAACTTACTGAGTTGCAGTTTTCAACCCAATTGATGCAGCAACTGCTCGCCATTCACGAGGTTTGTAAGGAAGAGGTCCAAGAAATGAAGTTGTCAGTTTACCTGTTTAGGAAAATGTAATTTGGTATGGTTTGAACTTTGAATACAAAATTAATTGTAGTGTTTGAATATGTACTTTTATGTTAGATAATAAAATAGTTGTTTCCAAGTAATTAGGCTTGAAGTAATCTTTCATCTTGTTATGTTCATGTACATTATTAGAATCCTTTTAAATTTTTATGTGGATACTGCCATTCCAATTTATTGAGGGTTGACAACGTAACATGCACGACTTTTAAAACTGTCGATAATTACAGAACTTATCTGTCGGAATCGATAGTCTGTTACGACAAATATATGAAATCTACAATTTCCCAACTTCGTGAATGAATTGGTTGTTTTAACTTACATAAGTTAGTTTCTTCCGACATACCTACAAATGTTCATATCAAAAAGGGCTTGACGAAATACAAAACACGAATCAAACGAATTAAGAATGAGTCCCCCCCCCCATCGGATTTGTACAAGTCACACGATTATGCCCAACTCGTCCACATCTTGAACATTTACTCACTTTGATGCTTGCCTTAAAACGTGAGTGCTTGCATTGGTAAACCATGTGCGTGTCTTAACATTGCATTCAAACTTTCTGCATTGTTGTTCGTCATAATGTTGTATCGATTCCCGATGAAATGTGCTCGAGACCACCGTGATATCGCTAGGCACTACAATAAACATAGTCTTGTTCCCACGCCACTTCCATTCATCATCTACGTTCACAAACTCTTCGTCATACGAGACGATAAATCACAAATTATCACTCATTCCTGAAACAACAGTATATGTACGTCAAAAATTGATGCATTTCACAAATTCGAATTGAAAATGAAATTAGGTAGCCTCGCATTCAGTTGTTCATGTTATCGATTTTCAACTGGGATTCCCGACAGTTCAAATATCGGGTTCGACATTTTAAAACTGTTGGTTTCGACAGATGAACCGTCGAAAACGACGGTCTGTACCGTGCGTCTATAATTCAATAGCTAGGGTTCTTGCTGTAAAATTTCAACAGAAATTAATGTTTTTCATCAATGCTCAACTTTCACAATATTCATATGTTACAAAAATGGGTCACCTTTCAAATTGTCCATATTTAATGTTCATTTTCATACGTTACAAAAATGCTTACCTTTTAAAATGAAATTTTAAGATTCAAATTATATCTTCTTCAAGTGTTAATGGAGATGGAGTGAAAAAAAAATTTGGTACTAGAGAGATAGTAATCCAATGAAATGGAAGAAAAAAAAAGTGAAATTTACGTTTTGTTTCAATTAATTTAAAAAAATAAATAAATAATTTGCTCAATCTTTTATCCATTAGCTAATTTCTTTGTCCATTGGGTAGTTGTGGAATTTTATGTACATCACATCAATCATATGTTGAGTTCACTTAAATTATTCAAATTTTGTCTTGTAGTAGTGTGATGGCACTTTTCATGAGTAAAATTAGTCATTTTTTAGCCCATTTTGAAAAGTTGTCATTTTTTTCTTGCATTATATATTTTCTTGTCATCCATACAAATGTCCCTAAAATAAAATAGGCCTAAAATAATATATTCCATTCACTTTATTTGAAGTACGTTTAGATAAAACATTGGCTTCTTCAAACTAGAGTGTTTACATGTTTAGAGCACACAAGGATAAATTTATCACGATCTCTTGACTTTTTAACCTCGAGATCAACTTAAGTTTTTCCAAAAAAATGAAGCAATTGCATTTCAAACCCCTTTCAAGTTTTGAAGACCTTTTGCCACATTACTGGTGTACTGTAAACATACTACGGTAAGAAAAATTTAGAGTTATTTTGAAGTATCCTCATAATATTAGAGAAGGCATAAATCTATATTTAAAAATAAAAAATAAAAAAATTATACAGTATATATAAGACGTGTAGAAAACTAGTATTTACTATTTAGTAAGGGGGAATTAATTTTGGTCTTTTATTTAAAAAACCGCTAGCAATGAGGTGTTTTTGGGATTGTACTATTTGTAAACTGTAATATTTAGCATTGTCTTCAATTTCATTAATCTATAAATATAGTGCTCAACTTCAATCTTTAAGCCTACGAAAAAATAGTAAGTGACACGAGCAAGCTATCTCGCTCGCTCATGGAAGTCCTTATAATTTCAAGAAGAGCCGCTATGTTGTGCATATATACACGACAAACTTGAAAATCTCAATTATCCTAGTTAAGTGTAAAGCTTCAAGCAACTTTAGTTGATAGTCCAATCAAGCATAAATATATTATGAGGCATACCATGAGCATGCTAGCTTCCATGGACTTTAGCTGTAATGATGAAGCGACCCCAAATTACGTGAATATTTTACTATTTCTTTATTAGCCAATGATGTAAACAACATCAAATATATGGGTTTTCAAAACCATTGTAATTAAAACAGAACTCGTTTATTTAAAAAGTAATTATATTAATTTAGAAAAAGTTAGTTTAATTCATAAAAATTTCCGACCTTAAAATATTTTAGATAAACAATATGTTTAATTAGGCACATGACTATAAATATGTAATTGTAAATTCATATAGCGAAAATCAATATCAAGAACCATATATTTGGTATCAAAATAATTAATAAAATTCTGATTTTAATATAATGTGTGACGGTCCAAATACATTAAATATTATTTGGTGGTGTGTCCACAACTCACTTGTTGTCATCTAACGTAGAATTAATTATATCTATCTCGCCATCTAAGGATCCACGCAAACCTTGTATTTCCTTGGCTACCTGAAAAGTTAGAATTCGTGGAATGAACACGTGCATGCCCAGTGAATAGAATATGGTGCAAATATGTGTTATTGCACAATGAAATATATAGAAGTCAAACTCGCATTGTAACGACTCAGGTCCCACTTAACGGGATGTCCCAGTCGTTAGATCGACGACGTACTCTCCCCATTGTACCAACATGGATATTTTCAGCATGTTTTGCCCTCATTCGCACACTCCCTGAGAAAACTTCCCAGGACTTCTTTTCTGAAAGTCAATCATTAGAAACTCCACAGTTAAGCGTGTTTAGCTTAGAGCAATTCTATGATGGGTGACCCCCTGACAGTTTTCTCGGAGAGCGTGCGAGTTAGGACAAAACATGCTGAAAATACCCATATTGGTACAGTAGAGACAGTACATCGTCGATCTAACAATCGGGACAACCCGTTAAGTAGGACCCGGGTCGTTACACACATATTCAATATGAGTTCAAACATATGTTTAGAACGAGTTAGTCAAGGTAATATAACTCAATATATATGAAGAATATCCGTATATAAGATCATGATGTGTTGTAGGCACTATATCACCGACTGCTCAAACAACATATATGTATTGTAATAGTCAATTATGCTTGAAATATATCGTAGGTACCATATAAAAAATGATCATACGTCGAAGTTACTTTCTAATATTGATATAATTGCATAATATATTGTTAGAAAAATGTACACATATGATGCATGATAATGCTGGGCCCCTAGGTTCTCAGATCGTACACTGAGTGCTCAATGATGCACGATAATGCTGGGGGTCCTACGGTTTTGAGATTGTACCCCAAGTGCTCAGTTCAACTTGATTTGTGATATCGATAGGTGACCACAATTATCACAACTTGATCATCTAACCTTAAATGACTCCATTAGGGTTAGGAACAAAAGATCGTTCGTCACACATTTTGGGGGTCATGAGATAAATCCTAGTACACAAAATTGATATCCATCTGAATGCACTTGAAAACAAAAGGGAGTATGATGGAGCAACTGTAATCTGATATGTTTGAGATGCCCATAATCAAACTTTAACCAGATGATCCATGTATCTAAACCTTCTCATACAATTATATTTATATAACTCAACTACACATCATATAAATCATGTGTATCAATACCATTCACGTTCACTTCTCACATAATCACTATCAGTGTATATATATTCAAGTAGACAATTGAATATCCCAAATAAATCAAATAAGCGTATCTCACTTACATCAAATGATATAATTCAATTAAAAATATTGTACTCACGTCATTAATCAAATAATTCAAATAAACATATCTCACTCACGTCTCATGAAATGATATAATTCAATTAAGCATATTTTAATCATATACTCTCACCGTCCCGTGAAGATAGACTTGTATTGTTTATTTGTCTGTCCCAAATTATAGAC
The DNA here is from genome assembly GCA_963555705.1 of Ligustrum vulgare. Classification (NCBI taxonomy): domain Eukaryota; kingdom Viridiplantae; phylum Streptophyta; class Magnoliopsida; order Lamiales; family Oleaceae; genus Ligustrum; species Ligustrum vulgare. Next base: position 2,393,978 of record OY743182.1, on the reverse strand, counting down.
CATTTTCTTTATTGAAAGTCAACATATTTTTAAGTTTTCTAATATGCCCTTATTTAATATCCATTGTTATCAATAAATATAAAATAATTATATTTATTACGTTATTTAATATAGGGATATATTAGTAAAATTTAAGAAAATTTTATATTTCCAACTATATTAATTGACATTTTCTTAATCTGTGTGAAAATAAGAGCAAGTCTATCTTCACGATCTTCATGGGACGGAGGGAGTAATCAAGTAAACATAATTCATTCACATCTAATGAAACGATAAAGCCCCTATTTGGTATTGACTAAAATCTAGATTTTAATCTAAAAGTCAATAATCAATCTCAACCATTTTTCTTGATTTTGTGCCCGGATGTCAACACCAAATTTAGCGAACATAGGAAATTGAAAATGAGCTATTCACTCGCTGAACTAAGAGTGAAGAGTGAAGACTTTATTAAGAAAGGATTTAAGAATTGTGTAAGGGAAAATATATTGCCACCACATTTTTTAATTAATACACCACATTATATTTACACCACCTCTAAAAATGCATTTTTTATAAGAACACCCATTCCACATGACCAATATAACCCTCTCATCCTTACAATATCTCTCTCTCTCTCTCTCTCTCTCTCTCTCTCTCTCTCTCTCTCTCTCTCTTATATGTACACCACAGTACCCGTCTGTCTCTCTCTCTCTCTCTCTCTCTCTCTCTCTCTCTCTCTCTCTCTCTCTTACCCTAAGTCGGTGGTATGGTTCCCAAAACCTTAATCGACCACAATATCCTTACAATCTCTCTCTCTCTCTCTCTCTCTCTCTCTCTCTCTTACCAGAATCGGTGGTATCGTATACCACTACGTTTTCGAAAGTGCACCACTGAATTGATTTCTATTGCAAGATACATTGCCGGAAAGAGAAAACTTATTTTGATTAACAAATTATTTTGCACTATGAATCCTTGAAGAAGATGGATTGACGGAGTGTTTCTTAAAATCTTCTCTAATTACTTTTAATTAGGTTAAAGTGGCTTGACAAAAGGTTTCACCAATGGAGTCTGGAGTTATTTTATGTGCCCTTATCTGGTTGTAATGGGCAGAAGTTGAGTGCCAATTTTGGTACAATGATGATTTTTGGAAACTAAACCGCTATAGAAAAACTACCCCCTCTCCATCAAAATTGTGCAGTGTTGTTTAAGCTTTGGTTGCTTTTTAGTTGTGTGAATTTATTTCAAAAATGGTATTATTGAAAGTGTAAATAAATTAGGCACAGGCAGTGGCTATTGATGTTAACATGGGATATTGGGTATTCTGCTCTTGTTTTGCTGTTCGTAAAAATAGAAGTGATCCAATCAGGAATCACGATTGGCCTCGTCTTTTTGTCATGAAAGGGGGTGGGGGGGGTTAGATATCAGTATATTAGTAGAATGGCTATGGAGTCAGTATTTAGATGTCCCCAACTGCTCTCTGATGATGACGAAAACTTGAACAATCTATAGTCTATAGAAATGAAGGTCTAAAACCTATATCCACTTAGATTTACGTAGTGTTTATTTAGGGTTTCAATTATGTTTAAAGGTTAAGTGGTGTGGATATAAACATAAGAATAAATATAAGGTCATTAAAGTCTTTTTATATATGACTATATTTGTAATTAACGAAATTCATTGAAAATGTGGTGTATTTATTAGTTTTTGTGGTGGTAATATAACCACCCATTGAGTAATCTTAACTTGTATGGAACCTTTTTCTATTTATGGCAGATTCTTGCCCATGGATTTGAAATCCATTTGAGGAGAATTGAATCCATTTAAGCTTATCATTTGGCGTGGAAATGACAATTATTTTTATCCAATATATCATTAGCAAGATGAAGGTGTCATATGGAGAAGAGATCTTTAGGGGTTAAGTGATTCATGTAAACTAAGGTTACCAACGTGGTGAGGTTATTTCTCTCCTATACCATTTGAAATTAAGTTTAAGCTATATTTATAATAACAAATGAGGTCAAGATATGATGTTCTTGATAGTTGATACTGTAAAGGAGTATATCGGACTTAGAAACTATCTCTCTTCTCAAGGAATTCAACACCTCATAACCCCCCCTTACACTCTAGAGCATAACGGCCTCTCTGAGCGACGACATCGTCACATCGTTGAGACTGGTCGGACCATCATGCACGCTGCATCCATTCCACCTCCGTTTTGGTCATATTCCTTTCACACGGCAGTCCATCTCATCAATCGACTTCCAACCCCGATTCTATGTAATAGGTGTCCTTTTTCTGTCCTCTCGCTTCTCGGTCAAATATCTTGGTCACCTAAACTATTTCCTTGGTGTTGAAATACTTCCCACACCTCACAATATCTTTCTAAGTAAACACAAATACATCCGTGACCTTCTTGACCGTGTCAACATGACCGTCGACAAAGAGGTCTCCACACCCATGTCTAGCTCCTCCTCTCTTACTCTCTCTGATGGTTCCCCTGCTATTGATGCCACTCAGTATCGAAGTGTTGTTGGTGCGCTTCAGTAACTCACTCTTGTGTTGTTGGTGCGCTTCAGTATCTCACTCTTACTCCTCCCGACATCTGCTACACTGTTAATAAACTCTCTCAGTTTATGCACCGTCCCACTGATACCCACTGGACCGCTGTGAAACGTTTACTTCGCTTTCTTAAAAACACAATCTTCCATGGCCTTCTCCTTCGAAAGCACTCTTCCGTCACCCTCTCCACTTTCTCCGACTCTGATTGGGCTGAGAACAATGACGATCGATCCTCTACATCTGCCTACATTGTTTATCTTGGTAATTCACCAATTTCCTGGAGCTCTAAAAAGCAAAAACCCATTGCTCGTTCTTCAATTGAAGCTGAATATCGTGCGGTGGCATCCTATGCCAGTGAGATTCTTTGGATCAAAAACCTCCTTTCTGAGTTTCGTCTTACTCTGTCATCTAAACCTATAATCCATTGTGACAACATTGGTGCAACATACCTCTCTGTCAATCCTGTCTTCCATTCTCGTATGAAACATATTGTCATTGATTACCACTTTGTGCGCAATCATGTCTCCTATAGTTCCTTTGGTGTATCCTATATTTTTACCCATAACCAGTTAGCCAACATCCTCACCAAGCCGCTCCCCACCTCTAAATTTCTTTTCTTTCGTCCCAAGATTAGAGTCTCCAATGGGAGCTCCATCTTACGAGGGCCTGTAAAGGAATATGCGGACTTAGAATCGAGCCAAGAATATTACACATAGGATCGTTCTAAAGTCTCGGAGTCCAAGTTAGGAAATATTACGTAACCATATTCAGAATTCTATTTGTAGTAGAACTATATTTACAACCAATTTATTGATTGTGTAAATCACTATGTCTTGGAACAAGTTATTCTTTGTATATAAATATCCACTTGTATCAATGAAAATTATGAGATTCAGTTTATACAATTGTTTCATTAGATACCACTTTAAAGTATTCAACGTCTAATTTCACACGTACTTTACTATGTGAGAAATGGTCACTATGGTGACAGATATGGTTTGTCAAGTTAGTAAGTCACTCAAAACTAAATTTCGAGACTTTCTGTAAAAGGGTTATCTTTAAAAAAAACCACGGGCAATAATTCGTCGGTCGAACTTGTAAACTAATTTTATATTCTCGAAGTTCAATTCGAGTACTACATGTTAGACACGTCGAACAGTCCGAAAGAATATAGAAAGTGTCTAAATGAGCTACTCAAAAATTGAGCACATAACTCGTATTTTAGCAAATAATTATACAAATTTAATTATCTTAATCTTATTTCATTTTCCTCATGAAAATCAATTAAAATTATATTTGACATCAAATGGATTCCAACTAACCTAAATAAATAAATGAATATAATAGCAGGACAAGTTTTTGGGACATTAGATATAACGTATAGTTTACAAACTAACATAATTTGACCGTTGTTGTGAGATCTTTCACCATCTAATAATTTTTATTGAGATCTCTAATTGAATCTCGTTTCAAATATATATAAGAGGAAAACAAATCGAGATTTTTTAAGGGATAAATACATAAGTAAGGAAGTTAAAAGATGAAATTTAAAATTTAAGAAGCTTATGATTTTTATACAAAAATCAGGTTTTTAATTAAAAAATATATAATTGAATAGGTTGAGGTCACAATTATACAATTTCTAGTCACAGACACAAATCACAAATTTTATAGATCACAAATTATGATATTTATATGTCACAACTAATTTCTCGGTCACAAATATTTTGTAACGACTTATTTTTCGGTCACAAATTAAAAATTTATAGGTCACAACTTATTTTTCGGTCATTAATCTCGAATTTTGTAAGTCACAATTTTTCACGGTCACAAATCTCGATTTAATTAATCACAATTTAACAAATCACGAGTCGCAATTTTTTTATTGGTCACAAATCACAAATATCATAGATCACAGTTTTTTCGAGTACAAATCACGAACTTTTTAGATCACAATTTTCATAAATTATAATTTTTATAGGTCACGACCACAAATTTCATAAGTCACAACTTATTTCTCATTCACAAATCTCGAATTTTATGGGTCACAAAGTTTTTTCGATGACAAATCTTGAGTTCATTGGTCACAATTTAACAAATTATAAGTCACAATTTCTTTATTGGTCACAAATTTCACATGTCACAATTTATTTCTTAGGTCAAAAATCACGAATTTTATAATCACGACTTATTTTTAGGTCACATTTTTTGTCATAAATCTCGAATTTTACAAGTCACAAATTATTTAATGGTCACAAACTTCTAATTAATTGGTTACAATCTAAAAAATTGTGAGTCACAATTACAAAATTTGGAACAATTCTATATTTTTGAGTCACATAACTTTTTCTAGTCACACGTTACAAATGTACTGGTCACAATTAATCTTAACCCAACCTACCTCCACCACCACAGCCACCCCTCCCCAACCGGACTCACCACACGCTGTCGTGAGTCGTCTGCTAACACCAACCACATCCAACCGCCACCACAATGTCCACCACTACACACCTGCACCCATCCATAATCCAACACCACCACCACCCCATCACCGTCGTCGACGGCGGCACTCCAATCACCACCACACCTCACAATCACTGCCATACCGTATTAACCGTAACACACTCCACTGCGCTACCCCATTCTCAAAACACACATCACCACCAACCCACCACTGCCACCTAACCACAAGCACCAGCACCTACGCCACCATTATCTACACCACCACCACCCTGCCCCGTCGCTATCACCACCGTGTCCGCCATCGTTTACACCACCAAAACTCACTTGCACCACCACATCACACAACACACAAACACCAGCACCAGACTGCATAACACTGCCATAAACCGCCGACACAGCAGCAACCGGTGAACGTCGCTAACAGCTGTTGCTAGACTCAATAGCAGAGGCACAAACCGCTGTTTAAGCTACTAGCGGCGATCGCCGCTGGATCTCACCTTTGCTGCAGAGGCCTCGCCTTTGCTGTAGCGGCGCCCGGCATCGAGATTGCCACTGGATCTCTAAGGTCTCGCCTTTGCTGCAGCGGCGAGATCTCTACTGGTCAGGGCCCAACGGTTGGAAAAGGGGTAGAGGGGAGATGGGAGAGGACGATAGATGGAGAAAGATATGAATGTGATTTAGGGATAGAATGAGGTGGGTAAGATAGTGTGGGGTTAGGTTGGGTTGATTTAATTTAATTTAATTATTACTTTTAAAAATTTCAATTAGAACCTGATTTTTGTATATATAAGTTGTAGATTTTATTTTTGAATTGTGAAGTTAAAAAACATGAGATGATGTAATTTCCTCATTTTTTAATAATGTTTTAGATTCCATCGAAGTGTAGATCTATTCAATGTCCATATATGAAGTTAAAATAAGATTGTAAATGGAGAGGATCTGCCCACGTTCAATTAACATTTAGATATACATCTGTTATTTTTAAATATAAATTTTGGATAAATTCATTTTTATCAATATTAATTCTTAGAGCATCTCTATACATTCTATATATTGTTATCTAGATGATACGAAAAGTTGAAATACTTCTGAACGTGTTAAATATCTAATAAATAGACATTCAAGTTTGATATTAGTTTTCAGTTCATTATATGAATTGTTATCTATGTGCCATTTATTTTTTTAATAAGATTAAAATCATGTCTAAATTTGGAAAAAAAATATTAACTTTATTAAGTAATTCAATGCATTGGGGTTCATATAATCTAGTAATTTAGACAGCTATAGACATTGTTTATTTTTTCACGTCACTTTAGCTTGATGTGTGTCAAATGACATTGGATATTCATATTTTAAGTAACATCGATGACACAATTTTTGAAGCAATCAACCTTTGGTATAGACTACTTGTATATGTATATCAGTGTGTAGAGTGTAGTGTGTACATATTTCACTTTCACTTCTAGAATTTAATGTTTGATTCGTGTTTATAAATCTAAAATTATTTTTCTAACAACAAATTCGAAAGAATTCATAATTACGTATGTATATCGATAATTTAAACATTACTCCCCCCACATTCATAAAAAAATTACAAAAATCAAAATTTTTCACATTACCAAACACTCTCTTAATATACTTTTATAGTCGAACCAAAATCCAAAAATGATTTAATTTCAATATCAGTGTAGTGAGCGTTTCATTTTTCAAGCATGCCATTTTCATATGAATAATGTTATTTGAACATAGAGAGTGACATCTCCTCGAATGAATGTGTGTGAGACTAGCCTCATAATGAGCGATCCTATCTACCATGTTAGATGGGTGATATTCGGGATGACACCTTTTATGTTCATATAGCATGATCTTTTCCATATGGGAATTCTAGAGCTAAGCTGAGCCGAGCCGCCTATATTTACTCCCCTCTGAACGCGCCTCCTTTTTCTTCTCCGGTTCCTCTAATATTTTTCCCTCCCTCGATTTTCGTTTTCCCTTCTACAATGGAAGAAGACAAATCATTTTCCTTTCCCTCCTTCGAGGAAAACAATCACGGATGGCAAAAAGTTACTTATGCAAAAAAACAGCGCAAATCTCAACCCGGAAAACTCAATTCAGATCCTTCTACGGTTGCACCCAATGGATCCGCTGAGAAAAACAGCGTTTTCAAAAATTTGGAGAAGCACGGGGAGGAGCGACGCCGGAAATTGGAGTCGCAACGCGCCTCCGCGATATATGACGACGAGGACGATTTTCCGGTCAGATCGAAGAAGAAGTGGGGAGATGATGAGAATGAGGATGATGCAAGTGAAGTTTATGGTAATGTGAAGGAGAATAACCCCGCTGAGAAGAATAAGAAAGAAAAGCCTAAGAAGGAGAAGAAGCTTAAGATCACAGTGGCTGAGGCAGCTGGGAAGATCAATGCCTCTGATCTCGCGGCATTTCTCTCCCATGTTTCGGTATTTTTTTTTTTTTAAATCTCAATTTATTATTCCGTTACAGTTTCTATAATATTTTGTTGGATTTTTATTTAAGTTGCAATTTGTTGGTGGTCTATTGATAGGGATCGTATGAAGGGCAGCAAGACATACAATTGATGAGGTTTGCTGATTATTTCGGGCGTGCATTTTCTGCTGTCAGTGCATCGCAGTTTCCGTGGTTGAAGTTGTTCAGGGAGTCTGCATTGTCAAAAATTGCTGAAGTGAGTTGCCTTGTTTTCTTTTTTTATGATAGTACTTGTTTTTGAGATCCATTATACAATTTTCAATTTTATATATATATATATATATATATATATATATATATAACTTGAGCTTTAATTGATTTCATATGTAAAATAGCAAACGTATGAACGTGTAAACATATATGCTCTGTGCATTTATTAGCACATTTCTAGTATACAGAAAGACATCCCTGCACGAATTCTTAATTTATTTATTTTATTTTAATTTTTTTTATCCCTTCCATAAATAGGGAATAGTTGATTGTTGAAAAGATGTTGATGGGTTGTTAATCTTTCGTATTTTGTTTCCTATTGTGCTAAGAAGTTCAAACAAATGGATTATGTGCAAATAGCTGATCTGTGAGATCATGATTCAGATTATAGTTTGTATTGCTGTGTGTACTTAAAAAGTAGCATTCTTTTTTGACAAATTTATTCTAGCTTTGTGTTCATATATTTATGAACTGCATTTCTGTGCATGACATTGAATTCCATGAGATTGTGATGTAATTTCTTCTTTTGATTCTTGCAATACATGAAAGTCAGGTCCCGTAGTTTTGAATTTTATTTATTTATTTATTTTTGTTAACTCTGACGAATCTGCTCCTAGTTTTTTATTTATAATATCGTATTTTACTTTCCTATGAAAACGTTCATGTCTTTAGGACATCAACTAGTGTATACCCGTGCGATGCAAGGATGACATTATCATTATATTTGTTTGCCAATAGGACAACAATTATGTTAACAGATAAGCAAGGCAACACATCAATTTGACAATATTGAAACTCCTTTTCTCTTCAAAACAAAAGAAAAAGGGATTTCTGTTTTCAAGGTTATGACCTGAAGAGACATCATATCCATTCATTCTCAATAGAAAAAGGGATTTCTGTTTTCAAGGTTATGACCTGAAAGCACGTGCTATAAAGAAAAGCTTTCTAGAACTTTACCATAACCCTGTTTATACACAAGATTTTTATGTTCATTTGTACGACAGCAAGATTTCTATGTTTTCTTCTGGGACAATTAATGCAGGTGAGTTCTATTGCCCAGCTGACAAAATGCATATGAATTGATTAGCTGAATTTCTAATATTTTATTTCCTTTTCCCCATTATCCTGACACTACCTATAATGCCTTATTCTACTAGTATGCACTTCTAAGCCCTCTTGACATATCATCAATGGGGTTCTGATAGTATGGGGATCTGCGATTATTGCATTTGGATTGTCTATCATGAAAGTTTGGGCTTGACATGGCTTTCTTCTAATAATACACTGTTCTTAGGGTCTACTTTGTTGGTTTCCAACAAACAGGTACCCGTCTCTTATATTTCTGAAGCTGTTTACAAGATTTCTGTTGACTGGATCAACCAACATTCGTATGAGGCTCTTGGGTCCTTTGTATTGTGGTCATTGGATAGCATTCTTGCCGACTTGGAACACCCGCAGACAGGGTCGAAGGGCTCAAAGAAAGGAGGGCAGCCAACATCTTCAAAGTCCCAGGTAGATGTCTATAATATATATTTTGTTCCTCTCCCCAACTAAATATTGGGCGGCTTTTACTTTCAAGTTTTCAACATTCAATTACATCTTTAACATGACAATAAAGTTTAACATTGATGGTGGATGCTTCTATGGGCTTTTGTTTTAACGGGATATTGATATGGATTCTTTGAAATATGTTTATGGCTATGATATGGAAAATGTGAAAGAATTGGAATTCTGATTTCCTTTCGCTGAACATTTTTCTGCTCCCACCCATTTCTGTATTGCTGATAACAGTTTGCCATGCTTTTTTCAGTTTATTGGATAGCATAGCCTGTGATTTTTTCTACATTTAAAATGTGGGGAACATTGGGTATTTCACTTCAAATTGCTTGAATAAGTTTTTTCTTGCCCTATTTCCCATTTCTATTTTATCAAACCTTATAAATGCTAGGGCTCATTTGTGAACTTATTGTCTTCCCTGCATAAGCTTGTTGCTTGCATTTTTGTTGTATATCAACCAAATCCCTATTTCTCTCTTATCTAGTGAATTTTGAGTAGTTTCTCCTCAATCTTGTCATAAGCTTCTTAGCCTGCCATTGCTGTGATTTTTTTGGTTAAAAACTGGTTTGATGCTATGTAATTTTTCACTGTTCGGCAGTTTTTCCAGTTTCTAGATTGTGATTGTCGCAGTAATTTATTCATATCTTAATTGAATTCATGAGCAGAACTTTATGAGGACCCATGTACACAAAGTACAATTAGAAAAATTGTGAGATGTCTTGGTATGAGGATTGCTTTGGAATATTGATTTGAAAAATGGTCTTGGTGGTCAGGTCTTAAGATAAAAAGTATTTGATTAGTGGCATATCTATCAATGAGATAAAATTTTGAGACACAGTAGTTCAAATGAATTTACAGTGTAAAAATCTTGGTGCTTTTATTTAGAAATTGTAATCTGCAGCTAAGATGCTTTAGTATTATAAATTTCTAGGTACTACTAGAAGTCTAGAATGACCATATTTTATTACCTCTCTCACGCAAACGCAACACAGAACAAAAATCAACTGCCTGGTACTCGGGAAAAATTCAAGTTGTGCACTGTTAACTCAGATACCATCACAATACAATTTTTTTTTTTCACTCTCTGACCATTGATAATTGTAACCCAGTAATTTATAATTTTTGCCCACCCCAACAGATTTCATCCAGTGTTATTATGCTATATTATTTATTCAATTTAAATATTTGTACTGATGATATATGGTACTTATTGTTCATTTGCAGGTTGCAATCTTTTTAGTCTTAGCAATGGTGTTACGGCGGAAACCCGATGTTCTAATCAATCTATTGCCAAGATTGAGGGCTGACTCAAAGTATCAAGGACAAGATAAGCTTATGGTTATATTGTGGATGATAGTTCAGGTGATTGCACAAATAGGCATCCACTTTAACATCTGTGGCACTCTGGGTTTCTTTAGATCTCGTGAATTTTGTAGTCAAATTTGAAGTTGATCCTTTATGTGCAGTCCTGTCAAGGAGATCTTGCAGTAGGATTGTACTTATGGGCACATCATATTTTGCCTATACTTGGAGGCAAATCAGGGTCTAATCCTCAGTCTAGGGATTTGGTTTTGCAGCTTGTAGAAAGGTTTTATATATTTTCTTTTCTTTCTTACACAACACTCTTTCTCTGTTTATATTTTTCATTTGTTCCATTAATTGATAAAATTACTTGGTCCATGTATGATGTATCAGAATTCTGTCTGTACCAAAAGCTCGTACTATATTAATAAGTAGTGCTGTCAGAAAGGGAGAGCGCTTGATGCCACCTGCAGCGCTTGACTTGCTCTTACATGTAACCTTTCCTGCATCTTCATCGCGAGTCAAGGTATGAGTTACTACTTGCTAGGGGCTTCTACAATATTGTTGATCTGTGGTGGCTAGTATTCTCTCTGGTTCCATTCTCCTTTTGTACCAATTTCTGCTCAAGTGTCTTCCTTAACTTGTGGTACATATTTCAGGCCACTGAAAGATTTGAAGCTATTTATCCAACTCTTAAAGAGGTTGCTCTTGCTGGTTCTCCTGGAAGCAAGGCAATGAAGCAAGTCTCCCAGCAGATACAGCCTTTAGCTGTTAAAGCAGCTGGAGAAGGTTAGTTCAACATCAAAGTGGCATTTTATCATCAAGCCCTGTTTAGTTTGGACAAAAATTGATTTTCAGTAAATTTTGATAAAAGTTGGTGAAATGTATGGTTAAAAAATTGATAAAAGTTGTGGGTCCCATGAAATGGTTGAAAATGAGTTTGAAGAAAAACGAGTTTTAAGAAATGGGGACCAAATATCATCTGAAAATATTTAGTTAGTAAGTCTATAGTTCATAGTGATTAGTGAGTTTGACAGATGGTGCTTTGCAGGGACCCCAGAACTATCCCGTGAAGCAACTGGCATATTTCTTTGGTGTTTGACTCAGAATCCTGAATGCTACAAGCAATGGGTAAGCTTAGTTTGTACTCTAGGCATTATTAATATTTAGATTCTGGAATGTCCTACTACAGTAATATGGTTGGACACTTGGACTGAAAACATTAAGGCTGTCCATCGTGTAGCAATGTTCACATTTTTTTGAAGACTCATTTTTAGGTTAACTGTGCTCCTATCCTGTCAATGTCAGTTTCTCTTTGCTTAAGAAGATGCTTAAAGGCTTTTTATCTTTGTTCCCTGCTACTTTGGTCAATGTGTATGCAGTTTACCTTCTCAAATTCAATATCACCTTGCTCTTCTGGTGAGACTATATTCATATATAATCTGTGATGCTATTATATTTGATTTGAACAGGACAAGATTTATATGGATAACATAGAGGCTAGTGTTGCTGCCTTGAGGAAGCTTGCTGAGGAATGGAAGGAGCTTTCAGAAAAACAGTCTTCTCTTGAAGCACTTAGGGGATGTCTAAAAAGTTTCAGGGAAAAGGTGAGTGGTTTGTATATTTTCTAATACATTTTGAAATGAATAGCTAGCAGTTACCTTTTGAAGATGTGTATAGAATAATGTCTTTGAACTTCCTTTACAATTCGTGTATTTTATATGCACTTGTGAAGTATGAGCTTGGAATTCATTGATCTTGCTCATTTTCCACAGAATGAGAAAGCAATAAATGGTGGGGTGGATGTTTCTCGCCAAGCTTTTTTCAATGATGCAGATAAATACTGCAAGGTAGTGTTAAGAAGGCTATCGCGTGATCATGGTTGTGTAAAAACTGTGGCCTTTGCTATTGTGTTGGCCGCGGGAGCTGCCGTGATGTATCCAAGCTTAAAGGAATGGGATTGGAGCAAGTTTACAGTTTTGTTCAATGCCCAGCACAGATGTTCTGAGCAAATTTCAAGCAAAATCTGAGGTATCTGAGACGTTGGTTTTTTATCATTCACATGAGAAAATTAATTATACTAGCCCAAAAATAAATTGGCAGAAAAGCTAGGTCTTGAGTCACAATGGGATAATTTTTTATTTTTTTTAAGCTTAGAGGTAGATAATCCTTTAAAATTTACTTAGCACTATCCTCTTCAGTTTCGGCAAAGTGAGCACATGGATACATTTTTGTCTCGGTGTAATCAGTAATGACTATTTAGAAGGAGCACATGATTTACCCGTTAATTTATACTTTGTTTTAATTTTGTTTTCTATTTCTATTTCGAACTTGTGATAAAGTATCTCCGATAACCATAGGAGGCTCTTTTAGTGACTAGATACAATTACAGTGCAATTTTATGGCACAAAATACCAGTTTTGCCTACCTATATTCATAGCATAATGAATCTGGGGATTGAAGGGGGATTAAAGGTTCTTGAAGGGTGGTCTTTGAAATCTTACTAGAAAAAGAATGACGAAAAAACTGCAATTTTGCATTTGAAAATTTAAGTACATGTTCAAGTCGTCAAGCCTCTGTGACAGGAGAGAACATTGAAACAAGTTTGTATCGGTAACTATACATTTACATAACTGGCAGTGGTAAAGATAAGTTGGGAGCATGATGAATTTATTCTTTTTTCTTTTTTTTTTTTTGAAGCAAATGATGAATTTATTCATAGTCCTCAGGTTGAGCCCAAGGATACTTCAAAAATCCGCCCTTAATTTGTGAACGATTTTGTGGCGTAGACCAAGGGTACTTCATGTCTGGATCCCGTGGGAATTTCCTGAAGTTGAGGAATGGTGCCCATAGCAATACACTGGACAACAACAAATAATAAATACTATTCTTATTATCAAAGTGATTCAAGTAAAGTTTCATTAAAGACATAGTACACGTTAGAGTTGAACAAGACAATAGACAAATAAAATTATTCATAAATGAGACGAACGGACAGAGCAATCCCCTCGTGTTGGTCGGGAGGATGAACTTCTGTATTTCATTCTCTCTCTTGAAGGTCCTTTTCCCTCATAGTCGTGCTCGTGTGATTTTGTTATCAAGGATTGGCATCTTCACGTAAACGAAAGTAAAAAAGAAAGAGGAAGGTTGTGTTCTAGTTTGAGAATATATTATATAGGACAAAGAAGAAAAGTAAGATCTATTAAATTAAAATAAATAAAAGATGAAAGGAAGTAAAACGAATGGAAGTTAATTCTGAATTTTCTTACTTTCTCCTAAAGAATTAGAAAGTCTCTTTGTTCTAACACAATTCCAAAAAATAGATAGGAGGACAATGTCATTTTAGTTGTAGGCGAATGACGAAACTGGACCTGCGTGAATTCAAAATCCACTGCCTTAATTTGTTTGGCTACATTTGCTCTCAAAATTACTCTCCCATACTTCTCTATTCGAAGGATTCCTCTTTGACTAATAGGTAATCCGAATTATATTCGTGTTATTGACTCAATAGGTCATGTTGGCTACATTTGCTCTTAAAATTACTCTTCCATACTTCTCTATCCGAAGGATTCCTCTTTGACTAATACTTATATTCGTGTTATCGACTCAGTAGGTCATGTTAGCGAGAAAATACAAACATTGGCTTAACCTATCTAGTGTAAACGTCTTGTCCCTTAGGATCCAATATATCCAAGGCTACATTTTGTTTAAAAATAAGCAAAGAACTGCAATTTTCTTTGAATTTGTAACCACTAATGCAGCATCAACAATGATCACAAACTAAGTTCGTGTTTGAAATAATGAATAGCTCATAAGCATGATAAATAGCCAAGTTACTTACCCCGGATAGAACATGAAAACAAACATGAATTGCAAATACATCTCCAACAAGTTCCTCTTGTACCATCTGATCCTAAGCCAGTTCATAATTATTGGCTGCAACATTTCAAAACTTTTGTGTTCAGTTGATGCAATTATAATCGCATACACCATGTTCGATATCCAATACGGTAAACAAGATTATAACTTCCAACTTTCACTCACCGGAGCGACGATGAAGTACAAGAAAGCTGAAATTCCCAACTGAATCAAAACCCACAAAAGATCTTCTTCTTCATTCACTCCTGTTACAGCAAGAGCAGGCTCTGCAATCTGTATAATCCAAATTATTTCAACAAAATTTTGCCCAATAATATGGAAAATTTGTATAAATCAAACTTCAGTTTCTCACAGTTGCTAAAATTGTTCCAACTTGAATAGCCAAACCCGACTGCTTAATGCAGAAATTTCTGATGTTCTTTGAGCAGATTCTTGAATTTGCCTGTCATTTAAAAAAAAAAAAAACCTTAAAATTCATGATAGTTTCGAGAATTCAATTTCAATTGAAATAAATGTCTGAAAAAAGATTATATAAAACCTGCTTGAAATTGAGATTCTGGGTTTTGTTTTGCATACAAGAAATGAAGAGAGAAGAATTTGTTGAATGGTGGGAAGGAAAGAGAGAAGGCAAAGCCTTGGGGATGAACGAGGAACTCATATCTGATTCTCAGCCAATTGTGCCGTTACGCTTATCTCTTTGATTTTCAGGTAGAATTTTCTCTTTCTTTTCCTTTATTTGAAGAAATTAGGAAAATGCAATAGTTTAGCATCTGTCCGCCTAGAGCCACTCGAACTCGGCTCGACTCAACTCGGACTTAACTCAGTTGCCGAAGCTCGAGTCTACCTTTTTTATTGAGGGACGGGCTTTGGATTAGCTCGGTTCGAACAAAAAAATTTGCATTCAAATTTGGTTGCGAGCTCGACTTATTGTATATATACATTTTCATTAACAAATTTAAGGATTTTTGTTATAAAAATAAAATAAAATTTAAAAGATCGGGACTCGGCTCGAAAAAACTCAAGCTTATTTTTGGGGACGAGTTTTGGCTTGGCTCGAACCAAAAAAAATTCTACCCTCTAAAAGCTTGAGTCTTGTACTTCGACCCGACTCGACTCGATCCGTTGACATCTTTATTTCACATACTTTGACCTAACAGTGTAGGTTGGCTTATTACCTTTACACCTTATAACTAAAGGCATTCTTGGGTTCGCTATATAAGCTCCGAAGACTGGATTTTCCTCGTCGTTGGTCTTTTGACTTGAGCTCTAGCATTCATACTTCAACCATTTTTAGTTATGTATGCTTATCTAAAGGTCTATTCTGACTATTAAATTGAATGATTCAAGTTCTAAGTTTATTTTTTTTCACCGACTCTAAGAAAAGTTCTCTCCCTTACGATCATAAAAAAATTATGTCTGTCCATATTTCTTGTTATCCGTGTGATTGTGTCTACTGAATATCCCTCTAACCGCTTCCTCCTTCACTCCTCTATGACTCATTTCTCTTCCTTCTGTTCAATTTTCTCTTCATTCTTTCACTCACATTTCCTTGTAACCCCAATTTTACGTTGTCATCGATGAAGTAGACGACAAAATGCAAAATATGTTTAGAGGTATTGTGATTTTCTTTCAAATATTTGTTAAATCGGATCTCATGATCGAATTAGAGCTTGTTTGGTAATGTGATTTTTTTTGATATTTGTGGTTTTTTTTTTTTTTTTTTTTTTTTATGTTATGGATGTGTGGTTTAAAGATATTTGAAAAGTAAAAAATGATGTACTTAACTCAGAATAAATGGTTAAAATTGAGTTTGAAAAATTATGAATTTTTTTTTTCCTTTAACCAACCAGCTTAGACTGATAAAAAAGAGTATACTGGTAATGACTATGCCCACCCTAGGCTTATCTCATATTCCTGTATATAATATATATAAATTATAATAAATCTATAGTTAGAGATAGGGATTTTTAGTTAAATACGTTTGGTATGTAATAAGTTTAGTAAAATAGACCCCTATGTTGAAATGTCAAAATTACCCTTAATGAAAAGGACTATTTAATTTGCAAGATATATCCCCGAACTTAGTCAGGTTGATTTAATTCAGTACTTCTGGTTATTTTTATATTTTTTAATCTTTTAAGTTCTTCTAAAAATATTCTATATTGTAGTAATTTTTCAAAAGTTTTAGGATGATCTTTTTTAGTTATATATCCTAACGTTATTCCTTCTGATACTTCATCTTCTATATCTTCGTATTCTTCTATAATTTTATGAACTGTATTTATATTTTTTGTTGTTTCAACAGAATTAAATTCTATTCTATTTAGGATAGCATAGTCAATATCTTCGTATATCTCTTTTAGTTTAGATTGTTCAACAAAATGTATATTTTTAGATTTTTCAACGATAGTTGATAAAAATGAAATTTCTTTATTTTCTAACTATAGTTTATGATCACAGTTATTAGATGTTGATATTTGTGAAGTATTCATAAATTATTGGGTTAATAAATTATTATACAAAATTTTCTGGTATAAATCCATTCTTTGATCTAGTAAAATACAATAATCTGCAATATATTGTTCGTATTTTTCTAAAAGTTTATTATATTCTTCAGAAGATATATTTTCACTTTCCATTTGATATTTAATATCTTCCATTTTATCTTTCAATTTTTCTAAAAGATTATCTAGTCCTTCTATTGTATATCCTGTCATTTAGGTTTGAATTGTATTTGTTACTATTTTATTTTCTAAATCTATTTTAAGTTGTAATATATCAGAATAATCTATAATGTATTTATCATGATTTTCTAAAAGTATATAATATTGTTCAGATGATTTATCCATATCTATTAATTGAGATATAATGTTATCTATTTTTTCCATTATCCTATCTAACAAATTGTCTAATCCTTCAATAGTATATCCAGGCATTATAAACACAAAGATAAATAATTTATAAAATTTCAAGTAATTTTTCAAACTCTATCAGTGTCTGGGAATTGATAATATCTATATCAGCCATAATATCTAAGCTTGGTTCAAATGGTATATTATATTTTGAAATACTTTTCTTTCTCTTTTCTAATTTATCAATTATATCTTGAATATCTTGTATCATTAGAGATCTTACAGTACCTCTAATAAAGTTTTCTATCAAATTTTCTTTAAAACTTTTTAATATCTCTTGTGATGCGTAGAGTTGATCTTGATATCCTATTTTATCAATTTCATTTTCATATTTAATACATTTTTTACTTTTGATATGCTTTTGAACTTTATATGAACCTCTTTTAGTTCTGGGTTTTTTCATGATATAATTACTATTATTCATGATATTAAGATTTTCAAAAACTGGTAAAGAAAGATTCATCTCTTCCATCACTGTCAAATCTATTACAGGGTCATAATCATTATCACTACTAAACACATATCCTAAATATAATTCATTATTTATTTCAATATTATCACTATCAAGCCAAAAATAAATAATTGATTTTGTAATTTCTAATCCTAATATTCTTTTTAGTGTCGGAAAAATAACTAACAAACATGGCATATACACATAATATTACTTTTTTATTTCATTATTAGGTCTAGTAAACTGTTTATGCATGAATAAATGTTCAATTATGCTATGCTATTCATCATTATAAGGACTGTTTTGATAATTAAACTTAATAATCCTGAATTCTGTCATGTTAAAAACTCTTCTTCCTCCTAATTCCGTAAAGATAGATATATTAAGAATATTAACATCTTTTCCTGTTCTCAGTACATTTGTATTTTCCTTTTATTGTTAGTGACCTTCAGGCTTATAGGTTTCTGCTCCACACCCTTCAATGACTTCCTGCCTTCACGGGTTATTAGCTAAACCTAGATGCCTTCACTGTATAACTTTTTAGATGGAAAATGTTTTAGGACAGAGTGTAGGGAGTTTTCTTAATAATATATCTTCTTTTTGGAAATAGGATTTAGAAGACAAGAATTCAGAAACTCATCATAATTTGATAAGTAGATTGGGATTTTATTGATAATATGAAGATTGAAAAATGATTGGTATGAGAATTTTTCCAGGACAGAAGATTTCTTGGCTTTCTCACAAACTGAGTGCTCAAGTTAGTTCTGCCTTTTCCTAGCTAGAAGGCATCCATTTATAGAACTTCACGAGGTATTACTATACAACCTCTTACATCATTGCTTACGTAATAGGCACAATAATTTGAATAATGCTACAAGGATATACAAGGACACACGTATCCATCTATCATTTACTACAAGGACACACCTATCCATCTATCATTTACTACAAGGACACATATGTCCCTTCATTTCCTCACATGGCTATATTATAGGGACACCTATCCCTCTATTGTCAGTCTTCACATGGCATCTACATTGTACTGTCTTGTTCCATCAAATCAGATTTATCAATCGTCTTCCATCTGTCCATCAAATATGCTGGCATGTGGGGCAGTTTCTGGCTATGCATGCTTCTTGCAAAGTGGCAAAACTTTCATGAATTTAATGAGTGTCAAATTTGTTGATGTATTCTTGCAGGATTGTTGACTTTTCTTTTCCTCCATTAGTGAGTAGGGTCCATCCATTATACTACCATATGCATTTGAATTTTTTCTCATACAAATTTTTGGCAATGTTGTAGAGAACTTTAATTCCCAACACCCTTCTGAATCTGAACCATGATCTTGTAATGTTTAGTACTGGCCTGGTATTTCTTCCAACTTCAATTTGAAAATTGCGAGCAACATATCCAATTGTGATAATATGCTCAGCAGGATAATATATCATTCCATCAATTTTAGGACTGATCGAATAAAATTTTAAATATATAGGTCTTCCCTGGGCAAATTTTGAAATTTCTCCTTTTAGTAAATCATCAAAATTTTCAATTTCTTTCAAATCTTTTCCTGGATAGATAAGATCCAGAAATTCATAATCTGCTGCCATTTTTGTCATAACAGGATCTCCTCCCTGAGTAACGATCAACCGTGGGTAAACATGATCTCCAGACGAAATGTAATAACAATCACATTCTTAGAGCTCATATATAACTTCAACAGCAGTTTTATATTCGTTTTCTTTTTGTATGTTCATCTTTGACATTGATTGTTATTTTTCGAGGACTGACTTCATTTATGACAACTTTTTTGGGATTGGGTTCATCTCTTTTAATCGTTGGTCCACCACTACTTCCAGAAGATATACATGTTTGTATTTTTGACATAACCTGTTTGGTATCAGCCTGTTTGGTAATTAACGATTCAAACTGAGATTCAATCTCAATTATGTTATCGCTCAATTCTTTGGTATAATTGTGATGAAATGTTGAGATTTCCATCAATTGCTTGAAACTTCCTTGGAGAGTTTCTACAAGTTGTTCAATTCCAAGTTTTATATCTTTAGCTTCATCTGTGAGGAAGTCCATTCGCTTTTTGGCGTCTATCAAGGATTTTTTGATATTATCCATCTGCAAATTCAATATTCCTGTTTAAAAAGTCCGCAAGATAATTATTGACACCTTTAATATGAACTATATCAAAATTATAAAATGCCAAATAGGCTTTCCATCTATGGAGCTTTCTATATTGAGGTTCTGGTGGTAACTTATTTTTTATTAAACCTGCAACTTGAGAATTATCAGTTTCAACAATGAATTTCTTAGATAATAAAAACAATGAAAACTTCTTTATTCCTCTGATGATTGCTAATAACTATTTCTCATGAGTAGTATAATTTATTTCTGCCTGGTTAAACGTTCCACTTGAGTATCTATAAATTTCATTAAGATCTGTTTTTAATATTGCTGCTCAATACTTATCTGAGGCATCAGTATTAACTATCAGATTATCTTTTTCATCTGGTAATCTTAATTTTGGTAAATTTTTACATTCTTCTTTTAGTGATCTGACAATTTCTGTGTGTTCATCACTCCATCCTTTGATATTTGTCTTTCTGAGTAAAATTTGAATTTTATGTCTCTTTTTTGATAGGTTTTCAATAAATCATTCTGCATAATTTAAACATCCTAAAAAATTTTGTATTTGTTCTTTTGATTCTAATTTGTCTGGAAAACTTTTTATCTTCTTAGATATATGAGTCTGTTATTTTATTCCTCTTTTATCTATTGATAATCCAAGAAAATCAATTTCTTTTTTTTTTCTATTATAACTTTAGTTTTTGAAAGAACAATTCCTTCTTTTTTACATTCATTTATAAATTTCATGAAATGATTTCTATGTTCTTCTCTATTATTAGAACATTTTAATATATCATCAACATAGACAATTAAAAATTCATTAAATTTTCTAAATATTTTATCCATTCTTCTTTGATATATTTGTTGTGCATTTTTTAAACCAAATGGCATAACCATCTATTCATACTTACCCGGGGTGTATTAAATGTTGTATATTGAATACTATCTTCTTCATTTTTACTTGCCAAAATCCTAACTTGCAATCAAATTTAGAATAATATTGTTTTCCTTTTACAAGATTTATTAGTACCTCTTTATTTGGTAAAAAGTATCCATCAAATTTAGTATATTTGTTTAATTCTTTATAATTTATTATCATTCTAGCTTTTCCTCTTTTTTGTTCAGAATGTTTCATGACCATGAAAGCTGGACTACTATGAGGTCCATTACTAGGTCTGATTAATGTTTGGTTGAGTAATTCTTTTATTTGAGTTTTAAATTCTTGTGTATATTGTATAGTATATGTTCGCTCAAAATAGTGTACCGCAAGCGCACGTATCGCGTACAAGTAATATAGTGGACTTTTTGAGTCTGGGTTGTCGATCCCACGAGGAATATATACTCAATTACACTTTAGTTAATTTAATCTTAACAAATAAAATACACAATTAAAGATGGATTTTGAAAAATAACTAATAGTCTACTAAAGATGGAAATATAAAAATACTTGAAAATCTTTGAGGAAAACGTGGTTGGGATTCATGGTTTCATTTAACCGTCGCCTAATTAATTTCTCAATAATCAAATTAACAAATTACTCATTTACAATGTTAGACCCGATTTTCCAAGTTTAGCTAATTACCTCTCTCGAGTGAAATTAACCCTAATCAATTGGTTTAACCTACTATATCTCTATGTCGATTAAAACTCAATCAATTGCATTAACTCTTTGTGAAAATAGCTCAATGGATCATCTAGGGTTTAAGGTATATCTCTATCCTTAACAAGAACCTAGAGCATTTATTATTTGGTCTAAAATGCACAATATGTCTCGATTATCATACACTCCACAAAACATATATTTGGTGATCAATCAAACACATGAAATAATCTCAATAATAAATACACATGAAATAAGCATTTAATCATCAAATAGCAAATGTTGAATCTGGGCCCAAAGAAAGGTACTGTGATCCACCAGCGGAGGCCCAATAGTGGCCCAATGGACCTTGACCCACAGCTAAGGCCTAGAATATCACCTTGGGATGAATGCCAAGGTGGTATGTCAAGCAAACCTTTTTAACCGAGACAAGGAGTTTTACTATAAATGAAGCACAATTGTCTCCAAGTAAGGGGTTAGTTAGCAATTTCTCACTCTTAACTCTATACTTCTCTCACTCCCTTTTCTCTCTTCTACACATTTATATTTCCCGCACCCAATATACATTTGCCCAAAATGAGTACTGACTTAGGCATCGGAGTGCAAACGGGAGCCACCTCGGCCCCCTTTGCATACTGATTGTTTGTCACAGTGCGCAGGGGATCCACGTGTTCAAGAGGAAGGAGCTGAGACGTGTTGGTCCAAGGTCCATTCGGGTTTGTTGGTCAACATTCTGGTGCCGTCTGTGGGAAACCATACTGCTAACCACGAAAACACATGGTAAAAAGCCACACATAGAAAGATTGACCTTGAAAAAGGTAGGAGCTTTGAAAGATAAGCCGATTGGCCTTGAAAAAGGTAGGAGCTTTGAAAGATAAGCTGGTTGGCCTTGAAAAAGGTAGGAGCTTTGAAAGATAAGCTGGTCGGCCTTGAAAAAGGTAGGAGCTTTGAAAGTTAAGCTGGTTGGCCTTGAAAAAGGTAGGAGCTTTGAGAGATAAGCTGGATAACCTTGAAAAAGGTAAAAAACTTTGAAACATAAGTCTAAACATCCTTGCAAAATGTAAAGAACTTTGAAACATAAGTCTAAACATCCTTGGAAAAGGTAAAGAACTTTGAAACATAAGTCTAAACACCCTTGAAAAAGGTAAATAACTTTGAAACATAATTTTAACAACCTTGAAAAAGGCTTGAAACAGCGAGACAAAGGTCTATCTATCCTTGAAAAGCAATCTAAGACCAGAAACTCTTCTGAAACATGAATGAAAGTGACGGTGATGTTAACCCCCGTAGGGGAAGAAGTGGCCGACACAGCGAGAACGAAGTTCCTCAAGAAATCCATGAAAACGCCAACAAGGAAGTGGCACAACCTAATCCACCTCGCCGGCACCGAAATCGCCGCATGATGTGAGACATGACACGTATGGCGGCCCAAATACTGGAGATGCAGAGGCAGCAAATAGAACAGACTGCTGCAATGAATGCCTTTATGGCCAGAGGGTATGCTGTGAACGAACCCGTGATGCCTCAGCAATACTCACAGCCACATTATTCACCATCCGAGGCGGCCACTGTATCTTATTATTATCAGGACCCGCAGGCATACGCCGAAGTGGAATCCGAGCCCTTCTACGAGAGAGACCCAGAACATGAAACGCATGGGGAACAAAACCCACTCCCAGCTAGACGTATGGTGGCTTCTCCCGCAAAATTCGACAGTGTTTTCAGCCGAATAGGAGGGTTATTCAGGGGACAGCGACGATGACAAACGGACCCAGGTCGGCATAATGCAGCAGAGCCTAGAAATAGGCGCGAGCGACGCGCTGAAGAAGCCTTGTCGCAGGATCAAATGTACATGGACCAACAAGGTATGGGGGGAGAAAGGATGGCATCAGTACATGAGCCTAGGAATAGGCAAGAAAGAAGAGCCAAAGCAGTTCGGACTAATCCTCGTAATGAATCGCAGAGCCATGAAAGGCCAAACTACGGCCGCGTTCCACCACCACAAAGGCAGGAGCACGCTCCACCGCCCTATGGCCAATACCGTGACCCGGAGTATTCCGGTCATGACGAGAACAGCGAGCTGCCGTCATACGAGTTGGATGACGAAGAGGAAGTAAGTCCCTTCACAGAGGGTCTCCGTAGATGCCCCGTTCCCCATGACTTTGAGATGCCAGAAATAGCAAAATACTCTGGCCGAGGTGACCCTGATGATCACCTGTTAAATTACCGCGCCAGCATGGAAATAGCCAGGGCGACCCCAGCACTGAAATGTAAAGCTTTCGCTTTAACCCTTGAGGGGAGTGCCATACGATGATATAAAAAACTCCCTCCGGGCAGCATCCACAGTTGGAGGGATATGAAAACTGCTTTTAAGAATGGTTTTGTTTCTTCGAGGCCTGGCCAACTCCCCCTCCAACGCCTTCAGGATCTGAGACAAGGAAGTGACGAATCTCTGAAAAGTTACCTAGCTAGATTTACTGAAGAAATGCATATCTGCGAAAATATCACAGAAGCGGAGATGTTTTCCGCCTTAAAAGGAGGGCTAGATATGACCAGCATGTTTTGGAGGGATGTCCGGAGCAGGAAACCAAGGGATTACAATACCCTGGTAGACCTGATGAAGGAAGAGATTGTATCGGAGGAAATGGCTAGGGCCAGAGATAATCACCCTCAAGGGAGATACAACCTTGGGTACTCCAATGAAACGGGCCTCAAAAAGGGTGGAAACAAGGATAGGGTCGGCAGTAACCGAGGTGGTGCGCATCGTCCATTCCCGGGGACAGGATCTAGCTTTGCAGCAGAAATCACGGAAGCTATCCCTCACTTGCACTCTAACACCCCTTCTCAAAATCCTCCCACGGCACAAGGGAGAGTGGAAAGCAGCCGAAGCAGGAAACAGCCCATGATTGGGGCTTACTGCGCCTACCACAGATATTACGGTCACGCAACAGAGGATTGTAGGGAAATCCATATGTTAGCTGAACAAAAGGCGCAGGGGAGAAGGGGAGGTGACCTTCCCCCCGACACAGGGAGAACTCAAAAATCTGGTGGCCAGAAGTTCAACCGAGCTGATAGGAGAGCCCCGTGGAAGAATTCAACCAAAGAAAGGATTGACAATCGTCAAAGAGACAGGAATAATGGTCAAGATACTGCCTCAGCACAAGCTAAAGATACACGGGAACCACCAATGCCCGTGGCCGACCTCCCCATTCGTGAAATTGACACAATACTGGGAGGCCCCCACCCAGGTGGGAGCACAAACAACTCCCAAAAGAGGTATATAAGAGAGGCCAAGCAGCCCGCCAACGTGAACTATCATATCCATTCCCATCCTGTTGGGATTCCTCGGACGGAACCTATCACATTCGCACAAGACGATGCCGTTGGAGTGCACTTCCCACACAACGACGCATTGGTTATCAGAGTGGTGGTGGCTCGGAATGGGCTATCACGAATGATGGTGGATGATGGTGCCTCGGTAAATGTGATATACGGGGTAACTTTTGATAAGATGGGGATCAGCACCCCACTCATTCCAGTCCCTGATCCAATATACGGTTTCACGGGGGACAGCATAACCCCCAGAGGATCCATAACACTTATGACTGAAGTAGGGCAATCACCGACCCTCTCCAGAATTCCTATGGAATTTTTGGTAGTTGACAAAATATCCTCCTACCATGGTTCAATTGGAAGGCTTGGCCTTATTGACTTGGGGGCTGTAACGCATACCAAATACATTTGCATGAAGTTCCCCACGAAGCATGGCGTTGCAACCGTAAGGGGAAGCCAAACAGAATCCCGGGCTTGTTACACAAATGCGATCCGGAAGTTTCAGGATCGAAGCCTGAACATGATCAGTGATGTAGCTATGGCCGAGGCTGCCCCAGACACTGAAAGATTGGGTGAAGGGCCATCTGAAGATAAGGATGTCACGATGACCCTAGAAGAGGATTTAGCTGATCTAGACCCCAGGATGGCAGGTGACAATTGCCCCACCCCGGCCGAAAAGTTGGAATGCTTCGGCGTAGACCCACTTGATCAAATCAAAGAATTACAAATCGGACTGGACTCGCCAACAGAATACAAGAGTCAATTGAAAGACTTCCTACTTCAAAACCTCGATATATTCGCATGGAAACATGGAGACATGATTGGGATTGATCCTAAGGAGGCCCGTCATAGGCTCCAGCTGGATCCCCGAAGTCCTGGGCACAGGCAAAAGAGAAGGCCCATGAGTTCGGACAAGTATGAGGCCTTGAAAGACGAGGTCGCAAAGCTATTGAAAAATGGCTTCATAAGAGAGTCCCGATATCCGAAGTGGATATCAAATCCTGTTTTAGTACCAAAACACAATGGGAAATTGAGGGTATGCATTGATTTTTCCAACTTAAACCAGGCATGTCCCAAAGACAGCTTTCCATTGCCCCGAATCGATCAGCTGGTTGATTCCACAGCAGGACACGAGTTGCTAAGCTTCATGGATGCATATTCCGGGTACAATCAAATCCCCATGTTCGAATCGGATGAAGAGCATACTTCATTTATCACAGATAGGGGACTCTATTGCTACCGAGCTATGCCATTTGACTTGAAGAATGCGGGAGCTACCTATCAGAGGCTGGTAAACCGCATGTTCTCGAAACAATTGGGGAACACTATGGAGGTATATGTTGATGACATGCTAGTCAAAAGCATGGTCACTGCGGATCATATCCACCATTTTTCAGAAGCATTTGATGTTTTGAGAAAATATAGGATGAAACTCAACCCAGTGAAGTGCGCTTTCGGGGTAGCATCTGGGAAATTCCTTGGATTCATGGTGAATAAGAGGGGAATCGAAGCCAATCCGGACAAAATTAATGCTTTGCTAAACATGCAGTCGCCTCGAAACCCAAAAGAAATGCAAAGCTTAACGGGGAGAATTGCGGCCTTGAACCGGTTCGTATCAAAATCCACGGACAAATGCTTGCCATTTTTCAAGGTCCTGAAGGGAGGAAAGCAATCTCAATGGACACCAGAATGCGAGCAGGCGTTTGTCGACCTGAAAGCTTCTTTAGGCCGTCCCCCGTTGCTATCAAAACCAAAATCTGGCGAGCCTCTCTACCTATATTTGGCTGTATCCAAAGAGGCTGTTAGCTCAGTGTTAATCCGAGAGGAGGATGGGAACCAGTTGCCAGTATATTATGTAAGCAAAGCCATGCTGGACGCCAAGACGCGCTACCCAGATATGGAAAAACTTGCTCTCTCATTGATCATAGCCTCTCGTAAGCTTCGTCCCTACTTTCAGTCACACTCCATACAAGTGCTCACCAATTTTCCCATGAGGCAAGTGTTGCAAAAACCAGACGTTTCTGGGAGGTTACTGAAATGGGCGATAGAAATCAGCCAGTTTGACCTGCATTATGCGCCTCGGACCGCCGTAAAGGGTCAGGCGTTGGCAGACTTCGTAGTCGAATTCACCAATCCACCTGAGGTCGAAATGGTAGATAGCACCGAGGACAGAGAACATGATGGACAGGAGTGGAAATTGTTCGTTGACGGGTCCTCGGTTGATGGACGATCCAGCGCAGGAATATTGCTAGTAAGCCCAGAAGGGTTTAAATTACACAGTGCAATCCGCTTTGGATTCAAAGCCTCCAACAATGTTGCTAAATACGAGGAGTTATTAGCTGGGCTAAGACTTGCAAAAGCGTTGAAGATTAAGTCCGTGGTGGCGAACAGCGATTCGCAGCTTGTTGTAAGCCAATTCAATGGGCAATTTTCTACCAAAGAACCTTCTATGGTCGCTTACTTGAAGAAGGTAAAAGATTTAGCTATGCACTTCGGAAAAATGGAGTTACAGCACATCCACAGAACAGAAAATTCCAACGCTGATGCTCTGGCCAAACTAGCAAGCAGCAGCGATTCGGAGCTCCACAATCTGATCCCTGTAGAGCACATGATGACCGCTTCCATTGAGCCGGGACCGGAGATCCTGGCGATTGAAGAAGAGGGATCCTGGATGAACCCCCTAATTGCCTATTTAAAGCATCACACAGCTCCGAACGAGCCCGAAGCAGCTCGGAAATTGCAGAAATACTCTGCGAACTTCGTGCTCTTGGACGACTTACTTTATAAGCGGAGTTATACCTCTCCTTTGCTGAGATGTGTGGGGCTAGAGGAAGGGCAGTATGTGATGAGAGAAATCCATGAGGGCATCTGTGGCAACCGTGCCGGGGCTTTATCGTTAGCTCGGAAAGCCCTCAAACAGTATATTTTTGGCCTACAATGCGAAAAGATTCCCATGACTCTGTGCGGAAATGTGATAAATGCCAAAGTGGGGGGTTGACATTATTGGTCCTATGCCCAGAGGAGCTGGTAACAATTGCTTTGCGATAGTAGCAATTGACTACTTCACCAAGTGGGTCGAAGCGGAACCTTTGATGAGGATCACCGAGGCCAACACCACCAAGTTCATTTGGAAAAATATCATATGCCGGTTCGGAATACCACATTCACTGGTTAGTGACAATGCAAAACAGTTCAAAAACAAAAGCGTGGATGAGTTGTGTGACGATTTGGGAATCAGGAAGCTATTCTCATCTCCACATCACCCACAGGCCAACGGGCAGGTCGAAGCGGTGAACAAGACCATAAAAATACCCTGAAAAGGAAGTTGGAATTCAGAAAGGGCGCGTGGGTAGACGAGCTACCACAAGTGTTATGGGCGCTTCGAACCATCTCGCACACCGCTACTGGTGAAACACCCTTCTCGCTGGCTTACGGAGCCGAGGCGGTATGCCCCGTCAAAATCGAAATCCCTACGCTTCGTCAAATTCATTATGACGAAGTTAGGAACGAGGAAGCGCAAAGGGCCGGTTTAGACTTCCTCATGGAAAAGCGGAATGATTCCCAAGAGGTAATGGCCAAATACCAGAAAAAGATGGCTCGATACTACAACAAAAGGGTGAAGAGCCGACGCTTTAATATTGGGGACTTGGTCCTCAAAAAGGTTCTTCCTTCAACACAGGAGCCAGGAGTAGGGACTCTGGGTCCTAACTGGGAAGACCCTTACAAGGTCGTTGCCGAGGTGGTACCCGAAACATACATAATTGAGGACTTGTCTGGAGTACCTCTATGTAATCCTTGGAACACGGACCACCTTCGCCGTTATTTCCAATAAAACTAAATTCCTCTATGATTGCAACATTATCATATTATTTCAAAAAATCGTGGGCGAACTGCGTTAAAAAATTACGCCAATCTCTATTAGACAACCATAATGGATTAACGCACATTCTAAAATTATTTTGGTCATGACGCCATACGTCCACACTATGCATAAAAATTGTTAAGGACAAGGGACTCTCATAAGGCTAAACTATGGTCACCACGTAAGGATTGGGAGTTTTAATACAATAAATGCTTCGAACCACTCAAATCTAAGGTGCTGCACTCGTTCACCGTCATTCACCGCGCAATATGTTTGGAATCATTCAAATATAATCGAATGTTGTCACATAAACCAAAATCCTTGGTGCGTTAAGTTAGTTCATACATCCGGACAAAGCATTTGCAAGATATATATATATATATATATACTAAGTGCTATGTGCATAAGCGTAAAAGACAAACGTAAAAAATTCTTATGTTATTTTGGCCGCAAATACCACACGCCTCTGCCAGGCAGGATCTTTGTTAAAAACAAGGGACTCCGGTGAATTTACACTGCGACATTAACAGAGGTTCATACAAAGTTGTAAATATAGATGTCACATAGTTTTAAGATGAAATCACTCAAATGTTGGTCAAGATCAGATCTAATTAGCAAACGTAAGTACATCAACTGTGTCGGATCTGGGGGTATAGCGAATGATTAAACTTGAATAGAATTATTGCTGCGAAGTGATGACAAATTCGATCCGCTCATGAATAACCACATCGGATTTGAGGGACTAGCACGCCCAAAATATGGCCATAAGCACGCCCAAAATATGGCCATATGGCCATCCATAACCAAAGTTTAGATATCGCCTTGGACTAATGGCCGAGGAGGAAAGGCACAGAAGCCCCTTCAGCCGAACTAAGTTATGCCTATCCGAGGTGCTCTAAATCAGGTGTATTTTACAAATCAAGACATTTACAGACAGACATTCACAATGCCCCACATATCATCATACAATTAGGAAACACTCGCACTTGGAAATATTCATGCTTAAACAGTTAGAAATGTTGCTACGCCGAAATATAAGTAGACCATTCCATTCATGAAAATGAGGCATTTACAAATCAAATAAAGGCTACACTCACAATGTTAGGTGCCGGGGCACTCACAAAAAAAAAAGAGGGAAGAAGAAGAAAACAGAAACGAACATACTAACTAACAAAAAGGTAAAAGATGGAAGAGGATCATTGTGGAGGAACGCCTTCTGGAGAACCCTTGCTGGATGCGTCTAAAGGATCTGCAGGAGCATCTTGAGGCTCGGGGTAAAATGCTTCAATGGAGAACAGGTCCAAGGTTGGAAAAGCTTCATTCACGTCCCCCAAGGCCATCCTAGCCCCTAAGTTTCCAAAAACCCGCTGCATAGCCTTGTACTCAGGGGTCTCTTCGAAGGTGTCCTTGAAGTCCTAGACAGCTTTCGACACTCTAGTTTTTAAAGCATTCTCCACCCGTGTTGCGACGGTCTGTTCCAAGACTTCAGTGATCCTCGTTTGCATGTGTTTTTCCAGCGAGGCAAGGTCCTCCTCTGCTTTCGCCCTAGCCTCCAGCTCCCTCCCCAGTTTTTCGTTTACCGCTGCCGCCTCAGCTTCTAGCTTCAACTTGGCTGCATTAGCGGCGGCCAGGGCCTCAGAGGCAATAGACTGTGCACGATTGGAATCATCCAATTTTTTGCATAAGGCCGCCACGTCTGATTCAGAGGCATGGAGGTCATGCTTCAATTTGTCATTGTCCTCTTGGAGGCGCTTCGCATTAGCCCTCTCTTCTGAAGAAGATTTGCGGGCTATGGACAGCTGGGCCTTAAGGTCATTAATCTCCTTGAGCATATTGTCAGCGTGGCGGAGAGCAGTCTCAGCATCCCTCTTATCCCGTTGAGCTACCTCCACGGAGGACTCTACCTCGTCAATGAGAGCCAGAGTTCTGGCGTTCATAGCCTTGGCAGCGAGCAGCTTCCGAGACGGAGTAGCACTGGAGGAAAAGGCGGCCCAACCCTCTGTCCAAAACTGTTCGGTAATTAAGGCCGCCCTGGCTGGAGGCGAACTGGGTGAGTCGAACAATGAAGGGTTGAAAGTGATATCTCTGGGGAGGATGCTGGTTTTAATATGCTTAAGCTCTTCCGCCCCTTCTGGTGTCACTTCATAAGCCAAGCCCGGCATGGGCACGGATGGCTCGTCCTCCAGTTCCTCGATCATTGATGGCGGAGGTGCGGAAGTGGACTCCTTGCCTTTTCCCCTTCTGAGCCTTTTTAAGGGAGCAGGCTCCTCCTCAAGTGCTTGCTCAGAAATGTCCTCGGACAAGGAAGGTGGCACTGGGGCATCCTTAGTCTCACTACCCCTCTTGGGTCCACCTCTATCAGACATCTTCCCTTTCCCTTTGGCGACGCCTTTTTCAGGATCGGCCTCTCCAGCAATGTTGGGTTGTTGGGGACCCACTGGCAGCAAAGTGGGTGGTGGCAGTAGAGCTGGGAGAGGGCCCTGAAGCTGGGCAGTAGACTTCTCAGACACTTCTCTTGCCACCCCAATTTGCAGATCGGCCAAGACTGCTTTCTGCTTTCTTTCAACCTCGCTCCCATGGCGCAGAGCCGAAGGAACCTTCGTAGCCATGAGGCCCTTTAAAGAAATCTTTGGGAATTCTTTGGAACCTAGCAAGGAAAGGAGGACAATGGGGGTTATATATAAAAAAAAAAAAACGAACAAACACAAGATGTAACAGCAATAAGGAGGCGAACTTACTCATAGCTCGCATAAGACCGTGTTTAACGAATAATTTGTTCTGTTGTATGACCCCTTGGAAAGTGCCCTTGTAGGCAAATAGACGCCTCACTGCCGCTAGATCCGCGTCGGGGAGGAGATGGGCAAAAGTGTCCCCTGCCATAAGCCAATAATATATTAAGAAGTAGTCAAGAAAAGTGAGTATGGATGAAAGAGCAAAAGACACATGACACTTAAAGACTCTAAAGCAAATATAAGACTCACTAGGTAGGGAAAGAGTTCGGGGAACTGTGATTTCTGGACTAGGGTCCACAGGGGAACTCTGCCACTCCCCAGCAACCCAGAACCACTGGTTCCTCCAGTTCTTTATTGAGGTAGGGTGACCGGTAATAACGGGAGTATAAGAACCTCTGGGGGACAAATAATACCAATCCTTAACATCCGATCTCACGTCTCTCTCCCTCCTAACTGATTTCTTCAAAGTATAGAGAGTGTGAATGATGTGCAGTGAAATGGGATGATCCGGGTTGACCTCTTGCCACGCCAACCAAGTCCCCACAGCTTGAGTCCAGAAATTGGGGGCCAGCTGGTAGGGGCACAAGTTATAGCTCCTAAGCAGTGCCCTGAAAAAGGGATGCAGGGGGAGCCTCATCCCGCAAGAAAGGGCATCGTGGCATATAGCCGCTGGCCCGGGGGAGGGCTGCAAGGTCGGTAGGAAGGGGTAGGGAGCACCAGATGGACCCCTTCTGGCAACCTGAATTTTGTCAAAGCCGAGGCCAAATCGATCCTTCGGATTTCAGTAGCAATCTCACTGCTTTCCCATGACTCTGGGTTTAGATCGGGGTCGACATGGTAGCCCGAAACTTTGTTGACCTGGTCAACCCAATCTTCTACCTGAGCGATCTCCTCATCAGTCAAACCCAACTCTTCCCTATGCGCCCTAAACGGTGCCCTAACGATCAAGCCGAGGTCCTGGTGACCTGAAGAGGAGCCCGCCGCCATTTCTCCTCTCAAGTCCCTGTCTCGTTTGCTTCGGAGTTTCCTAAGCGCGGATTCCTCCTCGGATGACAGATGAGCCATGTAGTTCTGGTGTTTTTCTTCTTCGCTGTCAGAATCACTCAAATAAATTATGCCACTGATTTTCCTATTTCTCCTCTTAACCTGCTCCCTAAAGAAACGGGAACTAAAAACTGATAAAGAGATGGGGCAGAAACATCTGATGGGAACCGCCATCGCTAACATTTCCTGTGAACCCGTTCCCCCAACTCTTTCCATTTTTTCTTTTTGTTTTATAGGAGAGTCAGACTCAACAAAAGAAAAACAAAGTGCAAAAACAGAATTCTCAAACCCACAATGAGAAACTAAAAATGAGAAAGTCTTGCATATACAGGGATCAAGAGATTTACCTTCAAAAGACGAATGCTTGACACTGTGCACTTGAAATGAAGAACTCGCCAAGGAAAACTGTGGAACGTTAAGGGTGGATGCTGGGTAGAAAACCCTTGAAGAAAAGACACGAAACTCGCAAGGAAGAGAGAGACGACGCAAGTTTTCGCGAAAGTATGGCTGCAAAGATTCTAAGAAAATGGTAAAAGGTGAAATGGTAAAATGAAGAAGGATTTATAGGCATCCTAACGGTCTAGATTCCTTGAGTTTCGTGAGCCGCATGATTAATGTGGGTAACCCATGCTTATTGGAAAATGAGCTAATCAAAGCGCCAGCCGTCAAAGGGAGGAACAAAAACCGTTCAGCTACCACAGTGCATGCCACGCGCTGCGAAATGCTGCCCCCCTCCCATTTTATATATATATTTCTTGGAAAAAAATACCGATAGCTCCTCCGAATTGAATGCGCCGCCTAGGAAATGCGCTGATATGATCCTGGCCAGTAGGGAGAGGAAATCCGAGGCAGAAGGTCGGCTATGATATGGATCCGAGCCTTACCTAAGGAATTTCATTATTGACTCCCTAAAAAGTTAATGCTGTGAAATCATGGCAAATCCTACACGACCATGAATGATCCCTTCGGATTTGAGGGACTAGTGTTGAATCCGGGCCCAAAGAAAGGTACTGTGATCCACCAGCGGAGGCCCAATAGTGGCCCAATGGACCTTGACCCACAGCTAAGGCCTAGAATATCACCTTGGGATGAATGCCGAGGTGGTATGTCAAGCAAACCTTTTTAGCCGACCTGGTTAACGCCCAGTCGATGTGCTTTATACTCAGCCGGGGCGCTGTATGGCGTTGACCAGAAGAGAGAGATGGAGTCAGTGATGGGACACTGCCTTTATCCAGATGTGACAGGAGCCCATCCCCTACAAAATGTAGCAATGATTACGGTTGAAAAGCAAGATTGTCACATCCATAAGCTAGGGTGATGACAAGTGTAAATTATGCCACGTGTCGCAATCCGAGACAAGGAGTTTCACTATAAATGAAGCACAATTGTCTCCAAGTAAGGGGTTAGTTAGCAATTTCTCACTCTTAACTCTATACTTCTCTCACTCCCTTTTCTCTCTTCTACACATTTATATTTCCCGCACCCAATATACATTTGCCCAAAATGAGTACTGACTTAGGCATCGGAGTACAAACGGGAGCCACCTCGGCCCCCTTTGCATACTGATTGTTTGTCACAGTGCGCAGGAGATCCACGTGTTCAAGAGGGAGGAGCTGAGACGTGTTGGTCCAAGGTCCATCCGGATTTTGTGGTCAACAACAAATATTAAAACTAATCCAAGCTAGGTTAAATTATTACCATAAATCCCAACACAATAAATTAGCCTATGTTAAATAAATGATACAAATGAGAATATTTATAACAATACATTGCAAGTTTGACAAAATAATGGAAAAAATACAAAGTTATAGATAAAACCCTTTTTTGAAGCTTGGCTAAGATTTCCCCAAATATTTCACCACTTTAGATGGATTCTCCTTACTCTTGATTTGTTCCCCAATATTTATCAAGTAGGTAAAAGAAAAGAAAAAGAAAAGACAAAGAAAAGAAAAGAAAAATAAAAAAAAAAAAGGAAAAGAAGAAGAAGAAAACGGACCAGCAGCAGGAAGAAGACCAGCCTCTGTCCAAAATCAGATTTTTATGCCAAAGTTAAGAGAAATTGCACCCTTGGTCCTTGGGGGTTTGAAACTTGAGCAAAATAGTCCCAAACACTAGTTTTTCTCTTAATTGATGTGTCCAAGCACAAAAATCTGTGAAAAAGTGATAAAACAGATTTTAAAATGTTTCCAAGTCCCTCAACTTTTATTTTGCAGCCCAAGTCCTCAACTTTTGACACTTGTGCACTTTGGTCCCCAACTTCATGTTTTTGTATGCGATTGATTCATTTTCACTCAAATTCATAAATTAAGCAATCATTTTGCTTTCTCTTGTGGTTTTATCCTTGAATTTGAGTAGTAGACCTTGGTCCTCAACTTTTTGGGATGTTGCAATTGAGTCCTCAAACTTTTGATTTCTTTCAATTTGGTCCTTGAACTTCAAATTTGCTCCTCTTTAAGTTCAATTGCTCTCCAATCTTATCCATTTTCTTTTAAATTGAGGTTGTACCTAATTGTACAAGATAAACACAATTTAGAAGTAGATATTTGCTCAATTTGTCAATTAAATTGCTAATTTAGGAACTAAATAAGTGTGTAAAGCACACTTATCAGTATACATCATTGGTCTAACTCTTATAATAACATTTTCTCTTAATTCTATTTTAGCTTTTGGATGATGTGGTTTCCAAAATAATAATGGATTTTCTCCACAGATTTTTTCTAGTTGATCAATGATTTTTTTCCATATTTGTTTGTATGTTCGTTTTTAAGACTTTTTTATACATTATTCTTTTATTTTTTATTTCATTTTGTATAATTGGTTTTTTCTCCCATTTATCACCACGTTGTGTTGCCTGAACTCTGTAAGGTCTAAATTCTCTTGATATTTTTAGTAAACATCCACAAGGTGTTTGTAACATTATCATATAATTATTTTGTTTATAATATTGAAATTGTTGTATAAAGTCATTTCCTAATAGTATATCACATTCTAATTTGTTATAACTATATATCTTATTCACAACTATTTGTTTATAACTAGTATTATTTCGATTTTATCAGCACTATTAATTATTTTGGTACTTTCTCCTGTAACTCCTGTTATTTTTATTCTCCCATCAGTATTCCATGATTTTATTAAGAAATTCTTAAATATTGTTATATCACTTCCTGTGTCTATTAATGCACATGTTGTTATATTTGTTTCAACAATAGTAACTTGAATATAAACAGCTAATGAAAAACTTATTTGGTTATTCATTTATTCAGCCTTTCTGCATAGTATAGTTTGACAATTATGAGTTATATATAATTCTTCACGTTTTATACTATAATATTCTAGTCCATCTAGAAAGCTCATTCCTAATAATACATGAGGATTTATCATACTATTATCTACATGACATGGTACTAAGAGATTTATTCCTCCTATTTTTATTGGTACTTTTACTTCAAGTTCAGTTATATATACTTGTCCATCAAAATTTATATATTTGTATGGATCAGTTCTATGAGATATTAGTCATTTATTTCTATTTGAAATTATATGACATTCACTAGCTCCCGTGTCAATTAATATATTGGATCCTTTTATATGTTATATTCCATTGAAATATTCACCTTCGATTTTCATATTTTCAGCATTTCTATTAAGTTTTATTTTTTTTGTATTACTAGTTTCTCCTAATTGTTTTCTATTGGGTAAAGTTGTTGATCTTCTAATTAACCTGTCATCTTCAAATGTTATGTTATTATTAGGGTATTCTTCTTCTCTTAACTCTATAATTTCTGGTTTATTTTTTGTTATAGTAAGTTCATAATTTCTTGGAACTAAACTTATTATTTTATCTGGTTCCATAGCTTTACCAAAATCTTTGCATTCTTTATGAATTTCAATATATGATTTTTTAGAATAAATATTTCCATAATTAGAATTAGTAAATGTGTATAATGCTCTGTTTTCTATAATTATAATTTTATCTCCTGGTTCAATTATGTCATCTTTATGTAATTTGAAATGTAGTCCTAAAACTTCATTAAAGTTTCTATCTTTTAACGATATACAATATTTTGAATAATATGTAAATATTAGTTTCTTATATGCTAGATTTCCTTCCATTGTTCCTAAATGACTGTCTTTTAAATTTATTATTCTTCCATCATGTAAACTTACAGTTAAAGGTGAATCTAATCCTTCTCTAAACAAGTATTTAAACATTATTTGGATACCTGCTAAATAAATATATTGGATCTTTTCACTTTGTTTTCTATTGATCTTTGTTAATAATTCTGTAACCTTATTTTTTGTTAAAATGTTTAATTTGTGTGTTCCTTGGGCAGTTCTAACATCTATTACCCTTTCAATTTTATGATATTCATTTATTGCTACTTTTTCTCTTTTCCATATTTTATCTAATATTTCCCATTTTCCTATTTTCAAATCTAAAGATAATTTTTGTATTTTCCTGAACTTATTATTATTATCAAAAGTTACATTTAATTCATAGCCTTTTATTCCTTCATATTCTTGTTTATCTATGTTCTTATTTATTTCTATTTCTTCTATTTCTTTATTCTGATTCTGATTCATTACTTTCTGAATCTGTTTCACATATATAGACTTCTTGATCATATTATTCTTCAATATCTAATATTTCACTTAGTTCACTTTCAATTTCTAGATATTCTTTTTGTAATATTTTAGCTTTCTTTTTGTTACAGTCAGGGCTTATATGTCACATTTCTCCACAATTCCAACATTTGCATTGGTTTTTATCTTTCTTATAAGTTTTATTTTTCTATTTTTTATTTGGATTATATCTTCTTTTGTAATATCTTCTCTTAGGTTTTATATATTTTTTCCTGAAGTTCCTAAATTTTTTAAACTTTCTATTTTTATATATTTTTTTTTATTTTTTCTTCTTTCAGTGTTACATCCCCATTGGATATATTTTTCCATATTTTCACAACATATTCTAGTTAATTTTCCTGATTTCTTTAATAATTGTCTTTGTTGACATATATATGTTAATCTTTCAAATATGAATTTTATCCTTGATCCTAATGTTCTAGGTGTTCCAGGGTTATCTCTAATAAATTTTTCAAATTCTATTTTAAAGTATATTCTCCATGAACATGGTAATTTATTGTAATACATATCTCTACATACTTCTTGGTTTTCATTACTATAGAATTGGATATAATCGTATTCTTTAAATTCACAAGTATATTCTTTAATTTTACACATATTACATATTGTTAAATTTATTAATCTTACTCTTGCATTATCTTATTCTCTTATTGATTTTGCTTCAGAATTATTTATCCAATTTTCTCATAAAAATTCATCCGCAATATAATCTACTAATTTTTCTATTTCCTTTCTATCTGATTTTATAAGTTTTGTCCGTATATTTCTTCTTATTAATGCTTTTATATCACTACTTATTCCTTCCCACCAATTTCTAACATGTCCTTCAAAAGATGCTACTAAAAAATTTATCATTCTATCAGTATTTTCCCATGTATAATCTTTATTGTATAAAAAGAATAATATCATTGAATCTTCCCAAATAAATAAGGCTTTTTTAGTATCTATTTTACAATCCAGATCTAATTTTGTCCCTCCATGATTAATAGGTTTATCATAATTATTATTTGATTCAAATCTATCTTTATATTTATTTCCTCTATGTGGTAATTCTTGTTTGGAAGTTCCTATTGGAGCTGGGTTAGGTGCTCATCCAGTATTCATTAAAACTTGGTATTCATTAAAATTTTCTATGCTTAACTGGTCAAAATTTTCTATAAGCAAATCTAATTCTTCATTCATTTTTGTCTTGTTCTTCTTCAATTTTTTCTTCAGCTTTTAATTTTCCTAAAGTTTTTTCTATAAATTTTTATAATTCTAATTCTTCTTCTAATGTTTTTGGTAATATGTTTCTCCTAAATTCATCATCCATGCTTCCTGCTTCTATTATAATTTTTTCTTGTTCAAAATGCTTCTTTCCTATTCTAAGTATTTCTTTTTCTATGAATTTTTTTGTCTATTTTCTTATCTTTACTTTTATTATTTTCTTTGAATTCTCTAATCTCTAGTTTTAGTATATTTATATCATTTCTTACTTCTTTTAATTCATTTTTTACTTTTTGAACATCACTTATTAATGATTTTATTAATATTTTTAGATCCTCAATATATTCGCTTATTGACATTTTATACTCTTGATTTTTGAGTTTTTTGTACCTTAAATAGTCTATTATACATATCATCTATTTTTATTTCTATCTTTTTGATTCTTTCTTCTATTGATATGATTTTTCCATTTTCATTCTTTCTTATTTTCTCATTTAATTTATCTATTTTTTCTATAATTATCCTAATTTTATCTTGATTAATTAATTCTCCCGATTTTCTTTGAAATTCTTTTAAAATTTCTTCATCTATATTTTTAACTTCTCCTATCATTTCTTTTAATTCTTTTAATTGTATTTTTAGTTTATTTTGAATATTTTGTAATTTCTCTTTGACATTCATGTCATGTATATTTAATTATTGTAATTCTTCAATAGCTAATTTATTTTGTAAATTTATGTTTTTATATGTTTACCATAAAAATGCACTTATCCAATTTAATTGTATATTAAGAAATTCATTGAATTCTCCCCATGAGCTTAATGGTTGAAACATAGTTGTATTAGCTCCTTTTATTTGGTAAGATTCCACTGGTAAATTAATATTTTCTACTATTTGTTTTTCAAATTTTATTTCTGAAAATTCCGTCATCAAATCCTTTCCCTAATATGATCAACTTCTAATCTTAGTTCTATATCATATTTTACTTCTTTACATATCATTATATTATATTCACAAAATTCTTCAATCGATCTTAACATTGATTTTTTTTTTTTGTGATCCATAATATTTTATGTAATATTTAATTTCTCCAGTTTTCTCATATTTTTCCATATTAATTTTTTCTTTGTTATTTATAATCATAAGTATATTAGGTAATTATTTTAGAATTGTATTAAAATATTTTCCTTTACTTTCTAATGTTTTTAATCATAAAAATCATTTTCTTTTTATATTTCTTTCTTCTATCATTTGATCTAATAGATTTCCTCTTTATTCTATTATTGAATCTAATTTTTCATTTGTTTTCATATCTAGGTATTTGATTAATAAAGGTTCTCCTCTATGATAATCCAATCTATAATATTTATATAATTCTTCTAGTATATCTTTGTGGATTAAATCTAATATTTCGTTCATGATAAAATCTTCTTTTATTATATCGAAATTTATTAGATTATATATTTCTCTTCTTATATCTTTATCAAAATCTTTTAAAGTGTTCAAGATTTTTATTTTATAATTATCGGGTAGTATTAATGTATGCATAATTATAAATCTTGATGTATATATTATATATTTATTTATTTTTTTGGCGAACAAAAATCGTATAAATAAAAATCAACTAAAATTGTATAAACAAAATTATCTAAAGACTTCCTATACTTGAATGACTTATATTGAAAATCGGTATTTATGGTGGTTTGAATTGTCAAAGTCATTTTTCAAATATTATGAATTTAAAGTCTATTAAATGATTATTTCCCTTAACAGATATTTCGGTAATAGGGGGAGCAATCACAAGATATCATGGTGAGCTTCAACTGCCTCTCCATTACCAGACCTTACGTTATAGCTTCCTCTCTGCCAAGCGACACACCCCCTTCGCTTCCTCTATCCAATTCTCTTCAAAGAAAAAATAATTCAAGCCCACCACAATTTCATCAACAAGAAAAGCTAAAGCTAAAGCGAAAGCAAAAGCAGCCTTCTATTGCAGAAATAGAAAGGGCTATTGGCGCTGGCATTTTTCGAGAAAATGACACTAACTGGTAAAATAAGGACCCATATTCTCTGTCCATTACATAGTTGATGTTTAGTGGGTTAATTGGAACTGTGTGTTTTTTCGAATGTTTAGGGAGTCGGAAGGCAATAAGAATTTGTTTGATAGTATATTGACGAATTCTATTGGGAAAGACGAAGGGTCTGTGGAGAAGAAGCTGCGGGAGACTGGAGAATGGATGATTGATCAAACCGAAAGAACTTCGCGCTCTTATGGTAATTGTATACTTTTATAGGAAAACCAGGAAATGTAGTTTGTAGGAAAATATTAACTGTGCATAGTTATATACAAATAACTAATATTTTACATGTGTAGAAACCGAAAGAATTTCACTTTCCGAAACCAAATGTGAAATGTAGAAGCATGAATTGCATGAATATCAATTTAGTCGAGTCAAGAGTTTTATGCCCGTTATGAGTTCTAATATTTTCTTGGTATTCGTCTCTCAAGATATAATGACCACCAGGGACGGAGGCCATAGCCCCCACTGAAAAAAAATAATTTTGAGTCCCAAAAAAAAAAAAAAAGAGAAAGAATTGACATCTTGAATTTATTTTCTTTTATTTTAATTCTCCCTCTGCAATCATTATGTTTATGCAAGAAGTAAATACAATATTTATTACTAGTATCTCTCACATTAAAAGTTTACATTTACTTTTCAGTTATGGGTATTTTCTTTTGTGAATTACTAGTTTACACTAGTTAGTTGTTACTTGTTAGTTAACTTAGTTTAGCTTTTGGTTTGTTACTTTATAATGTCAATTATTTTTGTTCAAAAAAATTTCGGGGTCTCCGCCTCCCAACATTTGAAAATTTTGGCCCCCACTCAATTAAAATCCTAGCTCCGTCCCTGATGGCCACGACTTGCAATAGGAGCACTCCAAATTATGAAACTATCGAACTTGTTGATTTTTATAAAAGCAGAAGTGTTTATAAAA
The DNA here is from genome assembly GCA_963555705.1 of Ligustrum vulgare. NCBI lineage: Eukaryota > Viridiplantae > Streptophyta > Magnoliopsida > Lamiales > Oleaceae > Ligustrum > Ligustrum vulgare. The sequence continues at coordinate 2,352,607 of OY743182.1, read as the reverse complement.
AGTTTAGTTTATAATTAGATAGGAATGAGCGGTTGATAAGTAAGCAATAATTGCGAATCCCATGAAATATGTGGATAAAAAGTGATTTGACAATTTTTTAAATAATTTATAAACATTAGCCAACCATAGGCTTAGAGGATAAAAATCATTGACTTGGGTGTGTTGAAATTGTGGTTGAGTCCTCGATACGCCTCTGGGCTCAGTAAGCACTCCAAGACGACACCTCGATTTCAAGTTCGACCCAACAACACACAACCTTGGTTGCTCCAAATGAAGATGAACTATATCACCAAGGAAGAAAAGCAACAATGAAGGCAACAGTGAGCTTCAAGGACCGTTAGTTTTCTCCTCTTCAATCATTTCAAATTCTTATCGGCAATAGGCAACTGTAGGAAGCTTATAGGTTAGTTTTGGGCTAGGTCATGAATTGGGCTTAACAATGCCCAAAAGGCCCAACTCACTAAACTAGATAACAACTAACCTAATGGGCCAACTAACCAAGTCCAAAGCCTTTATCCAAAAAATCCACAACAAATGGGCCGTCTAAGTGGGCCACGAGCAACTACCAATTAAGTCATTTCGAGTGACCCCATGTCGTTATCGAGCCGAACTATCAATCGAGGTGTCAATATATTCCCACAACTGTTTTACATCATCGCCCGGATTTGTTGGGTATCAAAAACCCAACAAATCTCCACCTTGATACCCAATCAACCTGTAAGAAAAACAACACAATGTTTATACTTGCCCAATCAAGGTAATCCAAACAAAATTGGAATCACAGACCTTACCTCTCGCACTCAAAACATACACCATACCTGCTCCATTTACTCGCTAGGACTAAGGTCAAAAATATCAAAGCAGAAGACAGATAATCACATTAATCAATCAAGAACATACAACATGCGATGACAGATATAACCATAAGATAATACAGAAATCTTTTCAAAACATGCTCACGAAGAACATAAGACTAACACAAAGTTAATCAAACACTACGGCCAACACATATACACTACAATGCATAAATGACCCCATGAAAAGATCTCACACAATTATCATATCCCATTCCGTGTATCTCCCTCCTTGAGAACACATATCACACACATCGCCACATATGCTCACTAGATTGGTCACCACACATGCCTAACTGGTAAACAAGAATAGATCCTAAATCTATGGGATGCTCCTCTATCAACACCTCACTTCTCTCAACCTAAGGGGATAATGAGTCTCCACCTAATAGAAGTGATCTAAGTGTCTCTAACACTCTACCCGGCCAGGATTTTCAGATAGAAGATTTACAGTACATTTAATCACATCTCAACTAATGATTCAAATGTCAAACTCACCCCCTGTATATCTCATCAATGCACTATCAGGCATATACTCCACACATTACCAGAAGACATATTCACACTCACAATCACTACTAATGCATCACAACCCACTATGCATGCCAACACATTACACTAAGTAAAAACTGATTACACACAAATTTATGCAAAATAACACATATCAAACAACGTGAAATGCTACACAAAACAATGCATCGAATTAAGTAATCACACACATGCAGAAAGGATAACACAGATGTACATGCAGTAACTAGGATCCCTATCGATAAGGGTCACCCTCAATCACACTTGAGTCATAACTAAACTCAATCACATTCGCCTCACCTCTCCCCTTTTCTCTCCGCTTATCCTTCTTCTTAGGAAAGTCTCTTATAAAGTGTCCACTCTTACCACAGCTGAAACACCGCTTGCCACCCATATTGGACCTTGACTTGTCCCAACTCTTACCTTTATGCTTACCACCATCATCACTTAAGTCATCACTCGAGTCACCACTGTTTTGAATATGACACATTTGCTTAAAATGACCCCTCAACATATGCAATTCACCACTCCTCTTAACTTCGTTCTCAGCCTTAATTTCCATCTCCTTACTCCTAAGGGAATCTATGACAATCTCAGGTGTTAGGTTGTCCCTACCATACTTAATTGCATTCTTAACCTTTCTAAATGATTCAGGCATAGAATTAAGTAAAATAATGACCTTGTACATTTCAGACACCTCTTCATCACAGTTAACAATATATTGCACAAGTTTGTTAAACACATCCAGATTGTCATCTAAATCCTTTGTAGGATCCATTTTAAAGCTGAAATTTTTTTCGAGTAAGTAAATTTTGTTAGATGTAATTTTAAGCAAATACAAGTCTTGTAACTTTTTCCAAAGTTCTTTCGTGGTTTTAAGTTTACCAGCTTTTCTCAAAACAGCATCAGATAGGTGTAAAATAATTGAAGTGTAAGCTAGCTCATCTAATTCTTCCTTTTGTTCCTTTGACAAATCAGCGGGATAAATTGCCAGTAATAGCTTTTGAAACTTTTTGTTGAACCAAAATTCCCTTCATTTTTTGTTGCCAAATGGAAAAATCCCTTTTCCCATCGAAAACCCCAAAATCAAAACGTGTAGTTATTTTAAGACACGAAATGAACAAGAAATCACAAATTGACAATTAACCACAACAAGTAGTCCTAAAGTCAAAAGAAATCTATCGGGATTAACAAAATAATACAACAAACATGAATTATGTCAATACACAATCAAAAGACCGAACAAACAATTAAGAGTAGCTTAACACCTCAAGCACGTAAGCAGGTAAGACAATTAAAACCTAAATTCTAGCAACAGGCAATGGTTGTCAAGCAATGGCAACCCTCAATCCTAATGACCAACCCACACGATGGTCTGCTATTACAGGAATGTAAAACAATTTCAGCCAATTTAGCGAAATTTTATCGAATTTAGGACCACCAACTTTTGTCCCAAATTCAGCACCACAGCAACCAAGAATTGACTTTCGAACCACCAGGGGTAAAATCGTAGAAATAAAATTCCAAAACCTGAAACGAAAATCTAACAACGCCAAAATGTCAGAAATATCGAAAATAGCAAATTGCCTCAAAACTACCTCGCCGGAAGCTGCCACACGCGCTACCACACGCGCCACCGCTGGAGTCCACGCGCCACCTCTGGGAAAAACGCGCTGCACTGGAAGATGTGCCCCAGCTCGCTGAGTTCACCGGTGGTGGTGGTTTCTCCACCAGCTTCTTCGTTTAGCCGGAATGCACCTCTTTCAGTCCGGTTTTCACCTTCTTCTCCGGTCCAAATCTCCCTGTTCAGCTACCAGTTTCTGTCCAAACTTTTGGTCGAGTGTTCCTCTGAACGGTGCGCAGCTGCCGGTGGTCTTATTTCCCTATTTGGCTGGCCGGAGTTACGGTTGTAAATAATGGTTAGTGGTTTTCTTTCTCTTCCGGTCGGCACTAAAGCCCTCTCTCACTGCCTTCTTTTTCTGTGCGGTTTTTCAGTCCTTAAATCATGCCCAGCTCTGATACCATGTTAAAATTGTGGTTGGGTTCTCGATACGCCCCCAGGCTCAGTAAGCACTCCAAGACGACACCTCGATTTCAAGCTCGACCCAACAACACACAACCTTGGTTTCTCCAAATGAAGATGAACTATATCACCAAGGAAGAAAAGCAACAATGAAGGCAGCAATAAGCTTCAAGAACCGGCAGTTTTCTTCTATTCAATCAGTTCAAATTCTTATCAGACAATAGGCAACGATAGGAAGCTTATATGTTAGTTTTGGGCTAGGTGAATTGGGCTTAACAACGCCCAAAAGGCCCAACTCACTAAACTAGATAACAACCAACCTAATGGGCAAACTAACCAAGTCCAAGGCCTTTATCCAAAAAATCCACAACAAATGGGCCGTCTAAGTGGGCCACGAGTAACTACCAATTAAGTCACTTCGAGTGGCCCCATGTCGTTATCGAACCGAACTATCAATCGAGGTGTCAATATATTCCCACAACTGTTTTATATCATCGCCCGGATTTATTGGGTATCAAAAACCCAACAGGGTGATAGAGTACATTGTATATTTGTAGTTTAGTCATTATTTAACCTCTTCGTAGATATTAAATGAAAATACATAATTTTTTTAATCTAGGTTCATTTGAGAAGCTTGTAATAGTTGTTGGCTTAGTCTCTAAACGAGTTAAGAATTCAGTTGTGTGACAAATGTAGAATGCCTTTGTTTAAGTAAAATCAGAGTTTTGATAAATAAGCTTAGCTTGGGAACATATTCATTTGACTTCCAGGAAAAAAAAATGAAGTGATCCCTTCCCCTCTAGGATGGTGGATCAAAGTTGTAGTAGTCGAAACATCAAATTACATTTGGGAAAGGAAATATTTTGACAACCGAGGACTAGTTTGGGAGTATAAATTTGGAAATTTTCCACTTGGATTTAGATTAGTTCTTTACAAATTACATTTCGGAACATGCTGATAGTATTAAATTCTTTATAGGGTCCGAATTATATTTTTTCGCATTCCTTTTACTGGAAACCTACAAAGTCGCAATATGCTGCACTTAGGTATGAAATTTAAGCTCAACAGGTTGTGAAATTTGTGTGATCAATTGTTAGCTTGCTTCAACTTTCCGATGCTCGTATTTAAGCTCGATGGGTTAGAGAAATTTGTGTATATTATTGGAAAATGTTAACTATTACTAAAGAGAAAAGAGCTGGAAAATATTTTTTCTCATGCAAGAGGGTAAGAATAAGAATAATGAGAACCTCATTATTCCCATAGCACACTATTTATAGGTTGCCACTGAATCTAGAACCATCTAACTATATCTTGATTCTAGAACTAGATAGCACTGACACCCACACCCTGTCGGGGCTAGTGTGTCAATGTTCAACACTCGCTGGATACTCTCCGACACGTGTCGGAATTATATCCAATAAATCAAAATGAAAAGGTAAGTGGAGAAACGACGACAACTAAAAATTGATAAATTTGACTTAAAAGTTGGTTTTTATTTGATAGGTTTATATTGATGCAACAAATATTCAATGTGTTGTTTGTATATTATATAAAAATAAAAAATAAAAATAAAATTAATTTTCGCATCTTCAACGTGTCGTGTCTTAACTTTTTAAAAAATCATGTGTCCTTGTCCATGTAACCCTGCTCTAGAATTGTCAGTAGGTCCTATCACCAATCTTTCTTCATTCAGTCTCTCCATTGAATTATTTGGTTTCAAACTGAATTGTTAGTGACTCATTTTCCAGCAGCCAAAAGGATCTCCTAAAATACTTTTTGTTAAAACTGAAGCCAGATGAATCAATTAAACATCTTTTGAATATGTTCACTGGGATACTGGTTAGTTCGAGAAACAATACATGTCCCTTAAATATTAGAAGGAAATGTTTATTTTTTATTTTTTATTTTTTGGGGCACATTGTGAAGTTCTGTTGTGGTTGATTATCCACTATATGTCAGTTAATTTCATCAAAATATGCTACAATTTTGTTTGTACAGGACAGTTTGATTAATTGTGCTAGTTTTTGCTCATGTAGTATAGTTATGCTTGTGTTCTAATCTGATGTAAGTCAACATCATTTGGCAATTTATATGATAAGCTTTCTGAAGTTCATGTAATCCAATGATCTGCAGCATCTCCTGGATAAGAAAGGTTGATCGTAATCCGGTTTTTGGATTGATTATCAGCATGTTTGGCTAAGCTTAAAACCACCTTTCTGTGAGCATGATTTGTAATTATTTGCAGCTGGTCTGTTCTATGGCCTGTAATAATTTACTAATGCAGCAGTTTTTATGCAATATACACCAATGGTCAACAGCTTATAGAGCTTCAAGCTGTACTATATATCGTTTTGTTCTTCTGTGCATCTCTATGGTGGGTAAATCTCCATTATCTCCATGAAAAAGGGACAACTTATGTGTAGTTTGTGATTGGATGCAACTGTTAAGATTTTCTCTCGAATAAATCTCTCTTAATAGATCTTCCAATCTTTCGATGTTTATTGCTACTTGGCAGGAAAGCAAATTCTCATGACGGTGTTTCTATGGGTTCTACCAATGTGGATCGTTGCATTTCTTGTAGCTTCTGGGATCTTACAGCTGCCCTTCAGAACCCCTTTTCTCTACGATATAATTTCGTGAAGAATAGTCGGAATCACACAGCGAATACTACTGTCTCGAAATCCAAGGGAAAGATGCATTTAGTATATAATAGAACAGAGGCTAGATTGCACACTGGTTTTATGTATATTGTATAGTGGCAATTTGTGAAACTTCCACTGATGATTTCATTAAAAACTTTACCTTAGCTTCTCATCATTTATGGGAAATTTACATGTTTGATCTTTTCCCTACTTGTTTTACAGAAAATCTCTGGTTTTGCCCTTTTACAAAAATGCAATGTGTAGTTCAAATATCTGCAGACAAATACAGATATGTGGTTGACAATGCATAAGGTTAATACAAGGTGCAAGCTAAGCTTTAGTATTTTACTTCTTCAAAACTGTCAGCACCTAAGTCTGACTTATGAATTGAATTGTTTTTCGGCCATCATAACCTCCTTAGATCATATCGGTATGAAGTACATAATGGTTCATTAGGACTTGGACTTTTGCCTTTGATCCTTGTAGAAAGGTTCTCTGATTAAATTATCTAAATTAATATGAAAACTACTCGAAAAGAGTTTTAAGAAGAAGTCACATTGGATCAACTTCTTATAATTTGTTTGGTAACTTGTTTATAAACAAATGTATTTTTTCAAATTATTTTTTAACTATATTCGTTTTTCTGAACAATTTTTTAACTACATATTTTATCTAAAAAATATCACATTCTTTATTTATAAAAAAATCTTTTACTAAACAGATCCTTTTCGTGTAGGTCAATCTTTGCCTGCTAGGCAAGATGAGTAAAAGTTACAAATTTCATCTCGATATCAATGTGACATTTTTTTCTATTACTATGAAAAAATTCATAAATTAGGCTAAAAGAACTACACTAGCAAAAAATAATCAAATTGTTATAAAACTATCAAAATCTAAACAAGAATTAGAGATGAAGAGATGGAGAGAATAAAGAGGAGAATTCTCATTCCATTAGGTGTGTGAAATACAACAATGAATGCCTCTATTTATAGGAAGATAAAGTCATTCACAATAATTCTTTACAATATTAATTAGGTGGGAGTTAGGTAAGAAATTAGGTAGAGATCTACAAAGGAATTTCTTAATAATTTCTAATAATTTATAACACTCCCCCTTGAATGACTTATTGCTCAATTGTCTTCCTCGTTAAAACCTTGCTAAGAAAACCCAGTGGGATAAAACTTGAGCAAAGGAAAAAAGAGTACAGCTGCTCCCCCTGATGTTGGCCATCATTAATCATTGAGTCTAATATCCAAAATGACATCAATGATAAGTAGTACAAATCATGTACTGAAATCTGAAGTGCTTCGCTGCTTCAGTGTTTTAGTGCTTTAGTGCTGCCTCGTTAAAACCTTGTCAGTAAAACCCAATGGGACAAAATCTGAACGAAGGAAAAAGAGTACAGCCGCTGCCTCATTAAAACCTTGTCAGGAAAACCCTGTGGGACAAAACCTGGACGAAGGAAAAAGAGTACAGCATGACAGCATGATTCTCCCCCTGAAGTGTGCAATCAAGTATTCATGAACCTTTTGAATAATGATATCATCTTTCTTCTGGAATATATATGAAAATCTTCCTGTGTGTAGCCGATATCATAACATTCTTCATAAGATGTGTATGATTTTCTTCATTTGTTGATATCATTCCAGTATAACAATGTGTTGCTGAATTATAGCTTGTTGATAGCTATGATGATGCCTCAAAAACCTTGCTAGGAAAACCCTGTGGGACAAAACCTCAGCGAAGGGAAAAAGAGTGCAGTATTCTCATTAATTTTCATCAATACGCCTCAACTGTTGCCTCATTAAAAACCTTGCTAGGAAAACCCTGTGGGACAAAACCTCAGCTAAGGGAAAAAGAGTGCAACGCGTATTTATTCCTTTTCATGGAATATCACAAGTATATTGATGCAATCACGAATCTTTTCATCTTATAATTTATGATGAGCTTTATATAAATCGTTCATAGCTCATGATGTCATAACATGCTATATTAAGCAATGTTGTACTAATTTATTGATTGCATCTTTCACTTCTGGTGAATAATCAAATATTGCATCTTTCACTTCGGTGAATAATCAAATATTGCATTTTTCACTTCTGGTGAATAATCAAATTTAGAATTCACTTTTGATGAATAATCAAATCTAGAATTCACTTCTGGTGAATAATAAAATCTAGAATTCACTTCTGGTGAATAATTAAATATATTCATTTTCATATTCACTTCTAGTGAATAATCAATTTCCCAGATGTCATAAATGTTACACTCCAATTTTACTTTCAACATATTATATCATGGAGTCATTTGTATCATTCTATAGTGATACTAATCTGGGCATATTGAATATTTCAATGATTTATACATGTATGTTCTTGCACTTTATAAACTGCAATTTCTAATTTGCAGGAGCATAATCAATCATTGAAATAGATATCAATTTTGACATATAATCTACAATCATTTTACTTGAAATCCCAACGTACCCCGATCAACTGGTACATCAAAGAATACTCTCAAAGTACCGAGATGAGAATCATACATTTTGATCTCACTCATTGGTATATCAAAGAGCTCAAGCTAGTGATTTAGACTATAGTCTATCCACCATATGTCATGCCAGTTCTATGAAAAATCTTGCGCGCAACGAGTCGTCTTTTACGACTGTGAAATATTTTTCATTTGTACATATAATTACTGGCTTTACACATTTAAGCATTTGGACTTCAGGTCCTTGAACAATAATCCCTACATTGGGGTTATATACTTGGCCAAAGTATTATAATTTCATCAACCTCATTTTCATAAGAGGGTATGCAGTCGACTTATTTATCGATTCCATCTCAATATAACATAGAGAGATCTCTTTATATGTTCTATCATCAGCTACCTGAATATCTCATCATTTAACTATGTCCCTTTTTACTTACTTTGAGTATTTAGCCTCAAAGGAATCATTTCAATCATTCAAGAGATATTTATTTTTGGAATCGATAGTCATTATGCTTCAGGCATAATTACGCTTCAGGCGTGTTTTCACCATAATGTTCTCAAATATTATCAATCGGCTAAAATGCCATAACACATGTCATTCTTTTAGGGATGTAATTTCAATCATATATCTTAGTGCGCTTTGGTGGAGTGTATGCATATCGCACTTTTACAAATAATAAAGCTTCTTGAGCTATTCCCTGTTTGACATAGAATATTGTTGTATGATAAACAATTTCTGAATAAGTTATTCTCATAGAAAATAATTTGGAACTTTTGATAATCTAACCGTTTATTATAGAACTTCTGGTTCTATACGGTTTTATTTCATTTCTATGTATGAATATTTGATTCAATACAATATCGCTAAACTTCTGGTTCAATACAATGTATATTTCATTTATGAGCTTCTGGTTCATACTATATACATATTTCACTTGTACGTATGAACTTCTGGTTCAATAAGATATTTCACTTGTACATATGTATGAACTTCTGGTTCAATACAACATTTATTTCATCAGTATTCTATATAGTTCAAATCAGTATACCTTTATTACTTTTAGTATACCGAAAAATCAGGTACAATATCCAAAGAAATATCTCATAATCTCAATCTTGTCGTCAAATCTTCCCTTATATCGAAAAAGGTAATGGCATATTATCTCACCTTTTCAATAATTTATTCCATTATTTCTTGATGGAATCCATATCACTGACACGCGGAGCCGCCGCTCTTTTACGCGTTGAATAATGCATTTAAATAGATGATTTGGGAAGAAGGCTAGATCCATCAAAAATGGATATCATACTTTCAAATATTCGCAAATATTATTCCAATCTTCCAGTAAATGATTTGAGAAAAATTTATCGAATTAGGCTCGAAAGATTGAGGTTGCTGATGGATCATGGCATGCCAGAAGATGTTCGCTGGTTGATCGAAGCAAAAGTTCGATTAGCTGGTGAATTACCAGATTCATTTTCTAAGCACAAGCCTGGCTTAGGTAAGAGTACTTTTGCAAAGAAGCGAAGAGCAAAAAGATTAAATAGTTGCTACAAATGTGCTCGATGGACATGTGATACCCGTTGTAAATCAATAGGATATTCATCCATAAATCGAGATGATAAGATAGACTTCATTAAGGGTGGACTGAGTAAGGAGTCATTGGATGATATCCGATTGACTCTTGAGACGCACCCTAGTGGATATGTGCAGCGTGAGCTACTATCTTTATGGGCTAAATTCATCAGCGATAAAGAGAGATATAGTCTCAAAAATATAATAGCAAAAGATCCTGTTTGCCATGCTGTTATAAACAATGATGCTTTGGCTATGCAGCATTAATACAAGGTAAATCATTTGATATATATGCACATATAAAATATTTTTTCTGTTTCCTTTCACGAGTTTTGATAAAGGCTGGTTAAAAATATTAAATCGCCGAAAGGTGAGTAGGATGATTTTGTCAAAAGTAAATCTTCACTTTTTCGAAAAACGACCAGTAAATAGTGAAGTTTTTCGGTTTTAAATAGCCAAACATTTTTCATAGTTCATGCATCCCAAAATAACATTTTCCTTCTTTACTTTCAAAAATGGAAGGACCAAAATTTCGACAGATCAAAACTATCTGTGTATTTTGTGGATCAAAAGTGGGAAAAGGTTTTGGGTATCTAGAAGCAGCCGTGGATTTAGGAAAGAAATTGGGAGAGAAAGGTATCACTCTCGTGTATGGAGGAGGTAGCAGTGGATTGATGGGTTGTGTTTCACAATCCGCTCTAGTAGAGAAAGTAAGAGTGATAGGTGTTATACCTACTCCTTTAGCTGATATTGCAGGCAAAACACGAGGGCATGAAGTACAAACCTTATCTATCCATGAACGCATAACTTGCATGTTATATGGTTCTGATGCCTTCATAGCCCTGCCTGGAGGTTTTGGTACTTTAGAAGAAATCTTTAATATTACTTCATGGGCTCAACTAGATCTCCATACTAAGCCTATAGGGCTTTTAAATGTAAACAATTTCTTTGATGGTTTGCTAACATTTCTTGATTATGCTGTGGAACAGGGATTCATATCTCCATTTTCTAGGAGAATCCTTATTTCTGCTCCTACTATCGAGGAACTGCTGGATAAGTTGCAATCATATATTCCAATACAAGATCCAGCAGGAGTAAAGATAGATTGGTCGCAAGGAAGGGGAATCAAGCGAAAATGGAGTCCGGTTAATGTAAATTTATCTTTGTGAACTCTAGAATAGGTGGTGGTAGAGTACGGAGTATTCTCACTCTTGAGACACACCATAAATTTCTAGGATTTTATCAATGTATTAATCTTGTGTACCTCAAAGATTTAAAGTGGTAGAGTATGGAGTATTTCTTACTCTTGAAACACACTTTTTTCTTTATTTCCTCAAAAGGTCAGAGGTGGTAGGATACGGCTACTCCCGAAACACATCTCTAATTTTGAGGATCATAAATGTTTTCCCCTTTTGCATTTTGCATGTATGTCTCGTTTATGCTTCTTCAGGAGCAATAATAATATCATTTCAGTATGTTTAGATAATAATTTTTACTTCTTCTGGAGTAAATATGTACTTCTTCTGGAATATATAAGTGCTCGTGCAAGAACTTTTCCAGACACTTATCATCTAATATTCATCTCATAATACTGATGAGATTATTTTCACATTAGCTATGTCCGTGCTATCATGTGATATTATCTTATCATACATCAACATTCTCTTGTTGAATAATTTTCATCCACCCATTCAAATTCAGATATTGGTAACTTCTGGTACCATTGGATAAAATATTTTTATCAACATTTACCAACTTTTGGTAATGATAACTTCTGGTATCATTTGATAAAGTATCAAATAACTATATAATAATAATAATAATAATACTGGGGTTATACCACCAAGTATATATTAACAATAATATTGTATATATATTAACAATAATAATACTGGGGTTATACCACCAAGTATATATTAAAAATAATATTGTATATATATATTAACAATAATGATACTGGGGTTATACCACCACGTATATATGTTGACAACAATCCTCTAATATGTTAGAATTAACCAACAATTGAGGTGTTTATATGTATTCAATTGATAAACCGACCATATAGGCGGTGTCAACATAATAAAATAATTAAACCGACCATATAGGCGATGTCAACATAATGAAATAATTAAACCGACCATATAGGCGGTATCAACATAATGAAATAATTAAACCGACCATATAGGCGATGTCAACATAATGAAATAATTAAACCGACCATATAGGCGGTATTAACATAATGAAATAATTAAACCGACCATAGTAGAACCAACCATATAGGTGGTATAACCAACCAAGTAGGTGGCAGCATGATATAATTAAAACTGGTAAATCCAACCATGTAGGTGGTAGAACCAACCATTTAGGTGGCAACATATTTCAATTCAATTGATAGATCGATCATATGGGCAGTGACATGATATTAATCGTTAATTTATGATTATTATATTTTTTATGTATTACCAAGGTCAAAATGGTCCATATTTTAATATATTGCCTATATGGATAAATCGAAACTGTCAATAGATTTAAAATTTAATTTAGAACAAACTTACTTTTGGTCCGAAGTTCAAAATCTCGTCGGAAATGCTTCAAAAATAATATTTACGAAGCCGCCACGTTCAACCATCGGAAAATGTCCAAAACTGTACCAAACAGAAAAGTAAGATCATAGAAAAATTCAAAACGTCGACCTGAACAAACTGCCTTTTGACACCGTCGCCAGAAACGCTCCACGCGCCCGCACGCGCCCGGTGTCGGAGGTTCGTCTTGCCACCGTGATTTCAGATCCGGTCTCCGATCGTTAATTGGATATACGGTTTTGCGTAGATCGACTTTGAAAGTTTCGAGTTTTTCAGATCTACAATATGTGGGTTGTTTTCTAAAGTCAAAAGTATTTGATTTGAGAGAGGAAAACATTGATTTGTAAAAATCAGGTTTCTGATACAGAGGCTCATCATTTAGATGCAACTGTAGAGCATACTCCCGTCGTATTACTCAATTGGCTAGAGACTCGTGCTGATAACGTGTTATAAAACTATCAAAATCTAAACAAGAATTAGAGATGAAGAGATGGAGAGAATAAAGAGGAGAATTCTCATTCCATTAGGTGTGTGAAATACAACAATGAATGCCTCTATTTATAGGAAGATAAAGTCATTCACAATAATTCTTTACAATATTAATTAGGTGGGAGTTAGGTAAGAAATTAGGTAGAGATCTACAAAGGAATTTCTTAATAATTTCTAATAATTTATAACACAAATAAGTCAAAAATCAATTTTTAAGTTTCAAAACTTCATTTTAACTTCAAAAAGAAAAAAAAAAAAGAAAATCAAACGGGCCTATAAATACTCTCTTAACTTCAAAGGATATTAGGCTATGTTTGATAGTCTTCTTTTTCCCTGTAAAATGTGATTTTTCATCTTTTTTTTTTTTTTTTTTTTCCTTTTATCATGTTTGATTGCACAATTTTTCTTGACAATTCGTTTTCCATTTTCCTTCATCACGCGCCGTTTTCTTCCAAATCAAGGAATTGGTTTTTCCCGCTAGGTAGTAGAATTTATTTTCTAGGCAAAATTTTTAACCATTTTCGTCATATTTGATCATTTTTATTGTTAATTGATTTATTTTTTCCCAAAAATTAACATTATTATTATTAAGTACAAACTTGTCAAAAAATGAAAAAAAAAATAAAAAAAAATATAGTAGTTAAATTTTACTTTATTTTCCATAGAAAATAATATCAATCAAACAACAAAAATTGAAAAATTCTCTACTTTTTTTACTTAAAAAATTAAACAAATCAAACACGTTAAACTTTTAATTTTCAGAAATTTAATTCCCTGAATTTTTTTTTTTTTTCATTCAAATTTCACCTCTACCAAACGCAGCATTATAGATGCTATTCAAAAGTCATATTAATAATCAAAGTTAAGTTGCAATATTAGAAAATTCGAACCAGCGTACAAAACCGCGTTGTGAAGCCATCCACAATTGACCACCTATGCTGTACAGTATATATATATATATATTTTTCAAATTCTTCTAGAAATTGCGACAGTCAATTCAATAAACAATAATGACAGAATCTTTGCAACAATATTATTCAAATAAAAATGTTCTGTATGAATATATCCTGTTGTTCACAAACATACGCATACTGCAGTCTGCATACATGCATTAATTAAAATATGCATGTGTCTTATAAGTATGATTAATTCATTATGAAACAATAGAAATGATCTTCAACGTGTCTGTTATATATACAGTGGAGATATAAATATAATGCTCATAGTGGACATATATTATGGTGTTCACCATAAATATGATTTTGGATAATATCCCAACATAGGATTTGTGTCAACAATATATTCATAGTGGACACCATAACGTACGCTTATCTTAAAAATTGTATCATTTCTATCATGTCTCCACTCACATGAATGATTGTTCACCAAGCATAGTCCATTTATATATGTAAATGAATAAGGACTTAGTTGCTACATTTGAAAAAGAGTGTGTTTGATATTGTCTAAAATGAGTTTTTTTGAAATGAATAGTAATTTTTAAAAGAAATGATGGTTGAGATTTGATTGAAAAGTAAAAAATTGTAGACTTGACTTTTGATAGATGATTGAAATTAAATACTGTAGAAAAATGAGAAAAATTTAATGAAAATTAAACGGGCAAAGATTGATGACCTGTCGAATAAGTATAGTAGTGTCCGTAAAACGCCAAGCGGGCAAAAGCATCAAACGCCATTTTCTCACAAAAACGAAGAACAGTAAAAACCAATTTTCTCTCTCTATCAAAGGCAGCAGCACAAATTGCATTGGAAACAGAAAATTGAGAAAATTTAGGGGTCCGATTTTTAAGATTAATAGTGGGTGGAAGAAAAAGAAGGGATCTGATTGGTGTAAAGAGCGCAAATGGGGACGCTACATTCATGGAGAAAAGCATATGGTGCTATCAAAGATAGCACCAAGGTTGGACTTGCCCATGTCAATTCTGATTTTAAGGTCTCCCGTCTTTATCTCTATATGTATATGTATGTGTGTATGTAAAAGGATGCTTTTTGGTTATGTGAATGAAAAAAATTGGAAGATCAAGAATTAAGTTCCGAATTTTGATGATAATTTTTTTTTTTTTTTTTTGGGCGGCTAAAAATAGGACGTTGATGTGGCGATCGTCAAAGCTACGAATCACGTCGAGTGTCCACCCAAAGACAGACACCTCAGAAGTGAGATTCTTCTCTTTCTGTCTATTTTTGTTTCGTTTTTTATTTTTAGGGGTGGATCGATGAATTGTATAATGAAGTTTTTGGGTGGTTTCCTGTAGTATTTTATGATTTTTTTCGAGTTAAGTTTCAATTTTTGGGGAAAATTTTCTGGACTTTGGTTTTCTATATTTAAAAGAAAATTATTATTTTTTCCTTTAATTTAAGAAATGTAAAATTTTCTACTTGTAATTATTTTCTGTAATCCGTGTGAATATTCTTTAATTTTGTTCAAAACATTTTACTGCTTGGAATTGGATTTTATAAATTTTTATTATCTAGGAATCTTTATGAATTTGCCTTTTGAGTTTCTTTTTCCAGGGGAAGCTTCTTGAAGGGGAATTAGTTGTAATTTGGTGAAAATGAGTGAACTTGTACTGTTTGGGTGTTTCTTGCAGAAATATTGGTTGCCACATCAGCTATTCGACCTCGGGCTGATGTCACATATGTCATACATTCACTTTCAAGACGGTTGGCAAAGACACATAACTGGACGGTATGGGTTTTGCTTTAATGGAGCTTCAATTCCACTATTGCATTTTTGTGCTTGTTGCTTCGTATTGAATCTTGACTTTTTTCAATTCAGTTCAGGTAAGAACTTGATTTGAGCATATCTTTCATCATAGATTTCATGATCATTGCAACATTGCTGTAACATCGAGTTGCACGCAAAGTGTTTGCTCCCATTCACCTCCCTCTTCTTGTTATGAGCATTCACTATATCATTTGGAAACTCTGTCTTGCAAATCTTGTATTGTTGAAAAATTGTTCAACATATGCATCTTACTACCAGGATGCCATAATGAACTCCATAAGTGGGAACCTTCACCTATACAGCTAAACTTTCATTTTGCTGCTTCAATTTTTCTTGAAATTCTTCTTCTCTGTGTTCTTGTGCTTTTTATCCTGTTCTGCATCCACCTAGATATCTGATTGAAACCTTTTAAACATTGTTTGTGCATGACTTTCTTACAAGAATAGGGTGTGTGTGATATACAACATGGAAAAGGAAAAAGAAAACATTTTCCCTTTCCATGTAAAATTTCCCACCACCCTCTTGAGAAAATATTTGGTGGAAAATAGGTTAAAACACGCTTTAAAAAGTTGTACATGGAAAACGTTTTCCATGGAAAATGTTTGAATCAAACACAAATCAAGGAAAATAATTTACTTGATTTGACATTTTTTATGTTTCAACAATTTAGTGCATACTTTATATATTTTCAACTATTTATGGTTGTCTTCTTCAATTTTTCAACAGGTTGCTTTGAAGACACTAATAGTTATTCATAGAATATTGCGAGAAGGTGATCCGACATTTAGGGACGAACTTTTGCATTCCCAGCAGAGAGCGTTCATTCTCGAGATGTCCAATTTCAAGGATGATTCAAGCCCCATTGGTAAGTGAGAATGCCACTTTCATTATTTACATCCTTGCCTTTTATAAATGCCAAAAAAAAAAACTCAAAAACAAATAATCAATTAATTAGTTAATTAATTAAATAATATAAATAAACACCCCAACACGCACAAGAAAGGAAAAAAATGTAAACGCAACTAAACACATCTTGATATTACTATTAGGTTCAGGATAATGTAAATCTACTTTCTTTTCCAGCTTGGGATTGCTCTGCCTGGGTACGGACATATGCACTCTACTTGGAAGAACGACTTGAATGCTTTAGGATACTGAAGTATGATATTGAATCTGAGCATCTACCCAGACCTGCACAAGGCGAAGATAAGGTGCATTTTATTTTTCACCAATCATACGCATATGATTTGTTTCCTTTTTCAGCAAAATTTATTAGATGTTTATTTTTTGCTTTACGATTGCATTAATGTGTAACTTGTACATTATCTATAAACTAATTAAAAAATGCTTCTCTTTACCTGAAGAAATTTTTATAGTGTATCGTATATTTGATTTAAACTTATAGTGTATTATATACCTGAATTAATAGCTTAAATTGGATCTTCTCTAAAATAGGCTTATCTCTATTAAATGTAAAGCTGATTATTTCGGAGAATGGGAAGCTTGATAGAGTCTCTAAAACTTTTGGAGTAGTAGTTATTTTTAAGCCTCCAATAGACATCTAGTTGTCCAGTCTTGCTCTACTGGGCGCCACGTAAAACTCTTATAAAGAGCGGCATCCACGTTGCAAGATCACGCCCATTTCCAATTGCAGTCATCTGACCCTAACAGTGCCCCCACCCCCCTCACACCACCCACCTATCATTTTAACACTTTTCCTACCCTTTTTTCTTCTTAAATATTTTTAAATCGATATAAAAAATATTTTTTTTTTTGTTAACTTCTCATTATACAATTTAAAGAGAGCTTCAATATGACTATAGTATTAATATATAAATTTTTACTATTTTAAAAATAAATATTTATCACATAAATTATCAGTTCAATTTAAGCATACATAATTACAAGATATTTTCACATGATTTTTTTTAGCTAACTTTAATTTGTAAAATGCATCATACTCGTTGCTGGGAATACTCATTACTTTTTTTATATAAATATTGTTTATAAATAACGACGTGACAGAATTTCATTGATCTATTTTTTTTAAAAGTCCAAAAATGCAAATTAACGAGACCACACACCTGCTGTGTTTGCCAGCAACGAGTATGATGCATTTTATGGGATTCACAACGATGACTTTCATTTGGTCACCATATAATTGTTCTCGTTTTGAATATATTTTGTTTATTTTTAAATTTTTGTCAACAAATTCAAGTTAGCTAAAAAAATTATACAAAATATCCTGTGATTATTTGTGCTTAAAAATTGAACTGATAATTTATGTGATAAATATTTATTTTTAAAATAGCAGAAATTTATATATTGATATTATAGTCATATTGAAGCTTTCGTTAAATCACGTAATATGAAATCAACGAAAAAATTATTTATTATACATATTTGAAAATATTTAAGAAGAAAAAAGGAGAGGAAAAATGTTAATAAGTGTACGGGGGTGGTATGAGCGGATGGGGTACTACTAGAGGTGAACTGAGGGATTACCTTGCCATGTGGGCGTCACTCTTAACAAGAATTGAGTGTGGCGCCCAGTTGAGCAAGACTGTCTATTTGTCTATCATGGATGTTAAGATGTCTTAGGCCAGCGGACTATTCCCTGAATGTATTTTCCATCGTTCTAGAACCTTGTGCTCGAGAAGCTCAAAATAAATGTTCGTATAGTTTAATTAGCCTCATTTTATGGAAAAAGCTTGTAAATAATGTGCTTTTGAATAGTATTTTTGGGAGAATGTATGGGTAAAAAATGTTTGAAAAGTCAAAATGGTAGGCTTGACTAAGATGGATGGTTGAGATTGAGTGTTGAATAAATTTGATTTTGAAAAAATGGGGGCCAAACGGGGGCTTAATGTGAAAAAGAGAATTTTGTTGTTACATATGATACACCGAGCTTAAATTCACATTTCACGATCACTTCTAAGCTTGAGATAAATTTCTTGGGTTCCTTTATTAGCAGGTTTATAGCAGAACTAGAGATTTGGACAGTGAAGAACTGTTAGAGCAATTGTCTGCTTTGCAGCAGCAGTTGCATCGTCTTATTGGATGTCAGGTATTTTCTCAATCTTGATAATTATCCTCCTCCGGCAGAACTATTGTGCTATTTCTGTTTATTTCCATAACCCTAAGTCTCCTATGATATTATCTGAATTTCTTAGTTGACAACTGATTTTAATTAACCATTATGAATTTACAGCCTGAAGGAGCAGCTGTGGGCAATTATATAATTCAGTATGCTCTTGCCCTGGTATGTATTCTTGTTAACATCCATAGCTAAGTTGCTTAATTGCATGGAATACGTGTGTGGTTCTAGTGAAATTTAATAATGTTCACAGGAAAGGGTAAATATCCTGGTGTATATGTTAAGAGGTTATCGCTCAGTAAATGTGTAAAGAAAAATGTATAGCTGGGGAAGGAGAACAAGAAATGGGTTGGCTATAGGGGATAGTAGGAGAAGATAAAGATGGTACCGTAAAATTTTTAAATTCACACTTACCGAGGCATATGGAATATTGCATTGCCCGCTCCCTTTCCTTCTCTTTAGGGTAAAAAAATAACTGACATATTTTTCCCCCTTTTTTATATTATATTTTCCATGGCATATTTGGTTTAAGATATGGTTCAAAATGACTAACATTTCCCGACCACTATATGTGATTTTTAGGTACTCAAAGAGAGCTTCAAAATTTATTGTGCTATTAACGATGGGATTATTAATCTTGTCGACAAGGTGAAACCATCATTAATATGCTGTGGTGAAGCTTAATCATTAAAACACATTCTTTTACTGAACTCTATTGATTGTCCATTTCAGTTTTTTGAGATGCCAAGACATGAAGCAATCAAAGCTCTTGACATCTACAGAAGAGCTGGGCAGCTGGTATTTTTTTTCTTTGCAGAACTTATCATGAACCTTCCTAAAATTGCAATAATTAGTTTTCATGTTTTTACTGCAGGCCGGTAGTCTTTCTGGTTTCTATGAAGGGTGCAAAGGCCTTGAACTTGCTAGAAATTTCCAATTCCCTGTGTTG
This sequence comes from Ligustrum vulgare, assembly GCA_963555705.1. Lineage (NCBI taxonomy): Eukaryota > Viridiplantae > Streptophyta > Magnoliopsida > Lamiales > Oleaceae > Ligustrum > Ligustrum vulgare. The sequence goes on along the minus strand of OY743182.1, from coordinate 2,332,632 downwards.
AGAGAGGTAAGAAGATCTCAGAAGATTTGGAGCCTTAGGCTTCTTTTAATATTTTAGGTGATATCCAGGTGACACCCTCTTAATCATTCCTCCTTTTCCTTTCCAGCCTCCACAGTCCTTTCTAGTTACCATGGAAGAGTATACACGGGAAGCCCCACGAATGGTTTCTGTTCCGATTATGTCCTTGGTTAGTGATTTAATTCAAAGGCAACATTATTTTTCAGGCATCAGTTGCTTTCCAGCCTTTATATGCATTTTATATTATATATATATATGTTCCAGTGTTGGCATTTGATTTCTCCGTCTGGACACTGTATTAGACACATGATACTCATTTATGCTTGTCCTGTATCAGGAATATCCTGAAATGCTTCAGTTGACTTATAAACAAGAGGATGTTACTTCACCTTCTGAAGAGATAAAAGTGCCACATGAGGAACCAAAGCCACAACGTTCAGAAGATATCGCGGTCTCAACTGCTGAGCCTGTTGGTCCTCCACCACCTCCAGCTAACTTGGACACTGATGATCTACTGGCGAGTTTCTTTATTCTTGTATTCTCGTACCATTTCATGTCCTTTTTGGAACCAGAACAGTGATATCTGAATTCTTCTGTTCCATCTTCTGCACTCGTTTTTGTTTTCAAATCATCCAGGGGTTGAATGTCACTATACCTGATGCTTCTGCCATCGAGGAAAGCAATGCAATGGCTTTAGCAATAGTTCCATCTGGTTAGAATTTCCCATGTTCTTTTAAGTTGTCTTCTTATTAACAATCTTATTCATAATAATTTTAAGGGGAATTGTATGCTGTCTTCTTATTAACGATCTTATGTGCTACAGATACTACATACGGTTCTGATGCTTCTCAAGCCAAAGACTTTGATCCTACTGGATGGGAACTTGCCTTGGTTAGCACTCCCAGCAGCAACTTGTCTTCATTTCAGGGGAGCCAATTGGTAGGTCATTTTGCTGGTGATTGTTCTCCTAAATATTCACATCATTCTATTGACTTCTTAATTCTCCCTTCATGTTTGTGTTCATCCATCCATGAATATATTTCTAATGGCAATCTGTGGTAGGCATTCAATCATCCATTAAGCAATTAAATTTCAGATGTACACATGAAAATATTTAATAGAGATGCATGCCTATTTGAATGGAAGTTGATGTCGGAAGCAGATAGACCACTTATGCATTGTACACTGAAACGGGGTTGAGGTGCACTTGGAACTGAAGAGAGTGAGATAGAGATCTTGTAAATTTGTTAGACATGTGGCATACCTAATACTGTAGTGTCTGTTTGGGAAAATGTTGTTTATAATTTTTGTTTATAAACGACGACATGCCAACATTTCATTGGTCCACTTTTTTTAAAGTAAAAAGTGGTTGGCGAGAATCTTTGATTAGTCGAAATTGTTGACTTTTCTAAAAAATAGTATAATGAGATGTTGCCACGTGACTGTTTATAAACAACATTTTACCAAACAATTTTTTGAATCTCATAGAAACATACTTATGGATGGTTTATTTATTTTATTGTTTCCACAAACACCTACAGCATGTCTGGTAGTCTAAGATTAGACGACAACTAACAACAAGTATGAAAGAGGAGCTAAAATGCTGCCCATTGTACTGTTGAGTATAATCTAATAGTGCATACCGAACACGCACTTGTAGTACACTGCTTACGTTGTGGTTTTTTGGACATTTTGCTTGGCAGGCTGGTGGACTGGATTCACTTACACTACATAGTTTGTATGATGATGCTGCGTATAGAGCATCACAGCAACCAACATATGGATCACCTGCGCCTAATCCATTTGAAGTTGCAGACCCGTTTGCTATGTCTAACACCGTTGCTCCTCCTCCAGCAGTTCAAATGGCTCAAAACCAACCAAATCCTTTTGCTCCATTTCAACCTATTTATCCACAGCCCCAACAGCAACAGCAACAACATTTAATGATGTCCCCACAAAATCCTTTCGGTGAATCAGGATTTGGAGCATTTCCTGTCGATCCTGCTGGTCATCCTCAAACAAGCAATCCGTTTGGGAGCACGGGTCTATTATAATAAAGTTAGTCATATACAGAATGTAAGTTACTCGGCTTAGTTGATCTTTGTATGTTTGAAATGAGTGAAGCAGTGAGAAATGCATGATAGTTTATTTTCGGCCTTGAAATGTATATTTTTGTCTCTAGTTGTAAAGATAGTAAATTGAACAATGAAATTGCAACTGTTGTTGATTTAAAATGTGATTTAACACGTGTCATGATAATATCTTGTCTATTGTTTTCGAGCGTTGTAGATGTAGCAGGTTCCTCGATGTTGAGGACGACTAAATAATGTTATTCATTAGTCAATACGATGAGGTCACCGTCGCTTTGTCCGATGAATAAAATTACGCAATGGCCAACCTCATTGGACAATGTGACAATCACCTCAGTGTCACGTGGATTGATGATTTTTCATCACCACGGCTAATGGATAGCATTACTCTGATTGAATTAATAAAAATGTTCATTTATGTGTCCATTGAAACTTTGGATTGCATCACATTCGTGTTTTGGTTTTTGACGAGATAGGATACAGACAATCAATAACTGCTCGAAGTCCCCTTTTTTGAGCTCGCATTTTGCAGTTTGTCTAAAGTTGTCTTGGGTGGGTGCTGGTTTGGCTTTGGCACTTGCTAGATTCTTTGTTTTGGAAGGCTCGACTTTTCGCCAGATGTGATAGAACCGTGACAACTGAGAATGAGAAACTGAGGAAAGGGACATTTTACTTGATATGAGACCCACAATCTTGTACGTTACCAACTGCATGATTTGAAATAAGATTCCCATGAACTTTGTGGAGTGGAGAGGTTTTATGGCATTTTCTTATCATAAAAAACCCAGCATTTTCAGCCAGGTCCCTTAATGTATTACAATACAAGGGGAAAAAGTTCAAATTATGTTTGTTGGCTGGGAACTATAAATTAGGAAAATTTTGATTTGTTCATTCACGTGTATGTCACTTGAACATTATGTTAGACTATATAGATCGTAGTTCCCGTAGGCTCGACGATCGTGTGCACCAGAAGTTTAAAAGTCAAACAGTGAAGATATTGGGTGTGGGCGAGAGATTTTTGCACACTTGAATAATTATGTTAGACTTTATGGACCATAGCCCCAGTGGGGTTTGACAGTCGTGCACTCGATGCTCAAGTCAGACGATGAAGAATATAGGGTGTAGAAGAGACAGATTCACAAAAATATGGGTGCTGAGTTTAAATTGCACTTACAAGCCTCCCTATGAATGAGAAAGGACAGAGTATTCATACGGGGAGCTTGACATGCGACTTCATTTTAACGCTCACTAGTCATGTTTAATTGTGTCAATTCAAAGCTAAATATAGGCTGAAAAGTTATGATCTGATAGTGCAGTATCGATCATAGATTTGTAACATCAACCATTTTGTGCACGTATTTGCTCGAATTGCTCGAGGCAAGACTTGTAGCAAATGTCCATCTCCTAGGAAATATGTTTCAGAGGAGAGTTGATACACCATCTCAAATAACAAAAATATTTCAAATGAGGCTTCTAAAGCCATAACCTAATTGCCTCAGAAGAGGTATGTAGAATAGGCAATGTGAAATGCTGGCCTTGCATGAATTTTTGCTTAGTTGGTCGTCACATTTACTTGCCTCATAGGCAGAGGTGTAACATGACTAAATTAGCAGCAATACTTTTCTTTGTTACTTTATGCATATATCCTTTAATCACTGTTTTCGAACTTGAACCGATCAGGGAAACCCTTGACCTGAGTCGGGTGATCCTAGAAATCCAGTTGGGTCAAATTCGGTCAACCACCTGGGTCGACTTGAGGAACCAGTCAATTTGGACCCGGGTTTGTTATATTTTTTATTTTTTTATTTCTTTTTGAAATCTCAATGTTTTTTAATATAGCTTTTTTGTCCGGATCGATTCAAGGTTGACCCTCTGATGCTTGACTTTTGACCCGATCAGCCGATCGGGTGCCGGGTCAAGTCGAGTTTGAAAATATTGCTTTTAATAACGTATCAAATATGACTTTATTACCCATACCTTCTCTTTCCTTGTACGTGGATCATTTTCATTGTGTATTAGTTAGGGGTGCAAACGGTTTGGTTTGAGCGGTTTTTGATTATTTTTAAAACCAAACCGTTTAAAGCGGTTTGAGATTTTTCCAACCCAACCCAAACCATTTCATTTCCTAAACCAAACCAAACCAAACCATTTTTTGCGGTTTGGTGCGGTTTTAAACCGCGGTTTGTAAACGAAACTAAACTAATATATGTAAATCGAGTTAAAATAACTATTGAAATAGAATTTTGAATTAAGACATCAAAATTAATTGCAAATAACCCAACGACATTACGGATAGATGTTATAAGACTAACAAAATTAAAATATATGGGTAAACAACTTCTAAAATAGATACAAAGGCACAATCACAAACAAATGATCACAATAATATCAAAAAAACCTAATAGATAACATAATTCATTCTCAAGTTAGATTTTCCTATTATTTCACAACAAAACAACTTAAACTCAAATATACTGTATTTCAAGTAAAACTACTGAACTACATGATGAAAGAATGATACTTTAGGAATTTAGAGTTTGATGAATTACAACTGATGATAAAAGATCTCAAGTACAACTAATTTTGCTTAGATAACCATAAATACTCAAATCATGACTTGCTAAATTAACAGAAGACAAATATTATAACCAAGAAAAAATAAATAATGAGCAAGTTTATGCATACTCCCCAAAAAAATTTATAGGATAAAAAACAAATAAAGTAAGAAAGTCATTAGTAGTACTTAGTTGTTAGCACTAGCAAAATGCCTTTCTTAACAATAAAGGAAAAACAAGGTGCCCCTTCATATAAATTGAAAATAAAAGTGTAAAATTGGAAATAAAAGTAGTAAATTTTTTTGTATTTTTGTAATTAAAAAATTAAATTTTAATTGTAATTTTTTATCGGGTTGGCGGTTTGAAACGAGTTTTAAAAAATGAAACCTAAACCAAACCATTTGAAAACGGTTCGGTTTGGGTCAAAACCGAAACGTTGACGGTCCGCTTGGATCCGAACCAACGGTTTCGAAATTACGATTTGATATCGGTTTGGCGGTTTGACCGTTTCGTTGTACAGCCCTAGTATTAGTCCCTAAAGTACAAATTACGAAAAAGACTAATGGGGTAAAATGGAGCAAATATTTTTAATATAGTTACCATTTTTTCACTGGCAAAACTTAAAAGTTTACGGATAAATAATTAAAAAATAAATAACTGAGTATTAGTTAAATAAAAAAACTAAGAAAACAAAATATTTATCTTTTAACTTAAAAGTGAAAAACTAATATATTTAAAAACAAATAATAATTTTCTATTTTTTATTTTTTATTTTTCTTTCTAAAATTGAGCCTAACATGCTCTTGAAGGGTGTTTTGGGGGAAGGATCGACGATGCACGCAACAAAAATGATGAAAAAGTATAGGTGAAAGAATATTGTGAATTTAGAAATGCATGTGGAATTGAAAGTAGCCAAGCCAACATTTGATTATTGACTAAAAAAAAAAAAAGAAAAAAAAAAAGAAAAAGAAAAAGTAAACATATATGATGACACTTGTTTAGAGGGCCCCATATTACTTTGGATATGGTCCCACTGATTCATGTTCTTGGTCGGTGGGCCCCTCCATTTTGATGCCCATTAAATGTAAAATATTGCGGAGCGGGCAGGATTTGGTCCATGCCAACACCCTTTTGGATCCAACCCTTGTTCGGGTCCTATTATTTATAAAAATGAGTTTTGTAATAATAATTTTTAAGAAAATGTGTGGTTATAAAATAAGATAATTTTTTATTTATATATAGATTATTTTATTAATAAAAATATATGATTGAAACTTGAAAATGTATTTTAGAAAAATGAAGTTGTGAATAATGATAATCAAATGCTTCATCCTATTACCTATGGGAGCCTCTCATTTACCTTTTAAGTAAAATAAGTACGCTTTTGTGAAAATTAGTTGGATATAAAATTAAACAAATAGAGAATTTTAAATAGATACTTCTCCTAACTTTTATTTCTTTACGTGAAGATAGTTTAAACTAGGGCTGACAAAAAATAGTCTCGAAAGCCGCGAGGACTTAATTTCATTAAAAAAATAATAATATGGGCACTAACGAGGCGGGAAAGTCGTTCCGTCCCAATCCAAACTCGACTCATTGACTTTCCTAGTTTGACTTATGTCTTTCAAGGAGTAATGATGAAATTCGATTTCATCGTCGTCTCTCTTTTATGTATATATATATAGAAGAAATCACTGAGGTCAAACCTAAAATCGTGCTTTAAAGATAATTGTCCAAACTAATAAGGATGTATAGATTTTTGGGAACGGAGTCGTGGTGGCTTAAATTCCACCAGTGAATTAAAAGTTGGATCTACTTCAAATCTCGTCCCAATCATCTCATCTATCCTCTCACGAGGTTAGATTTCAAACCAAAACTCGAATAAGAGGAGAATCAGGACCGGCTTTGAGATTTTGATTGCCCTGTGTGCGACAATTTGAAATTATGACTTATAAAAATTTTTTGTGTCTTATATTCAATTTTTCTTTAAGTGTCTTATAACAATAAAAAAAAAAATTGGTACCCTTATAATGTTGAGGTCCTGTACGGTCGAACCTCTCACACGCCCTCAAGACTATCTCTAAGGAGAATGTCATGCCAATGCATGTGAACTATCTAATGCATATTGAGGTCATATACCCATGAACACAAAGAACTATTCATGTTGTTCAAAGGGAGTCCGTCTTGCCAATAGTGATAGAATTTTAATTCACCTGTTTCCTTTTTAGACCTCATTTCCCGCATTTCGCCATGGGATGTAAAAAAGGGACAAACATATTTTAGTGAAAAAAATAAAATTGTTGCATTATTGGAAATCTTTTGTATTTCATTTAATACTGCATTTGCAATTAATAATAAATGACTTTAGATATTTTGAAGCACACAAGGTTTAAAATTGTTTGGAAACCTCATAATTTTTCTTTCCTACAATTACTCGATTCTTCTTTTTTAAAGTCGTGTCTGCCTGTCTGTTCAAATGGACCTTTCCCAGTCTAAATAAAAGCTCTTCTTCATCTGTTCGTCATCTCTCTCTCTCTCTCTACAGTTCAGTGCTGTATTAATCATTCCTGAATTTGTTAATTCTCCCCTGTTTTCATTTTGTGATTTCTACAAATTATTTTCAACAGTACATGCCATAATATAGAGTATCAAGAAATGGCTGCAAACAAATTTGCAACCATGTTGCATCGAAACACCAACAATATTACTTTTATTCTAATCTATGCAGTTCTTGAATGGATTTTGATTGTCCTCCTCCTCTTAAACTCTCTGTTTTCTTATCTGATCATAAAATATGCAGAGTATTTTGGTCTGAAACCCCCTTGCCTCTGGTGTACTAGACTCGATCATATTTTTGAGCCGCAAAAAGTGAAGAAGAACACGCACGGAGATCTTCTATGTGAAGCCCACGCCAAGGAGATTTCAAAATTGGGTTACTGTTCAAATCATCGAAAGTTGGCTAAATCTACAGATATGTGTGAGAATTGCTTGTTTTCAAGATCAGAATTTCAGGGAGCATTGAAGAATGTTAATATCTTTGAATGGATGAAAGGATTGGGAATGATTCACAGTGATGATGAAAAATTAGGTGAAAATGGTGAGGTAAGTTTGAACTGTTCTTGTTGTGGGGTAGTATTAGATAATAAAGATATATTTTCTTATATATTGCTCAAGCCTTCTTGGAATGTTTTGGAACCTGCCCACAAAGAAAATTTGATTATAGAGCCCGGGGACTATGTTAAAAAATTATCAGATTTTGCTATTGATTCATGTTATGATGAACAAGCGGTGGAGAAAAAGAATGAAACTCAGATTCTCTCTGAAGTTGAAAGAGGTTTCAGTGTAACAATTAATGAATCTGAGGAAAATGATTCTGTTTCTGTATCTATGAATGAGTCGAAAGAATCAGGAGGTGGAGAAGTTGAAAAGGTAGATATAATTTTGTCTATGGATGGAGAAGACGGAAATAATTTGGACGAAAACCATAGTAAATTCATGGAAGATAAGTCTGCTCAAGTGTCTGTTGATGAAGTTACTTCTGTTCAAGTTTCCAATCAGCATCTGGAATTTTTTCTGGATTACAGTGGCCATAAACTGGTTCCAATCGAATTGATTGATTCTGTAACAGGAGAGGATCATAAAAATGACAATTTTAAGGACTTTAATACGAGTGAGAATGAAGAATCCCTTTTGCATTCTGAAGTTAAATTGGACGTGGGAAACAGAAGTGTACAAGTAGAGGATGATGCAGAACTTGATTTCGATTTAAATGAGGTACCTGAATTCAATTTACTTGACATGGACGTCGAAGAGGATGAAAATTTCCGGATTTTTCATGCTAAAGAATGTCATTTTGAGATGGATGTGCTTAAAGATGACACAGATTATCATGTATTCCAAACTCCATTTCAAGGCGTAGACGAGGATGAAGCGAAGGCAGCAACGGAAAGTGCAAACGAGCATTCAAATATTCTTCCAGGTACAATTATTTCTGGTTCTATCTATAAGTTTTCTTGGTTTTTCTGTAATGTTGGATGCATATTAAAATGCTTATCTGCTTGGACTATATAGTTTCTGAAGAAGTTGCTCAAATTCCGATTAATGAAACTGAAACTGAAACTGAAGCAGAAGTATCAATTGGAACAGAAATTCCTGACTTAGATATTACAGATGAATTTCAAAATCAAGAAGCTACTCCTTCATATGAATGCACGCACGAAGATCCTTCGAATAGTTCTGCCAATTTTCATGAAGCAGATTCTTGTCTATTAGGTGGTATGCTTCAGGAACAGATGGTAGAATTGCCTGCCTTATCATTTCCAGATAGTGATCTTGTGATGAACAATCGACCATCATTTTGTTCGGAACTGAATGAGATTGAAGAAGACAAGGTTCCTGATACGCCTACTTCTGGGGAAAGTCTTCATCATTTGCACAAAAAATTGTTGTTGCTTGAGAAAAGGGATTCTGGGACGGAAGAATCTTTGGACGGAAGCGTCACTAGTGAGTTGGATGGCAGCGAGGGATGCGTTACCATTGAAAGCTTGAAATCGGCACTGAGAGCTGAACGAAAGGCTTTGCAGGCTTTATATGCTGAACTAGAAGAAGAACGAAGTGCATCTGCAGTGGCTGCAAATCAAACAATGGCAATGATAAATCGACTCCAAGAAGAGAAGGCAGCAATGCAAATGGAAGCTTTGCAGTATCAGAGAATGATGGAGGAACAATCTGAATATGATCAAGAAGCATTGCAACTATTGAATGAAATTATGGTAAAGAGGGAGAAGGAAAAACAAGAGCTCGAGAAAGAGTTTGAGTTGTATAGGAAAAAGGTTTTGGATCACGAAACAAAAGAAAAGATGAGAATATTGAAGAGAAGTAAGGATGGAAGTACGAGGAGTGGGTTTTCCTCGGCTTCTTGTAGCAATCTTGAGGATAGCGATGGATTGTCTGTCGATCTAAATCAAGAAGTGAAAGACGAAGAGGGTGAATACGGAAACCACAATACTCCCGTTGATGCAGTTCTAAACTTGGAAGAGTCATTAGCAGACTTTGAGGAAGAGAGATTGTCCATCCTAGAGATGCTCAAGGTTTTAGAAGAAAAGCTCATGACATTGAACGAGGAAGAGGAACAGAAGTTTGAGGATGTCAGAGCAATGGAAGATGTTCATGAAGAGAATGGGAATGGTCATTTTCTTGAAGCTAATGGGCACGCAAATGGATTTTCTAACGAAAAGACGGGGAAACATCATTCGCGGAGAAAAACTTTAGGTTCGACCCCAAAGTCACTTCTACCGCTTTTTGATGCAATTAATGATGAAAATGGTGATATTGTCCCAAATGGGAACATAAATGGATTTGATTATAATGGTGAGGAGAATCTTCACGAAACGACGTTTGGATTAGAGAACAAGAAGCTTTCCATCGAAGACGAGGTGGATCATCTGTATGAAAGATTACAAGCTCTTGAGGCAGATAGAGAATTCCTAAAGCATTGCATTAGCTCCCTACAGAAAGGTGACAAGGGAATGGATCTCCTTCAAGAGATTTTACACCATCTTCGAGTTCTACGTAACGTGGAGCTCCGAGTGAGGAATTTGAGTGACAATGCTATACTATGACACAATGCTTCAATATCTTGTTCCTAAAGAAGATTGTTGGTAAATCTAGAAACCTTTAAAACTTCAGAACTCTATTAGTTTTTTTTGTTAAGTTTTTGCTCATGGTTCATTACAGACTCTATTTTGAAAGTTCATTCAAAGCTAAGGATGAGTCGATCCGAGGACACCGGCACAACCCTTAAAGAAGGGGGAGGCAGCTGAAATGGTCTTAGTCTGTGTTGTTCTTGACAGACAACATTGAGGTTTACTAAGTTTTAGTCCTTTGTTTCATGGTCATTTTATCCTATTAAGAACCCAAATTTTTGTGGGTTCGTGTCCATCTCCCTCTTTTGAGGGAAAGGGGGATGATGATTTTATGTGTATTTGTTGTGTAGTCTAGTGAGCAGAAGAAGCCACCCTGTCATTTGTATGTTTCTGTGAGTTAAAGAACCTGGTCTGCATACATGGGAAGATCCATTGCCAGGTTCATAGAATTATTTTGTTAGGCATCTAGGAATGGTACAGCTTTTTTTTTTTGGAACTTTTTGTGGGCAAGGAAGAGAATGGTTCCTTTTCCAGCCCAATCTTTTGTACTATTTAATTATAATCACAAGGTTTGTTTATCACATTCTATGTAAAAAAAAGTATGGATTCAGAGCTTGTTTGGTGTAATTGGAGGAAATTTGAGTTTTTGGAGAATGTGTGATTGAAAAGAATTTAAAAGTGTGAAAGTAGTGGGTCACATAAAAATGTATGGTTGGAAGTGAATTTTGGAGAAAGTTTTCCAAAAACTTGTGGACCAAACAGGCTCTTAGTTGTTCAGTTGTTCATATGTGCATCTTTAGTACATAGTATTGAACATGATTGTCTCGTGCTAATTACTCTTGTTTTCGTACATATTTAAGTATATGAGTTAGAAAAGACGGAAAAGATTTCTTTCACCGCGCTTAATTGATTTCTTTCACCGTGCTTAATTGAGTTGACGTAATAAATAATATTGTTTGGTGACACGTTATAGTTAACGATGTCAAGTAATAACTATTGGTGTCATATTTAGAAACTTGAGTTATTAATATTACCATAAGAAAATAATTTCATCGATCATTCACATAATTACTTAAGACTTCGATGATCATTGGCTTAATTTACCCCTTTCACAATGGATTCTGCTTTAAGCATAAACAAACAATTTTGGTAGGTCCACACTTAAATAATGAATTAGTTTACAGCTAAGAGCGTCGCTTAAAGTCATAATTGCACACTTAAGGATTGTACATGCAACCTAATCATTTCTACCCGCAATATAAATGACAGTGGAGTTTTAAATATATTCTCTCTTTTTCTCTACTTATTCGCACATAGCTAGCCAATTCAGCATATGAACCAGACACATCATAGAACGCAAAAACTTAAGTGAACATAGTCAAGCTCCGTACAGGGGGCTTGATTTGATTTTTCAACAATATTTTGAAATTTCAAAATTGAGATAAAACTTGTATAATTTTAAAAATCAAGTTGTAATTAAGATTAATTAATTAAATTAAATAATTAAAAATATTTTCTTAATTATAAATATTAATATTACAATATTGTAAAATCTCAGGTTACAAAATACCAATCTTCTAAGTTGCAACCATCATTTTTTAAGTCACGGATTATTTTAGGGTCACAAACGGTTAGCATATTAGGTTACAAATCGAACTTATTTTTAAGTTACGTTAACAATCAAGAGTTCAAGACGGATTTAAATCAGGTCACAAATATAAAATATTTAGGTCACAATTTATTTAATGTGACAATCACTGTCATCACTTTCGACTGCCATGACCGACCAACACACAACCACATTGACTAGACCACCACAGTTGCCAGAGCAACCACCACCACCACCAAAATTGTAACAGAGAGTAAGCAAAATTTTCACCACCTCTGACACCACAGCCACTACCACTACCAAGGTGCTCTTGAATATTACCGTTGCCTCCGCCACCATAGACTCCACCACCGCCGCCGCCGTGACCACCACCACCAGCTAGAGTCCACACCATGTCCAAATTCCACTTCCTCCCTCAATAGTCACTGTCGTCACCGCATAACGTCGATTGCACCACCACCTAAAGTTAAAAGAAGCAAGCAAAAACTGAAAAATTAAGATCCATCTTTTAGGCGCATGTTTTCCCCAATGTGATGTGTGTCGCAATGCACCAAAATAATAAATAATTTCTTACTCGCTAAATATTAATTAATAATGTAGTAGTGAGAGTAAGGGTCGATCCCACGAGGAATGGAAACTAATTTTAGTTGTTCGATCAATTAGAATGGAATTGGGGATTTTGTTGTTTGAATTGCTTGAATGAAAACTATGCATAAAATAAATAATAAAATATAACTAGATAATTAATATGAGAAGAAATCTTGTTCTCGGGTTCGGTTGTACCCCCAATTAATGTTATACCTTTCCTTGTAACGTGTTTATATCCCTATTCAATTATCAATCATAAATAATCAACAAGCTCTGATTATCTAAATTCTTCTCTATGTGTATTGATTCAAAACAAGCTCTTCGAATCAATTCTAGCCACGGACAATCCTAAACAAGCTCTTAGGATTTAATGCACGACTAGTATGAAAATTTAGAAGAATAGATTGAATTGGATCGTTAATTATATAAGCTCGAATTAATCAATCCAAGTTGAATTATTATTAAACCTGCACGAGATTTATTTGCTACTAAAGTAAAGATTCAATGATAATTACAGATCAAGAATCTAAACATAGCATATTCATGAATCCAAAGATCAATAATCCTGTTGAATCCGGGCCCAAAGAAAGGTACAGTGATCCACCAGCGAAGGCCCAATAGTGGCCCAACGGACCATGGCCCACAGCTAAAGGCCTAAAGTATCACCTGGGAAGAATGCCGAGGTGGTACATCGAGCACACCTCTTTAAGCCGACCTGGTTAATGCCTAGCCGATGTGCTTTATACCCAACCAGGGCGCTTTACGGCGCTGACCAGAAGAGAGATGGAGTCAGTGATGGGACACTGCCTTTACCAAGACGTGACATGAGCCCATCCCCTACGAAATGTAGCAATGATTACGGTTGAAAAGCAAGGTTGTCACCTCCATGAGCTAGGGTGATGACAAGTGTAAAGTATGCCACGTGTCGTGATCCGAGACAAGAAGTTCCTCTATAAATGAAGCACAATTGTCTCCAAGAGAGGGGTTAGCAACTTCTGATTCTTAACTCTATATTTCTCTCACTCCCTTTTCTCTCTTTTACACATTTATATTTCCCGCACTCAATATATATATTTGCCCAAAATGAGTACTGACTTAGGCATCGGAGTGCAAACGGGAGTCACCTCGGCCCCCTTTGCAAACTGATTGTTTGTCACAGTGCGCAGGAGATCCACGTGTTCAAGAGGGAGGAGCTGAGATGTGTTGGTCCAAGGTCCATCCGGATTTTGTGGTCAACAAATCCAATTGGCCAAATTAAACTATTAATCAAATAAACTCAATGAACATTCAAAACATAATAATCCAACAATTGAAATAAAGGAATAAATTCACGCTACTAATTTGTAGGAAAAGAAAATAAAATAATTGAGTTAACACAACTTCCCCTTTAAACAAGATATGGAATTTAGCCTAGCATGATTGTGGTAGATTTTTCAAGTTGCTTCATGAATTCCATTGTTGTTGATATTCTTGCTCTTGAAAATCTCTCAAGAATGCTCTATATTTTGCTCTCAATTTTCCTCAATGTCCAGCCTCCTTTTGTGTGGTGATTTTGCTCCTTTAATACTCCCAAAATCGTGCCATAGCTTTACCCCAAAGATATACAAAAGATAGACTTTGAATCAGATAAGGAAATTTCTTCGCGAGAAATTTACGGCCGTAACTTTCCTTATTACGGCCGTAAGTAAGCTATTGAAAAATTTCGAAATTTGGAAGTTACGGCCGTAACTTTACCATTTACGGCCGTAAGTGCATTTCTGCTGAGAAGCGCCTGTGTTCGATATTTTGGTCATAACTTTCTCTCTCGAAGTCCGATTGTAGTGATTCAAGTTTCTTTGGAAAGAAAACTCAAATATCTACAATACTTTGTGAAATAGCTCTTCCCAAATTCGAAAGTCTTATATGACCAAATTGAGCTTCAATCTATGACTAAAATTCATGATCACAATCCTTGCGGGTTTTTGATTTCTAACTTCATCCCAAACCTTCTTTGACCATAATTTTTGCATCTAATCTTCTTTCCATATGCCATTATTGACTTGGAGCTCTTTGAATATGCCCTTGAACCTCACTTCTTGATTTTTTTGTATTTCTTTGGTCATGTTTCCTTTCTTTTTCTTCTTTTTAACCTTACATAGCACAATAAGTGAAAATGCATTAAACGATGCTTCAATAGGATCAAACCAATAACAAAATAAGATAATAAGTGAATTAAATACGTGCTAATAAAGCACTTATCACAATGCCATAAATCAGTCCGGTTCAAATCAGCGCACTCATCACCTCCGCCGCAAAGGAAATAATAAGATGTGATCCCCGAGGGGAATCACGTCGAAACTGGCGAAATTATACGAAGAACGCCGGGAAAGTTTCAAATTCAGGTTGGAATGGCTCGAAAGTGACTTACGGCTGTGAAATCCTCCGGTTACGACTATAACTTTAAAAATATTGATTTCTTCATTTTTATCCGAGAATGAACTAGGGCCGTGAGATACTTTATTTGTGGCGGTAACTTTGCTTCTTTTTAATTTCTGATTTTCTTGATTTCTCAACCCGATTCTCAACTTGTCTCTTAGCTCGCTCACTTAGTTTAGCCTCGAACCTTCTTCACTCAAGCAGTGTTTGATCTTTGAAGCTCTTCGAACATGCTTGAAGCTTTGTTTGACTTGATTTGTAGTTCTTTTCATCAAGCCCACCATGATTCGTATCATAATAAGCATAACAAATGCAAGTTGGTCTCCGCCGCTATATGCAGCAATGTATCTATCAATGGAGGTGAATCAACCTCCACTATACTTCACAAAAACGACAATATTTAGTCCTTTTAATAGATCTCCACCCACTCCTCATTCTCCAAAACCCTAAACCCTGCTTCACCACCGTCGTTGCGGCCATCTCCAACTTCCTCTATTCCTTTTCCACCATCCCCAGCCACATCTACATCTCATCCCTCTCCTACAATCTCCCCTCAAATTGATGCGACGACGCCACTACTGCTTCGATCAAGTGACGATGTCACCGAGTCAATCTTCTAGCAGCATCATAGCCGCTGCCTCGAGGTAATAGTGACCGGTGCTTACCTTCAAATCGTCTCTACCAGCATCGGTCTGCTGTCGACGTTCAAAGAAATGGCTGGATCTCAACGGAGATGAGGGTGTGGCCATCGAGGGGAAGTGGCAGAGGTGGTGATATATAGTTAATTGGGAGGGAGGGAGGGAGAGAGAGGTTAGAAGTAGTGTTGTGCGACGTGGGATTGAGATAGGATTGAGCATTTAATTTAATTTTAGAATATTTATTATTTTAACTTATTAATTACAACCTGAGATTTGAAGTTATACATGATCTCATTTTTGAATTTGATTCATATAAAACTTCGGTACCTATAATCTTCACTATTTTGAAGTGATTATAATTACGTTCAAAATCATCATATATATGTGTAATTAATTACCATATCAATAGATAAACACATTTTATATTAATATTTGTATTCAGAAACTAAGGACCTTAATAAATATATAAGTAGAGGTGGAATTAATTGAAGTGGAAAATTTCAATAAGAACATGCACTACAAGAAAATTATGCTTATCCTACAAAAATTCCATATACAAAATGAAATTTGTATGCGGAGTTCACTTTTTCCTACAAAACGAGTTCTTGTAGGGATTAGAATTTGACTCCAAAAATATTTATATTTAAACAACAAATTTTCTGAATACAAATGAAATTTGTATGAGGGGTCTATTTTTTCACACAAAACGAGTTTTCGTAGGGATAAGAATTTGACTTAAAAAATATTTATACTTAACTACAATACTCCGCCTACAAAATTAAGTTTGTAGGCATAGTTTTTGTCCCACAAAAAGTAATTTTCATAGGGATATGTTTTGGCTCTAGAAAATTAAAATTGAGATGATTCGGCTCACAAAAACGTGAACTTTTCCTGACAACAAATTTATCGGACAAGATATATCTTTTTGTGACAATTTTTTTGACCAATTCGTAGGCTAATATAGTTCGAAATATTTTCACAAGTTTTTAATTAATTCTTATAAAATATAACTTAGAATGTAATTAAAAGGAAAAAGAGAGACAAAATAAAAAAATAAAAAAATAAAAATTCCTCAATTATTTTAAATAAAGTTGTTGGACTTCCTTAAATTACCCATTGGAGAGTGAATGGGTTAAATTGCATATTTTAAGAGTTAAAACTTAACCTATACCCCAAATCGCAATCACTCTCAGTCTCAACTCAACCTCTCCGCCTCTTTCTTCCTCTCATCCCTCCTTCTCTCTCGGTCTACCTCTCTCTCCAATCCTCCGGGAACAACCAACGGTAAGCCACCTACATTTCCTCTCCCTCACAAAGTCATAATAACACCCGCACACACACAGTTACGCAACAGCCACACACAGACACCGCGCATAGTACACAAATGAAACACACACGTGTGTAAATAATGTTGTTATTGTATGTATATATGTGTGTATACAAATATGGGTAAATTTTTACATTTTAAACTCATGAATTTAGTGTGTATATATATGAAATAATTGCAAATTTCGAATTTTGTGGATTTGGTATGAATTTTTAGCTTTAGATTGTTGATTTTGAGTTAATAGATTGATACACTTCAACTTATAAATTATTGGGTTTTTAGTTTTAGAATGTTAGGTTGAGTTAGATTTTTAGTTTTGGTTTTGATTTTATTTTTTTAATAAATGGGTTCTTCATTAGTGCTTTAGATTCTGCTGAAAATTACTGCTGGAATCGAATGATTTTAGGATTACAATTAGTTAAAAATATGAGGCTGTGCTGGGCTTTCTTGGTTGTTTTACATAAATTAAGATTAATTTTCATCTACACTAGGGAACAAGATCCGACTGCTTCAGAATTTATGATGGAGAGTGATTGTCTTAAGCCTTTCTCCTTTTCAGAGGCGCTAAAGTCCTTATTATTCAGGGTATGTACATGGACTATTTTTGAATAAAAATTATCTGTGTCAAACATAAATATTCTGTATAGTATCTTACTATCTTCACTGATTCTAATGTAGCAAAGTAATATTCTGTATAGTATCTTTAGTGATTCTAATGTGGCAAAGTGCTTCAATCGCTATTTCGTTTAAAGCATATGCATATGTACTTTGATTTAGAATTGTTCTTTTTTCAATACAAGTGTTATGTATAACATTGATTAGTCAGATTTGTCATTTTTCCATTTCTAGATGATCGTTCTATCTAATTTGTTCTTATTTTAATTTGATGTTCCTTTGAATGACCAAATCATGGTTATCTAAGTGGAAACCGTATATAAATATAAATGAAGCCTATACCTAGATCTTTGACAGCCAATGATTAGTGAGGCTCCCACTATTAACTGGCATTATCTTCATCTGTGATTAGCTAGACAGTTTTTTTCCTCCTATTTAACGTTTGAACTGACTTTGACACATACTTCATATTGTAAAAGGAAATTGTTGCAAAGCAAACTGTTGAATAGTTAATCCAAAAGCATAAGCTGTCGGAAATACATATTTATAATTTAAACTTTATCTTCAATGTGCTCTCTTACGGGTAGGAATTGTTCACTTTTTCTTATCAAAGTGATATTGCACAGTTTCATTAACTGTGCGGTGGAGAGAATTGAACTTAGGGCATTTGATAACTGTGGTAGTACTCATTTCATTTGATCTAAAAGCTTATAACAAAAAAGCATAAGCTTGTTATTCTATGTGTCAAAATCTTCTCTTTTTGTGGTTGTCGGAGGTGGGTGGACAGTTAAAATTGCTTCAATATTAGTCTTTATTTAGCATGTTTTTTATCGTTTTACACTTGTAATTTTTCTCATGTTCCGTTTGTTTAATTCTTTTCTGGTCGATGTCACTGTTAGAAACTCGTGAGATTGTCACTCTGTATTGCATTTTGAAGATGTGTATGTTGTAGCTTCTTGATGGAACAAAAAGTTCTTAGTTTCCATCTCTTGTATACTGCAGATTAAATTAGCATCTCTCAATCTTTAGTTACACACTAGGTATGTGTCAGGCGGTTCAGAGTCTATCTATGATGTTGAAAGAAGAGTTAGTAAAAGAACGCAAATACTTCCTTCACTTCCAGGGGATAAGTTCCTTTGCAGTTTCAGTCATATATTTGCAAGTGGATATGCTGGTGGATACTATAGTTACAAGGTATGGTTATGAGAAATTATGGTTTTTGCATTTATTGTTATAAAATCTATATAATATGATGAAATACTAAATAACATATAATGTCTGAATTTATGCAGTGGGAAAATTTATCATCAAGGGGCTATTCGGCTATTATTTCAGAACATCCTTAAGGACTTTATTTTGGCTGAGCCGAATTACCAACTCGATGTGTTTACAAGTTGGTCAAGAGCATTGATTGGATGAGTATTATATCTAATTCATGAGGACATTATGTAATTATCACTAAGAACATTTATGTTTATTTTTTAGATATTAAAAGATTGTTTGCGGTACTCTTTTAAGTTTCAGATGTAATTATGTAAATAGGATTAATGTGTTTTGGTATAATATATTGGTTGGATAATATATTCATTGCACATTAATTTCTTTATTTATTTTCTCTTTTTACACGTTTAGATTATTTTTAATTAGGTAAAAAATTAATACAAAATAAATAAAAATTAAAAATATATAAAAAAAATTTGATACGAATTATTTTGAGAAAAAATTCTTTTCCCCAATTTTTTATTTATTTATTTGTAGGGAAAAATATGACTTAGCCTACAAAATATTATGGTCACAAATTCTTTCTTTGCTGGGACAAATTTTAGTAGACATTCATATTCATTCCCTCAAAGTTATATTTGTAGGAAAAAGTAGAATTAAGCTAACAACATATTTTGATGTTGTGACCACAAAATCGCTTTGTAGGCGAAATTACTTTTATAGACAAATTGATTTGTTGGGAAAGATCTTACAAGACAAATAATATTTGTATCCAAAGTTTTTGTAGGGACAACTCTTAGCACATAAACTTCACAAATTTGTAGGCTTAACCCTTTCCCCACGATGTTTGCGCTACAAAGTTCCCCACGAAATTTTTTCGTAGGGAATGCCTTTACCCACAAATATGAACCTTTCCCCACAAAAAAAATTTGTATGCG
The DNA here is from genome assembly GCA_963555705.1 of Ligustrum vulgare. NCBI lineage: Eukaryota > Viridiplantae > Streptophyta > Magnoliopsida > Lamiales > Oleaceae > Ligustrum > Ligustrum vulgare. Next base: position 2,312,973 of record OY743182.1, on the reverse strand, counting down.
GAATGTAAAATTCTTGTAGTGATGCTAGTAGAGTAAAAAATATCATCCTTCTGAATAAATGTAAAGTTATTATTATTATTATTATTATTATTATTATTATTATTATTATTATTATTATTATTATTATTCGCACCCGTGCATTGCACGGAACAAAAAAAATTATAATTATTAATTAATGAATAACTAACTAAATATATTTAATAATTAATGAAAATGTGAGAAATATATAAAAAAAAAACAATTAAATTCATATATTATGGGAAAGAATATGAAGAAACAAAAAAGTATTCAATAGTAAAATTCAATGTAAATTAAAAAAAAAAACTTCTTTAAAAATAATAATTGTGGTTCATAATTTTTAAACAATTACGATTCATGGTTATTGCATACAATACAACTAAAAAGAAATGTGGTATAGAAATGTATATTATAGGAGAATATATGGTTAAAAAGTAGATATTTTTTTTATATCATGTATAAAATACCTCATTAATAAAATATAGTTAAAAACGAATTTTAAAAAATGAGATGTGAATTAATGAATGCCAAACATAATTCAAAGAATGATCACAGGAAAAAAATGTTTTCCCAAAGAATGAATAGACATAATTTCTTTATTTGATTTTATTATATCAATCCTTAAAATTTAGGATATTAAAATTTTCCAATTAGATAGTGCAGAACATCAATCGATACATGAAAATGAATTGTACGTGTATTAAATTTATTTATGGAAAATAACAATATTTTTTATTTCTTGCGTTAATTTTGCTCAACGTTACAAATAATATTTTTGTAGATATTTTTAGTAATGTCAAAATATAATAATGATAAAAAAAATTAAAAAAAAAATTCTATTTCACAAAAGGAAATTGTTTTTTTTTTTTTTTTTTTACATTCTTGAATGTTACATAATTTGTTCTTGAAATCCATATAAAAATGATCCAACTAATGAATCAATATATTATAGAATTGATTAAACAATTTGTTAGTACCAATGCACTGATTCTCGTGTAGTGGGGAATGAACGCCAATGTAATGGTGCTGATATAATTGATATTTAATGATCTTAAGTCAAAAAAATAAATGTCATATTTTGACCAGAAAAAAAATGATGTTAGCAGTTTTGGGGGGAAAACTTGGGCCAACTATCTTGTTATTGATATATATTAAGATATTAAGATTAAGATATTAAGATTTGGACCATGCACCTAAAAGATGGATCTTTTAAAAAATAAAAAAAAAATCATTTTATTTTAAGGACAATAAATAAATCATATTAATGCCAGATAAACTCAATTTAACAGCAGGGTTTCACATGGAAATCTATGAACTGAAGGGCAGTTCCATCTCATTACATGATTAAACTTATTTATTTCATCATTATCTAATACTAGTAATCGCACCCGATTTAACAGCAGGGTTTCACATGGAAATCTATGAATTGAAGGGCAGTTCCATCTCATTACATGATTAAACTTATTTATTTCATCATTATCTAATACTAGTAATCGCACCCGTGCGATACATGGAATAAATAATATTTATTGAATAAATTGTAAAAATACAATACCCGATAAAAATAATACAATAAAATAATAATAATAATAACTTGCTGATAAGCGTATTTTATACACTTATTTGTATGTCTAAATTAGGATTAATTATTGTCGTTTGGGAATATTTTCTATTTAATTTATGTTAATTTGTTTACTTTTCAGAAAATGTCCCAATTGAAGAAGAATGAAGCAATTAATGGAAAAATGACACGATTGGATGTTAATTGGAGCTAAATTGGACAAGTGAGGAGTTGTGACAACAACCGGGAAACATGTGTGGTGCCAAAGTGACTAAATCAGAGGTAGGAGGAGCTAATTGAATGAATTAAGAGCTTGAATGGTCAAACCGAGAAGAAGATAAAGTCTGGGGACTAAATTGCAACAATTGAAAGTTGAGGACTGAAGGTGCAATTAAAAGTCAGGGACTAACTTGCACAGCCGGAAGAAAGATGAAGTCGCGATCGCTGGTTACACACCAAGCGATCGCGAGATAGTTGTAAATCATAACCCGAGAGTTTTTGGGTCTTCCACGCGATCGCCGAAATTACGCCTGCGCGATCGCGCTCTTGTCCGACTGGGCCGCAGATCAGATTTTTCTCGCGATTTTTAACAGGATTTGGGCTTTTTGACCTAGGTTTTCTCCAAAACCTATATATACAACATAAGAGGCACGAAAATCAGACCTTTGCCTCTCAAAAGAACAAGCCACAACTGAGAATTCAACATCAAATCCTTGGAGACTCCAACATCACAGAGGGGCGTGAATTGAAAACAATTGAAGAATTGATAATTGGTGCAATCTTTCCATTCTTTATATTGTTTTTCAATGAACGTTTATTTTTACTGTTTTTGTTATTTCATGATGATGTGTAACTAATTTTAACGTTGGGATGAACGATGTAGCCTAGTTAATTATTTTAATGTCATATTCCTTGTTTTAACGTTTTAATGCATGTGTTGATTTATTATTGCATTTAATGCGTGAGTGAACTGACCACTTATTCATGATTTCATGTGTTATTTCCATAATCCGAGAGGTGAGTTAATAACATAGATCTAGGTAATAAATTCGGTAATTGAACGAGAGATAGAGATATACTCTTGTAATTATTGTCGTCGTGTGTGAATTCTTGTGTGTAATGCATCTAGTTAAGAAATATTCGGACCCGCTGTAGAGATACAAGGTTGACTTATTTAGGTAGGATTGATTTAAACTCGAGAGAGGAATCTCAATTTAAATTAGTGAATTCGACCGAACACACAAATAGGAAATAAAACTCGAATTGGAATTGATTTAATTAACTAGGTAAATTCGTGAATCCCAACTACTTTACAATCTTATTTGAAAACAAAACAATTTAACAATTCTTTTTAATTCATTAGTTCCATTTCTTAATTCTAGATTTTTATTCTTAAAACGATTTTCATTTGTTCAAATAAGGTTAAGAACTGAAATATTTCGGTAATTAATAGCAGTCCTCGTGAGAACGATAATCCGGACTCTAAGGTCCACTTTATTACTTGATTGCGATATCGTACACTTGCGATTTCAAACACAACACTTGCATACACAAATTGTGAATAATTTGCAATTTCATTTCTCCCTATAAGATTTCTTACTTTAATGCATAAATTGTATATTCAATATACAATCAAAATATCAAAAAGGAAAAAAAGAAAAAAAAAAGGTTATGAATTGCATTTTTTTTAATAGTTAATTGTTCATTCTCTAGTTTCCTTAGTTTATTTATTCATATAGAATTGATTATTCAAAATTAATTTTTTTTAATGTTCATTCACAACCACTTATTGTTTAAAAACTAATTTTTGACAATTCCGCATACTACTTTTTAACCACTCAATTGATTAATTTGAAAATAATTTTATTTTTTATACTGCCTTCTTTCACTTTCAATCACACATTTAAAATTATTTCTATAGTTTATATCAAATTTACTCATATTCAATGGTTTCAAATACAACGTGACATTTTATTTTTCACCAAGTATTGAAAATGGCCATGTTACCCACCCACACACACACACAAAACTATTTTTTGTGCATGTTAAATAACCAGGGGCGGAGCCAGCCCACATGAATGAGCTGGGCCATCTTCAAAGATTTTTTTTTTTTAATTTGTGAAGGAATTTCAGTTTTTTTTAAATGGGGTGAGCCATGGCCCAGGCGGGCCACCCCTGCCTTCGCCCTTGTAAATAACTGTACGGACCATATTTTATTTTTAAATAGAATAAGTTTGATAAAACCTTATATTTTTATTTTCTATAGAATTCAATGAATTAATTGTTAAAGTCTGTAGTATATATTTTACAAATTGATGTTATTTTAAATTTATAAAAATTAAAAAATAGATAAATGAACAAAATGAGTAAATTTATAAAATTAATTTCAAAATTACCAAAGAGTTTATTGAAACCTGAAATTGTAGAAATTAAAATGATTCAATTGAATTTACTTAGAAAGATCGGATATCTATTATTTCTTTTAATTTGACAGGAAAAAAGATTTGAAATTAATCATTTATGTCAAATTGAAGTTAGGTAAGAAATGATAAATATCATTTTATGACTTAGACGAGATAAATTAAAAAGATTGGATATTGAAAAAAGTAAAAAATATAAGTAAAACTTTTATCTTTATTATTTGAGACAATTTTATGAATGATATATTTAGAGTTTGCTCTCATTTGTTAACTTGTATTGAACTTCTCGTTATGATCATGAATTTGACACCTATATTGCATATTTTTTTACTTCAAAATATTATAATAATTATCAAAAGAATAAAAATAATATACAATTTGACTTTTTTATAGATTTTTTATTTTTTACAAATCAATAAGCCATTTATTACATGTCACCTATAATTAATTTTGCATTAATTGAAGTTTCCTAATTCAATTATTAAAATAATTAATAAAATTACAAAGTTTCCTAAAATAGTAGGTAAAAATAGTGGGAAACTATGTGTGGATTTTTTGGGCTACTATACTATTATTATATATACTAGTGCATCACCCGTGCGTTGCACGGATTTGTGCTAAAAAAAATTCACATATTAAGATTAGATATTTTGCCTAATTTAAAAATATTATTGGGTTTGCGAACAATTAATATGAAATGAGCATCATATATAGTTACAATTGTCTTAAAATATTAAAATTTTGTTCAACAGTTACAAATTTTGGAAAACTTCTTTATACACAACATTTTTCGTCGTATTATTTTGTCCTTCATCCTTATCGCAAATCAGGATCTTCAACCCTTTCTGATTTGTAACTCTGGACACAACAACATATAACTGACCATGACTGAAGACTGGTTTTTTCAAGTACAGGCCAACATGAGATAGAGATTGACCCTGACTCCTGTTGATTGTCATTGCGTACGACACAATTAGAGGAAATTGTCTTCGTTGAAATTTAAATGGGAATCTTGGGTCAGATGGAGTGAGCGTCATCCTAGGAATAAGAACCTTTTGACCTGCACTACTTCCGGTGAGAATCTTTGCTTCAAGAACGTGACTTCCGAGTCTTGTAATGACTAATCTCGTACCATTACATAAGCCAAGGGAATGGTCTATGTTACGTAATAGCATAACGGGAGCTCCGACCTTCAATTTCAATTCATGATTAGGCACACCAGAGCATCTAATTCCATTCAAAAATTCAGGCGTATGAAGGTCATTAAACAAATCAACATTAGCATCTGCCTTGCAAACCGAGTCAGAACTTAAATAAGTCTTCCCTTAAGTTGTATTTAAAGAAACCATATAATCGTTGACCGATTCAACTACATCAAGTGTCGGTGCAAGAATAGCTCTTCCTTGTAGATATGTTGACTCATCAAAATCACAATTAATCAACGGATATGTGCTATCCACGATGGCTTTGACTGGATTCTCGAGGCCATGTAACAAAATATCATCCGGAATTTCAATAGTTGCATGGCCATCATTTGCACCGCCAAGTGTTCCATCTCCTATACTTGCGATCCATTCCGAAAATGCATTTAACTCAGCACTCTCAACAACTGAATCAATATTTTGTAATCTCATGTTCTTTGTCAACCTTAAGACCTTATAGTTCTTCCACAGATATGATGAATTGATAGTTGCAAGCACGATATCTTGTCTACTCCCTTTTGGGATCACAGGTAAGATTTTCCGAAAATCTCCTCCAAAAACAACTGTTTTTCCTCCAAAAGGCAATTCCATGCTCAGTGGATTGTTAAACCTCAAAATATCTCGCATGCTTCTATCTAAAGCTTCAAAGCAGAATTTGTTCATCATGGGCGCCTCATCCCAAATTATAAGCTTGCATCTGACAATTAAGTCCGCAAGAGGATTGCCCTGCTTGATGTTGCATGTGGAATCTTCATTAGGGTTAAGAGGTATAGCAAATCTTGAATGCGCAGTTCTACCACCAGGCAACAGTAGCGATGCTATACCACTTGAGGCTACATTCAACACAATCTCTCCTTTAGATCTCAATGCTGCTGATAAAGTTTTCCATACAAAATTTTTACCTGTACCTCCATAACCATAAACAAAAAAAATGCCACCTTCATTTGATTTCACTGAATTCAAGACCGTGTCATAAACACGTCGCTGCTCAGTTGTTAAATCAGAGACCAACTTCTTGTGTTCTTCCACTAATGATCTTCGATCATACCTCATTTCATCTTGTATAAGCCTATTCTGAAAATTTGAAGTAAAGTATTCAGATTCTGGAAATGGCATTGAATGAAAATCACGTAGAGACTTTCCACTGCTCCGCATTATTTTCTCAACCTCCACAAGAGCATAACTTCACACTTCATCATTGTTCCAAATCTGAAAATTGCAAAACATAGACTTTGATATGTTAAAAACTATATATGCCCTGAATTCAATAGCATCTTTGTGGAAAAGAAATCTATATATAAAAAATAAGTATTCAATACAATACCTTGGTGTTGTAGCATGTTTCGTTGTCTGTATATGTAACACCACAAGTTCAAAAGTCAAAAACCTAGGCGTGTTAACTTCCATTCACATAATATGCGGAATTAAAAAAAAAAACATTTACACATTTAAAATTTTCATTTCTCTCTTATCAAATTTTACAGAGATTTCGACAGAGTCTCCTCTGTCATAGCCAACCTGTAGAGGGACATCAAAATCATTTTTAAATACACATCGCAACTCATTCAATCCCAATTCTACTTCAAACTCCCACATCACCACACTATTTCAAATTCAATTCCCAAACTCCTCAACACAACATTTTACATCAATAAGCTTCAATTAAATACAATAAGTGATAATATAACCAATATTAGAAATTCCATAACTAATTTAAACTAATCTCAACCAAACAATTATCAAAATAAAATGAATGAACTAAGAAATAATAATTAATAAACTTAATTAACTTCAAATTTAACTTTATTTTTTTTAAAAGCTTGAAGCGGTGTAGCCTGAGTCTGTCACCAAGTGCTCTCCTCGGATCACCTAACTTTCATCACCTGAAATGTTGGGGGAGGGATTGGGGTGAGCTAAAGCTCAGTAAGTAAACTTTATGCATGAATGCATGCATATGACATGAATGCTTTAAAAATTCCATATATGTATCCCCATTTACTTTACTTTCCAGAACATTCAAACATTTCAAACTTTCACTTAACATTTCAAAACTTTCACTTCATTTCCATCGTGAGCTCACTTGGTGTAACTTCTAGTCAATCAGAATACACTGGGCAATTATTTATTTGGAACCAGATTAACATGCGCATTTCCACCGCAAAGCGGTTTAACATTCACTTTCCCACCGCAAAGCGGTTTAACATTCACTTTTCCACCGCAAAGCGGTTTAACAGTCCACCGTAAACGGTTGAACATTCCGTCGCAAAGCGACTTAATTCGGGTACGCCGGTCCCCCGCGCCCCATTTCCCACTCGCAACTTTCATGAACTAGAAGTACACCCATTCATTCTTAAAAAAAAACTTGGGATACATAACTTTTGAACAAACTTGCACTTGACACATTTCTTTCATTTAAAAACATTTGACTTCCCAATTTCGATGCCAATGCATGCTTGATGATGCAATGACATGGTAATGTGCATGCTTAACATTCTTCTCAATAACATATACTTTCATAATGTAAGGAAATTCATCAAGGCAAGTAAGTTACACGACAGTCATTTACACATAACTTTCACATTTACATTCAACTTTGATGAAAATAGGGGGGAAGTTTACTTACTTGACGTCCTTAGCATTTACCGTTATCTGAATTTGCAAGTGGAGGAGTTTCGACTGCCCTTGTCGTCAATGTACCAAAATCTTAGTTGCATCTATTCATTTAGTAAAATATACTTTCAGTTCAATTTGATCTATTCATCATTCCTTTAATATCAAACAAGTTAAAACAATAAATCTTCTTTCCCTTTTCTTTCTTGTGATTATTTATTCCAAACAATGTATTAAAATATATTAAATACTCGAAAGCAAAAGATTTAAATCATTCGACACAACATTTTAAGCTTAAGTGCTTGTTTGGTTTTCATCAAATTATTCTCATTTTAACCAAAAATCAAACACACACTAACTATTAAGGTATTTAAATCAAAACCAAAGTTTGAAAAAATGTACACATCCTTACCATTTTCCCAAAATTTTGGAATTATAATCATAACTCACATTCACACTAAAATCACAATTAAGTTAACTAAATTCCCAAATTCCTTAATCCTTTACCAAATCCTAAAATTTCAACTGAACTTTCAAAGTAAGTCTATAACTAATCAAATTCGAAAAAATTGAATCTATAACTTTTAATCCAAAATTAACCTAACCATTGGTCCATTGGTTAACAATTGGATTCATATATTAAAAATCTAAAAATTAACTAGCTAATATGACTAAAGCTATTTATATCAATACATGAAAATTCTCAAATTTCTCAATTTACCCATAATAACATAAACTTAATTAACTAACTCAAATTTAAACCAAGTAATTTTTTCCAACATTTTATCGACATTTGAAAACTTACTGTGAACGACCTCACTGTTGAAATCTCACCTAAAATTCCAATTTAAACTAACCTCTCAACAAGGCATATTAAATCCATAAAATTTCAATCAGACAATAGTGAACTTATGCACATGCATGAACACACACATATATACATCTATACATACACATATATAAACATTATTCAATCTCAAAATTAACATTTAAATTTCGAAATCTACCTATTTTGAGATATGAAAATATGAAAATCTTAGTCTATATACATACACTCAACTCATGTATACATCAACAAATACATACAATTCCATATATACATACACCAATTACGTGTGTGTGTTGTGTGTGTTCGTTCGGGTGCAGTGTGCGTGACTGCGTGGGTGTGTGTGTGGTGCGTCGGTGAAGAGAAAGGAACGAGGGAAGGGGAGAAAGGGCTTTTACCGCTGTTGGGGTGGTGGTCGGCGTCGCTGGCGCTGGTTCGTATCGCCGGGCGTGAGAGAGAGACGAGAGAGGGTGATACCGAGACAGAGAGTGAGATCGCGAGAGAGAGCGGAGAGTGAGCGTGAGACCGTGAGTGAGTTCGGTTTGGTGGAGAGGAAGTTAGGTTAGATTTCAATTTTCGTTAATTGCAACTCGGTCCCTCAATTCTCCTCTTTTGTGTAATAAAATCACAACTTTCAAATAAATTTCAAAGTGCCACCAAACTTCTCCCAAATTTCAATTTAATGCAATATAGGCAGCTTACTACTCAATTAAAATAGAAATTGACAAGTAACAATTCAAAATGCACAATTAGACATAAAATTACAAGTAAAGATTTATAATTTTCTAATTGGCACATTGAGCGAGACGGCGTCCAAGTCCTTCCACTGCAAAATCATTCAACTTATTATCAATAATAATTGTCAAATAAATTATTCATCATAAAAATTAGGTGGTATTCAAGGAAGCACGCAAAACAAAAAGTGGTATTACAGTATAAAATATCATCCGATAAGTATGTCCAACACTTCTCCCACACAACTTCAGGTCGTGATAATGAATTTGAGGCTAATAAAGTGGCAAATAGACTTCTCAAAGAATGTGATGACGCCCACTGACTTGCTTCAATAATACCATCAACGCATTCTTTGTCATCATCCAATAGACCAAGTGCGTAGCAAGCATCTCTAAAAGTATCATACTGAACTCCGTTAACATTTTTTATTTCATCAAAGCTTGTTGGTCCATGAACTATGTTGAGAAGACATCGCAAATAATACATTTCTTCACATCCCGGAGGTACATAAAATATACGCCCGATAGAATATCCACGCTTTCTAGGCTGCCACTCCCTTGTAGACGACTTCCAAACAAACTTGGTAGGAAATTCCGCATATGTTAAATTTTTTGCTTCGGCATATTTTTTGTTTGCATCCATCCATGCCAAAAACATGCTTTGGTTAGCGGTTGGACGTGTCAACACTTTGTCAATACTATCAAAATATGAAAAAATGACATTCTGCTCATTCGGAAGATGAAAACTCAACCTTTCGACAGGAGGATCTCTAAATTGAATCTCAAATCCAAAAATCCTCCATGCTGCCTCACATGGTGAAATGTATCTACAATCATAGTACATGTTAACTTCATCAACAATCTTATCCGAGTCCTCATCCTCAGTGCTACGGTAAAAAGTAGCGGTGACGCGGTCATGGCCCTTATTGACATACTTGAACAAATATTTAATTGATCGAGATTGGTTGCACCACTCCACATTCATGTGTGCACCATACTTGAGTAGCAAATATCGATTGTGGGGCACAACAAATCTGTTGTCAAGATCAACACCATTCTTTTTAATCGTTCGCCCATCATTTCTTCTTCGATAAATTGTGTATTCAACAAATTTTTTGGGGAAATGTTTAGCACATTGACCATTCTCCATGCATGGAGATGTCCTTCTGGCACTGCCACATGGTCCGTGCATTATAAAGTCTTTAACTGCTGCGTGATAATTCTGATCAGACTTAGGATCGGGAATTTCAGCTGAAATTATTCTGTCGATATCCTCTCCGGTGGGATATTTGTCCTCCTTTGAAAGAAACAATAAAATGTGAGCTTGTGGCAAGCCACGCTTCTGGAATTCCACCGTTTATATCACTAATAAACAACATTATCACGTTCAATGTTAGGAGAAATTATTAAAAATATTTAGTTGCATAATAAATAATACACATTAATATTATAAATCTTAAATAAACATAAGTAAATATTACCTGCTTTCACATTTCCAAAAATCTTATTTCGTCTAAGATCATTGATCAAATGGTCCAATTTCATCTTAAAAACTCGGCAAATAATGTTCGGTAGATCATCGGGCTTCAAAACTCTGCTTTCGACAAAACGCACTATTTCCGGCCACTTTGGATTGCAGGTGAAAGTTATAAATAAATCTGGATACCCAACCATCTACATATGGCCATTGCGTCCTGGTAGTTTTGAATCATGTAACGTGCCCCACCAATGAATGTAGACGGTAGCACCACACGTTTACTTTGGGTTGAAGGATCTATCTCTCCTCTAAACAATGCTTCTGTCAAGCCCCTATACATCTCAGATCTCAATTGTTTTTGATGAGTGCATACGTAAGTCAATCTGGAAGATTCAACCATTGTATATGCATCTACAACAAATTGTTGGAAAAGTCTTCTTGAGGATAGAATAACTGGTGATTCATTATTTCTGTTTTGCAATCTAAAAGCAAAATACTCTCTCATGCTTACTTGTTTTCTGCCACCAGATGCACACACATTTGATTTAGTAATAGAAATATCTTCTCTGTACCCATCTTCACCGAATGGAAAAAGAAGTGGATATTGTAGACCAAGATACGAAGGATTTAATTCATTTATCCGCTTCAATACTCCTGATTTAGTTTCTACAATAATATCTCTGTCACCAGGAGACATCTCGAAATCTCCTGGGATCAACCCCGCAACTTCATCAATTGAAGGCATATTATACATTCTCGCATCTCGACCCCTCCGTCCAATTAACCTCAATTTCACATTTGAGCCACCATTCCGTTTTATTTCCTGACCAACCATTCTAAATGACTTGACTAATACATTGTGTTCATCCAGCATTGATTTCAAATCCGAAACTATCTCAGTATGAAGTGTATTTATATCGCTAGTCTGCCTGGAAAAAAAAGAAAAGAGAAGATGTTAATGAAAACTACATTTTCAAAATGTTCATGTTCAAAAAATATAAACTAAAATGAAACAAAGTACCTGACAGATTTTATTCTGTTCCCAACTTCATTGGCCGTATCATAATTATATAACTGAGCAAATTTAGGATGTGAGCCCTCTAGCGGGAGTAAACTTCCAATTAAATGGTAGTTTTGACCATTTAATCTGAATACAGGAGGTGAATTCCCTTTGTTCAAGCTAGAATCAATCTTCCCTCCCATCGAAGTGAAACAAAACATATTATTGTATGATCGAATGTTTTCAATGTAATGCTTGCTTCTCTCATTTGCACCAAAAACTAAATCCTGAAGCAACTGAGGAGGTGTTTGCATCATCGGAAGCTGGATCTTACCATGTATACAACATAAAGAATATTTTGGTTTAGCAGTCTTATAATAAACACATCCCACCCTCTCCTCATACCAAAATTGAGCTCCACAATGTTCACAGCTAAATGAAGGATCACCAAAATCACAATATTCTGCAAGACAATGTACTGGTAAGTAAATTTTTTTAAAAAATGCATAATATTGTTGTTTAAATTAAATGCGAGGCTGGATATTATAAAAAAAATATTATTTAAATATTGTTTCAACTATGGTTAGTAGTTTTTAAATTTATAGAAAATTAACTACTATAACATGAACTCCTTCTCTATTAGCAGCACACAATATTATCTCAAATATGGGTAGTAGCTTATAAAATAATAAATGATTAACTACTATATTTAAATAAATCACATTATTACAAATTTTTAATATAAGGAAAAAATCAACACACCTATTGATAAAATATCAGCAGTAGATTCCACGTCATTTCCTATTACATACAATGTAAAAAAATAATAAATAATTAGTTTAATGTTTATTATCGATATATTAAAACTTAGGAAAAGCTTAAGATAATCTAATTTGACGTTACCATAATCGAGATCAATTACTGCATGGTCATCTACACTGTCTCCTCTGTCTTCAAGATCTGATAGTCTGAATTTCTTGCGAGCGTTAACATGATCATTTGTACAAATGTCAACTGTCGAAGAATTGTCATTTGTTGATATATTTTGCGTAGTCGCGACATGAAGTCCAGAATTCTTGACGGGAGTTTGTGATTGATTGATAACACTACCTATAACAACGGGATATGGTTTATGATATGAATAAACTGAATAACAACAAATATACCGAGTTTTAACAACTATACCATTTGTAATATCACTAAGAGGAGATCTGGAATAGTTTGAACAACAGCCTCTAAAAAAACTGCCATTAATTTTTATACGCATGCCACTTTCAATAGTACATCCTCCCGATTTCTTCGTAGCCGAATCCAAGTTCACTCCTGAATAGAAGAAAAAAAAATTAAACATTTAAATTCCAAATGAAATCGTTGCTTTATTATAACTATAATGACACCGTAATAAACAACGATGCAAATATTTAATTTTCACATAAGAGTTTTAAGGATATGTTTGTTCAAAGTTGCCAAAAAAAAATATTTTTTTAAATGGTCTAATGATAATTTGTTTATAAATTATAATCATTGTGTAAAAAAATGGAGTGTAAATTGATCTATAAATTATAATAATTGCGATATAGAACGAAGTTAATATTTACCAAACAGTTCATTTGCACGTTATTGTTTTAAAAGATTTGACAAAAACTTTTCTCGAAACTACCATTTCAAAACAAATGGCTGGAGTGGTTTTCCGTACTCTATTTTGACACACAATCAGACAAATTGAAATAAAAATGGTTAAAGAAAGATTCTTGAATCCAAAAGTTATATCACCACCACCTACCACTACTCCTTTTTTTTTCCAACACCAACTACTTTTCGTTTTATCACCATGACACACCACATTTTCACATCTCCAGATCTGCGTCTTGTTCAAAAAATAATCTGTGTTTTTTTTTTTTAATTAGATCGCCTCTCTTATTTTCTACGGTCGAAAATGCAGAGGTAGTGCTGGATAATGCGAATATTTAATCTGAATTTCTTATTTTAATTATTTTTTCAGAAAATTTCCTTTACACTGGTTGTTTTCCCAGATCTGGTGTTGAATCATACCAAAGATGTTAGATCCATGTTCAAACAAATGCCGTTCATCGATGGATATGAACATGAGGGGAAAAAAAAATCAAATCAAACATTTCGTTTATTTGTTTTGTTTTTTTCCTCAGTCGATCTTCTCTCTGATTTGGGTCCCAAGAAGATTTCATATGACATTCTTGTTTATGTAAGTTATGTATTGTATATATTTTTTTTTCCAAGAACCCCTCCTTTTCGTTTGGAACTTTTCCCAAATCGGGTGTTGAAGCGGAAAAAGAAAAAAAATACGTTAGATCCACATACGAATAGGTGTTGTTCGTCGATGATATGAACACCAGGGGAAAAAAGAAAAAGAAAAAAAATAGAATTGAAATGGCACGACGGACGTCGATCCACAAACGGATGGTACCGAAGCAACTGGCATTGTCATCGAAACAGATAAGAATATTTTTTTATCATACATATCTGTATATTTACCATTGTAATGAAAGTTTTTGATTTTTTTTTTTAAATAGAATTTTGCAAAAAAAAAAAATAAAAAAAACGATTTTCAACAAAAGAATATTAAGATCAATTATTTTTCTCTTTCTATTAGAACACTGTTGTGTTCTTGATAAAGAACAATTTTTTTTCCTAATCTATTATTATTATCTGTTGGGTCAAAGATAAAAAGAATTCAAAAAAGAAGGCCAAACATATATTTTTTTTTCAGGGAAAAAATTAGAGAACCATATCTCCATGAATCTAATTCCCCCCCCCCCCAAAGAAATTTGATGTTCTCAATTCCTTAAAAAAAAAAAAAAGATAAATTAATAATTACAATTACAAAATTCAACCATGAATTTGTATGCATTCATTTCTAGATTTTCCATTACTATTACTGTTCTAACCAAACTTTTTTGTAATTTTGTAGGATACATACGACTGAACGTCAATATCATTCGTCGGCACAATTTAGAGGAAAATGAGCATGGATTATCGTCGGCACGAGTGTATGCAGTTTAAAAAATAAGAAAAGGTACGTTTAAAAAAATTTACAGAGACTACATCCATTTCGAAAGTAGGCATTGCAAAATAAATATTTATTTTTTTATTATTATTATTATTATTATTATTTTGCATAAAAAATATCTCAATCAGATATACTTGTTTCTAACCAAAAAAAAAAAAAAATCCTATAACTACTGAAAATACATATTCAAAGTCTAAAAAAAATGCAAAAACGAATGTTGTAAACGTATTACCGGCAGTTGCAGTAGTCTCTCTTGCCCGCTTTGATGAAATGATTGTTGATTCGGTTAGCCTCCTCATTGATATTATTTCCCGAACCTTCAATGATATCTACACTATCCCTATGGATTTTGAAAGGATATTCTATATTCAAGTTTCTTTAACTGTGGATGTTTGATTGAAACCTGAAAATTTATGTTTGCATACTCGGAAATGGAAAACGATTGTAATGGTAGAGTTTGGATTACATTCGGATATGCCTATGTGAACGTCAGTCATATGACACTGATAACAAACAGCCACTGAGTTTGTAATGTGCGAAGCCTATTCAGTTTCTATTCCCCTTCACCCACCCTTCAATTTTCGTCTTATAGTATATCTGAGATCATGTCTCTTACAATGTCTCTACTAAATTGATTTTATTACAATGTTCTTTATTATAATATAATATCATTTAATTGAGCATGAATTATTTTCTCATCCTGTTCGGTATCTGAATATATAATCTGATAAGTGTGCATTTTACACACTTATTGTGCTTTTAAATATCAATTGGAAAGCAAATGGACAAGATTGGAGTGCAATCAAGCTAAAAGAGGAGCAAATTTGATGTCCAATGACCTAATTGAAAGAAATCAAAAGTTCGAGGACTTAATTGCAACATCCCAGAAAGTTGGAGGACTAAAGATGCAAATATTTCAGGGGCATACTTGTAATAAAAGCCAAAATTCGAGGACTAAATTGTAGAGAACCAGAAGATGGAGGACTCAATTGCAAATCATGGAATGACAAAGCTGCAGGTGAACCACGCGATCGCGTGGTTCGACTAGATAACGATCGCGAAGTCAGGCCATAAGCCAACCCGAGAGATTTCAGCTTAACCACGCGATCGCGAGTCTTTTAGCCACGCGATCGCGTGGGCATATTTTTACACTGTCGGATTTTATTTTCTGTTTTTAATATTTTAAGTTAAGGGTGTGTTTGGCTCGTAAGGGGCGCGTTTTTGGACCTCTTTTAGGTCAGAATTTTGGGGGTATAAATACCCCCACTTCTCTCTTCAACCCGATCCCCAATTTTCTTAACACAAACCCTAGCCCCCTTTTCTCTCTTCTTTTCTTTTCTTTTCTTTGTTTTTGTTTTGTTTGTAATTTAGTTTGTAGATTATATTTTATTTCAAAGTTCTAGTCACCATTGAAGCAAGGAAGCAAGAAGTGAGGTGAAGATTCAAAACAAAGTTCAATGAATTTTGGGGCAAAAAATCAAGGGAAGTGATTTATTTCATTATCTTGTATTTTTAATCTTTGATTTCTATATTTTGTGATGTATTTTTGTAAACCTCAACTTTTGTGCAATATTTATATAATGGGCTAGTTGTTTTATGTTGGGATGATTGATGTAGCTTAACTTAGTTTAAGTAATTTTAATGTTTGTTTATTAATGTTGAGCTTATTTCATGTGTGTTTGTTATTGAGATTATTCCATGTGTTTGATTGATCACCAAATATATGTTTTGTGAAGTGTATGATAATCGAGAGATATTATGCATTTTAGACCAAATAACAAATGCTCTAGGTTCTTGTTAAGGATAGAGATATACCTTAAACCCTAGATGATCCATTGAGCTATTTTCACAAAGAGTTAATGCAATTGATTGGGCCTTAATCGACATAGAGATGTAGTAGGTTAGACCAATTGATTAGGGTTGATTTCACTCGAGAGAGGTAATTAGCTAAGCTTGAAAAATCGGGTCTAACATTGTAAATGAGTAATTTATTAATTTGCATGTGTTGAGAAATTACTTAAGCGAGAGTTAAGTGAAATCATGAATCCCAACTATTTTATCTTTCATTTTTCTTATTTTAATTTGGTTTAAAATTAGTTTCTTTAATTTAGAATTTTCCAACACCAACTTTTAATTGTGTGTTTCTTTTATTGTTATAATTAAATTAATTAAAGTCGTATAATCTGAGTATACATTCCTCGTGGGATCGACAACCCGGACTCAAAAAGTCTACTTTATTACTTGTACGCGACCCGTGCGCTTGCGGTACACTATTTTGAGCGAAAACGATTGTAATGGTAGAGTTTGGATTGCATTCGGATATGCCTATGTGAACGTCAGTCATATGACACTGATAACGAACAGCCACCGAGTTTGTAATGTGCGAAGCCTGTTCAGTTTCTATTCCCCTTCACCCGCCCTTCAATTTTCTTCTTATAGTATATCTGAGATCATGTCTCTTACAATGTCTACTAAATTGATTTTATTACAGTGTTCTTTATTATAATATAATATCATTTAATTGAGCATGAATTATTTTCTCATCCTGTTTGGTATCTGAATATATAATCTAATATTGAATTATTTGAGTGGGGCCATACTTGTTTATGCACCATGATTTATTTATTTATTTTGAGACATATACCATGATATGTAGTCATGTTTTAGCACACATTATATTTGGGTGCAATGGAAAGAAATAACAGTGGACATCTTTTTGTTAATAGCACACGACTACGAATAGGAATTGTATTGTGATATAATTAACTATAGGCATCTCATTGTAATAAGTCTACAATTTCAGTTATAATATTAAAAACCATTCCTAAATTGTTACTTAACTAACGTTATGACTATACAATTTGATTTGACCAGCAAGTTTAACACAAGTATTTGAAAAAAATAAAAATAAGAAAAGATCTAAAATACGATAATGTTAGAATTTTTCAAAAAGCATGATTTCATGTATTGTTTCTTGATTACTTCTGATGCGAACCCCTTCGGTGTGTTGACCGAAAATTTCCACAACAATTTTAATACCAACCCAAGAAAGCTAAAGTGGTAAAATAAAGGATAAACACCTTAACCCAAGTTTAAATCTAACCCAAAATTCAAGGATTAACAAACCCTAACCCAATGGAAAGAAATAAACAAATTCCAAGGTGGCGGAAATAAACAACAACACAAGAATAATAATACTCAAGCAAAGTTGATTAACTTCTAAGAAAATACAAGATCAAAGATGTTTAACCTTGCCTCAAGAAGGGGGTCTTCAAGACCTAGCTCTCAAGAGCAATTCTCATTAACATCCAAGTTGTCTTACAAATGACAAGAAAATGTGTATAAAAGGTACAAAATGGGCAAAATGTGTAAATTTCGAAAATTGCAACAAAACCCCGTTTTTGTGGAAATTGCAACAAAAATCCCGTTTTTGTGAAACGGGGTGTTTCGGTCGACCGACACGGTCGACCGAACCATTTTCGGTCGATCACATAGTCGACCGAAATGGGACTTTCGGTCGACCAAGCCTCAGCCGAACGCGACTGAAGCTGCCTTCAAAAATCTCTGCAGACTTTCGGTCGACCGGAATGATTTTCGGTCAACCGAAATTGGCTGATTCCAATTTTTTCTTCTTTTTGGCTCCAACTTGATTCTTGGCTTGCTTTTCTTGACTTATTCACATTGTTTAGCCTCGAATCTTGAACCTCTTCGACTTCGGATCTCGTCATGGGTCCCCCGGGCACGTACATCGGGGTTTGACTTTCTCAATTCTCATCATCCCCTCCCTCTTGAAAAGGATTCGACCTCGAATCTTGCTTGAATGCACTATCGTGAAACTCCTTGAACTTTGATCTTGAAACATTGTGTACCACAGGTTCAAGCAATGAAGTTGGACCTTCGCGATTCTCATAATCTCCTCCATCTCGAAAGAGATTCGACCACGAATCGGTACCTACAATAAAAATAGAAAACTCAGACACAATAAATGTAATTGAAATTTCATACTCACCGTGCAAAATCAATTTGTAGGCGCTGCCAAGAGTTTGAGATGCGCCAACACCACATAGTAGTAGTTTGGATTTTATTTGATCGAGGGGTCGCTCCTTCCATGAATGAGAACACATCCGGCCGCCTGGATCAAACGGAATATGTTTCCCACCATGGTTGGCATTGGAAGCACATTGCATTCCAATTCCCCTAAATGGAAGCTCGAGCCTCCTGCAAAGGGGCTTAACCAAAGGTGCATTCTCGTGCCCACCTAAACCAACTCTTTCTTCGATAAACACGTGCATAAAGTTCAACATAGTTAATAGGATAAAGTCACAAGCATCTTTAAGTGGAGAAAACTTGCTAATATGATGAGTAATTAAATTGCAAGCAAATTTAACAACCACAAAATTAGCACCAACTTCGTGCAAATGCACGACTTCCCGAAAGAAAAGATTAGCTATGTTAATGACCTCGTTGGTTTCATGGTATGCAATCAAATGTGACATTTTAATACTCCTACCAACAATCACAATAATAGCATCATTTTTTTTCTTTGTTCCAAGTAAATCTACTATAAAATTCATATAATAAGTAACCCAAGGTTTACTCATGATGGGCAAATAAGTATGGAATTCTTGGGGCAAAAATTTAAACTTAAGTTTAGCCATTTTGCAAGTTTGGTATTTACAACAAGTGCAAACATGTTCAACACCAATCTTCAAATTAGGCCAATAAATTTGATCACATAATACCCCCTAAGACCCCGTAGATTTTAAATCCCCCTATCAAACAACTATCATGTGCCTCTCCCATTAGCAATTTGCACATGACACATTTAAAAAGAAACAATCCAATTTTCCAAAATAAATAATTATCATGCCCATAGAATTCATCAAGATATCGCTCACAACATGATTCATAAATGTTTAACAAATTTGGATTATTAACATGCATGCCCTTAACATGTTCAAAATAAAATGAGGGGGCATCAAGAAATGTTAGAAGTGAAGTCCTATTATCACCAAGACATCTCAATAAATTTCTCCCATGGACTCCCCTAGCCAGCAATTTCTTTATAGGACAAATAGGCACATCAAGCATATTCTCACAAAATAGGAATTCATCATGCTCATGAAATTTACTATATGCAACATTTTCACAAAAGGCTTTGGTACTTATGCAAATTGGCACATGCAAAAAGTTGCATTTACAAATTAAGTACTCATCATGACAATGATCCCTACCACATGTTACATTTTCACAAGTCAACAACACACTTATCAAATCTATATCAAGATCATACAACCCTCTAATGTATTCAAAACACAATAACCTTGCATTCAAAGAAATGTTAGGAGCATACCTCCTAGATGTTGCATTGGTTATCCCATTTTCTTTACCTCGGTTGTACTCGTTGTTGTAGGAAAATGTTTCCATGAATTTCTTCCACACGACATTCCTTTGGAGCTCCTTGTTGCTTTGATAAGTATGCTTAACGATCCCCTGCAACAAAGAAGTAACCAAGCTAGGGAGGGAAGTGTTAGAATATTCAAGAGTAAAGAATATTTTGGGGTGATCTTTTCTCTCAATTTCTTTGGTGGCACTCATCACTTCCTCACATTTTTCTGAGGTAGAATCCTCAACCCTCGGTTCTTCTCTCACCTCTCCTTTTTCTGGAGTCGTGGCTCCAACCCTCATTGCCTCTCCTTTTTCTAGGGACGTGGCCCCAACTCTCTCTTTTTCATTTGGCCTCACTTTTGTGTTGACATCAATTTTCTCAAGTGATTTTTCTTTTGATTTCCTATTTTCCCTTTCTTTTTCTTCTTTTTCCTTTTCCTTTTCTTCCTCGAATTCCTTCTTGAGCTTCATTTGGTCTTTGCATACTTCTTCCGAGCTCAAAGATATGATCACAACCTTTTTTTCATTCATTTTGAAGTTACACCGGTTCCTCCTCCTATCAAGATTCACATTTCGCTCACATTGCCAAGGTCTCCCCAAAATTATGTGAGTAGTGTGTAAGGGAACCACATCACATAATATTTGATCACTATAAGTACCAATGTGAAAAGTAAGAATAACTTGTTCACTCACTCTCACTCCCCCATTGTCACCCAACCTTTGCAATACATAGGGATTATGATGCCTCTTAACCGGTAACCCCAATTTCTCCACCCTACTAGCACTCACCAAATTCATGTCACTCTCCCCATCTATAATGAGACTACATGCCCTATCCCTCACAAGACATCTAGTGTAGAAAGTATTTCCTCCATGCTTCTCCCTCTCATTATCATGGGCCAAAAATTTTGGTAGCCTAGCCTTCATCTCCTTCACTACTTCTCTACTTCCACTTCCGTCCCTCCTATGGAATGATGAAGTCTTCATTTGCTCAATATTAACCTTATCATCCATCCCATCTCCACTCCTATCTACCCATTCTCTTCGTCTTCTACCCATTCCATGGAGTGATGAATTTTGCATTCTCGCACTATCAATATTTTCATCAACTCCATTTCTCCAACCTTCTAACCCATCTCTTCTTTTCCTATTCAAACTCCCATTTTGTTCACCATCCCTATCATTTCTCAAAACATCCCCACATTCACCCCTAACTTCTTTTCTATTCAAACTCCCACTTTGTTTTCTACTTCCATCCCTATACGCAATGTTCCCAAATTTATCCCTCAACCTTCTCCTACCATCCCTATTTTCTTCACCCATACTAGTTGATGTACTCTCCCCTCTTGTTCCTAAATTTTCCAACTCACCCCCAATATTCTCCATTTGTCTAGCCATGGCGGTTGAAAGATTTTCCAACAAATACTTCAAATCTTGAGTTTGAGAATTGAAAATGGACATGGTGTGCAAGTGTGAAAGTGTTCTCACAAGAAAATATTTCTTTCATGTTTCACTCAAATTTGGCTTTTACCCTCTATTGAGCTCACCACTCTTGCCTTTTTCCACTCAATTCTCCTTTTTCAAGTTCTCCAAGGAAGGTAATCAACTAAACCACAAAGTATAATTCTTGTGAAGTGAAGGAAATCACAAACAAAGGAAGAATGAATTTATAACAAGTAGATACAAATAGAAAGTAGAATTTATGTGCTTGCTAAACTCAAAAGGAACAATATTTATGTGGGATAAGATGCTAGGAACACAATTTAGCAATGGGATTGACAAACCAAAATTAATAGACAAGGCAAAGATGTAAAACAATAAGCACAAGAGTGTAAATTTTCAATGAGGCAATTTATTAAACAACTTGTACTCAATCTTTGAATGACCTTGAATGTGGATAATGTGGATATATGAACCCCCCCCAACAACACAATTATGGCAAGAAGTGAATGATCAACAATTATCCAATGGATGAAGCAAGTAATATATGGAATAAAATGTTGATAACACAATCTCAATGATGGGAATTGGATAGCCCCAAGTAATTAGCAATATATGGGCATTGAACAACAAAGCATGAATGAAGTATTTTTCATTGGGACAATTTATTAAACACTTTGAATATACAATTTGAAAAGTATATGTTTTGTAAGTGTTTGGCTAATGGAAACCCCCAACAATGCAACAATCAATATACCCAATATGTAGGAATCAAGAATTACTCATGGGCATATGAAATTTTCCAATTTTTCTTTTCAAATTTTTGATTTTTTGTATAACAACAACAATAATGTAAAGATAGGTTTACCAAATTAGAGCCAAGCTCTGATACCAAATGATGCGAACCCCTTCGGTGTGTTGACCGAAAATTCCCACAACAATTTTAATACCAACCCAAGAAAGTTAAAGTGGTAAAATAAAGGATAAACACCTTAACTCAAGTTTAAATATAACCCAAAATTCAAAGATTAACAAACCCTAGCCCAATGGAAAGAAATAAACAAATTCCAAGGTGGCGGAAATAAACAACAACACAAGATTAATAATACTCAAGCAAAGTTGATTAACTTCCAAGAAAATACAAGATCAAAGAGGTTTAACCTTACCTCAAGAAGGGGGTCTTCAAGACCTAGCTCTCAAGAGCAATTCTCATTAACATCCAAGTTGTCTTACAAATGACAAGAAAATGTGTATAAAAGGTACAAAATGGGCAAAATGTGTAAATTTCGAAAATTGCAACAAAACCCTGTTTTTGTGGAAATTGCAACAAAAATCCCGTTTTTGTGAAACGGGGTGTTTCGGTCGACGGTCGATCACATGGTCGACCGAAATGGGACTTTCGGTCGACCAAGCCTCAGCCGAACGCGATTGAAGCTGCCTTCAAAAATCTCTGCAGACTTTCGGTCAATCGAAATTGGCTGATTCCAATTTTTTCTTCTTTTTGGCTCCAACTTGATTCTCGGCTTGCTTTTCTTGACTTATTCACATTGTTTAGCCTCGAATCTTGAACCTCTTCGACTTCGGATCTCGTCATGGGTCCCGCGGGCACGTGCATCGGGGTTTGACTTTCTCGATTCTCATCAACTTCACTTTATTATAATACTTCATTTTCCTTGAATAGAAACAATATATTAATTAGGCATTTAATTGTTTTTAACTTGCTTAATACTTTTATTAAAAAAAAATATATACTTTGACCAATGCAAAAGTGTATTCTTTTGTCATAGTGTATAGTGTTTCTTCGACCAATTTACATAATGAATTAATTGTGATCCGTAATTAGCTTGACAGAAAAATGATTTCATTGTCTAAACCAAAAAAAATATAATTAAAAAAAAGAAATAAATAATAATAATAATAATAATAATAATAATAATAATAATAATAATAATAATAATATCGTAATTGTCACCCAAAACGCCATAACATTAAGAATATAGTCATTCTAACAGTCGAACAACATAAACAAAAGAAAGTACTCACCGGACAACTTGAGTTCGTAGAGTCATAAGAAACACTTAACAAAACATAGAACAAAATCAAAACAGTACGAAGTACTCAAATTAGAAGTGATGCAATAAAATCCTAATATAAGCTAGATTAATTACTTTACTCCTTCTCTTGCTTCACAATAGCTTTATACTTCTTCTCAATGATATTAGTGGAAAGGTCTCCCGTAAGGGATCTTTTGGCTACACTCTGTTCATGCTTTTCCCCCATTTGATAAATCATGTTGGACTCCTTAATTGGAGTTGTAACCTCATCGCCTGACGAATTCTGTTAAATCAATCCAACATCAATTACAAAATCTCCAAATTAGATTAGCGGTAATCAAATGTATTTATTTATCAATAAAGACAATTATTTCAATACCTTTTCATCCTCATCTTCGGTCTTCTCTATCTTTGAAATGATATCAGAATAATGGCTGTCATTGGATTTACATATTTAGAGATGATACTTGCATCAACAGTTACTCTCATAACTGTATACACAACGTTACGACAGTTTATATCTTGATCCTTAACTTGAACCTTGAACATAATTTCTCGATCAACCAATGACTCCACTTCTATGGGCACTGAGTCCAAGTCAGATTTCTAAAATTCGCAAGTGTTGTGGTTAGGTCAAATAAATTGTTCATTTGGGGACCGAAAATGTATGGAAAATTGCTAATAAATTCATATATACCGTAGTAACTTCATCTAACAATTCTCCTGCAGATTTTCCTATTAGTTCAGTGCACTCTCTATCCCATAAAAGAAATGACGTATTTCCCGTCCCATCAATCACCCTCACTTGGATCTTGAATCTAGCATCACAAAAAAATAATGTTAAAATAGTGGTCTAATATTCATTGCATGGATATAATGTAGATTTAAAGTCTGAAATGTTGAACCTTGGATGTCCAGAATTATCAAAATGATCGCATTTTTCACAATAGAATCTCGTGCCAACACAATTGACCTTCTTTGGACACCTATTGCAAGCTAAGTACCACCACTTGTGTTCCGTTTCTATCGAACACACGGTTGCAAACACCCAAAAACTACCAACCTAAGCAAATAAAATCATGTAATGACGTTCCAAAATCAATTTCCAAAAAAAAATATATAAATATTACCAAATCAACGCCTTATTTTATAAGATATCATGAATTTACCTCCCCAAAGGATGTGAGTTGATCAATGGTCCTGATCTCAGTATTCCCACTATCAAGATCACCGACACCGTGTAGACAGTAGACGAAGATAGGAGACTGACCCTTTGAGAGCATGTGTTTGTCCCAGCCAATAACCTTAAATAAAACACAGTTAAAAAATACATCAATAGAATTGTAGACCATGGCACGTGAAGTCGAACAGAGACCAAGGTCTTACTTGCTACGAAAATTATTAACCTCATCACTGCTAGTGTTGACCAACATTTTGGTCACGTGGAACGTGTTACATATTCGATAAATACCTATATTTATTCAAAGATTTAAGAACATTTAATTAGTAAATTATACTTAAGATTGTATAAATTTAAATTGAATCCATAAGAACCCCCATACCATGTAAACCCTTTGCACGACACATTTGTAGCAATAGAATTACAGGTTCTCCATTGTTTTCCGCTAACTTAGCATCAATCTCGTCTACAAAATCGCCCCACAGCGTACATGGCAGTCGATTTTTCCTATAAAAGATAAGAGTAAGGACTAAGTAAAAGATAAAATAAAATTAAAGCTACGTAGTCTTAATCAAAGTGTTAAATAATGAATGAAATAAAATTTATACTCAAGGTCCTCAAGTTCAATGTCTATGAGGCGTGCAATTCTCCCGGAAACTTCCTTTGTCTTTGGAACATCCTTAGCGACTACTTCTCCTATAACATCTGAGAGAATAACATTTAAAAAATAAAATATACGAAAAAACCCTATAAATATTCCAAAAGAAGAAGAAGAAGTAAATAGGTATTAAATTTCACGTAAAACACAACTCTTATCGAACAATTCAAACTCGTTAACTTTGTTTCCGTTCACAATATCACTGAAATTCTTGAACTTGTAGATTTGATTCGGGAAGTTATCATCAGATATTTCAAAAACATGCGTCTTCGTCATGAAATTGATCTTGTACTTGTGAGATGTAGTCATGAATTTCATGTCGTTGGCCCCAACAACAAAATGTCGAATCACATATAATTGACCCTCCTTAATCAATGACTTGTATGTTTTAACCAAAGCACTCTTAATACTCGAATGTATACGATCACCCTACGTTAACAGGTAAAGAGCAAGAGAATTGAATCTGTCTATATTATAAAACATGAAATAATAATAAATTAAAAAACAATAAATGTAATAGACAACATTTTATAACAATGACAGGTAAAAAATAATAATAATAAATGAACAGTAATCCACACACAATAATAATAATAATAATAATAATAATAATAATAATAATAATAATAATAAATATGGGAAACAGTTCTATTAACTTTTACATAATGTCCATACCAGCAGTAATCTGTATAACAAAAGAAAAAATAACTGTAATAACCACCATTGTAATTAACCTTAAAGAACACTAAATGTGATCACCACATATATAATAATTAACCTAAAAAATGAATCTGGCAAACAGTTCTATCAATTTCTACATAATGTCAATATTAGCAGTAATCTATATAGAGAAAAAAGCAATAACTGTAATAACCACAGTTATAATTAAGCCTAAAAACACTAAGAAACGTTACAACACACTTATAAATAATTAATACAAAATGTTCACATAAATGTAATCACCACACTTGTAAAAAGAACAGTACAACAGTAGTCCATATATATAAAAAAAAAGAATAAATGTAATAATTAACCTGTAATAATTAATTAACGAAAAATGTTTACATAAATGTAATCACCACATTTATTTATAATAATTAACCTAAGAAATGAATCTAAAAAACGTTACACCACACTTATAATTAATTAATACAAAATGTTCACATAATGATACAATTAATACTATTAAATGATATATGAATCTATACATAATGTTCATAGTAGTAGGAGTCTATATAAAATTTAAAAAAGCAAATGTAATTACCATATTTCTAATAACAATCAACCTAAAGAATCAGAAATAAATGTAATCACCACATTTATTTATAACACTAACTGTTAAGATTAAAATCTAACTACTACAATTAAATTTCAGATACTGCTATTACTACAACAGTTAGTATTATCATTACGTGAACATTTTATGATAAAAAAAGTAACTAAATAAATTACGTGAACATTTTTTAAATTTCAGATACTGCTATTACTACAACAGTAACTTACTAAATAAAAAAGTATATATGATAAAAAAAAAGGAAAAAAAAAACCTAAAAGCTGGCAGCAAACTATCGACTACAGAAGAGAGAAGATTTCGACATAAATACCTCTCGATCGTGAGCAACAAACTCCAAGCTATAAACTTCATTCGGATTGGCGAACCTTGGCAACTCATAAACACGGATGATACGAACTTTTATTGCCCAGCTTGTTTTCGCAATGTTGACATCTCTAAGCAAATCGAACACTGGCGCCATGTGTTAGTACTACACCGCCATAGCAACACCCGTACGCAATATTGTGTTGAAGAATGTACCCATAAGAAAGGGGGAAAAATCAGTTAACAAAACAAATGACAAAACATAATTTCTGCAAGAAGGAAAAAATATAATTTACTATGGAAACTTACATTCAAGCAAGAAGGATGGAGAAAAAGTGAACTGAACAATTCATACAAAAGTAATATGAAGATGGCGTCTATCTGTTCAGTATAAAAAAATATATATTGCCTGTTCACTTCCCCAAAATTTGACTAACAAATGAAAAGGCATAATTCTGAAAAGTTGACTTGTTAGACACGGAAAATATTGCCTGTTCACTTCCCCAAAATTTGACTAACAAATGAAAAGGCATAATTCTGAAAAGTTGACTTGTTAGACACGGTTTGAGTTGAAATTTAATTAAGAACAAAAGAAATTGGTACATGAATAGCCACAAACACTTATTACTGCACATTAATTATATTCAAGAAATTGAAGCACATTAAATATTGTCCAAATGGGGAAACCTTCTACATTTACGTATTTTAAGGAAAAAGAAATAGCAGAAATGGAAAGTATATTTTGGCGGGAGATTTTCATTTGACGGCACTTCTGTTTTTATATATATATATATAGATATAGACTTGTAATCGCACCCGTGCGATGCACGGAATAAATAATATTTATTGAATAAGTTGTAAAAATACAATGTCAGATAAAAAAAAAAAAAATATCTTGTATCCACAAATTGTGAATAATTTGTAATTTCATTTCTCCCTATAAGATTTCTCACTTTAATGCATAAATTGAATATTCAATATACAATCAAAAAAAAAAAAAAGTTATGAATTGTATTTTTTTTAACAGTTAATTGTTCATTCTCTAATTTTATTAATTTATTTATTCATATATAATTGATTATTCAATTTTATTTTTTTTATGTTCATTCACAACCACTTCTTATTTAAAACTAATTTTCACAATTGCACATACTACTTTTTAACCACATATTCTAAAAAAAGAAATCAATTTTAACCACTCAATAGATTTATTTGACAATTATTTTATTTTTTATACTACCTTCTTTCACTTTCAATCATGTATTTAAAACTATTTCTATAGCCTATATCAAACTTACTCCAATTCAATGGTTTCAAATACAACGTGACATTTTATTTTTCACCAAGTATTAAAAATGGTCATCTTACACACACACACACACAAAACTATTTTTTGTACATATTAAATAATTGTATTGACCATATTTTATTTTTAAATATAATAAGTTTGATAAAACCTTATATTTTTATTTTCTGTAGAATTCAATGAATCAATTGTTAAAGTCTATAGTATATATTTTACAAATTGATGTTATTTTAAATTTATAAAAATTAGAAAATAGATAAATGAACAAAATGAGTAAATTTATAAAATTAATTTCAAAATTATCAAAGAGTTTATCGAAACCTAAAGTTGTAAAAATTAAAATGATTCAATTGAATTTACTTAGAAAGATCGGATATCTATTATTTCTTTTCATTTGATAAGAAAAAAGATTTGAAATTAATCATTTATGTCAAATTGAAGTTAGGTAAGAAATGATAGATATCATTTTATGACTTAAATGAGATAAATTAAAAAGATTGGATATTGGAAAAAGTAAAAAATATAAGTAAAACTTTTACCTTTATTATTTGAGACAATTTTATGAATGATATATTTAGAGTTTGCTTTCATTTGTTAGCTTGTATTGAACTTCTCGTTAAGATCTTGAATTTGACACCTACATTGCATATTTTTTTTACTTTAAAATATTACAATAATTATCAAAAGAATAAGAATAATATACAATTTGACATTTTTATAGATTTTTTATTTTTTACAAATCAATAAGTCATTTATTACATATCACCTATAATTAATTTTGCATTAATTGAAGTTTTCTAATTCAATTATTAAAATAATTAATAAAACTACAAAGTTTCCTAAAATAGCAGGTAAAAATGGCGGGAAACTATGTGCGAATTTATGTGACGGCTATGTTGTTATTATATATACTAGTTGACTAGTTGATTACCCGTGCGATGCACGAAATATATAATTTTTAAATCATAAGTTTGAAAATATCTTGATTCAATCATATCAAATAAAAAACATAATTTAAAATAATTTCAATAAAAAATGTTATTCAATTTTAAACTTTAAAAAAACAAAAATATTCAAAATAAAAAATGATACATGTACACTAAGTATACCACGCCATTCAAAATTTGACACTCGTTTAAATTTTTATATATATATTTTTTACTTTTAATTACGTTTTTTTCTGAAAATTTGCCCACCTCATCACCTATTTTCCTTTAATATGTTATAATTTTTTATTAACTATATTTTTTTAATGTGTTGCTTACATATATTTTATTTGAAATCCAATATATTAATTAATATATTTTATTTTTCCTTATTTTTTAAACTTGTCAATTTTTGTCAAAATTGTGAAATGATAAAGCCTCCGTTTGGTAATTTTTAGTTTATAAACTTGTTTATTTATGATTTTGAGGTAAAAAGTAGTTGCTAAAAATTGGAGAAAGAAAATACGTATGGTTAAAAAGTTGATAGAAAATAATTAATTATTTTTTAACATGCGTATTGAAGAGCTACTCATTTATTGATATAATAGAAAGTATAATTTTAATAATTCTATTTATTTATTTTCAAAATATATTAATTCAATTTTTTTAATTTCTAACTTAACAAATTTATATATATCATATATTTATTTATTTTAAAATATATTAATCCAAGTTATTCATTTTCAATGTAACACATTTACATAGAAATGATATGACATTTATTTATATTCAAATATATTAATCTAATTTTTTCATTTCCTACATAACACATGTTATTGAATTTGAAACTTTTTTAAAAAAATTAATCAAAATAGAAAATTCTGCATGTACACTCAGTGTACCGCGCTATTCAAAATTTGGCACTTAATTAATTTTTTATATAAAATTTCTTTTAACTTTTATTTACGTTTTTTCTCAAAAAATTTGCCCACCTTATCACATATTTTCCTTTTAATATGTTATAATTTTTAATTAACTTTATTATTTTTCCTTATTTTTTAAATATACCAATTTTTGTCAAAATGATGAAATGATTAAATTTTTTATCAATTTATCATTGGTGGTAAAAGGTTGAGAGCAAATAATTAATTATTTTTGTAATATGGTTATTAAAGAACCTACTCATTTATTGACATATTATGAAGTAAAATTTCAATAATTTTATTTATTTATTTTTAAAATATATTGATTTAAAATTTTCATTTCAAACTTAAATAAATTTATATATCATGTATTTATTTATTTACATATATATATATTAATCCAATATTTTCATTTTCAATGGAACACATTTACATAGATATGATATTTATTTATGTTCAAATATATTAATACAATTTTTTTATTTCCTATGTAACACATTTAAATAGATATCACATTTATTTATGTTCAAATATATTAATCCAGTTTTTTCATTTTCTACATAACACATTTATATAGATATCATTATTTATGTTCAAATATATTAATCTAATTTTTTCAAATTTTCATTGTTACACATTTTCACATAGTACATTTATTACAATTCTTACTAAATATGTAATAAATAATAATTTTTCCTACAAAAATCTTTGAATAATTCTAGAGGGACGTTTTTAATTGACATTGTGACATGCCAAAAATATATTTGATGGTATAAATAACTACCCAACTACTTAGTTTT
The DNA here is from genome assembly GCA_963555705.1 of Ligustrum vulgare. Classification (NCBI taxonomy): domain Eukaryota; kingdom Viridiplantae; phylum Streptophyta; class Magnoliopsida; order Lamiales; family Oleaceae; genus Ligustrum; species Ligustrum vulgare. The sequence continues at coordinate 2,281,807 of OY743182.1, read as the reverse complement.
TCATCACCCAATGTATGTGCATCATGTCACAATGTTACTTAAAAATGTCAATTAAAAATTTCTTTCTAGAAGTACACAAAATCTTTATCTTTTATTTATTTATTTATTTTTATATATAAATATAGAAGTGAGGAGAGAGAGTCATTAAATGCAATTTTCCCTCCAAAATGACTCTCTCTTCACTTCTACTTTTATATATATAAAGATAAAGATAAAGATTAGTGCATCACCCGTGCGATGCACGGATATTGTATCGTACAAAATATATTGTAAAATTAGTGAATAGTTTTGATATATTAAAAAGAGTAATCCTACAGGTATAGGCCCTGTACGAATGCAATTTTTCAATTGAAAATACAAATTAGATTTGTAATAAAATATGTCAACACTTTTCTTTTAAATTTAGTATAAGCATTATAAATTCAATACTACACCATTTTAATCCATAAATAAAAATAAGTGAGATATTGAGGATGCTATGTTTGTCGAATACTTTAGTATTTTACTTAATACATTAGTAAATAATACTAAAGTAATCTCCAAATATAAATTAATAATCTTATTAATCAATCACGTGATTTTAAATAGTTATACAATCCCCCCCCCCCCCCCAAAAAAAAATATTGCGAAATTATCTAACAAAAAATGTTAAACATTATAACCAAACTCGTTAATTAGACACACACACACACATATATATATATATATACTCATATCTCTATATAAAAAAGTGATTATTGGACATATCTTACCAAAAAAATTCAAACACTTATTTTCAAAATGCATGAAAAATAATATTATATATAACTATTTAAAATTAATAAAAAAAATATAACTAATTCAAATTATAATAGTTTCTTTGAATGGTAAAAGTCAATTTATTTATTTAAGTAATAAACGACTATTAATTTTAATAATTTTTATGAGTTATTATTAAATTTAAAGAAATAGCAAATTTAAAAGTTTATTTAATGGTATATCAATGTTTTATGTAATATAATGAATACAATATTAATTTTGTGGAAGGTATCAATTATTTCTCATGATTTATGCCTCTCTTATTTAAGTTTTTTCAATTTTGATTCAAAAATATAAATCACAATAATTATAAATGTGTGCTTAATCTTAAACCCACAAATATTTGTATTTAACCAATAAAACTATATTTTTAATTATAAAATCAAGTAGTCAAAATAATAATTACATAAATTTAGCAATTATCATGATATGACAACATGCTACGTTGGTGACAAAAAAATTATAACGAAAATGGTATACCATATAATCTTCGCACAACTATTAAAATTAAGAATGATTAAAAGAATATTATTCGCTTTTAACCACAATTTTTGCATTTTCCTCACGTATTTAACATTTTATCTAAATTTTTTTCAGAAACATCAATCACAATAATTATAAGCTTTTGTTTAATCTTAAGAGCAAATATTTGTACTTGACCAATAAAAATGATTGTTAATTTCAATTATTTTTATGAGTTATTGTCAACTTCAAAGAAAACCCAAATTTAGTAATTTATTTAATGGTGTATCATGTTTTTTTATTTAATATTATGGATGCAATATTGATTATGTAGAATGTATCAATATATTTCTAATGGTTTATGCATTCTCCACTCGTATTTAAGTTTAAAGTTTTTCATTCAAAAATAAGAATCATAATAATTATAAAAGCGTGCTGAATCTTAACCCACAAATATTTTCATTTAACCAATAAAATTATATTTTTACCTATAAAATCAAGCGGTCAAAATAACAATTTCATAAATCTAGCAATTATCATGATATAACAATCGACAATGTTGGAGTAAAAATATTATAGAAAAAATCGTACCATATAACCTTTACACAACTATTAAAATTAAGATTATTAAAAAAATATTATTCATTCTTAACCAATAACATTATAGTTTTACATATAAAAGCAAGTAGTTAAAATAATACTCACGCAAATCTTGCAATTATCATGACATGGCAACCAAATAACATTGAAGGTCAAAAAATTATACCGAGAATTTTAGATCATATAATTTTTAGACAATTATTAAAATTAATTTTATATTTGTTTTATTCAAAAAAAAATGTATGAATACTAATTAATACTTAAGTTCGGCCAGCAAAAAATTGTATTGAGCATTTAATATGAAATGGAAAAATGAAAAGCCATTTCCCATCCACACCTCAATAATCAATTCAACATCAAGAAATGAAAAGTCACTGGCATGACACGTCTTCCACCTATTCCAATACATATTCAAGTTGCTAATTAATGTTAAACAATTGTATCGGAAATCAGAAAAAAAAAGAAAAAAAAAAAACACAAAAAAACATAAGGTTTCCAAAAAAAGTAAGTGACAATGGGCGGGAAAATTTTTTGACGACTGTTGTGATTTAATATATAATATAGATATAGATATAGATAATAATAATAATAATAATAATAATAATAATAATAATAATAATAATAATAATATTTCTCCCGTACACAAAATGCATAAAAAATAATATATTAAAATAATTAATAAAATTTTACAAATAATAAAACTACTTCAAATTATAATAGCTTATTTGAGTAATAAAAATCAATTTATATATTTAAGTAATAAATGATTATTAAGTTTTCCACATTTTTTCACAAAAATAAAAAAAAATAAAAAATGAAGTTGTTGTTCGAGAAAAAATTGATATTATTTTTATCGAAAATAAAAGATATTTGCACATTGTTTAGAGTTACGTTTTTAAGTATTAAAATGAACATCCTTAATAATTTCAATTTAATTTCCCATTGCACTAAATCATCATCAAGCCCCTGTTTGGTACCTATTATTTTTAAATCTCATCTTTTAAAAACTCATTTTCAACCACACATTATACCAATAAAATAATCTACACATATGTCCAAAAATATTCTCCAATTTTTAACTACACATTCTCCAAAAAAATTATTATTCCAAACCACATTATTCCAAATAATGGGTCTCAAATAGGGACCAAATGCAGTCAACACGTCATCGATAACATAGTAATTAATTTTACTATGTAAAATGATTTCCATAATACCATTCAAATGTATATCAATGTGATGACATAATAATTAGTTTTAGTTTCAATAAATTATTAATTATCATCAGTACCTCTTACATTGATGCAAGCAAGTTTAAATCAAATAATTAAAAAAAAAATGAATAGTTACCGTTTTCTAAAAAAAAAATTACTTCTTTCTGGAAAAAAATCTATTAAGAAGTGTAAACAAACATATTTGTCACTAATATTTTTAACTAAACAAAAAAGAACAAATATTAAAGTTTAATAAAATATTAATCTAATTAATGAACAAATAGTGTACGAAAAAGTAAAGCTATTTTTATTTTTCAAAGTTAATGTGTAGTTTTCCAAATGTATTAATTTCTTTATAAAATTTATTTTTTATAAAGCAATTAATGATGAATATTAATGCATTCCAATTTTTGGAAATTATTTTAGAGTGGAAAACAAAAATGATGTACGGAAGTTGCAATTTAACAATATGAATTTTGATAAGTGCTTGTTAATTTTTAATGCTTATACATAATTTCTCCCGTATACAAAATGCATAAAAAATAATATTATATTAAAATAATTATTAAAATTTTACAAACAATAAAACTACTTCAAATTATAATAGTTATATTAAAATTTTTATAATTTTTTTATCATCAACTCTTTATTAATTTCCACATCTTGTCTTTTGAGACGATTCTCGTTCAATATATTTGTTTTGTTGGCAAAAAACACTTATTTATCTCTCATATTTTTAAATTTTGAAAATAAATAATTAATACAAAAGTTAAAAAAAAATATTTGCACATCCTTTCAATGCAAATTAGAAGAATAGATGAATAGAAATTGCGATTAGAAATAAAATTTATTAATTAATTGAATGTTATAAATAAGAATGCGATTAAAAAAAGTTAAGGATATAAAAGCAAAACTAAACAAATACTGAAGATCTATCTTGCAATTAAACTATGGTGTAAATTTTAAAAAATGTGTTGTATGAATATAGTTCCCTAAATATAATTAGCTTGATTTTCAAAATATGAAAAACACATACAATGGAATGACTCACTGGTGTTAAAACAATTACAAATTTGGATGGATTAATGAGTGAAGTGGATGAATTGGGATATAAATAAATGTTATGGCAACAATTATTTCTAGTAGGATCCATAAAAATTGCAGGAAAAAATAATTATATATATATATATATATATATTAGCATTCAATACATGTAGTCAAATGTCTATTTACAATGCATTACACACTTTCCCACATTAAATGTCTCATTAATTGTCAACAACTCATTTCCCAATTCCGGAAATTCAATTGAAATTTTTTTTTTCAAAAATAGAAACTGAAAATGGGCGGGAAATTTTTTTTGACGGCACTTCTGTTTTTATATATACTAGTTGTCTACCCGTGCGATGCACGGAATATATAATTTTTAAATCATAATTTTGAAAATATCTTGATTCAATCACATCAAATAAAAAACATAATTTTAATAAAACTTCAATAAAAAAATGTTATTCAATTTGAAACTTTAAAAAAGACAAAAATATTCAAAATAAAAAATGATAAATGTACACTAAGTATAACGCGTCACTCAAAATTTCACACTCATTTAAATTTTTTTATATAATTTTTTTTTTTTTTTTTTTTTTAAATTTGCTCACCTCACCTCATCACATATTTTCCTTTTAATATATTATAATTTTTTATTAACCATATTTTTTAATATGTTGCTTATATATTTTTTATTTGAAATCCAATATATTAATTAATATATTTTATTTTTCCTTGTATTTTAAACATGTCAATTTTTGTCAAAATGGTGAAATGATAAAACCTCGATTTGGTAATAATGGTTAATTTATAAACTTGTTTATTTATGATTTTGAAGTAAAAAGTAGTGGCTGAAAATTGGATAGTGAAAATACGTGTGGTTAAAAGGTTGATAGAAAATAATTAATTATTTTTGTAACATACGTATTGAAGAACCTACTCATTTATTGACATATTAGGAAGTAAAATTTCAATAATTCTATTTATTTATTTTCAAAATATATTAATTCAATTTTTTTCATTTCTAACTTAACAAATTTATAAAACATATATTTATTTATTTTAAAATATATTAATCCAAATTTTTCATTTTCAATGTAACACATTTACATAGATATGATATGACATTTATTTATATTCAAATATATTAATCCAATTTTTTCATTTCCTATATAACACATATTATTAAATTTGAAACTTTAAAAAAAAAAAATCTAATCAAAATAAAAAATTATGCATGTACACTCACTATAGCACGTCACTCAAAGTTTGACATGTAATTAAATTTTTTATATAAAGTTTCTTTTGACTTTTATTTACGTTTTTCTTTAAAAATTTACCCGCCTTATCACCTATTTTCCTTTTAATATGTTAATTTTTAATTAACTTTATTTTTAATATGGTGCTTACATATATTTTATTCGAAATCCAATATATTAATTAATATATTTTATTTTTCTTTATTTTTTAAACATATCAATTTTTGTCAAAATGATGAAATGATTAAATTTTCTACCAATTTATCATTGTTGGTAAAAAGTTGATAGCAAATAATTAATTATTTTTATAATATACTTATTGAAGAACCTACTCATTTATTGACATATTATGAAGTAAAATTTAAATGATTTTCAAAATATATTAATTCAAAATTTTTATTTCTAACTTAACAAATTTATATAGCATGCATTTATTTATTTATTTTCAAATATATTAATCCAAAATTTTCATTTTCAATGTAACACATTTAAATAGATATGACATTTATTTATGTTCAAATATATTAATACAATTTTTTTCATTTTCTACGTAACACATTTACATAGATATCACATTTATTTATCTTCAAATATATTAATCCAATTTTTCCATTTCCTACATAACACATTTACATAGATATCACATTATTTATGTTCAAATATATTAATCTAATTTTTATTTTTATTTTCAATGTAACACACTTATACATAGTACATTTATTACAACTCTTACTAAATATGTAATAAATAATAATAATAATAATAATTTTTCTTACAAAATTCTTTATCTTTTATTTATTTATTTATTTTTTATATATAAAAGTAGAAGTGAGGAGAGATAGTCATTAAATGCAATTTTCCCTCCAAAATGACTCTATCTCCTCACTTCTATTTTTATAAAGATAAAGAAAAGATATAGATATAGATTAAGATTAAGGTTAAAGATTCTCAAAATCTTAAGCTTTATTAATTATTCTTTTAAACACGAAAATAAGTTACTTCACGTATTATTCTAAATTGTTCAAAAGCATGAAGCATATATAAGATTATAGTGACTGTTGAGCCCCCATTATATTTGTTCTACAACATTTTTTCGCTCCCCACCATGTTAAAAAAAAAAAAATAATAAAATAAAAATAAAAAATAAAATAAAAATTGACCGTTAAATTCATGTGACAAATGTCAATACATTCTATCAGCTCATCACCCTACATTGGTTTACCAGCACACTTGACATCGTTAAAATTCGAGATCGTCGCAGCAAAATTGATATGTTAAAATTTGATTGCTTCAAATTGTCAAAAAGTTGAAGGACTTATTGTGATTGAAGAAAAGATTTTATAGTTCAAATGCCTCGAAAAGTTACGACACTATAGGTACCATGTCCTAATTGAGGTAAGAGGTAATTGATAGTGCTTTTCTATGCCAATTGATGTGTCCCAATGTTGAGGTAAGAGTATATTTACAGTTGGTTGCGTGTCCCAAGTTCAATGAAATTGAGAGAACCGAGGGATAACTGTTAAGAGCAGGAGTCTTCTAATGAAATTGGACAAGGAGTCTTCTACGTTTGAATACATGTTGACTAAGGAACGAATTCTCCATAGGAGGAGTCCTAGCCGAACTGATATGCACCATGACGTAAATTTATCTATAAATACGTGTATTATTGTCTTTTTTATTAGAGTACATTGATTAGAGAGTATTGTGAGGAAAAATATAGTCTAACATCTTGATTTTTCTTATTTTTTTGTGAATTGTATAAAGAAGTAGAAATTGATAGGTGTGGTAAAAAATTATTATTTTTCCTATAATACTTGAGGAGTTTGGTGAGTACAAAATTTATATAATTATAACAATTTATTATATTGTGAAAAGTTTTGATGGTCCGTAAATTTTGGTTGGTTTATTTTCTTGTTGACTCAATTATTTCTTGAATATAAAAAATTCCTGTAGGGTTAATTAGAGGGGGAATTTGTGTGTAATTCCAAACATGATGTTTGACTGCAATTTTGTTGCGTGAACAATATTTTCTGTCTTGTCTCGATATTCGTGATTTTCATTGAAAACAATGATTATTATTATTATTATTATTATTTTTTAGGTTTAATTGAGAATTCAATTTCCACATTTACCACACTTTTAAAAATTAATTTCATTTTTTAATTAAACACACCCAGTTCTTTCATTTTATTTTTCAAGAAAAATAATTTATTAAAAATTAATTTTTTTGAAACTTATTTTCTTTTCACCTATTTTCTATGCTTGCAATCAAATACCCTAAGGTAAAAATCATTATCATGAACTATATGTATTACTTATATTTAAAAAAAGATGGATAAGAATGTGATTAAAAAATAAGGGATATAAATGCAACAATGTTGGAGACTTTAATTTTAATTGTTCAATGGCAATCGAGGGGATGTAAATGAATAATTTTCCTTCTTTTTTTAACTTTTTCCTGCTTTCTCCTTTTAGATTTCTCCTCTTTGATTAATTCAATCATTTTTTTAAGTAGAAAAATATGAAATGCCCCTTTTTCCCGTCTATTGACTAGAAAAGTGGAAAGTCCAATTCACAGGCTGGACAAACTTTTGGATGGCCTCCGTACTATCCGTACGTTTTTCCGCTACATACTTTTCTTAAGGAAAATGCTAACAATATGCATTGAATGCACACACATGAGATTATACCCTAAACAAAGGGGCGAGTGTAATGATTATTTGGATAAAGCCGTCTACACATAATCTTTCTCCTCCTCACATGGAATGGACCACACATAATAAAATATACAAGAACGCCTTCATGTGAGGATAGAGTAAGACGGTGTGTAAGCTTTTGAGTTTATACATAGTCTTGATTATTTTGTCCCTCAATCGATGTGTACATCTAGTAAAGTCGTTTTTCAAAAGGTTATGGATGATAAAACTGCTGATCTCTGTGATGGGTAGGAGAACAGCCCTGATGGATGATAATGCAAAATTTGAAGGTTGGTGCTCCTTTGCGCTTTTCCCATGTTTTATAATGTGTACCTCGGTGGACCCTAGCCTCATATATGGGTGGTGATCATCTTTACGTCTTGTCATGCATCGTGCATTTTTTTGCATTGAACGTACATTGACGTCTATTCACGTGTTTAGACATGATGTGCGGCCTCATTGTCTCGCATTACGTATTTTAGTACCTTGCTATCACCTGCAATTTTTTCGATTTATTTGTTTTGATAAATTATCCAAAGGAAATCCCTTATTCCAATTGTTTTATAAATGAAAAAAAAAGAAGAAAAATCAACACGTTCTAGAGCCCGTTGTATAATAGTATTTTCGGAAGCAAAAGTAAAAATATAAGATTTAAGCCTCCGTTTGGTAACACTGTTTGGTTTATAAATTGTTTATTTATTATGATTTTGAAGTAAAAAATAGTGGTTGTAAAATTGAAAAGAGAAAATGTGTGTGATTAAAAAGTGATTTTGAAAATTACGTAATTTATAAGGCTGCATTTGATAGCGATGGTGGAATTTGGGTGAAAAGAAAATGAATTCCAGGAAATTGAATTCTAGGGAATTAAATTCCTGAGAATTGAAAGTTTAATGTGTTTGATTGATTTAATTTTCTAAGTAGAAAAAGTGAAAAACTTTCCAACTTTTGTTTTTTGATTGACATTATTTTCTATGGAAAATAAAGTAAAATTTAGCTATTATAATATTTTTTATTTTTATTTTTCATTTTTTAACAAGTTTGTACTTAGTAATTATAATGTTAATTTTTGAGAAAAAAATAAATCAATTAACAATAACAAAAATGATCAAACGTAACAAAAATGGTATAAGATTTTCCATGAAAAATAAAACCTCCCCCCTTGAAAAACGAATTCATCCAAAACAAGGAAAATACTAGATTTCGAGGCAAGTGAAAAAATGAATTTCATGGAAAATTTAGACAACCAAACAGCGCAAAGTTGGAAAATTACGTGGAAAATCATGGAAAATATGGCGAATCAAACGGAGCTTAAATAAAAATTTGATTTTTACATGACACTTGCTTATCCTACTTGTACTGCAGGGGTGGTATCCCATGAGGGGCGTGTACACCCCTTTTTGTGAGGGGTGGTACCGCAGGGCTGCCTGTTTGTGAGGGGTACGTCCCCTGCGGTACAAAGCAGACCTTTTCAAGACACAAAACTCAAAATAATTATTACTACTGTGAACTGTCTACAATTCAAAATTTCAAAGAGAAAATAAGTGAATTACATGCTATTGAAGATTTTTCCACCAAGTGTTTTTGATGGAGTTTTAACATGTCTAAACCCAAAAGCATCGTGCAAAACCTCATCAAATACTTCACACCCCATAGGAATAAAGGTAACTTTTTTGTGCTTACAATTGTCAGTTATATGTATGTATTACTACATGTTCTTTTTCTTGATCTTAACTTTATTTACTTTCAATTTTCTTGGCGTTGTGATGTACTGTCGATCATTTAAAAAGGGGAAAATGTTGAGGATTCGCATAAAATTGCAGCACAAGAACATAAGCAATTTCCTTTCGAGATCCTTGTTGCAGCAACCGAAGATTTTCATCGTACTCATAAGCTTGGTGAAGGAGGCTTTGGCCCTGTTTATAAGGTAAAATTTAACTTGTGGGCTTTTGAATTTTTCCCGATCAAAGAAAAAAGGATTGAAGTTTTGAATTCTTACGGATTGGGTTGGAGTAAGATCTCATGAATTGATGAAATTATCTGAAAATTCTGAATAAAAACTTGATTTTGGGTAATGGGTTATCTGGAATTTTATAGGGAAAATTAGATGACGGTAGAGAAATAGCTGTAAAGAAGTTATCACGTAGCTCAGGTCAGGGAAATAAAGAGTTTCAGAATGAGGCAAAGTTGTTGGCATGTGTGCAACATAACAACGTAGTGAATTTGCTCGGATACTGCGTGCACGGTGCAGAGAAGCTGCTTGTTTATGAGTACGTGAAAAATGAGAGCATCGACAAGCTTCTTTTCAGTAAGTTCTGCAATGCTTATAAGATTTACAAATTTTCTTCAGCTCCTATTATTATTATCATCTTACCATGACATAGCAATTGAACTGTATTATTAATCATTAGCGGAAAATCAATTGAGTTTTTTGCCATTTAACGTGAAATAGTATACCATGGAAATGTTTATGAATATGTAACTGTGTTTTAGTATCATTTACTTCTTTAGATGCGAAAATAAAGAGATGTTAATATTTATTGACATGAGGATCAATGTAAGTAAAATGGATTAGGAATTGGTAAATGATTGTGACTTGACTTAATTATGCTCAGCTATATGCCTGGAATGCTTTTATTTGTGTATAACTACATTCCAGACTCGAGTTTTATTTCTGTCGAAGTTTAAGTACTCGATTTGGCCCCCCATTTTTTGTAAACCAAATTTATTCAACACTCAATCTCAATCGTCTATTTTAGTCAAGCCTACCATTTTTTACTTTTCAAACATTTTTTAACCATACATCCTTCCAAAAATACTATTCCAAACCATAATTTTTCCCAAATAATGGGTCTCAAACAAGGACGAAGTATGCTTTTCTTAATTTTGCTAAAAGCCACAAGTTTCTGAAGTTTTTTGAATTGAAAATCACTCTATTTTTAGATGAGGGCAGTGAGAAGTATTCTTTGAAGCACAGAGGCGCCTCTCAGCATGGAGCGGCCTGACACGTATCTTGGACATGACTAGAAAGTTGAACACTCCAAATGGTGTGTCATGTTTTTTCCTAATTTTTTAAAATTCCAATATGCCTTTGATGCGTGCCGAACACCATATGGCATGTCCTATGTTTTATGTATTTTTTCTCTCCCCATATCTTAAATTTTGGAATATAAAATTTGGGAAGATTTTAAATACTTCATGTGGAAAAATATCAAAATAATGTGAAAGAACACTCAAAATGGTGTGTCATCTTTTTTCCTAATTTTTTAAAATTCCAATAAGCCTTGGATGCTTGCTGAATACCATGTGGCATGTACTATGATTTGTGTATTTTTTAGTCTCTCCATATCTTAAATTTTGGAATATAAAATTTGGGAAGATTATGAATAATACACGTGGAAAAATATCAAAATAATGTGAGAAAGTTTTGTACAAGCTTCATGCTAGATTTGTTATATATGTTGTGCATTATTTTGATACATAATATTTTTATTTTGCTGCACAATTAATTCAAAGTATAACCGAAAGTTATCTTTGGATAACAAATATCACATACAAAATTTTAAAAGTCAAAGATGAAAAAATATTAGTAATTTTATTGAATAAAGAATTTTTTAATTCTATAAGAATTAGAATTGCTCATTCTGATTCACTAGAAAAAGAATGAACGAGTTTCTCCCCCTCTCTCTCTCTCTCTTTCTTCTTCTTCTTCTATCAATGGATAAAAGGGAAAGACGAGTAAATGTTTCTTATTCTTCGTCTATAAATATCCAAATTTTAATACCCAACACCCCATAGGTGAATGGGGAGTCTGCTTTAAAATTGTCCGCCCTGTACCCACTTTCGAGTATATGCTTCAACAGGAATCTGAGTAGATTAGAAAACTTCTGGTAAAATGCCTTCCTTTTACAGATATGGACTTTACCGATCAGTGATAATACTGTTATTCATTTTAATTTTGTATATACAATAATCTAATCTAAATTTCTTTATAAAATGCTAATTTTATCAATTCAAGTGAATCAATCCAATTGAAAATTAGATTTAGACTGGGAGAGAAAATGATTGCCACATTTTTTTATTCACAAAAGTGAAGAATTTACACCTAAAATGAAATGATTTAGAACTTTTTGAAGAGAAGAATATAAACAAGGTATATATTTTTTGTCAAAGGTTTGAATCGATCAAGAATTAGGCAAAATATTAGGATACAATATGAGAAAATCAAACTTCCATCGAAGAGAAGCAAATGAAAGGTTTTCATTCTGATATTATATTAAAATGTATAATTTTAAAGAATTTTAGCCTCTGTTTGGCTGCTCTCATTATAATGAGTAGTTTCCGTTTATTTCACAGTGTTCGAGGTAAGATTTGTGGTGAAAAATTAGAGAGAGAAAATGTGTATGGTTAAAAAGTGGTTTGAGAAATTTTGTAGATTCTAAATTGCAATCATGATTGATTATAATGAGTTGCCAAACACATCCTTAATCTTCTGTGCCAAATTATTTGTGTCCTAGTTTTTCAGAAATTACTTGTCAGTGTGTCATATCCGTGTCTTGTGTCCATATCAATGCTTCATAGGTGGCATTTATTCCACTCTTGAAAGTCGAAACATATTCTAAACAAAATGCATATGCTTTGTGGTACTTCGTTTCTTCATATTCATAACATCACATAGATCATCTTTTAGTAAGAAAAACTAATAACAGTAATATTTTCAGAATTGATTTCTTTAGAGTGTAATCCATTTGCTAGAGCATTTCCAAAAATTCTTGACAACACAAGACTGAGGAGTAAATTTAATTTTACTTGCACGAACATAATATCTTATGGAATCACACCAAGACTTCTATAAAATTTCATGTCATAAAGTCTTATGAAATGTTTTTGTACTTTCAAGGTCTCTATTTCTCAAAGGAGTTGGTAAAACTGAATGAGAGCAAGCGGAGCGCAGCAGAATTGATAATATCTTTACAATAACTTTGATTTAATTGTCTACCTTTCCATAAAAGAGGTACTTGTCACTTAGCTAAAGCAGCTTTACTGCTTGGTGTAAGAGAGAGGGAAATATGTGTGTGTGCGTGCATTGGGATGGGGTGGGGTGGGATAAGAAAAAAATGCATCCACAATGTAACTGGTGTTAATCACCATGAAGTCCTCTTTCTTATGCATATCTTGTCAAATTAGTTTTAAAAGTGCTTCTGTTCACTTACTCTTTTGAAGGTGTCATTTGTGTCCAACAACAGAGAATAGAATATCAGCATTTGACAAGTTGCAAAATAGTAGTGCTGGGAAGACCTTTTTTTTTTTTTTTTTCCAACTCCTTAATTTGTAAATTTGAATTTCATTATGGGTCTTAAAAGTATTGAATGTGCTTTAACAGCAGTATGTAACATGGATATGAGATTATCAGTGATCCTGATACTAGTTGTGTTGTTGTTTTAGAATCTGGTAAACGAGAGGTACTTGATTGGAAGCGAAGGTATGATATAATAACCGGCATTGCAAAAGGCTTGCTTTACCTTCATGAAGATGCTCCCTGTTGCATTATACACCGTGACATCAAAAGCAGCAACGTCCTACTTGATGATAGATGGGTTCCCAAGATTGCTGATTTTGGCTTGGCTCGTCTTTGTCCCGAAAATGAAACGCATGTTAACACCCATATAGCTGGTACAAGGTATTTCTGCACGCACTTAAAATTTAGAAATTATGTAGTGCCCAAGTTAATAAAAATATCTGACTGCATGCTGCGAAATTGCTTCACCAACAATAATGCATTCATTTGGGAACAGTGGCTACATGGCACCAGAATATGTTATGCATGGCCATCTTTCTGTGAAGGCAGACGTATTCAGCTTTGGGGTCGTGGTTTTGGAGGTTATAAGTGGACAGCAGAACTCAAGATTTAACCAAGATCCTGAGTCAGAGAACCTGCTCGCATGGGTAAGAACATCATTTTTCTCAGCCTGTAATACTAAATGTTAGCCCCTAGGTTACGCATTTTCAAATGGGAAGTGCATTGGCTAGGGGAAAAGTTTATGACAATTTAAAAGCCTGTTTGTTTGCTTTTTTATTTCATGTTTTCTGTTTTCAAGGTACAGGGCATGCACAGAAAATAGAAGACGTGATTGTATGAAATGTTTTGTAACCTTCTTTTGAAAGTGAAAATGCAAATTGTAATTGAGATTGAAAGAAAATATCTCGTGATTCTACTTTTGCGTCCAAAAGAACTATAACAGTATTGAAAACATTTTAACGTTAAACCTGTTTCTATTTTCTAACATATTACCCACGTCTCACAAAATAATAATATTCTTCCACGTTGTTCTCCAATACATAGTTCTAAATCCATTTTTCTTATTTTTATCTGTATTGTCATAGTTGTTATTTTACTTTTTAGTTCTAAAAACTCCCACAAGCAGACCCTAAATCTCTTCAATTCAAGAATCAATGTGTTGAATAGTGAATCCGAAATACACACATGCAAAACTAAAACATTTTCAGAAGGATGAAGTATGAAATTGGATTCCAGTGTCGGTTATAGAGCCAGTCATCTTTTCCTTAAACAATGAGATTTAGATCATCGTGTATCAGTTAAAAACTTAAACTGTTGTTACTGATTGTGTGTCCATGATGTCTGACTGACATATATTTTATCTGTTTTTGGACAATTTGAGAGAGATTTGAGCTTGTGGTTTAAATGCTGGCACTGCTTTTGCTAAATGAAAGTATTGGGTGCATACTATATATTTTCTGCCAAGGGCTCTATTGCACAGTGACTAGCGTGTCCATGTCCGACACGTGTCGGACATGTATTGTGTCGAATACACATTTCCATGTCGATGCATCATAGGGCAAGGGTATACAAGAGCTAGCGCCCTGCATTTTTCTTGTTCTAAAGAGTCCATGCTAATTTTTTGCTATAAAGCTCAAACAGTTGAGTATCTTTAATATTCTTCTTCTTTTAGAATAATGAGAAGAATCTAACATCCATGTTCTATTAAAGTAAAGATTAGACATTTGGCGTGTATAGTAGCAACATTCGTAAATCAAACATTAAGTGCCTATTTGGTGTAGGTATTTTTTTGGGAATTTTGGGAAATTTTGAGTTTTTGGGAGAATGTGTAGTTTAAAAGCGATTGAAAAGTGTGGAAAGTAGTGTGTCTCGTAGAAATGTGTGTTTGAAAATGAATTTGATGGAAAATTCAAAAAAAAAAAAAAAGGTGGGAGCAAACAAACAAGGCCCAAAACTATTCCTGAGGATTTTCCTGTTTCTGCAGGCATACAAACTTTACAAGAATGGTCAGAGCCTAGATGTTATGGATCCTACATTGGTGTCATCAGCAGTTCCTGATCAAATAACAAAGTGCATACACCTGGGGTTGTTGTGCACCCAATATGACCCACAATTGCGGCCTGACATGCGTCGTGTGGTGGTGATACTATCAAGGAAGCAAACCACCCTCGAAGAACCGGAAGAACCTGGATACCCCAGTTTTAGATACAGGAATCGTAGACTAACTGCATATTCATCCACAACTGGAACTTCTGGTGAAATGAATTCTCATTCCTTTGGCTCTACGATTAATACAAAGAGTGCCACAGCTACTACTAGCACATCGCGTCTCAAGAGCCCTATTTATGATCCTCACGGTAAACGCCTTGTACAAGATTAGGCTTCTGGTTATAGAAGAATATTCTTTCATTTGTGTACAGTTTTGCATTAGTTTGCTGTTTAGTACAGAATTTGTTGTTATAGTAAGATTTCGATAATCGATTTTCTCGTTGCTAACAAAATAACTAAGTTGAGCACCAAAAAAAAAAAGGTTGAGCACGATGATTTTTATAGTAAAATTGAATTATCATTTATTCTTATTTTTCAATTCTTGCTCTAGGTTGAAAACTAATTGTTATGGTATTTTTGGTTACCTGTGACGTACAATGTAACAAACGAATGATTTCTCTTTGAAGGGGATTTTTGTGCCAACTGGCCGTGCGCGTGACGTAGAACGAAAGCAAACAAGGAATTTCAAATGAAATCCCTAAAAATAGAACTTGAAATCTACAAAGAATGAGAGAAATCTTAAGAACTTTTATTAATTGATGAATGAATAAAAATAATGAATTAACCTTCTATTTATAGGGCAAAAAATGAAGAAACATGTTCTAAATTAACTAGGAAAGAATAAAATCTATTCCAAATCAAATAAATAAAAAGAATTCGAAATAAATTAAATGACATAAATAGCGTTGAAATATTAAAACATTATTTTCGCTGTCTAAATGAAAACGAATGCTCAAAATCCATCGTATGTCATAGCAAAGTAGAGAGTTGCACTCGTCTCATGGAGTTACCCAAAATAGACATATTATGGACTTGAAACGGAGGTCGAATGTCAAATTTGCAAAGTGAAAATTACACCACACCTATTATTTAATAAACTAGTTGCCTACCCGTGCGATGCACGGAATATATAATTCTTAAATCATAACTCTGAAAATATCTTAATTCAATCATATCAAATAAAAAACATAATTTCAATAAAAAATGTTATTGAATTTGAAACTTTAAAAAAGACAAAACTATTCAAAATAAAATATTCTACATGTACACTAAGTATACTGCGTACCTCAAAATTTGGCATTCATTTAAATTTTTTATATAATTTTTTATTTTATTTTTTTTACGTTTTTCTATGAAGATTTGCCCACCTCATCACCTATTTCCCTTTTAATATGTTATAATTTTTTATTAATTATATTTTTAATGTTTTGCTTACATATATTTTATTTTTCCTTATTTTTTAAACATGCAAATTTTTGTCAAAATGATGAAATGATTAAGCCTCCGTTTGGTAATAATGTTTGGTTTATAAATTTGTTTATTTATGATTTTGAGGTAAAAAGTAGTAACTGAA
This sequence comes from Ligustrum vulgare, assembly GCA_963555705.1. Taxonomy (NCBI): domain Eukaryota; kingdom Viridiplantae; phylum Streptophyta; class Magnoliopsida; order Lamiales; family Oleaceae; genus Ligustrum; species Ligustrum vulgare. The sequence continues at coordinate 2,264,813 of OY743182.1, read as the reverse complement.
AATTGGAGAGAGAAAATATGTGTGGTTAAAAAGTTGATAGAAAATAATTAATTATTTTTGTAACATACGTATTGAAGAGCCTACTCATTTATTGACATATTAGGAAATAAAGTTTCAATAATTCTATATTTTTTAATGTGTTGCTTACATATATTTTATTTGAAATCCAATATATTAATTAATATATTTTATTTTTCCTTGTTTTTTAAACATGTCAATTTTTGTCAAAATAATGAATGATTAAACCTCCGTTTGGTAATAATGTTTGGTTTATAAACTTGTTTATTTATGATTTTGAGGTAAAAAGTAATGATTGAAAATTGGAGGGAGAAAATATGTGTTGTTAAAAAGTTAATAGAAAATAATTAATTATTTTTGTAATATGCATATTGAAGAGCTTATTCATTTATTGACAAATTAGAGAGTAAAATTTCAATAATTTTATTTATTTATTTTCAAAATATATTAATTCAATTTTTTCATTTCTAATTTAACAAATTTATATACCATGACATTTATTTATTTTAAAATATATTAATTCAATTTATTCATTTCCTACATAACACATGTTATAGAATTTGAAACTTAAAAAAAAAAAAAAAAAACTAATCAAGAAAAAAAAAATCTGCATGTAAACTCAGTGTACCGCGCCACTCAAAATTTGACACTTAATTAAATTTTTTGTATAAATTTCTTTTTACTTTTATTTACGTTTTTCTTTAAAAATTTTTCCACCTTATCACCTATTTTCCTTTTAATATGTTAAAATTTTTAATTAACTTTATTTTTTAATATGTTGCTTACATATATTTTATTCGAAATCCAATATATACTAATTAATATATTTTATTTTTCCTTATTTTTTAAGCATACCAATTTTTGTCAAAATGATGAAATTTTCTAACAATTTATCATTGGTGGCAAAAAATTGATAGCAAATAATTAATTAATTTTGTAATATAATTATTGAAGAACCTACTCATTTATTGAAATATTAAAAAGTAAAATTTTAATGATTTTATTTATTTATTTTCAAAATATATTGATTCAAAATCTTCATTTCTAACTTAACAAATTTATATAGCATGTATTTTTTAGTTTCAAAAATATTAATCCAAAATTTTCATTTTCAATTTAACACATTTACATAGATATGACATTTATTTATATTCAAATATATTAATACAATTTTTTCATTTCATATATAATACATTTACATAGATATCACATTTATTTATATTCAAATATATTAATCCAAGTTTTTCATTTTCTACATAACACATTTACGTAGGTATCACATTATTTATGTTCAAATATATTAATCTGATTTTTTCATTTTCAATATAAATACATTTACACATAGTATATTTATTACAATTCTTACTAAATATGTAATAAATAATAAACTTTCCTACAAAAATATTTCTCTTTTCTTTATTTATTTTTATGTATTTTTTTATACATAAAAGTAGAAATGAGGAGAGAGACTCATTAAATGCAATTTTCCCTCCAAAATGACCCTCTCTCCTCACTTCTACTTTTATATATATAAAGATAAAAATAAAGATATTCAAAAAATACATGCCAACTTTTTTTTACCAGAAATACTGTATTTTTGTAGTAAATAAGAAAAGTGAAGATTTACATCTCTATTCCAAGCTTCCAGCCTTTTTAATATGGTATCTAATTTCTCTCCACCAAACACGCTCTATGACATTGATTATATCACACTCAAAATCCCTAATCGGAGTCTTCATATTCATTCTATGTCGCCTCTCACAAGAACGCTCCAAGATCAGATATTATCATTCATGGCTAATTAGAAGTTCTAGTAGGACTATTGCTGACTAAGTTTTGTGGGGGAAAATTAGTATCACTACTTCCATTGTTTAGAAATTTGTGGGCTTTCTGTTAATTCAATTAAGTTGTAAATTGGTGGTTGAAATTTGGTTCCGGTCAAATCCTTTTTTCCCCGCTCAATTTTCAGGCTCACTTTGTCTTCTCTTGTTTCCAAGAATGATTAGGAAAGCATTAGAGCAGGTATGAAGTCCTTGAGGGCACTAGCACTCTTTGGAGCAGGTGTATCAGGCCTTTTAAATTTTGCAACAATAGCATCCTCTGATGAAGCTGAACATGGTTTGGAAGCCTCAAGCTATGATTGGCCTCACCAGGGTATTCTCAATTTTGAAGCAAAATGGCTGATTATCTTGCTTGAAAAATTTTCTTTTTCAGGTGTGATTTGAGGATGGATAGTAATCTCAATTCCTAGATCCGCCACTATTTCAAGAATAGAACTTTATCTAGAATGTGAAGCTTGACCTTATATTTGAATGATTTTGCTAATGAGGTTTGGTCCAGGTTTCCACCGGGCTAAAATTATTACAACCATGTAGATGCGATCATTCATTTGGTGAAATTTATCAGCACGGAAAATAAAGAGTAGTGAAGTTAATGGTTAGAGAAAGGATATTCAAACCGGTCAATTGATAAATTCAGCATCACGGATTCTATGTATTACTCATCAATACGTTTATGATGGATCAGGTTAAACACAAAAGTTGCATCATATTTGAAATCATGCTCGTTATCATTAATTTACCTTTGATTGCGAAATAGATGAAATCAATTAGAAATCCTCAAAATTGATACTGTAATAGGAACCCAGATGTCGATTGCCGGAAGGAAATGGTTTGAATGAGAGCCCATTGTCAGCTTCTCGACAAATGTATTTTTCACTGTATTGCATTGCATAGTATTTATGATATATTTATATATATTACATAGTATTTATGTATTTGTTCAACTTTTATAGTATATTTGGAATTGGAATTTTTATTGCAGGTATATATAATTTTTTCCCATTTGTAAATTGCGCTTTAGTCCTTTACGTTCTATTTCTTCTTCAATCCACTCTGCCATTTGTTCTACATCAGCGCGTTCCCAGAGATTTGAACACTTGACCTCATAATGATATCTCTATATATATTATAATATGTTGTTTATTATCACGTGTCAATTACTTAATTTATATGAATCATAATTATACAGATGATGATTTATTTATTTCACCTGAAACAAAGGAAAAAAAAAAAAAAAAACTAAGCTCAAAAGAAATAAAAATAAAAGCAAAACAAAAATTCAAATAAATTTAAATTTAAACAACATTAATATAAATATAAAAAACTCTCCCAAAATTAGCGCTAAAACTTGTTCACTTAAAATCGTAAGTGTACAGTACGGTGTCAATGACAAGTAGTGATTATGGATTGAATTATACTACTTGTAGAATACAGATGACAATTTATTTGACAATCTACTCACATTGTTGTTGTAGGACCATTCATTGTTGAGGGACCCCATAACCCCAATGTGAGGAGTTGTCATACAAATTGTCATTCACTTTGTACAAATAGCACTTCTCGGATTATGCACCACAACCATTGTCTAGTTCGACAAAATCCATACTTGAATATCTTCTTCCAGATTTCGATCCTTACTTTTCCTTAAAACTCTAGTAATCTCAGACTTTTAGTTCAAGAGACAAGAATGCAACGATGGGGAAAAGAACCTCAAGAAGAAGAGGGGCTTAACAATAATTGAAAACAAGCAGATAATCTTTCCAGGGAAATACAAAGGTGCTTGGCAGCAGAAATGGGGCAAATGGGCTGCTGATATTCGTGATCCGTTTAAGCATGCATGGAAGGGTCTGGTGGTCTTATTGGGTACTTACAATACTGCTGAGGAGGCATCTAAAGCTTATGAAACGAAACAGCTGGAATTTGAGGCGACGATGGCTATATGGACTCGTCTGAGAAGAGTTCAAACAATAATAACCAAATGAAAACTGATTGTTTATGATGTATTCAAAGCTGATTATGAACCAGAACAAAGATCTTGTTGTTTGTTGTTTTCTCTGAGGCCTCGAGTGAAGTATGGTGTCACTTACTCCGAAAACATCCCTAGATTTGGATTCTTTAAACTCGATTTTGGGGGCCAACATCGAGTATGGTAGTGAGAATCCCTAAAATGTTGCTTTGGAGGCTAATGTTGTTGACAAGAAAATGGCTGATTCACGACTAATGGATGCGGAAATCTTAGCGATGGCTCAAATTGGAGAAGGAATGGACTTGGATTTTGAGATTGGCTCTCTAATGGCGTTGGATGATTTTGAGCCACCTGTTGATGATTTATTCAGTGGTTTCGAAGATCAATCTGTGGGTTCGAGGATGCTGATCAGCCTAGTTCCCTGACGATTTCGATTATGAGGTTTGCAACGAAGTCTTAACTTAGATGAACGAAGAACCAGCAATGAATGGAGCTCCTGTGATGCTGATTTTGAACCGGAGTTGTATGAAACTTCTACGACTGTAATGCTGATAATTTCGGTAGTGGAGTTGCTAAAACTTATGCATGCAAATTAATTACGCACTTCAAATCCAAACAAGAAAACACTGATCATATATTCATATACATTGCAGCAATAGTCCATTTCTGTGGGTCCAAATAACAGAGAATCATTCCTTTAAAAACCGTCAAGACTCAAAATGGAAAACCTCCAAAGAACAGTTTCAGACATCTCGTTTCAACTCAGTGAACTCCAACCAAAGAATTCACCTAGAATACATGAAAAAAGTGCACCAAAAATTTCCGGGGAAGATGATTTGTGGGCTGTGTTCAGAAGCTGTGAAGGAAGAAACGGAGAAAAATGGTGATAAACGAGATGAAGGATTGAAAGAACACATGAATGCATGCATGAGATTTACTAGGGTGGGTAGGGCATATCCTCCACTGTTACAAGCAGAAAGTCTAAAGTTGAAATAGGATTTGTTTGATTTTGGAAAAGAGAGTCACGTGGTGTGTCCAGACGCAAGTCCCTTTTTTTTAAAAGACAGACCCACATTTTGGGCTGACTGGGATTGCCATGTCACCATGTCACATTTTCCTGTCATTTTCTCATGTCCGTGTAGAATTATTGTATAATAAATTTATTTCACTTATTTTCTACTTTCAATAACCATTCATTCATGTATTTGAGTAGCAAATCAATTAAGAACCCTTAGTTTAGTTTACTAGTTTACTACTTACAATAGTCAACCCAGCAACCATCGACCAAAACGGAGATAATTTGGATTGAAATTTCTATTTTTTTTAAAAAAAATTCTCAAAGTGAATTTTTTTATTAATAATTAATAAAATCAAAATATAAGTTCAGAAAGGGACTCAGCCTGACAACAATTAAATGAACAATTGAAGAAATCTAACACCGTCCGAAGACGAGAGATCATTACACAGCCACAAGTTCTTGACACCAATCCTTAGACGTGTTTGGGGTTGACTTTTATATAAAGTTTTCAATGTATTCATTGAATAATCCTAAAAGAGATGCGAGATCATGTCCAAAAAGAGCAGCAAATGTAACTTTGTATTTTCAAACATTTTTGTTGACAGTATTTTGTCCTAATTAAATATTAAAATTACAAAAAATGAGAATTAAAATTTCTTATATACTTTTCCTTTTTTCTACAACTTTTGCACAAGAAATTTAGAGCAGTAAACTATTTATATAATAAAATACAGACAGACAATAATCATAAGAGTACTCAAGTGGTATATATACATGCCTCTTGCCATTTTTAGTTTGGGAAGGTTGTGATGAATGAGAGGATTGGTGCGTTTTCTTTTTTAGACATCCACGTATCCTTGGTGAGTTTTTAGGGTCCACTTAGGGAGGTCGATTGGGGTTAGGATTCCTCAACCATGTATATATATAATAAAAAGAAATAATACAGGGAATGAGGGAACATAAACTTGTCCTCCAAAAGAGCGATAGTGCAACAACTGAAAAGTAGAGTTACTGAAAATAGTAAATGAGAAAGTACTACTCCCCGTATAATGAAAAGAAAGTAAATGCAAACTACACTAGAGGTCTTTGAAGTTGGGCAGGCAGTCCATATCTATCAATCTGCACAAGTATCCTAAGTTGGTGATGTAGATCATGCGGTCCGTACTCCTAGTAGCGTCACTGTTTCCAACCCTCAAATGCGATAGAGAGTTGGTGAGGTTGAGAGATAAGTTTCATATCGAGTAAAGATAAAAATAATAGATCAATTTGTAAAGACATATACTACTCTTAATGATGTTGTTTTTTAAGATGAAATTCAAAGTCTTAATATGATATCAGATTACATTTCGTTCAAATGAACAATTCGATCATATTAAAACTAAAAAATGAGTACACGAATTTTAAGATTAGTCTACTTAAACGAGTCACCATCTTGCCGGACATGTTAACTTATGGATAAATCCTACATTGAATAAGGAAGAAACTAATGATTAACTGATAAGGACATGAACTACTCATCTTAATAAGATTGATATTTTAAGACGAAATCTCGAGTCATGCAATGAAAATCTAAACAAGTAGGGGAAAGGAAGAGAACCTGACAATTAATTAGTAATATATGCTTTCAATATTAGCTGTATAATGTATTTTGGAAAGCATTTGTAAATTGCCTAAACCAATTGTGAGTTTGACCATTCAAGATTTTAAATGCATGCCCAATGTGTTGAATAAATCCAAAACCTATTACAGGGAAAAGGTCCATTACGAAAACATATTTCAGCAACGTGTTCCAGCAGCCACTAGTGACCAAATCATACTATGCTTTTCTGCCCTATAAATTCAATCCACAAACAACTTCTTCTCAATCATATTCACTTGCAACTAAATCTCATTCTTTCTATACCCCAAATTAAGCATATCTTTTTCTATATTTTAATGGATTCTCTACCTTTCTTTCCCAATATTATTTCTGCTATTTCAATCATCCTCTTGCTATCCAGCACAGCATGTGAAGCTCAACTTTCCACTACATTTTATAGCAATACATGTCCAAATGCACTCACTGCAATCCGCACATCCATCCGGCAAGCAGTATCCCGAGAGCGCAGGATGGCTGCGTCTCTCATTCGCCTCCATTTTCATGATTGCTTTGTTCAGGGCTGTGATGGATCAGTCTTACTTGACGAAACCCCTTCTATACAATCTGAGAAGACTGCGTTTCCAAACAATAATTCCGCTAGAGGTTATGAAGTCATTGAGGCTGCCAAGAGGGAGGTTGAGAAAATATGTCCAGGAGTTGTTTCCTGTGCAGATATACTCACAGTAGCAGCCCGGGATGCCTCAGCTGCTGTAAGTAAACACATATCGTACTTTTTCCGAGTTATTTCAGTTTGGATATCGAACTCGGGCATCTTGTGCATGAATATCTAAACTTGTATATTTTATATATGAACCAAAGGTTGGTGGCCCGTCATGGAATGTGAAACTTGGAAGAAGGGATTCTACAACTGCGAGTCGTTCTATAGCGGAAGCTGATCTTCCTGGTCCAGGTTCCGATCTCGCAACGCTCATTTCTGCCTTTGACAAGAAGGGACTTAGTGCTAGAGACATGGTTGCCTTATCAGGTAACTAAAAGTTTGATATTTGTGACATGCAAATAAATTTGTTTTATGTTGTTGGGTAACAATAAGAGCTGACCATTAACGTACTTAAAATTACTATCGACGTGCAGGATCCCACACAATTGGTCAATCGCAATGTTTTCTCTTCCGTGAAAGGATACAAAGCAATGGGACGAACATTGATGCCGGGTTCGCAAGCACTCGTAGGCGCCAATGCCCGACAAACAGTGGAGACACTAATTTGGCACCACTTGATTTGGTGACACCCAATTCGTTTGATAACAATTACTTTAAGAATCTGATGCAAAGAAAGGGTCTCCTTCAATCAGACCAAGTTTTATTCAGTGGAGGAGCAACCGACAGTATTGTTTCCGAGTACAGTAGAAATGCACAAACATTCTTGTCTGATTTTGCAAATGCCATGATCAAAATGGGAGATATCGAACCGCTCACTGGTCAAAATGGGATCATAAGAAGGATTTGCAGTGCCATCAACTAGTTTACTTTCATAACAATGTGATTCTGTCGCAGTTTTGCCGTATTTGTAATTGTATATCCATTTTCATTTTTTTTTTTAATTAAATTCTTTCCGAATCTGAAGAAAATTGCTCTTCATTTGTTAAACTGTTTCTTTATATCATTCATAATTGTAAATCAAACTTTTTTAGGGGTAGTGTGCTCTCCATTATGAATAGTACTTTTTTCATTATTTTCTCTATTTGAATAATATAGGTTGTAAAAAATATAAGGTCTTGTTTGTTAAATTGTTTATAAACAAGTTTATGAACAACATATTTTCACATACTACTTTTTAAATACACACATTTCGTCAAGTCACTTTTCAACTATATATTTTACCTCAAAAATATCACATTATTTTGTTTTTAAATAAAAGTCTTTTACCAAATAGAGGCTAAAGCATATGAGAAATTTAAAAATTATTATTATTATTATTATTATTATTATTATTATTATTATTATTATTATTTTGTCATTTTCGTGAAAAAATGCTGTAAACAAAATGCTTGAAAATACAAGTACTCTTGTAGGAATTTTGGTCCCAAACAAATCGGGGCAATGATCATTAAGCGAGTTGGCTTTATACTCCACATAATTGGAGAATATTTAACTCCTACTGCCATAGTACAAAGAGAGTCCATGTTAGAATTAATGTACAAGTCCAATTGTTAGGCCGGATTTTACAATTAGATTAATTAATATGATTAATTAATCAAGGCCCATTAAAAGCCTATTGTCACTAGGGTTAGGGTTTTGAGGTGCACATATTAATATGTGCACTATTGTAAAGAGAATCAAGATAGTCGCTTTTCCATAATATTCTAGCGTAGATTTTTCTCTTGCTAGCCCAAAGAAAAAAAAATCAATTCTCTCGAATTCATTCCAAAGGTTGGAGATTGATGGAGTTCCAGAATCAACTCCCCGTGTGAATTTCTGTTAGAGGCTGGACAATTGGATAGCTGGTGGTGACAAGTTTGTACCTCCTGTTTCAGATTTCAGATTCACGACGTTCATCAAAGGTATCATTCTAATCACAAATTCTATCTAAGTGCAAGGTTGATCCGGTCTATGGTTTTGTGTTTGTTTAATTTTCGCTGTACATATATTTATCGAAACCTTACAGTGGTATCAGAGCCTGCCTTGTTACTTGTTAGAATTTGTTTAATTCTTTGATGATTCAATATGATTGAATAAATATTTTTTAGTTTTCTAGTTTTTGAGAAAATTGATTTTCTTGTTCAAATCTGATTTGAGAGAAGAAAATAATTTTGGGTCAAAAAATTGGATCGAAAAACGGATTGGAGCGGAGATTTGGTGGCAGCCGCCGCCTCGGCGAAGGTAACGCTGTGAAATCGCCGGAACAGGCGCTCAGCGACAACAGCAGTGCAGGCGCAGCAAAGCATAGGCATACACGTCGTTGCGCATCACTGCGCCTCCATCACCGCTGCTTTCGTGCACCGCTGCCTGGACTGGAAACTCCGAGCGTTGCTGCTGCAGCGCTGGTTGTTGCAAGCAGCATCGCGCGACGCTGCTGCGTCGCGTAAAGGCGCTGCTGTGAGAGCAGCACCTTCCGCCTGCTGATGGCGGTAGGATATCGCCGCTGTTGGTAGAAGCGGCGCAAAGGAGGAGAGGCTCTAGGGTTTAGACGGGTTGGAGGAGATTTGGGGGCGAGGGCCTGTGTTGCAATTTTTGAAATTGCAGGGGCCCGTCTGCAATTTACGTGTTAGGGTTTAGAATTGGGGCGGGGGCTTCTTTGTAATTTCTAAAATCTCAAACCCCTGTCTGCAATTATGTTTTAAGGGTCAATTTGCAATATTGAATAAAGGGCTATTTCTACAATTTATGAAATTGTAGGGATTGTTTGAAAATTTAAAATTGGGTTAAAATGCCATTTTACTAAATACCCTTAAATGTAATTTTAAAATTTGTTTTAAATTGGATTTTAAAATTGGTTTGAGTCAATTTAAAACTTTGACCAGATTTTTTAATTTTGACCCAATTCAAAATTTTATTTTAAAATTCACGACTTTTAAATTATTGTTAAAACTGGATTTTAACAATATATATAATTTGACCCTAAATTGAATTTTATTTTATTTAGGTATTTTATCCTAAATTTAAATACTAATTCAATTTGCCCTAATTCTAGAATTAGAGTTTTGACTCTAATTTGGGGTTTAATTAAAATTTGATTTTAATTAAATTTAATAATTAGTTAATTTGATTAATTGATTATTAATTGAACCTTATTTAGGATTTGATCCTAAATTCAATTAGCCCTAAAATCTTGAAATTGGAGTTAGACTCTAATTTAGTATTTAATTAAAATTTGATTTTAATTAAATAAATTCGTCAATTAATGTAATTGATTAATTTGATTAGTTAATTACTAAATTGAATTTCGTTTTATTTTAGGAGTTTTATCCTAATTTGCCTATTTTGGGATTAGAGTTGGACTCTAATTTAGTATTTGATTAAAATATGATTTTAATTAAATAAGACCCGCTAACTAAAGTTAGTTAATTTGGTTAATTAATTATTATTCCGATCCATTTTTTCTAAACTAGATTAGACGACCTAAATTGCTAGAAACTTGAAATTTGTTTGTATAATATTAGATATTATATTATAATACATTTATATGATGAATGTGTACTTAGTGGATGATTATGGACTCGACCCATGTGATTGGTTGGATGGTTAATTTATTCTTTTTGTTGGTTGGGCCTGCGAGCTTATTATTATTTAATTGGGCCTGCGTGCCTATTATTTAATTTATTTGGGCCTGCGAGCCCTAATTTGTAGATATGGGCCTACGCGTCCTTTGATACAGGCCTGCGTGCCAACTAGTATAGGATACAAGTTGGAGCTGGCCACAAGAAGACAACTAATATATGATACAGGTTGCAGCAGCAGATGGAGATGATTGCATTTAGCATTCGATGATTGAATGCAATGTCCCCTAGGAATTGACCAACTAGTCTTCTTCATGGCTCGAGAAGACTAGATAGATATTGTCCATAATCATCCACATTAATAATGTATGTATGATTAATTGCATGGTGGATGTTAGATAATATACATAAGAATGATGAGACAAACCCCTCACTTAATATTATATTAAGTCATACGCTTTCCATTGTTATAATGAAAAATCAGAGTTTACTATCGATGTCAGCTTGTTGAGTCACTCAAGGCTACTCAATGGTAGATATGTTTCTCATTATGAAATATTAGATACTTCTGAACAATGGGTCAAACTTAACCAAAACAACATCAATTTTGAGTCAATCAAAAGTGATATAATTTTGGAATCAATTTATTAAATTCATATTAATTGGTTAATACAAAGTGTCTTCCGTTGTTATAGTGAAAAATCAGAATCCACCGTCGATGCGGTTTGTTGAGTCACTAAAGGTTGCAAGTGGGAATGTGTGTTTATCACTGTGAAACATAAGATGTTTATGAACAATGGGTAGAATTTAATCGAAATCTATCTTTTGTTGAGTCACTCAAGGAGATGAGATTTTGGAGGCACAGTCAAGTAAATACATAAGATGTATGCGACAAAGAGTTGTCTACTTGATGATCTAGGAGTCACATGGAGATGTGATTGATAAGAGTATCTACCTGGATGTTTCATTAGAGCTTGTTGAGTCACTCAAGGTTCTAATGAAATAAACGGGATCCTAGCCTACTGTGAATCTAACAGGATTTTACGAGATTAATGTTGAGGGTCATTAATTCAAGTAAAACAGTGGGAGCAATCAATTTAATAAAAGACCTTATTAAATTGATTTATACATGATAATACGTGATTCTATTTTTTTTATTGTTGTATGAAATTTAAAATTTGAGTTGTTACTTGAACTTATGGAGTGTAATTGACACTCTGTAAGTTCATTAGATTGAAATCCTTGAATTGGCGTCGTCCTTTTGAGAAATGATCTCAAAACACGATATGATCGAGAATATTCTTCTTAAACATTTCAATAATAGGACACTACATTTATAATTGCGAGGCTTCCTTAACCGAACTGAAGAAGTGAGAAGTTTGGTGAATCTTCTACTTCAGTTTTCTATTTGATAGAGGTTAAATAATCTACTTAACCAATCGAGTATTAGATACTGATAATATACAATGGTTAAAAGTAGAATAATTGCGAAAAATGGTGATATACCTATTTGTAGGTAATAAAACAAATGTTTCTTGAACAGCTTAAGAAGCTATCACATTTCTTTGCCTTCTGATTCGGTTTATAATTAGACAATTGTTAATTATAGTTCTTATGAAGAACGACACTTCCACTTCATGTTTGGACATGAAGCGATTATCCTCTTTAATTAAGAATAATAATTATTCGTTAACTTAGATGGGATACTGGGAAGTTAGGTAAATAAAAAATAGTCTACATTCTGAATATTAATAAGGCAAAGAAGAAGTCACACTTAAATCTGGCACTTGACTTATTCAATTAATAGAGATATATGTATATCTCACCTTGGAGGTAAATTGATAAGTCAATTTTCTTTGAAAAGGGAAAGTGGGATGGTTGATCCACTGAGCCTGTTACATTTGTGTGTAAGCGGGCATATGTCAGAGTGGTCTTTAATCATTAGATAACCATGATTGTCATTGTTATCTATAATAAAGTTTAAATCTGAAACTTTGAAAAGTTCAAATAATACAATTATAAATTAGAAGGCCAAAATGAGAAAAATATTCTAAGCACGTAGATTTGATCAAAGTGAAGAATATTTCAAAGTGATTGACTTCAAGATTGTGTTATGAGAACATAATTTTCGCATAGATAACTCTTTCATATATGTCTCTGCACAATGATGAATATGAAAGGACAAAGATTGCAATTGATGCAATAATTGATGAAACCACGCAAAATCTCCAAAACAATTTTTGGAGCTTTGCACTAAAAACTTTATATTACACACTTAGTCGTGTTCCATGATAATCGGTTGATGAAGGTCCATATAAGATATGGATTTCAAAGGTCTAATCTTCCTCGCGTTAATATTTAAGACCTCAATACTTATTAGAAGTTTACCAAATTTGAATAAGCAATAGCCTTAGTCCAATATGTATATTTGTGGAATATCCAAAAGATGGTTGGATATTATTTCTACATTCCTATCAAGAAAGAAAGTCTACCTCGAATTTTGTCAGTATCTTAGAGAAACAGTTCATCTAAGAGAGGACAGTGGGAATAAAAGTAGAAGATGAAAGAGTTCATGATTACACATATACTTAACCGATTAAATAAGCTCGAATATGTGTTTGCATTGGATGAGACACAAATCGATGCTTGGGATGTGATCGTTACTTAGGACGTAGTGACGACTGAGAACACACTAGCTCCATGTAAAGATATTAGGATCATGTATACTCTATTGAGATACACATCCCTGATTGCTAATATAGTATTAGTCATCAAGGATAATGAGCTTATATTTACATAGAAGCTAAGTCAAACGTTGGCTAAATGAGATGGCAGGAAGCCATAGAATCCGAGATAAAAACAAGTTTTGGAACTTGTTTGATTCGCCTGAAATGGGTAAAGCTCATAGGCTGTAAATGTGTTTACTCTGAATCAATTCAGGTTCTGCATGTGGTAGCAACATGCTATAATTATGGGATTTTTGAATCCTTAAATATAGTATATTAGCTACAGATATCTATTATAGATTAAAGCAAGCCTCACGGAGCTACAATCTTAATTTTGATGAGATAATCAAAATGTTTGATTTTATCAAAAGTTGAAGATAAAGAATGTGTGTATATAAAAGGTTAGTGGGAGTGTTCAATACTTCTGATACTATATGTAGATGACATATTATTGATCATAAGTTGAGTCTCTAACCTTTAAAACGAAAGTGCAATTAATTTTGAATTTCTCCATGATGGATTTGATAAATAAAACCTTTACTTTGGGAACCATAATCTATAGAGATAGATTATGAAGGTTGTTTTGATTTCTCAATCCACGTACATAGATGTAATGCTAATGGGGTTAGCATTAGTGAATCCAATGTAGGATTCTATCCCAAAAGTTATGGGGTTAATCTTTTCAAAATGGTGTTTAGAACACACATTGAGAAAGAATGATGTGGAGAAGATACTTGATTGTTTGACAATAAGATCTTCTTAAACGCGACATTATGTACGATACCTTTTGTATTATTGAGTACTTGAGAAATACTAAGAATACAATAGACATGAGGAGAAATGTACACTTACAGTCTTTAGGTATAGAGATACCATCATTTAGTCCGGGAAGGGATGAATGAAACATTCAGTCTAATTGTTAATTAACTCATAGCAGTGGTGTGGTCAGTTTGAAATGGCTCAAACAAGAAAGGCCCCTAACTATACAACCGAGACCAAATACATAAGTGCTTTTGAAGCAATATCGATCGTTAAGTTCATTACTGAACTATAACTATTCTTAGCATTGTAGCTCTAGTAATGAGTATTGTGACGACAATGGAGCCATCGCGCAAGCGAGAGAACTGGGTCTCATCGATGATCGGAGTATGTATTTAGGGGCTACTGTCTTATTCGAAGATTGTAGAAAAATAGAATTCATGCCCACTAACCTTGCAAAGGTTGAATGTGTGAAGAGTCACATATCTAAGATCCACCTGTAAATCCACTATCCCAACGGGAATGTGATTGTCACATAAACTCGTTATATATAAGATACATGAGTTATTGGATCTAGTGGGAGTATATCAGTGTCATGCTCTAAATCCAATCGTTGAAATAGCATAACACATATTATCATTGTTACAATAAAGGCAAATCTATCATTAAATTGAATTTAACTCACTATTTAGATAATAGAGTCCGTAGAATAAGTTTAAGTAACTTGTAAGTCATAAGGTATTATGAATGTGAGATACAAGTTATTAATATCTTATTCTAAAATTGTCCCTAGTCGAATTAACAGCAAAATACGGATATTGTTGTTGCAGTTAGACTAGCATGTGTTGCATTTTTTTCTTATGAAGAAAGTAGCTTATCTCACAAGCTAGAATGTAGAGGGACATTCGAATGAACACGTGGATGCATTGTTAGATGAACAAAACATTGGATGACCCGCCTAGAGATTCCACATGGATAACTATCCAAGCGTCAGTGGTGAATCTCTAATGCGCGGTTGTGGATTTGGTCCTTTGACTTGAGGACGTCATAGAATCTTATATGAGGATTACTATGCTTTGGCGAGCGTTGATGTTGGCTCTTGAGAATGAGTCTTCAGGATGACGCCGTACGGGTATAGTGAGAGTCATATGAAGGTTATGTATGTCCAATATGAGGATTCGTCACTCCTGGGTAGTAGGAGATTATAACCTGTATTTCACTCACTTAAGTTGATGTAAATTCCTCGACCGGGGTGAAGTTATGAGTTGAAAAGGTTTTTTCAGTCATAACAAGATCAACTAAGATAAAAAGTGAATAACATAATTGATTGAAATGAGATTGACGCTGAAAATTTGAGGTTGTCTAAATTTTAATAATGGACTGTCACAGACAAGTTTGGACAGTAACCAAGTAACAGTAAATCGTTAATCGTTGTTTAGCGCAATACCAGATGAATCCTGCTAAGACAGATTCGTCTGGATTGTAAAACGTAAACAATCAGAATAAATTGTGTGAAATTATAAATGGACAAGAACAAAATAATTTGAGCTTAACGTGGGAAAAACCCTAACAGGGAAAATCCACGATTCGCATCCTGCGAACAAAAACAAATCACTATATAAGGAAAGAGTTTATACAGATCAATCTAAACTACAGGATAAATCTACTCATAGACTTTATCAAACATCCAAGAAATAGATCACTCCCTGATCCTTCTGTTGAATGTAATGCGAGATGGCGTCCCACCACTCTTCAGTAGTTTTCTTTGAATCTGCAACACCTTTTCAGCAACCTCGAACTCCCGTTCGAACACGATCCAAACCTCCCATTTGATCTTCACGCTGAAATACTTTCCTTCTCTAAGTGATTAAATCCTCCTCACGGAGTATTGAAGTCGCAACACAATTGAAGCTTTTTGTATTTGTGCACATACGAAAATTAGCTTCAATATTTTTAAGGTGGACGTGTATTTTTGTAGAGCTCCACAAGATTTTTGGATTTTCACGTCACAAGAAAAACGTCCTTTTTTTCTTCTCTTTATAGTGCAATTAGGTTTCTTGATTCCCAAGTTTCCTTATTGCACAAGATCTCTACTACCTGTAAAACATGGTAGATATAATTAGTAAAAATGTAAGATAAATATTCTTACTAAATCTTACCATAACCAAGATATAGATAAATCATGTAAGATCTTACCATAAGTTAATCAATCATGTGATTAACATAAACTTGGATTTTATATTTTCGGCCCTATCAAGAATTTTCCTTAGATAGATTTTCGTCCAACAAATCTTACCATATGCAAAGATAAGAATGAAATATTCTTGACCATATCAAGAAGATGCTTACCATATTTTGGATACCTTGACAATCAAGATTAAACACAAAATATTATCAAGAATATTACCAACAAATTTTTCGAGATTATGATAAAATATTTTCGGACAATCAGAATATTTTAACAAGACTTAAAATATAATCAAAATACTTATAAGTGATAAAGATATAATTTCAAGCCAAGTAAAATATTATCACAATTTTGATCACAAACGATAAGTGATAGACTTCTACCATTATCACAATACTTATCATATCAGATAAGCAACCAACATTATCTTCAAAATATTATCACAATATTTCTTGTCATTATCATAGAAGATAAGCAACAAATATTATCACAATATTACGTCCAAGAAATGTTTAAGTAATTTAATTAAACTTAATAAATTACTAAATAAAAATATTTAGTAATAAACTAAATTTATCAAATTACAAACATATAGGAAAATAGAAAATGCCAATTAATATAACTTAAAATAAGTTAACAATCTCCCCCTTTGACTTTTTCTATTTTTCCAAAACCTAATCATCTTTTCACAAACATAGAAAGAAGTAACATGCAATTATTAAGCTCCCTCTATCAAAATTCTCCCCCTCAAGTCATGCATCATAATAAGCTCTCTTCAACAAATTCATGCATGTAACTAGAGAAAAATAATAAGCACATAAAGGAGAATCAAAATAAACCAAAAGTTACTTCAACATTCAATCAATCAGAAAAGATGAGAAAAAATACTATTCCCCCCTTTTGGAAGAAATAGGGGAAGCAATCCACGTCTTGTAACCTGCCAATGTAAGCACGAGTAGACAAAAATTAGGCAAAATTCAGTTACAGACAATAAAACCTGCAAATAAAGGTTGAGTTTTCGAAAACTCTGAAAACACAAATGCTCCCCCTTACTGCAATGCATAGAAATTTAATGCAGTAGGATATCTATGTCTCTCCCCAACGATCCTCAAACATAGAATTCATGAAAACATGCAAATAGATTCCAGTTGCCAATTCTGCCATCCTGTCCAGTCGATTTAGGTTGTCCAGATCCATCTATAGGTCTCTAGACACCCAGATATATGGTTTTTGAGAATCAGCATGGGCACCAGTCAACCAAGACTTAAAACTGAAAGGTGTAAGCGTACCTTTGGTAGTCTGCATAGGGTTGCTAACAAATTATGAATGATCATACCTGGATCCACCTGGTGTAGTGTATTCATTTGCCCTTGTACTCATTTTATTTTTCATTGTGGTCACCGTGTTATTCACTTTTTCCTGTTCTTTCTGTCTGGCCTAACAGTCTTTTCTTCTTCAGATTTGACAACATCATCCTTGTTTTTAGGCCTTTCAGATTCATTCTGCTCCTCTGATTTTTCATTTTCAACTCCAGACTCAGATTCCTCTGTTTCATCTGGTTTTTCTTTTGAAGAACCTCCAAGCAACTAATCCAGCATGTCTTCAAGTGATGAGAATCGAGAAATTCAAACCTCGATGCGCGTGCCAGTGGGACCCATGACGAGATCCGACGTCGAAGAGGTTCAAGATTCGAGGCTAAATAATGTGAATAAGTCAAGAAAACAAGTCGAGAATCAAGTTGGAGCCAAAAAGAAGGAGAAATTGGACTCAGCCAATTTCGGTCGACCGAAAGTCATATCGGTCAACCGAAAGTCTGCAGAGGTTTTTGAAACCAGCCTCAGTCGCTTTCGGCTGAGTGGAGGTCGACCGAAAGTCCCATTTCGGTCGACCCAGTGATCGACCGAAATAATTTCGGTCGACCAGTAGGTCGACCGAAACACTCCGTTTCACAAAAACGGGATTTTTCTTGTAAATACCGAAATTGCACATTTTGCCCTTTTTCTACCTTGTATACACTTTCCTTTTCATTTGTAAAGACAACTTTGATGTTCATGATGAAGTTCTAGAGAGAGTCCCCCATAGGTGAGGTAAACCCTATGTTCTTGATCTTGTATCTCTTAGGAAATTAATCAACTTTATCTTGAGTATTATTATTCTTGTGTTGTTGTTTATTTCCGCCACCTTAGAATTTGTTTTAATCTCTCCATTGGGTTAGAGTTTGTTAATCCTTGAATTTTGGGTTAGATCTAAACTTGGGTTAAGGTGTTTATCCCTTTATTTTACCACTTTAGCTTTCTTGGGTTGGTATTAAAATTGTTGTGGGAATTTTCGGTCAACACACCGAAGGGGTTCGCATCATTTGGTATCAGAGCTTGGCTCTAATTTGGTAAATCTATCATTTACATTGTTGTTGTTGTTATACAAAAAAAAAAAAAAAAAAATCCGAAAATTTGAGAAAAATTGGGGAAAATTGATATGCTCATGTGTATTGTTGATTCCATGTATTGGGTATATTGATTGTGAATTTGTTGGGGGTTTCTATTAGCCAAACACTTACTTTCTTACATTATCCAAAGTGTTTGATAAATTGTCCCAAAGAAAAATACCCCATTAATGCTTTGTTGTTCAATGCCCATATATTGCTAATTACTTGGGGCTATCCAATTCCCATCATTGAGATTGTGTTATCAACATTTTATTCCATATATCACTTGCTTCATCTATTGGATAATTGTTGATCATTCACTTCTGCCATAATTGTGTTGTGAGAGTTTTCATATATCCACATTATCCACATTCAAGGTCATTCAAAAATTGAGTACAAGGTGTTTGATAAATTGCCTCATTCAAAATTTACACTCTATGTGCTTATTGTTCTACATCTATACCTTGTCTATCTTTGTGGTTTGTCAATCCCATTGCTAAATTGTGTTCCTAGCATCCAATCCCACATAAATATTGTTCCTTTTTATTTTAGCAAGTACATAAACTCTACTTGCTATTTGTATCTACTTGTTCTAAATTCCTTCTTCCTTGTTGGTGATTTCTTTAACTCCACAAGAATTATACTTTGTGGTTTAGTTGATTACCTTCCTTGGAGAACTTGAGAAAGGAGATTTTGAGTGGAAAAAGGCAAGAGTGGTGAGTTCAATAGAGGGTAAAAGCCAAATTTGAGTGAAATACGAGAGAAATTTTTTCTTGTGAGAACACTTTCACACTTGCACACCATGTCCATTTTCAATTCTCAAACTCAAGATTTGAAGTACTTGTTGGAAAATCTTTCAACCACCATGGCTAGACAAATGGAGAAAAGTGGGGGTGAGTTGGAAAATTTAGGGACAAGAGGGAAGAGTACATCAAATAGGGGAGATGAAGAAATGATGTGTAGTAGAAGATGGGTGAGGGATAAATTTGGGAACATTGTGTATAGGGATGGAAGTGGAAAACAAAATGGGAGTTTGAATAGGAAAATTAGAAGGGATGCTTGGGATGATGAAAGGGATGGTGAACAAAATGGGAGTTTGAATAGGAAAAGAAGAGAGTGGTTAGAAGGTAGGAGAAATGGAGTTGATGAAAATATTGATAGTGCGAGAATGCAAAATTCATCACTCCATGGAATGGGTAGAAGTGGAGAAGTGGAAGAAGAATGGAGTATAAATAGGAGGAGAAGAGAATGGGTAGATAGGAGTGGAGATGGAATTGATGATATTATTGATAGGGCAAAAATGAAAAGTCCATCATTCCATAGGAGGGGTGATAATGAGAAGGGAGTGTTGGAGATAATTGCTAGGCCACCAACATCTTTGGCCCATGATAATGAGAAAGAGAAGGATGGAGAAAATATTTTCTACACTAGATGCCTTGTGGAGAATAGGGCATGTAGTCTCATTATAGATGGGGAGAGTGACATGAATTTAGTGAGTGCTAGTAGGGTGGAGAAATTGGGGTTACCGGTTAAGAAGCATCCTAATCCCTATGTATTGCAAATGTTGGGTGATGATGGGGGAGTGAGAGTGAGTGAACAAGTTCTTCTTGCCTTCAACATTGGATCCTATTGTGACCAAGTGATATGTGATGTAGTTCCCATGCACACTACTCACATAATTTTGGGGAAACCTTGGTAATGTGAGCGAAATGTGAATCTTGATAGGGGAGGAACCGGTGTAGCTTCAAAATGAATGAAAAAAAGGTTGTGATCCTATCTTTGAGCTCGGAAGAAGTATGCAAAGACCATATGAAGCTCAAGAAGGAATTCGAGGAAGAAAAGGAGAAGGAGAAGGAAAAAGAAGAGAAAGAAAGGGAGGATAGGAAAACAAAAGAACCTTCAATTGATAAAATTGGAGAAAATAAAAATGAGAGCATGAGAGTTGGGCCCACGTCCCTAGATTAATTAGATTAATTAATATGATTAATTAATCAAGGCCCATTAAAAGCCTATTGTCACTAGGGTTAGGGTTTTGAGGTGCACATATTAATATGTGCACTATTGTAAAGAGAATCAAGATAGTCGCTTTTCCATAATATTCTAGCGTAGATTTTTCTCTTGCTAGCACAAAGAAAAAAATTAATTATCTCGAATCCATCCCAAAGGTTGGAGATTGATGGAGTTCCAGAATCAACTCGCTGTGTGAATTTCTGTTAGAGGCTGGACAATTGGACAGCTGGTGGTGACAAGTTTGTACCTCCTGTTTCAAATTTCAGATTCACGACGTT
Source organism: Ligustrum vulgare (assembly GCA_963555705.1). NCBI lineage: Eukaryota > Viridiplantae > Streptophyta > Magnoliopsida > Lamiales > Oleaceae > Ligustrum > Ligustrum vulgare. Next base: position 2,243,769 of record OY743182.1, on the reverse strand, counting down.
CATCAAAGGTATCATTCTAATCACAAATTCTATCTAAGTGCAAGGTTGATCCGGTCTATGGTTTCGTGTTTGTTTAATTTCCGCTGTACATATATGTATCGAAACCTTACAGTCCACGAACCATTAAACAACTAATTGTAGATCTTAATGGACTCGATCCGTAGCTCCTAAGCCTAAAACTAACCTATATTATATTAGTTTTGAGCCACTCCTATGGTAACACACCACTCTGCCTTCATTCTTTGTGAACTCTCGGCTGCCTCTTTGTGAAAAGATTCGGACTTCCTTCCTTGGTGGAACTTACGTCCTTGTTTTATCCATTGTTGGCTTTACTTTGTATTAACTTCTTTATAAAGAAATCATACTCTTTCTTTGGGTGGAATCTCGTGTGGTTTGATCCAGCTTGTGGATTGTTTGTTAGTGTTACAAATACTTGGATAACTGAAAATAGATCCGAGTCTCCTTACAATCACCTTCGTAGTTTGAGATTTCTTAATAATTGCACAATACTTTGATTCTTACATCAATAATGCTACATTCATAATATCATCCACAATGTGAGTGAATTGTCACCCACATTGTGGATGATATTATGAAAATAAAATTATTCTTCTTACATATATTCCAATCCACTCACATTGAGGTGGATGCTACAAAATTTGAATTTTGTGACCTCCATCACAATGTGAGTGAATTGTCAGTGAATGATATTGTGAAAATAAAATTATTCTTCTTTAATATATTCACCTCTGCATGACGTTATCTAGCATCCCTTTTTAGATTATTTAACTGAATTCATTGAAAATTTTACTTGGTCAAAATAGTTTGGGCATTTTATATAAAAATCCATCTTTAACACACCTAATAAAAGCGAAATGTCATACACACCTAATAATTAATTGAAAGCGACCTAATAATTAATTGAAAACGATATGTCAGAGGGCCCATAAAAATAAAAATTTTAAATTCTATTATATAAATACTTTATTTGGCCATGCAATTTTCTTAAGCAATAACTATCAAGTTTTGTCATATCATTCTTTAAATTTTATATTGATCTCCCCCACTTCACATGGTGTTAGATTTCTTACGTTGTAAATAATTTACTTGATGCGTCTTGCTGTGTTGATTGTTGTAAGTATTTAGAGCCCGTTTGATATTGTGAAAAGTTTTGATTTTTGTGAATTTTTTGGTTTTCTTATGAATGTGTGGTTTAAAAAAGTTTTAAAAGTCAAAATTTGTGAGTTTAACTGAGAATAGATGATTGAGATTGAGAGTGTGTTTGATATTATTTAAAATGTTTTTTTTAAATGAATAGTAAGTTTTAGAAGAATGGATGATTGAAATTTGATTGAAAAATCAAATATTGTAAACTTGACTTTTAATAGATGATTGAGATTGAATAATGTAAAAAAAAAAAAATGAGAAAACTTTAATGAACACCAAACAAGGGCTGAGTTTGAAAAGTTGTGATAAAAATCTTGTTTTACCAAATAAGCAAGTAAACCAAGGGTTCTTAATTAATTTGCTATGAATGAATGTAAATAACTAAAGTTAATTTTATTTTAATGTGTATTAAAAAAAAAAAAAATCCAGATGAACATGAGAGTAGAACTAGACAATGTTAGCGGGGTGATAATCATTATCACTACTTGTCATTGATACAGTACACTCGGTATTTTAAGCGATTAAGTTTCTAGACCCCGTTGATGAGGATATTTTGTATTTGTATTTAAGTTGCTTAATTTTACCTTCATTGATTTTTTTTTTTTTAAAACAAAAAATAAGTTTTTTATTAGATAACAAGAAAAATGGGGCATATACCTGACCTTCAGTAAACAGTAGAGCGACACAAATTCTATATTACGAACTTATGAAAAAATTGAAAATACAAGGAGTAGGTGCAAAACATTTAATGATACTCATGGACATGATCTTCATGTTATGCTCAGAGTGATACATAGAGTGAGTCTTATGTCGTGACCATCTCGGTTGAAAACGATCATAGAACTCGAAATAGTAGGGATCTTGGTCAGGGTCGCTCAACGATGAATGATCACGGTTGCTCATCAGTAAATGATCTAGTTTGGTAAAATAAGATTGCCCAGATGAAGGACCATTATTGGACGGGTGAAAAGTTGGTGCCTCTAATCTCAAGGTGGGGCTCGTGTGTGATACAACTAGGTAGTGACTGAAGGGACTTGTGGTGTGCACGATCCAGATGAAGATGCTCTAGTAGGTGATGGAAAGTCTACCTTGGTGATCTGCATGCAGTTGCCCAGATTCATCTCATCAATATCACTCTAGATATGTGCCTTCACCTTATCCTGCCGTAGGGTCGGAGTAGGTGATGGTGTGGAAGTCCGAGCGATGGAGGACCAATGAGCTTTCTCCTCACCAAAAGATTAGTAACCAAGTCCTCAATGGCAAATCTCAAGGAAGATGTGATCTTCATACGGTACTTTGCCTTAAAAATGATCTAACAAAAGTTGCTTGACCTTTGATTTCTCTATACCTAGCTCTACTAGTAGACCATGTGTAAGAAGTTGTGGAATTGTCCCTGCTAACCGATGAAAAGATTGTGTTGTCTTTGAAGATGGTGGGGAGCTAGTGTGTGTAGCTGTGGGTAGTGCTTCTATAATAGGTACAACAACAATATGTGTAGAAGTGACAGAGATAGGAGATACCTCAATAGGAGCCCGTAGAGGAGGCTTAGATATGGTAGAAACTACCACTGAAATAGGCTTAGTGGATATAGGAATGATTTGTGTAGCCTTTATGTGAACCTCTAGTATGATATCAGTAGTAAGAGGAGGTACCTCAATATGACCGTTTGTAGTTTGCTCAGGAGATGCAGGGAGAATCTCTGTGGTAGGCTCAATATATAGGTGTAGGAATCTATGTTGTGACCTCTGTATGTGCCTCTAGTATAACCTCTGTAGGTGTGAGTGCAGTCTCTGACACTGCTAGTTTCATCTGGGTGACTGAAGTTGCTGCAATAGAAGTATGGGGAAGAAAGAGAGGGCGGCTGATGCTCGGACACCTCTTCTTCTGTATGGGAGGTGGTGTAGTGACTGCTGGCACAGAAGTAGGTTATGATGGTGGGGGTGGTGGTGGTGGTGGTGTAGGGTGAGTTGGCATAGGGTGAGTTGGTGCTGGTGTAGGTGGTCTCCCAATCTGACACTGAACATCGGAATGCCCTATAGTCTTAGACCTAAGATGGAATTCTGGTTTCTTATCATAAATTACTGGCTGCCAGTACCCTAGATATTTCTGTTTCTGAATCCATATTTGGTTTGGAAGCTAACATTCCAAGTCAACCTCAACATAGACTTGAGCTTCACTAAGTTGACGGAGATCTGTAGTGGCCTTATCAATATGCAACCTTATGGCCTTAGCAAGTGCATACAAAAACCCCTTGGCTCGAAAATGGATAGTTAATAAAGGAAAAGATGCCCAAATGGGAATGATGGGGACTAATGATTGGGGGTAAAGTCTGGGGTCCATTTGATTGTCCTCATGAGACAACCCTGAATATACTAGGATAGTTTGAGGAACAACTGTGCATAGTCATTCTCGTGGCTCAGGTGAATCAATATGTGATGTGTATCAATAAAACTAATACTAAATTCACCAAGAAAGTCGAACTTTAGAAAACTTTCACGTACCTTGTTGATGGGAAGCTTGCAGTAAGGAAACTACCAACAAGCTTAAACTTGTGTGGTTCAGATACAAAAAAGGGTTCCTTAATTACGAACTTGTGCAAACCAGAATCTGGAGGAGCCTGTGTGATTAAAGTAAATGACTTCTTGTGGCTTCTTTCAGTCTGAGTAGGTATAGGGCGGGCATTAAGAGTGGCAGCATAGGACTTTTTGTGTTGAGTTTGGGATTTTTTGGGAGTTGCAACAACTGAAACGGAGGTAGCAAGGGGGTGACCATACCAAGGGTTTTTGATAATGCTAGACCGAAATCTCCCTCAAATTTAAACACTCTTCATAAAAAAATAGGTGGTCCATCCTATTATAATGCTCGAAATTCATTGATTTCAAAAGCCAAAATACCAAGAAATAATCAAATAGTTGGATAAAATTACCAAAGGTTTGTTAGAGTAACTGATGCGAACCCCTTCGGTATATTGACCGAAAATTCCCACAACAATTTAATACAAAACCCAAGAAAGCTAAAGTGGTAAAATAAGTGATAAACACTTTAACCCAAGTTTAAATTTAACCCAAAAATCAAGGATTAAACTAACCCTAACCCAATGGGTATCAACCAAACAAATTTCAAGGTGGCGGAAATAAACAATACAAGAATAATAATACTGAAGATAAAGTTGATTAATTTCCTAAGAAATACAAGATCAAGAACAAGGGTTTACCTCACCCATGGTGGACTCTTTCAAGAGCTTTGCAATGAACATCCAAAGTTATGTTACAAATGAAAAAGAATGTGTATATAATGTACAAACTGGGCAAAAGGTGCAAATTCGAAATTTGCAAGAAAAACCCCGTTTTTGTGAAACAGAACCATTTTTGATCGACCAACCCTCATCCGAACGCGACTGAGGTAGCCTTCAAAAATCCTCTGCAGAGTTTCGGTCGATCGGAATGACTTTCGGTGGACCGAAATTGGCTCAGTCCAATTTTTTCTATTTTTTGGCTCCAACTTGATTCTTGGCTAGCTTTTCTTGACTTTAATTACTTGTTTAGCCTCGAATCTTGAACCTCCTTGGCATCGGATCTTGTCATCGGTCCCACAGGCTTGCGGATCGAGGTTTGACTTTCTCGGTTCTCATCATCCCCTCCCTCTTGAAAAGGATTTGACCTCGAATCTTGCTTGAGTGCACTGTCGTGAGACTCCTTGAACCTTGATCTTGCAACATTATGGATCACAGGTTCGTGCGATGAAGTTGGACCTTCGCGATTCTCATCATCTCCTCCATCTCGAAAGAGATTCGACCACAAATCGACACCTACAATAAAAAAATAGAAAATTCAAACACAATAAATGTAACTGAAATTTCATACTCACCGTGCAAAATCAATTTGTAGGCATTGCCAAGAGCTAGACATGTGCCAACACCGCAGGGTAGTATTTTGGATTTTATTCGATTGGGAACCCGTTCTCCCCTTGAAAAGAACCATATCCAACCACCCGGATCAAATACGTATCGCCTCCTACCATGGTTGGTATGGGAAGTACATTGTATGCCAATCCCCTCAGATGGAGGCGCGAGCCTCCTGCGAAGGGGCTTAACCAGATTTGCTTTGTTATGCCCCCCTAAACTAACATTTCCATCAATAAATAAGTACATCAACCTCAAAAGAGTTAGTAGGCTAGGGCCATAAGCAACATCAAGTGGAGAAAATTTTCTAATAGGATGAACATTTCCATTGCAAGCAAATTTAACAACCACAAATTGAGCATCATTTTTATGCAAATGCACTACTCCCCAAAGAAAAGATTCATCATGTTGATAGCAATGCTGGTTTCATGACATGTAGTAAAATGTGAAAGTTTAATACCCCTACCAACATCCATAAAATTAGCATCATTTCTTTTCTTTAGTCTAAGTAAACCCAACACAAACTTCATAGAATGATTAATCCAAGGTTTACTGGGAACATGCAAATGTGTGTATAAAACTTGAGGTAAAAACTTAGATTTAACCATTTTGAACGTTCGGCCTTTACCACAAGTGCAAACATATTTATCACCAATTTTCCAATGATGCCAATAAAAGGGATCACAAAATATTTCCACGGCCCCCTTGGTTTCAAAGTGCCCAATCAAATAACCAACATGCACCTCACTCATTAGAAATTTGCGCATGGCACATTTAGAAACAAACAATCCAACTTTCCAAAACAAATAGTTATCATGCCCATAAAATCCATCAAAATATCGCTCACAACATGATTTATAAATGTTTAACAAATTTGGATTATTAAGATGCATGCCCTTAACATGTTCAAAACAAAATGAGGGGGCATCAAGAAATGTTAGAAGTGAAGTCCTTTTATCATCAAGACATCTCAATAAATTTCTCCCATGGACTCCCTTAACTAGCAATTTCTTTAGAGAGCAAATATGCACGTCAAGCATATTTTCACAAAGTAAGAATTTAACATGCCCATGAAATGTACTATATGCAACATTTTCACAAAAGGATTTGGTATTTATGCAATTGAGCATATGCAAAAAGTTGCATTGACAGATTAAGTACTAATCATGACAATGATCCTTACCACATGTTACATTTTCACAAGTCCACAACACACTTGTCAAATCTACATCAAGATCATACAATCCTCTAATGTATTCAACACACAATAACCTTGCATTCAAAGAAATGTTAGGAGCATACCTCCTCGATGTTGCATTTCTTATCCCATTTTCTTTACCTTGGTTGTACTCGTTGTTGTAGGAAAATGTTTCCATGAATTTCTTCCATAAGGCATGCTTTTGGAGTTCTTTGTTGCCTTGATAAGTTGGCCTCACAATTTCCCGCAACAAAGAAATAACCAAACTAGGGAGGGAGTTGTTAGAGTATTCAAGCGCAAAGAGCATTTTGGAGGGATCTCTTCTCTCAATTTCTTTGGTGGTACTCATCACTTCCTCACCTTTTTCCGAGGTAGAATCCTCAATCCTCAGTTCCTCTCTTACCTCTCCTTTTTCTGGAGTCGTGGCTCCAACCCTCATTGCCTCTCCTTTTTCTAGGGACGTGGCCCCAACTCTCATTGCCCCTCCTTGTTCTAGGGACGTGGCCCCAACTCTCATGCTCTCATTTTGCCTCTCTTTTGTTTCTTCCTCAATTGGCTCAATCAAATTTTCCTTTTCTTTCTTCGTTTCACTTACCCTCACCTCCCCATAATCATTCAATCTTTGCAATATATAAGGACTAGGATGTTTCATTACCGGTAACCCCAATTTCTCAACTCTACTAGAACTCACCAAATTAGTGCCAATCTCCCTATCTATTATGAGACTACATGGTTTATCACTTACTAGACACCTAGTGTAGAAATTATCCTCCCCATGTTCCTCCATCTCATTAGCATGGGCCAAAGATTGTGGTGGTCTAGCATTCATCTCCTTCACTACTTCTCTACTTCCACTACCGTCCCTCCTATGGAATGATGAAGTCTTCATTTGCTCAATATTAACCTTCTCATCCATCCCATCTCCACTCCTATCTACCCATTCTCCAACCTCCTTCAACTTCCCCTTCATTATCATCCCTCCTATGGAATGATGGACTCTTTATTTTTGTTCTATCAATATTATCATCAATTTCATCTCCACTCCTATCTACCCATTCTCCTCTTTTCCTATGCATGCTCCCATTTTGTTTACTATCCCTTTCATCATCCTAAACATCCATTCGAATTTTCCTATTCAAACTCCCATTTTGTTTTCTAACTCCATCCCTATACACTATGTCCCCAAGATTATCCCTCACCCTTCTCTACTACACATCATTTCTCCACCTCCCCTATTTGATGTACTCTCCCCTCTTGTTCCTAAATTTTCCAACTCACCCCCAATCTCCTCAATTTGTCTAGCCATGGTGGTTGAAAGATTTTGTAACAAGTACTTCAAGTCTTGAGTTTGAGTATTGGAATTTGACATGGTGTGCAAGTGTGAAAGTGTTCTCACAAGAATATTTTTCACTCGTGTTTCACTCAATTTAGGCTTTTACCCTCTAATGAGCTCACCACTCTTGCATTTTTCCACTCAAAATCTCATTTCTCAAGTTCTCCAAGGAAGGTAATCAACTAAACCACAAAGTATAATTCTTGTGGAGTCAAAGAAATCACAAACAAGGAAGAAGAAATTTAGAACAAGTAGACACAATAGAAAGTGGAATTTGTGTGCTTGCTATACTCAAAAGGAACAATTAATATGTAGGATAAGATGTTAGGAATACAATTTTAGCAAGGGAATTGAATAACCACAATTATTAGACAAGGCATAGATAAAACAATAAGCACAAGAGTGTAAATTTTCAATGAGGCAATTTATCAAACAACTTGTACTCAATCTTTGAATGACCTTGAATGTGGATATATGAAAACCCCCAACAACACAATTGTGGCAATGAATGAATGATCAACAATTACCCAATGTATGGAGCAAGTGATATATGGGATACAATGTTGATAACACAATCTCAATTATGGGAATTGAATAGCCCCAAGTAATTAGCAATATATGGGTATTGAATAAAGCACTAATGGAGTATTTTTCTTTGAGACAATTGATCAAACACTTTGAGTACATATGTAGCGACCAAGAAGTTTCACGCATTTAAATAATTATTTTAAATTATGGAAAATCGTGCCGCTGCGATCTCACCCATTTTTAAGTTAACGTCGCGACGTATTCGTTTAACCAAGTAAAGAAATATCGAGTTGATTCGATTTTAAATAAATTCCGAATTTCCAAAATTTTATTATTTTAATTATTTATTTTAATTATTATTTTCAAAATCATTTTAAATTCCAAATTTCATCAATCTCATTTTATCAGTTTCATTCTTCCGACTCAGTTGATTTCGCGTGCGAATTTTCCTCGAACTACGTGCAATGCTTGTCTAGGTTTTCACACCACCAACCCCCATCCATCACATCAATCCCATACCCTAGCTCTACATCACCAAACCTCAACCCATACTCCACCAACTTCATCCTCAGCACCATTTTTCACCAACCTCTCTCCAATTTCAGCTCTCCCTCTCTCTTACGACATTGGAGGCTTCTTCAACTCCATCCCAGCTCCATCCTTTGCAGCTCCATTTTCAGCATCCACTCTTTCCAGCAAGGTAATGCCCTCCTTCTCCTTCATCATCATCACCATCACCCCCACCTCCGCCCCCGACCCAGCCACCACCAACACACCGTAACCACCTCCATCACAACCCAATCATCACCGCCCAAAACCACAACCCACCTGCAGCAAACTTCCACCATCACCACCGGTATCACCATCACCACTGCCACCTCCTTCATCACCAACACAACCAGCCACCGTCATCACCAATTCCAAAACCGCCAGAAGCTCAGCTAACCCAAGCTCCACTGCACCAAACTTTAGCCTCCACCGAACCGGCCAAACCACCACCGTAGCAAACACCACCTCACCATTTGAATCCACAACCGAACCACAATACTCAACAATCCATTCCAAAACCACTACTGACGAGAACCACACATTTCCACCACAACACCACCGCACAGCCAACCACCTCCACTGCCCAACCTCGAACCTCCATCTACCAGCCCCAAAATCAAACCAGAAACCCAATAATAGATGAACCCCAGTTACTTACCTCGACCGCCGACTGCTTTGACCGGTTTTTACCACCGAAAATCGCGATTTTGAGCCTCGTTTCCAGCCTCCATCTCGCACCTAAACTCACACCTAGATCCCAAAATCTGACCCTTTCTCCTACCCACCGTCGCCGCCACACTTCGCGGCGTTCCGCCGACGAAAGCGCTGGCTGGAGACTGGCCCTTACTGGCGCAGACAGAAGCTCCGCTGCTCCTCCGCCTCTCTTCTCCTCTTCGCACGATAGGAGGGGAGAGAGAGAGAGAGAGAGAGAGAGAGAGAGAGAGAGAGAGAGAGAGAGAGAGAGAGAGAGAGATGAATCTGAATTTTTTTTTTATATTTTGATTTTCCCAGAATTTGCACTTTAGTCCCTGGGTTCCAAAGTTATTTAAATCAGTCCTGTTAGTTTTAAAACTTATCATTTCAGCCCCTTAAGTTTTTAAATGATTTTAATCAGTCCCTTCATTTTTAAAATCGATTATTTCGATCCCCACAATTTATTATCTATTTTGAGCTTCAACAAAAACTTTTGGAAGTATTCATTTTAGCCCATCAACTTTCAATTTATTTATTTTAGTCCCTCAACTTTCAAACTACTCATTTTAGTCCCTCAACTTTCAAAGTATTCATTTTAGTCCCTCGACTTTCAAATTACTCATTTTAGTCCCCCAACTTTCAAATCAGGGGTTTCAGTCCCTAAATTATAATTTATCATTTTTAAACTATAAATTTCAAAAGACTAATTTAACTTATTTTTCTAATTGGCTAGACGAGGCGTACGGAGATTTGAAAGATTGAAGTCATTCCCGCTCAACCACACTCGTTAAGTTTAAGGTAAACTCGTCCCTATTAATTGATTTAAATTATGATTGCATGTGAATGTGTATGTTATGTGACTTATGTGAAAGTCATTTTTTATGAAAAGAGACGAGAATGTATTTCTTCGGAAATATTTATGTTGAGATGAGAATATATTTCTTATGAAATATTTATGTTGTTATGCTTGTTATAACTTATGTGCTTTTATGCATGAGAAAGAAAGAAGAGAATATTTTGCAAGATAAATGATGATGTTATGCATAACTTACGTGCTTTAAGTGTACGAGACGAGACTACCCACACCCGATGATTTTAAAGAGCTTATGATTTTTTAAAGAGAAGCTACGTGCTTTAATGCACAAGAAGAGACTACCCACACCCTATATTTCTAAAGAGCCTATGATTTTTCAAAGAGAAACCACGTGCTTTAATGCACAAGAAGAGACTACTCACACCCTATGTTTTTAAAGAGCCTGCATTTATGTGTTCAATTATATTGTAGATTAATTAATTGGCGATGAGTCTACTGAGTATTTTTATGAAATGCTCATGTCTATTTCAACAACATTTGCAGATTTCGGAGATGGTGGCAAGTGATGGATGATTGTGGCAATAGTTGTTAAATGGTTTAAAATCTTATTTTAATGATCCGTATTTCCAAACATTGGATAATTTTGAGAATTTCATTTATTTGAGAAATTATGACATTGCAAATTGTTTTTACAATATTAATGACTCGATTTATTATTTCGAATTGTTTCATAAAGGTTTTAGATTTTATCGACCATTACTGTTTATTTAATGCTGCCAAAAATGAATTTCAGTTATTTTTTCCGCTAAAATATTATTTTAAAAGTTAGATCAGATGATGACGTGGTGAACCGAGTATTTAGAACTCGGGACGCTACAACATAATTGGAAAATGTAGGTTTTGTAGTGAATGAATAATGAAATTTTCCCAACAACTCACAATCAATATACCCAATACATAGAATCAACAAATACACATGGGCATATAAATTTTTCCTCAATTTTCCCAATTTTCGGATTTTTTTTTTTTTTTTTTTGAATAACAACAACAATCATGTAAATGATAGATTTACCAAATTAGAGCCAAGCTCTGATACCATATGATGCGAACCCTTTCATATATTGACCAAAAATTCCCACAACAATTTAATACAAAATCCAAGAAAGCTAAAGCGGTAAAATAAGTGATAAACACCTTAACCCAAGTTTTAATCTAACCTAAAATTCAATGATTAAACTAACCCTAGGCCAATGGGTATCAACCAAAAAAAAAAATTTCAAGGTGGCGGAAATAAACAACAACACAATAATAATAATAATACTCAAGATAAAGTTGATTAATTTCCTAAGAAATACAAGATCAAGAATAAGGGTTACCTCACCCATTGGGGACTCTCTCAAGAACTTTGCAATGAACATCCAAAGTTATGTTACAAATGAAAAAAAATGTGTATATAATGTACACAATGGGCAAAAGGTGCAAATTCGAAATTTGCAAGAAAAATCCCGTTTTTGTGAAATTGAGTGTTTCGATCGACCGACACGGTCTACCGAACTATTTTCGATCGATCACATGGTCGACCGAAATGGGACTTTCGGTCGACCAACCCTCAGCCGAACGCGACTGAGACAGCCTTCAAAAATCCTCTGCATAATTTCGGTCGACCGAAATGACTTTCGGTCGACCGAAATTGGCTCAGTCCAATTTCTTCTACTTTTTGGCTCCAACTTGATTCTTGGCTAGCTTTTCTTGACTTTAATTACTTGTTTAGCCTCGAATCTTGAACCTCCTTGGCATCGGATCTCGTCATGGGTCACACAGGTTTGCGCATCGATGTTTGACTTTCTCGATTCTCATCAGTAAATATTGAGAAACGAACAAAAGCCAACTAATAAAAAATAAATAAAATTAAGAGTTGGTATCAAAGTCTGAAGATTAGAGCACACTTACATATATACCCTAAGCAAAGTATAATTAAGTTGATTTACAATTATGAACGACAAAAATAAAGAAAAAAAGCAAATGAAGAGCATATATTTTTGTCGGAATGGAAAGAATATAATAAAGAAAAATACAGAGAATAAAAATGAAAATGGATATACAATTAAGAAAGATAGTTATGAAGTAATTAAACTAGTTGATGGCACTGCAAATCCTTCTTATGATCCCATTTTGACCAGTGAGAGGTTCGATATCTCCCATTTTGATCATGGCATTTGCAAAATCAGACAAGAATGTTTGTGCATTTCTACTGTACTCGGAAACAATACTGTCGGTTGCTCCTCCACTGAATAAAACTTGGTCTGATTGAAGGAGACCCTTTCTTTGCATCAGATTTTTAAAGTAATTATTATCAAACGAATTGGGTGTCACCAAATCAAGTGGTGCCAAATTAGTGTCTCCACTGTTTGTCGGGCATTGGCGCCTACGAGTGCTTGCGAACCCGGCATCAATGTTCGTCCCATTGCTTTGTATCCTTTCACGGAAGAGAAAACATTGCGATTGACCAATTGTGTGGGATCCTGCACGTCGATAGTAATTTTAAGTACGTTAATGGTCAGCTCTTATTGTTACCCAACAACATAAAACAAATTTATTTGCATGTCACAAATATCAAACTTTTAGTTACCTGATAAGGCAACCATGTCTCTAGCACTAAGTCCCTTCTTGTCAAAGGCAGAAATGAGCGTTGCGAGATCGGAACCTGGACCAGGAAGATCAGCTTCCGCTATAGAACGACTCGCAGTTGTAGAATCCCTTCTTCCAAGTTTCACATTCCATGACGGGCCACCAACCTGTGGTTCATATATAAAATATACAAGTTTAGATATTCATGCACAAGATACCCGATCACGTTCGATATCCAAACTGAAATAACTCGGAAAAAGTACGATATGTGTTTACTTACAGCAGCTGAGGCATCCCGGGCTGCTACTGTGAGTATATCTGCGCAGGAAACAACCCCTGGACATATTTTCTCAACCTCCCTCTTGGCAGCCTCAATGACTTCATAACCTCTAGCGGAATTATTGTTTGGAAACGCAGTCTTCTCAGATTGTATAGAAGGGGTTTCGTCAAGTAAGACTGATCCATCACAGCCCTGAACAAAGCAATCATGAAAATGGAGGCGAATGAGAGACGCAGCCATCCTGCGCTCTCGGGATACTGCCTGCCGGATGGATGTGCGGATTGTAGTGAGTGCATTTGGACATGTATTGCTATAAAATGTAGTGGAAAGTTGAGCTTCACATGCTGTGTTGGATAGCAAGAGGATGATTGAAATAGCAGAAATAATATTGGGAAAGAAAGGTAGAGAATCCATTAAAATATAGAAAAAGAGATGCTTAATTTGGAGTTTAGAAAGAATAATGAATATGATTGAGAAGAAGGTGTTTGTGGATTGAATTTATAGGGCAGAAAAAGCATAGTATGATTTGGTCACTAGTGGCTGCTGGAACACTTTGCTGAAATATTTCTTCGAAATGGACTTTTTCCCAGGTCCCAGCAATAGGTTTTGGATTTATTCAACACGATGGGCTTGCATTTAAAATATTGAATGGTCAAATTCAGAATTGGTAGGCCTTTTTTAATCTTCTCTCCAAAGATACAGATAATAATGAAAGCACAATTAAATTAGTAACACTTCTTCCTTTCCCAAGTACTTGTCCAGTTTCGCAATGCAGACACCAACATTCCCACAAGATCTGGTGCCCATATGGGCACCAGATATGACACCAACTGGCAAGCGTCAAGTGGGCGTTGAATATAGGTGGATGAAGCGACCGCCTGCCCACTCATTTGTGGACACTAGATCATTTTTTAATATTTCCATTCACCGTTAAACCTTCCCAAATAAAAGATTTACTGCTCTGAACTTTCTATGCAAAAGTTGTTGAATTAAAAAAATGATATAAGAAATTTAAAATCTAAATATTTTAAATAATTTAGAATTTAGTGACAAAATACTGTAAACAATAATATTGGTATTTTACTTAGTCAAAACAATAAAATATAAACATTCATATGCAACTAAATTTATTGAATATTTTAATTACTTAGTCAAAACAGTTTAGGCATTTTATATAAAAGTCCACCTTAAACACATCTAATAATTAATTGAAAGCGAAATGTCCGAGGGCTACGTAAAAATAAAAATTATAAGACTAATAAAATTCTAATATATACTTCATTTCAGCAGCAAAAAAGATCTGAAAGCGGCCATGATACTGAGAGACAATATATATGTAAAAACTCGGGTCTCACTTAACGTAATATATCGGTCGTTAGATGATGACGTATTGTCTTCACTGTATCAACACGAGTCTTTTCAGCATACTTTGTTCTCACTCACACGTTTTTCAAGAAAACTTTTCAGGAGGTCGTCCATCCCAAAATTTCTTTAAGCCAGGCACGCTTAACTGTGGAGTTTCTAACGATGGACTTTCGAAAAAGAAAGTGCACCTTATTGGTATATGTAGTACCTATAATTTCTTTTAAACTTTCTTAGTCAGAATATTACACGATACACTCGACTTTTAATAAAAAAAGATAATATCTAGTACTATTAATTAATGTAGTTCTTTAATGAAAATTTAAAGTTGTCTAAAGTTGAATTTTAAACGAACTGACTATCACAGATTGATCTGGACAATTGAGTATTAATATAACACGTGAAATTTTGTTTAGTGCAGATCCAAACGAATCCTTATATTTTAGATTTGTCTGGATTATAAAACGTGAACAGTCTAAATAAAAGATGCAAAATTGTAAAGAGACAATAACACAATATTTTAGCTTAACGTGGGAAAACCCGCGTGCCCCTAACCTGGGGACAAAAATCAATCACTAATTAAGAAAAGTCGTTACACAGTTTAATCTAAACTACATGATAAATTTACGCATAAACGTATCAAACACCCATTAATTAAATCACTCACTGATTCTTCTATATGTGTACAATGAGCTACGTCCTACCACTCTTCAGTAGTTTTCTTTGACACTGCAACAATCTTCGACAAACTTGAACTCTCATTCGATCTCGATCAAAACCTCCCTTTGATCTTCTAATTGAAAGTCTTTTCTTTTCGTAGTGATTGACAAATTCCTCCCGGAAAAACGAAGTCAAGATTTTGAAGAAACCATGTATTTTTAGCATCACACAAAATTAATGGCTTCACGACTTGAAAGAAAAACGTCCTAATTTCTCTATATATAGGCACACGAGTTTCTTGTCCACCAAGAAACCTAGATATGCACAATCTCTATTTTCTGCAATAAGAAATTACAAGTTAAATAGAGATAAACACTACAAGAAAATCACTCAACAGCGACGACGTTTGTCGTCCCTGAAAGGCCAAAAATCGTCTCTATTGCTCAATAGTGACGACAAAGTTGTCCCTAATAGTCGTCGCTTTAGGTCCGTGACTGATTCTAAATAGCGATGACACAGTCGTTTCTATTGCTTCAGAGTCTATTGCGACGACTTTTAGCGACGACTTTGTCTTCTCTAATAATTAAAATATTTTATATTTTTTTTTGGTGACTTGCTCCACCGACTCAATTTCGACTAAAAAAAAGTTAGCGACGACTTAGTCGTCGCTAATACTATATATTAGAGACGACTAAAAAAAGTCGTCGCTAATTATGTTGGGACGACAGAAAAAGTCGTCGCTAATACACACCCTATTGCGACGACATTTTTTGTCGTCACAAATACGCCAACTATTAGCGACGACTCGTCGCTAATAGTTGGCGTATTTGTGACGACAAAAAATGTCGTCGCAAATAGGGTGGGTATTAGCGACGATTTTTTTTTTGTCGTCGCTAAATTTCGTCGCTGTTGCGCCAGTTTCTTGTAGTGAAGGTAAGAAATCAAAGATACTTTTGAAATAAAAGAATCTTACCATAAGTGAATCACTTACCGATCAAGTGATATACACAAACTTGGATACAAAGAAATAAGGCCATAATTTTCGGCCAATAAGAATATTTTAGCAAGATTATCACAATGCTTATCAAGAATAATAAGTGACAAATAATTAAATCATTATCACAAATATATAAGAGATAAAATTTTAAGTCATATAAAATATTATCACAATTCTTGATCCTTATCATAAAAGATAAGTGACACAATTTATCTCCAAACATTATCAATTATATGAGATAATTATTCCAAGAAATTTGAAAGATAAATATAATCATAAGTCCAAGAAATTATTAAATAATTTAGTTAAACTTAATAAATTACTAAATATACATATTTAATAATTAAATTATATTTACTTAAATTATGAACATGTAGAAAAATAGAAAATGTCAACTTAAATAAGTTAACATTTAACATTTCTATGAGCATGAGTGATGTACAAAGAGCGTCTGCATTGAGACGTAAAATAATATTTTTTAAGTTTTTAATATACTACACACGTCAAAGCCTTATGAATGTAAATGTATGAAGATGTTTGACACAATTAATGTTGATGCTTATGTTTCTCTAAAAAATTAATATAATTAATTTGAGGATGGTGGTCATGCATGCCACACACTACTAGACCATTTATAAATTTCTAACCAAACAGATTAAATATTTATAACTACAGATTAAAATGTTCTAAAATTTTCGACTTGATTATGAAATTTTGTATTTATAGTACTGCAACGTAATTTTTTATGATTGTAGATATATAAAAAAAGATTTGAAAATAATACAAAAACAACAAATTAGATGATTTCACTACGCATAGATAATTTATAACTGTACATGTAAGTAAGAATGAGATATTTATTGTAGTGATTAACAAACGTGTTTTTGCATAGGTGATCATGAGTTCAAACCTTCATTCCACGTTTTGTATGAAATTGTCAAAAATAATAGGAAAAGAAAGTTCAAAGACAAGGAAAAAGAAAAGAAAAGTGGAAGATAGCCACATTGTACGTTGACACGTGGTTGCGGGATGTCTTAGCCCCTTTTAATAGAGTGGGACATGGGCTATGCTTGTTGTACCCCCTCCGTACCGCGGGGGGTACCGCCCCCTCACAATAGGGGGCGGTGGGGCCCCTTTTTTGGGGGCCCCACGCTCCCTCTTGTGAGGGGGCGGTACCCCCCGCGGTACGGCGGGGGGTACAACAAGTATTTTTCGTAGGACATTGGTTTCGATCTACGAATGGTGTAAGATATCTTTAGCCATACATTAATGAAAAATGCTAAACAAAAAACTTAATTTGAACAAACTAGTGAACTCCTACTCACATGGGTGGTGGGGTCCACACATACATGTGTGTGTGGGCCCCACCACCCATGTGAGTGGGGAGTTCAATAGTTATTCAATTAGGTTGTTTGTGTAGCAAAATACTACATTACTTAGTTGAGGTCGGGGCTCATTCAAAAAATATTACACAATTATCACTTGGCTTGTATTAGTATGTTACAAAAAATTTACATGTAATGGGAACAATTATCATTTGTTTAGCATGTTATAATGTCAATATTGGCTTCCTAGAGTTCTAAATGTTACCCGAATCGTGGCCATTAGCAAAGTATTAAGAGTCATTCATCTTGTAGATGTTAGAATAAATAAGTCATCTTTATATAATTCGCGATCTTGTATCTAAAATGCTTCCAAGCCCAACGGAAACAATTGTCAATCTTTATTTAAACTCATTTTTTACGGTATTATAGTCAACATTAAACTAACTGGTGTTCCACTAGTATATATAAAGGAGTCATGAAACGCATTGTTGAATAAAATATAAACTCTTTTTCTCTTATATTTGTTAGCTTGAGTAATTATGTTCTTGGGTGTACCATGACTTGTAACACTTCTCCACAATTAAACATGAAAAAGAACATAGCCAATGATTGATTTAACTAAAACATTAAATTAATCTAAAATTTAAGATAAAATCATTTGTAAATTTTAATCACGCATTTTATGAGATCCATAACTTTTCAAGCACAATATTATATCAACTTTTATTAAAATCTAATAAAATAATGATGTTTATGAAAATCAAATAGGGGGCATATTCTCTTTTAATCCTGAAAAATAGAAAATAATTATTTCAAATATAATAAGAGAAACACATTTTTTAGTAAAATAAATTATAATAGTATTGTAAATATTATCTTTTATTGGTGAATGACAATTGTACTCTCATAACTCTATAAATTATTACTTTGTATATCCCTATTCTCCTCTATATAAATAAGACTTTTGATTCATAATAAAACAAACAATCAATTTATTTTCCTCTTTATTTCTTCTTTTTTTCTCACTAGTTTATAATACGTTATTAGCACAAGTCTCTAACCTATTGAGTAGTATGATGAGAGTATGCTCTACAATTGTATCTATATGATGAACTTCTGTATCAGAAATCTGATTATTATTAATCAACGTGAACTACAAAAAAATATTCATGTACCAGATCTAGTGTTTCTGATATTAAAAAATAATCCATATTTTGTAGATCTGAAAAGTTCAAGAAAGATGGAAACTTTACAAACTACGAATTCCTGTAGGATCCAAAAAGTTTCCATAAGAGAAAAGAAACAGAACATTGATGTTGAAAACATCAATAAAAGAAGAAGAGAAGAGTCGATTTGGCCGGAATAATTAGAGAAAATCTGATCGAAACTTTCAAAGTAAATTCACAAACCAGACATCACATGAACGATCGAAGACCAGATCCAAACTAATGAAGATCGGACAATTGCACGACGTCGATGCGTGTCGACAGTCGACATACCGATACAGTGGCACGTGAAGCGCTTTTGGTGATTTTTCGGTAGTCGAATGTGTCAGATACTTAAAAACTATTTTTGAAGCTAATCCGACGAGATTTTGAACTTCGTACCAAAAGTAAGTTTGTTCTAAATTAAATTTTAAACATGTTGAATTATTATTCTTAAAGAATCATAATTTTGAAAATATAATTAGAATAATTTGTGATTGTTCCTGAAGTAACACAATTTTTATTATGATAATATTCTTATATAATAATAATTGCTCCTGGAGATCATAATTTTGAAAGATTTATTATTCAATTGCTCCAGAAGATAAAATATCTAAAATCTTTAACAATAGTTTGTTGTTGCTCCAGAAATAGCACAACAATATATATAATATTCCAGTGGAATATTACTTGCTCCTAAAAAGCATGAATTATAATTTCTAATATTCAAGAAGAATATTGACATATTATTCTTAAAGAATAGCAATTTTAAAATTATAATTATTCCGGAAGAATAATTCATTTTTGCTCCTAAAATAACACAGCAGATAATTAATATTAAAGAAGACTATTGTTTATTATTATAATTGAATAAGTTTCGATCAATATTCCAAAAAAATATTACGTTAATGCCACATTTCAATATTCTAGAAGAATATTATTTATTACTCATATGATTGCATTATTGTTCTCAAAGAATTGCGAATTTTTGAATTTATTAATAATCTAGAAGATTATTATGATGTAGAATAATATTTTATTGTGATGATTCCTGAAGAATAATTATTTTATCTCAAACTAATTTTCTAACGGAATATAATTTTTTATCAAAGAGCCCAATATTATAAGATATGTTATTAATTTGATATTCTTAGAAAATATGTTGTTGTTACTCCTGAAGAATAACAACTTTATTTTATGATAAATATTTAAATTTATTATGTTACTTGTTCATAAATAATATAGTTTATTAGATCAAATATATTGTTACTTCTGAAGTAGCACAACAATATAATTAATATTCCACAAGAATATTACGCGAGTTAGTAAAATTTATTTATTTTTCGTTCAAATCTCTTAGCAAATTATAAAAGAAGAAAATTATTTTTTCCTCCAATCAAATAAATACAAGAAAATTCTAGACAAAAGAATTTACAAGAAAAAGTTTATTTTTCTGCTCAAAGAATGTCAGTATTCTCTTAACTTTGAATTTTCATAGAAAGTAATGTAGTTATTCGATCTTATCATATCGTTTTGATTATACCAACATGCAATAAACATTTGTTTGAATGTATACTTTACATTCAATAATATAATACAATATTTCAGAAGAATATTATATCACTATTCTAAAAAATGAACAATCTAAATCAATATTTCAGAAGATATTCCGGCAGAATATTGCAGCATTAGAAATATCTCATTTGAGTTATTTAATAAAATATTTCAGAATAATATTTTGTTTTTACTCTTGAAGAAGCAAAATCTTATTTCACATTGAATATTCAAGTTTAATATATTGTTGCTCCCAAAGAAACACAATAATTATAAAATAATTTTATATGCTCTTGAAGAGTGATATTACAATTCAATATTCAAGAAGAATATTGACATATTGATTTTGAATGAGTAATAAAAACATACTTTCGAAGTAGCACATATTTCAAAAAATATATTATTTTGAGTTCACGTCTATCCCTGAAGGAAAACATATAATTAATGTCATGAGGGCGTTGATTAGTTTAACTACTTGAATGATATATCATTATATAATGTTTAATCATATCATTGAATTATATCTTATATTGAACCAGAAGTTCAATTTGTTTTGATTATTTGGCATGATTAGTTGGACCATCACTGGATCAATAATGATACAAAATTAAAATTGATACTCAATGAAGAATCAGAAGATTCTTCAATTCAATCTTATACGATGTTTGTTCTCTTTCATGAATTTTTTCCCCATTAACCATCACTAGCTAAAATAAGGATTAATTCTCTATATTTTTGAAAATTAATTAGGGTAATAAATGGGGCCCTATTATCCTCCACGTTGATCATCTAGATACTACTTGTATCTAATAGATTTGATAATATACTAGATGATTGCATTGCGTTCGTAACCTAAAGTTTGCGAAATTACTGTTTAAATTTTAAATTATAAGAATATTTTTAAGATTGTGTTTTGTTAATGCTAATGGACATATATCTTAACAAGTCTTAGTTGGGATGTTGGTAAATGGTTTAACATTATTGCTTGTTAAACGCTTCTAATTAATTTAATTGAGAATAAAGTACTTCCCTTTTTGTTTAAGGAATTCTATTATGGATCATACAAATATCATAGTTCTCCCTAATATAATTGGCTTATGGTTAGAGCCATAATTTTTTCATCTAGTTTTTGATAGTGCAATTGATCCACCATAATGCACTGAAATGAAAAATAAAGAATGCTAAAAATAAATGTGTGGTCTGAACGTATATCTCAAATGGGTGATATTTTATTATTATGCCAAAAAATGATTGTCAATTTGATTAGATAATTTTCTCAGCATTAGGGAGAAGATTAGTAACTTAAAATCATACAAATGCATCATATTATGTTGTGTGTGTGTGTGTGTGTGTGTATAATAGGAACCAGAAGTTCGATTGAAAATATGAACGAAAAGTTCAAAGATCGATAACATAATTACAAGATTCAATATTTATAAGAGATTAATAAAATTATATACTAGCTACAGATGCTTTATTTCATGTTGATGTATGGCACGTCTGAAGCGTAACAATATTTGATTCGAATAAAGATAATCAAATAAATAAAAATAGAAAAAATGATTATGATTGTTTTATTGAGGAGACATATATTAGTTAGAAAGTATATGACATAACTAATTGTGAATCTCTTCAAGAGATTCAAGTACTTGAAATATTGAAGAAATTAAGACCTCTATAGTTATATCGTTGTGACGGAAAGAAATCGAATTGAAATGATAATTGTGTCGACATACTTTATAAAGCACTTGTACAAAAACAAATAACAAAGTTGGCCGCATCATAGTATGAATGATAGCGGGGATATTAAAAGAAAATATATCGAAGAAAATCGACATAAAAATATTTGGCAAAAGTATGCATTCAGGCTAAACTGAACTTATTACAAAACCTGAAGTTTTGGGATCTGAAGTCCAAACACTAAAAGTGTAAAGCCAGTAAAATACCTACAGGTATAGTAGTAATACATAACCTGTTGCGCAATGAATGTTTCAAAGACCTAGCATTGCATGTGAAACGATATTTAGTACATGTAATACTTTATTTGCATGACAATGCATAATAAATCACTATCACTAATCATCATCACCACTAATATATAAAAGTATGGATGTGGGGAAAACTTTTAATTGACAATAATGTCCCTAGATCTAATTTGCTTTTGTCTAGAATATCCATAATTAAAAAGAAAATCCATATAAATAAATGTTTAGTGACTTTTCAAATCACTTGAATTTAATTAAACAATAAAATAAATTTCTAAAATAAGATTCTTATATTCAATAATATAACCTATAAAACATGTTCATTGATAACTTTTTTCAATATTCTACCACATTATAGTTCAACATATATGTTTATACAGTTTTTCAAATTCAATCATTATGACATTAAAACAACTCAAATTTGCACAATTAATCATATTTAATGTTTAAGAACAAGATATAACTTTTCAATGATAAATTGACATTGGAAGTTTATATTCTTAGTTTATCTAACTTCATTTTTTTTAATTAACTCAATATCTCATTTAAGTATAGACGTTATAATTTTTATGTATTACTAGATTTTGGTAATATTATAGTTGAATTAAGATAATCTTACAAAACTAATAACTTTTTGAATAATAAAAATAAAAAAAACAAAGTGATTTATTTATTTGGACGCTAACATGAGAGTTACTTTGAAAAAAGATAAATTCGTAAATTATTAAAATATATTTAGAGATAATTAAGTATTCAATCTTCACTTATATAATGAACGTAGTTAAAATGTCCTGATGTACAAATAGTTAATTGGAAAAACTGAAAAATATCTATTATAAATTTACTCAAAAATTAATAAATATAAGTAAATGAGTAATTTTCATATAAGTAATTATTTCACTATTAAAATTAAAATTACTAATATTACTTAATTTGACACAAACATAAGAGTTAAATAATTTTAATGATTTTCTTTTTATAATTTCATTATATAAAAAATACAAAGTATAAGTTATTTTATCGCATAAATAAGACGTGCGAAGCATGTGGAGAAAACTAGTGCTAATAAATAAATGATTATTAGCAATGTAAATACTGAAAGATGATTGCCTCTAATTACTAGCTTACGTTATTTGATGTACTAATGAGTGATATCAAAATGTATGATCATCAAATTGATACGTTGGAAGTATTCTTTAAAGTATCAATGAGTGAGATTAAAAAGGGTAATCAATACCTCGGTACTTTGGGATTGCTGATTAAAGAAAATCTATTTGATTTTCTTTGAAATATAGAAATCATTACATATCTAAAGTTTCACGACTTAAATTTGGTGGTAGCAATTTGAAAATTTCAACGTGAAACATATACGATGCCTGAAGCATACAATATAATCCATGAAGGATTAAATATGTTTGAAACATATAATTCAAGTTTTTAGGAAACTTGTTTGATCAAAGTCTGCAGATACTTTGCGATTTGAATATATAATATGCCTTGAATAAATTCAATTTTCAATGGAATGCAATTTATTGTATAAAATTAGATTACATGAAGAATGATACAAATTACTCTATATGACAGTGCTGAAATTGAGATGTACCATTATTGTGATAAATATTTAAAAATCGTGACAGTTGATTTTCAAGATGCGAACTCATGGTTAGTTATTCATTTGAAGTGAATAAGTTAATTATTAATTGAAGTGAATAAATCACTAGGTTTGAGAATTCCATTAAATGCGTTGATAAATATTGATTATAGAACATAGCTCGATGCACCATGTTCAAATGATTAAAAATATGATATAATTTTTCAAGTTCAAAGGAATTGAATTTATATTCGGAAAACAAATAATATGAGATATGTGTCATTTATATATGCTGGTGAACATATTCGATATTGCATTGATTAAAAATTGAAATAATTATATGTAATATTAAGATAATTGTAATGTTCCCATGAAGTGAGCTATTATGCGCCACATTCTTTTTTCTTAGCTGAGTTTTTGTACCACAGAGTTTTCCTAGCAAGGCTTTTAATAAAGTAGCTGTTATCAATGTCTGTTGATATAATCTTCTATACAAGACTCCTAAAGAGATCAAGATATGGATGATTCAATACAAATTGAATCAGGGGGAATAACTATATGGATGATTAAATACAGATTGAATCAGGTGAGTAGCTGTACTCTTTTTCTTTCGTTCAGGTTTTGTCCCACTGAATTTTTCTAACAATGTTTTAACAAGGCAACATCAAAATACTCTAGAATTTTCAACAAATTCACTCAAGTGAGAATGTAGCCCATTTATCCACAAAATCACTGTCAACATCTACATTCAAGACATCAATTCAGAAGATTGTGATGCATCGGCTCGATGATTTATAGTGATCAATACTAGGAGGGAGTAGTTGTACTCTTTTTCCTTAATCAAGGTTTTGTCCCATTGGGTTTCTTGACAAGGTTTTAACGAGGCAGCATTCGTCTTAATACTCAAAGAATAACTGTATTTTTTTTCATTCGTTTGATATTTTTGTCCCATTGGGTTTTATCAAACAAGATTTTAACAAGATAGATATTTTGTAATATGTAGTTCAAGGGAAAATGTTGTAAATATTATCTTGTATTGGTGAATGACAATTATATCCTTGTAACTCTAGAAATTATTACTTTGTATATCCCTATTCTCCCCTTTATATATGAGATTCTGATTCATAATAAAACACACAAATTCATTCGTCTCTTTATTTATTTATTTTTCTCTCTCTAATTTATAACAAATGACATATTTGTGAGTTTGAGTTTTTGTGACCTTCGAACATTTCTCCAAAACTAAACATAAAAAAATAAATAAAAAAATAAACTTTTATTCTGTAAAAATAAGAAAGATAATAAATTTATATTTTATTGTGATCCTTTCATTTATAGAAAAGGGCTAGTATGTTACTTGTGGTGTACAATAATACAATCTGCAATTTGAAACTGCAATCCAACACAAACTATGTGACAATTGTATCATATATATATATATATATATATATATATATATATATATATATATATTTGTGACCCTACACTCTGAGAAGCATAACTTGCGATTTACATCCTTTATCAAAGCTCAGGACAGAACAGAGCAGGTAGGGGCCCCTAAGGTTGGGGTTCAAATTTTTTTTTTTTTTTTTTTAATATTTGAAATTCACTTTCCTAACTAATTAAAGAAAGTTTATATGAATATCCACCAACTTTATGCATAATAATTATGAAAAGTAATTATGAAAAGTACAGCAATTTAAGGTCACAGGCCAGACCTGAAGGGAACGCCAGTTGCCGGGAGCCATGAATCTCCGGCAATAAAGTTTCCTACAGAAAATTTTACTGCCTCGGAAGCACGGGTTATAACGTGGAATCCAGGCCACTTCACCCTCCCACCGGTACTTGCACCATCCCCTGTGTTCATGTATTCTCCATAGTATAATGTGCTTAAAGCAAAATTTCCACTCCATGGAAGCCACCCCGCCGGGTTGATCAAGCCATCTAGGGTACATTTTATGAACACTGTCCTCGAATATTTCTTCCATGGCCTCCCAAGATAGGTCTTGATTGAATTTTGGACTGCCCTTAAGTCTGAGGCTGCGACCACACGTGAATTCTGGATTATGATCCCAGTATTTTCATTAGGATCACTTCTTCCTTGAGCTGTGACTGTGTTTATCTGATTTCTCATTGGTTTTCTTACATATATGTTACAGTTTTGAAGAATCGCAGCAGCATCCCCGAAAATGAAATCCTCTGTTCCATATATGTCGCAATCTCGATAAAACTGACGTTGCGAATAAACGTATAGGGTGTCCTGGTAGCCCTTGAAGCTGCAGCCATAGAAAACTGAGAAATCTGAGCCAGAACGGAGCGCCACTGCCTGGTGCTTTTGAGGCCCTGCCGTATTTTCGAATGTCATACCCCGAGCAATGAAGCCCTCACCAGAAACAGCTGAGGATTATGGGAAGAAAAGGAGAAAAAATTAGTGCATGTTTTAATAAAGAAGTCTTTATGTTATTATGTTATGATGATATAAATGGAAGAATAGCATAGAAAAATAAAGAATAGGCATATTTTATGTGAAAAATTCTGAAACGGTGAGAAAAATTAAGGGGCAGATCATGAAGAATAATTCAATAAACTAAGATATGGTAGTATCAGTATTTAGAAAATTGAAAATCGGTTCGAACTTGAAAAGATAATGTGTCAAGGGTCAGAGACGGAGAAGTTCCAACCAGGTTGAACCGATTTCAATTAAAATATAAAAAATTATTCCAAAAATCAAAATTTTTTCTAAAAAAACAAGTTAATTTACAATAAACTAATATTTACTTATTTAGAAAATAAAATTATACATAAAAATAACTTAAAACAATAATAGAAAAAAAAACTGAAAACCAGGTTTAAAAACCGGCCGATTTTTCCCGACCTGTATTCTGTTCGATTTTCAAGGTGAACCATATTGGTTTTCCAGCCGCTTCCCGATCAAACTGATAGTCCGGTCCAATTTTTTAAACAATATATAGTATAAGAGATTGTGATCTAAGGACTCGTACTTATAACATTATTGAAACCCTAAATTACATATGGGCGCAGAAAATAAGAGAAGTCTGTACGTAGGGCTTTCGCTCCCGCACCCCTATACGGCCTAGGCATATAGAGATTTTCGTTAAGAAAAATTGCTGGTTGATACATGATAAATCACTTTGACTAATTAGGTAAATCACATTTATTTTAATTCAATTTAAAGTTAATAGCTCTAAATTGCAATCCAATTGAAATTAAACTCACCAAAAGTTGCTGAACGAAAAGTTGTGGAACCATCTTGGGCATTCTTGTTACCAGTAACAATGGTGGCATCAATTCCATCTCCAATGAACATCAAGTTCTTCATAGACTTCTTTATCTCCACGTTTTCTTTATAGACTCCCCTCTTAACACGTATAACAAACCTCTTTTTATCCTTCCTTTTAGAAACTACACCCAAAGCTTCAGAAATAGTCTTATAATTACCAGAGCCATCTTGAGCCACAACAATTTGAGCTTTAGCTCTGGCAGCAGAAGAGGATTGCAGCAATTTTCTATCACCGGTCGAAAGCCATTCCGGGAAACCATTGGATAATAAACGCCGGTTGTGATGAACATTAGTACTATAAATTACAGAAGAGGATGAAGTCATGGCCTTATTGATGGCTAGAGAATTGCTCAAGAATTTTGAAATGTTACTGAGCATAACTGGGAAATCCTGCAGATGGTAAGACAAGTTAAAATCCTTAAACCCATTTTGGCATGCTTGTTCATTGGCAATGGTTGCACTTAACCATGTTTGAGCATCAAGCATGCTATGTTTATTTTTCGAGGCGATCGAGCGATTAAGTTGATAAATGGTGTCTTCATAAAGCTCTAGACAATCAGTCCAAGCTGAATGACCTAGCTCATTGAATGAACCTATGTCCATAGTTGAAATGAGCTTGTGGGCATTTTCAGCTTGAGCTAGAGTAACCCTAAGGGCGGTGTCACGAAAGTCGAACAAGTTTTCGTCTAAACTTGTTTGACGCTTATTGACAACGAGAGAATTACATAACTCTGGATAAGGGGTTTGAGTACAAAGCGATATAATTGTACTATTCGACCCATAAAAATGAGTTGTAAGAGCACAAAAGAGCACTACTAAAAGAAGAATATCCATATGGATAAAAGAGATTTTCTTATGCGAAATTAGATTTCTAATGATTCGATGATACAAAGATTTGCTAAATGGAAGTATTTATATAGGCACTTTGCTAGTTTGCTTGACTTGAGGGGCACATATTAATGTCTATCTCTAGCCAACAGTAATTTTTGGAAATGAAAACGTCATGGGCCATGCATGATGCATATATGTTCAGACAGAATCTTTGAGTTTTATATTATTAACGTTGTTTTTGAATCACTTCTTAGGGTTTGGATGTCGCGGCTTTAATCGGCCATTAGATTTTGAAGACAATAGTCAATTTCGACTGTATGTCAATATTTAGGTGGGTCAAGACGGACGGATCGATCAGACCCTTGAAAATTGGTCCTGATCAACTCAGGATCACGGGCCGACCCGTGACCTGTGGACGGTTAATGGGTCAAGAAATTGTGAACCGTGAATTTCGCGGGTCAAACTTTCGCGGGTCGCGATTAACCCGCTGATCCTATATATATATATATATATATATATATATATATATATATATATATAATTGATTTTATTAAATATGATAACATTGAAAATCTTTCTTCTTCTACAAACTCTCATACAACTTTTAAATCAAAATCTTATTTTTTTCTCCCTAATAGCTATATATATATAACTGTTTTTATTAAATATGATAACATTGAAAATCTTCCTTCTTCTACAACTTCTCATACAATTTTTAAATCAAAATCTTATTTTTTCTCCCTAATAGCTATAAAACGTAATGTTCTTTGATAATAGTAATTAGAAATACATTTAATATTTAACTTTTATTTGTTTATGTTTTATTTAAATTTGCAAATTTAGAAGTAATTCATATAACATAAAATATAAATTTAAATTCTATGTAAATATTTTATAGTATAAATATGAATTTATCATTTTAACAATTTTGTATTTAGAAATTTGATAAAAAAAAATTGCTATAAATATGAAAAAATATATGTTTTTATTCATGCGGGTCAAATCAGAACGAACAACGACCAGCATGGGCTAGACCCGGATGGGCTTGTGGGCGGGTTTGGGTTGTAGTTCAAAATTTGTGGACTGACCCGTAATCGGTCCAGAACCCGTAGCGGGTGGACTTTTTTTCAAGCGGACCGTTATGGGGCTATGTTGATGGGTCGACCTGACTCGGACCACCCGAATTGACACCTCTATCAATATTAGACTAAAATATTAAAGTTCCACATAGACTAACAATTGAAGCAAGAAATACAATTGAGCCCATATTTGGTGAAGTTTAAAATCAGATTTTTGGTGAACCGATTTTAAGAGTTGACAAATTGGCTTAGCTCTCCCTAAAGTTTGGCCCGATTCTTTTACTGGTTACTTCATAAAGTTGACTCGAAAAATAAAACTAGTCCATCTCATTAATCATATTCTCAAAGTGATTTACGAATATTAATTATTATATAAAAATCTATAGGTCTTGATACTAGTTGACTCGAAAAATAAAACTAGTCCATCTCATTAATCATATTCTCAAAGTGATTTACGAATATTATTATATAAAAATCTATAGGTCTTGATACTAATATCCGATCAACCGGAACAAGTTTCGAAACCGGTTTACAAGTAGACACGAAATGACTCGTGAAATATTATTACGATAATGACGTGATTTCTCTTTCGTCCTTTAGATTAGGTGAACAGAAAATCTTGTGGTGTGGCTAGCTGTTGCTTAATTAACTTTCCAATCTACTTCCTGTTCAGCCACTTGGTTCGATAAGAATGATTTGTATGTCCTTTTAATATAATTTCAATGCACTGTTCACGTGCGATAAACTACTTTACATGCGTGTCAAACCAAGGTACTACTACCTCATCTTTCTGAGTTTATTTAACTCTAGTGGAACGTGACTTTGCTTGGATTGAGTGATCTCATTTGTTTGAGGTTTGGGGTTGGGGGTTGAGTGTTGCCATCATTAAGGTTTAATTCGTGATCTTCGTAGGTTTTGATATATATCGGTAACGTTGAGTGCCTTGTATCAATGTTGTGGGACAAATCTGCTTGTGCAGATGTATTTTACAATTGGATGACAGATGATGATGATGACACAATTTTGTATTTATTGATTTTGAAGATGATGTGATGGATAAAAAATGGATTTTGTCAAAACGTCCAATCTGTAAGTTTGTCTACAAATAAAGATGTACACATAGCACTGTTTCAATGTTGTGGTTGAAATGTAGAATAAATATCGAAATCGAAATAAAATGATAGATTCAGATAAAAACTCACTTCATTTCTTATCAACTGTAAAAGTGATGCCCAAATTGAAGATTCCATACTTGGAGGGTCTCTTGGCAACCAGTGAAACTTGGAGGACTTATGATGTAATTCTTAGAAAGTGAGGACAAAACATGCTGAAAAGATCTAATGTTGGTATAGTGGGGACAGTATGTCGTCATCTAATGACTGAGACAGCCCGTTAAGTAGATCCTGGTTATTACAAATGGTATCAGAGTTGGCGCCAGCCGAAAATCAGGAACTAAGTGTTATGCGGGACAAAATGCTACGTCATAGAGCGGGAGCTACCTCTTGAACCCGTAGGAGCCATTTCTAGAATCCCAACGCCTGGCGATGGATCCTCAAATGGTTTAAACGCAACGAGGATGTCGCGAGTCTAACGGGGGTTGATTGTAACAACTAGGCCAGGAAAACTTAAAAAATTTGATAAGTACTAATCATACCAATAAGGTGCATCTTCTTTTTCGGAAGTCCATCATTAGAAACTCCATAATTAAGCGTGCTTGGCTTGGAGCAATTCTATGATTGGTGACCTCCTAGGAAGTTTTTCTCGGGGAGTATGTGAGTGAGGACAAAGCATGCTGAAAAGATCCAATGTTGGTACAGTGGGGACAGTACGTCGTCATCTAACGATTGTGACAGCTCGTTAAGTAGGACTCGGGTTGTTACAGTACTATTTTATAGTGTTGGCATGGTGATTTCTTTGAGAATAAGGTCGATTTTTCTAGTTCCTTCAGAAGGAACAATGTGGGTGATTTTGTGCTCAAATCTTGTACTCTAAACTCATTGGAAGATTGTTTCTCTAAACTCATTGGAAGATTGTTTGCTAGTGGAATGAGTTTGATCCTGAGCCCCCCAGATGTAGGTGATTTTACACTGAATTGGGTCACCAATTCTTGAGGTTGCATTGTTCCTTTTTTATTTCTTGTTTATGTATGTTTTTAATCCACGATTACACTCAAAGTTGCACACAAATTCCCAACAAAACTGGTATCGGAGTCAATAAGGGCTTATTTTTTGAATATGCTCTTGAGTAAGATTTTAGTTTTTTTTTGGGTGGCCGGAGGGGAGCTTTTACAATTTTTGGGATTATTGTGTTCTTAGATTGGATACTGCATTGATTGTATGTTTTCTTGCGAGTTTTAGAAAATCCAAGCTGCAGTTTGACTGTGTAGTGGCTAATTCCGTGGGCGGTGTTCATTCTTGGGGTTCATCTTTGTCTCGAAACATTGGTGAGATTGTTCCAATTCTCTTTTTTAGCTTTAAGGATCAGATTTTTGTTTTGGGGATTTTTTATTATTTGATACGCATGTTGTGATTATACAACTACTTGCTATTAGTGTAAAATATTAGGAATTTTGTGCATGCTATATTATCTTGTTACAATTAGTTAGCCCCTATTTTTGCTAAGTGTAGGATATTGTTATTTGATTGAAAATCGTATTGTGAATCTTGAAAGTTTTTCTTGAAAACTTTTTCTGTTGATTTGTGAATTGAATTGTAAATTCACAAATAACATCAAGTAATCATCTCTCGTTTTCAGAACCTGTTATGGGTTTGAGGGCCAAATTTTCACAATTCGACGGAAATGGTGATTACTCGATATGGAAATAGAAAATGAAGGTCATTTTGATCCAACAAAGAGTAGCTAAGGCAATTGAAGATCATCTAGTACTTTTTCTGCTGAATTAAAAACTAAATCTGACCTCATTAGTGATATGAATGAGACTGCATATAGTTCTATTATCTTGCACTTATCTGATAATATTGTGAGACAAGTAGATTAATATAAGACGACTAAAGACTTGTGGGAAGCTTTTGATACTATGTTTCTAACTAAAACCTTGCCTAACAAGATTTACCTTTTTGAAAAATTATTTAGTTTTAGAATGGATCCCGAAAAGGAATTAGAAACGAACTTGAGTAATTTTAGCATCATAGTGAAGAGTCTAGCTCATAATGATAAGAAATTTGATGATGAGGACCTATTAGTTATTTTATTGAAATCTTTACCCGAATCTTATAAAGATATAAAAAATGCCATAAAATACTCTAGGAATAAATTGACTCGAGCTATTGTGATTGATGCTGTGAAATCTAAAGAATTTGCAATTAAGAAAGAACAAAAGGCAAACCATAGAGAAATGAGTATGTTTTTGAGAGGTAGACTGGATAAAAGAGACAATAATCTTCATTTTAAGAAAGGAAAGGTAAGTAAAAAGGTAGATCTAATTCTAGAAAGAAATTCAATGAAAAGTGTTACCACTATGGGAAAGGGGGACACTTTAGTAAAGATTGTTTTGAACTAAAGAGAAAACAAAATAGAGATCAAAACAATGAAGAATCAGGCAATGCTGCTATTGGTCTAGACTTAGATAGCATGCATGTCATAACTGTGTCAGGTAATGACATGAGTGAGGAATAGATACTTGATTTAGGATGCACTTATCATATGTGTCCTGTTAGATCTTGGTTTTATAACTACAAGACTATTGAACCTAAGAAAATATACATGGGGGATAATAATACCCAGACCGTTGTTGGCATTGATGACATTGCTATCTGAATGTATGATGGCATGTCAAGACAATAAACAACGTCATATATGTTCCACATCTTAAGAGGAACCTCATTTCATTGGATTTTTTGAAGATGAGGGACATGTATTTAAGTCTGACAGGATACTTTGAAGATAATAAAGGGTTCAATGGTTGTTATGAAAGGACCTAAGAGAAATGGGCTGTATTACTTTGCAGGTAAAGTTGTGTCTTCACAAAACTGCAATTCCTTCACTGTGACTGAGAGTAAGTTAAAATTGTGGCACAATAGAATGAGACATATAGGAAATAAATGGTTGAAGTTCTTAAGTGAACATCAATTACTTGGCAAAGAAGTAATTGAATCCATAGACTTTTGTGAGACATGTGTTCTCAGTAAATCACACAGAGTGTCATTCACAGTAGGATCTCACTGTTCTAGGAGACCTCTGGACTATGTCCATGCTGATTTATGGGGCTTGAAAAACATCATACTTTTGGTGGGAACAAATATTTTCTATCCCTAGTTGATGATTACTCTATAAAAGTATGAGTGTTTACATTGAAAGCTAAATCTGAGACATTTCTCAAATTTGCTACCTGGCTAAAAGTTGTGGAAAATAGAATGAAAAGAAAGTTAAAAACTTTAAGAACTGATAATAGGCTTGAGTTTTGTAATTTTGAATTTGACAACTTTTGTACAGAGAAAGGGATAGAGAAAATGAATAGAACCTTGATGAATAAGGTTAGGTGTATGTTGATTAGTTTAGACCTTGCTAAAGGTTTCTGGGATGATGCCGTTAGTACTGCAACTTACCTTATCAATAGATCTCCATCTAGTTATTTCGATTTTAAGACTCCACATGAGCTCTGGTCTGGTATACCCCCTGATTTGACCCACATTAGGGTATTTGGACGTGCTGCATATGCACATCAGAGTGAGGGCAAGTTGAAGCCGAGGGCTACTAAGTTTGTGATGTTGGCGTATCCTGACGGGGTGAAAGGGTATAGGTTGTGGATGCTAGGAGTTCAGGGCATAAAAATTATTAATAGCAGGGACGTTGTGTTCAATGAATTTGAGATGCCTTATTTGAAGAAAAATGTTATGGCGGATGAACCTGAAGCTATTAATAGGACTAAGAATGTTGTAGAGTTGACCAGGTTGACTTATACACATAGTGATACTCCTGATCCTATAGTTCCTCTAGTTGGAGAGGATGAAGTTAGACTTGCTGAACAAGCAGGCGATGGGGATTAGAACCCCATGTTGAAATTGAACCAGAGATACCCAATCCCACAGAAATTTTATCACCTTACAAGACTATCAATTAGTTAGGGATAGGGAAATGAGACAGGTGAGACCTAACCCTAGGTATGAAATTCAGAATTTGACTAATTTTGCCTTAGTTTTAGGGAAGCCATTGAGAATGTTGAACCTACTTCCTTTGAGGAAGCTATGAATAGACCTAAATCTGAAAACTGAAAAGAGAAAATGAGAGAAGAAATGAAATCCCTAAGTGAAAATAAAAATTGGAGTTTGGTCAAGGTACCTGAGAAACAGAAAATAATCTAATGTTAGTGGATTTACAAGTTAAAGGAGGGATTAAGTCCTAGAGATCCTTTAAGGTATAAAGCTAGGTTAGTAGCCAAGAGATTCACCCAAAGAGAAGGCATTGAATATAATGAGATATTTTCTCCTGTGATAAAACACAAGACCATCAGATTGGTGTTTGCCTTAGTTGTTCAATTCAAGTGGGAATTGGAACAATCGGATGTTAAGATGACTTTCCTGCATGGAGAGCTAGAGGAAGAGATCTATATGAGTCGGCCTCAAGACTTTGAGGTGAAGAGAAAAAATGACTTTGTTTGCCAACTTAAGAAATCCTTATATGGTTCGAAACAAAGTCCTGGGCATAAACATTTTGATTCTTATGCCATTAAGATAGGTTTTAAAAGAAGTGAGTATGACTCATCCCTTTACTATAATAACAGTAATTATGGAAGTGAAGTGTACCTACTTCTATATGTAGATGATATGTTATTGACTAATCCTAGTAAAGGTGAGATCATGAGAATGATTTTTTTTTTTTTTTTTTTAACTGAGTTTGATATGAAAGATCTTGGCTGTGCTAGAAAGATCTTAGGTATGGTCATTAATAGAAATAGGTTTGAGAATGTGTTGACTATTTCTGAAGTGACATACCTAGAAATAGTGATAATTGAATTACCTGGAAGTCTCAATTGCAGCCGATAGTGACTTTGGCTAATACTGAAGATGTGAAAGTGAGTATCAGGCTTAGAGGGATTTTGTATGAATTGAATGTTTTGCATGAATCTGTTAAAGTTCATACTGATATTTTTTTAATATTTCCGATATGGGCGAGAAAGTTTTAAACGTTGGTAAGTTTAGCACTTGTTTATTTTTGCTTCATTTTGATATTGGTTAAACTTTTGCAGGTACCAGGAAATGATGGCAATGATTAAGCCTATCCACTTTGCTTACAACAACCATGAGAATGAGAGATGAGAAATATGGAGATCAAGGTGAAGATTGTAAAAGTGATTCCAAAATTGAAGTTTTTATACTTGGAGGGTGTAATACCCCGACTAAGAAAACTTAAAAGAAATGATAGGCACTACTCATACCAATGAGGCGCACTTTCTTTTTCAGGAGTCCATCATTAGAAACTCCACAGTTAAGCATGCTTAGCTTGGAGCAATTCTGGGATGGGTGACCTCCTGAGAATTTTCTCGGGGAGCGTGCGAGTGAGGACAAAGCATGCTAAAAATACTCATATTGATACAGTGTGGATAGTACGCCTTCATCTAACGGTCGGGACAGCCCGTTAAGTGGGACCCAGGTCGTTACAAATGGTATCAGAGCTGGCCCCCAGCATAAAATTGGAAACTAAGTGCTACGCCATGGGGCGGGAGCCACCTATAGAATCCCAACGCTTGGAAACAGATCCTTAGATGGGTTAAGCGTGACGAGGACGTCGCGAGTCTAACAGGGGGTGATTGTAATACCCCGATTAAGAAAGCTTAAAAGAAATAATAGATACTACTCATACCAACAAGGTGCACCTTCTTTTCCAGAAGTCCATCGTTAGAAACTCCACATTTAAGCGTACTTAGCTTGGAGCAATTCTGTGATAGGTGACCTCCTGAGAAGTTTTCTCGAGGAGCGTGCGAGTTAGGACAAAGTATGCTGAAAATACTCGTGTTGATAAAGTGGGGATAGTACGCCGTCATCTAACGGGTAGGACAGTTCGTTAAGTGGGACCTCGGGTTGTTACAGAGGGCCTCTTTGGAAACCAGTAAAACTTGAAGGACTTCTGATGCAATTCTTGGAATTAATACTTATGATCTGGACCGTTTGTTACAATCCAACGGCTAGGGATTTGTTTGGATTGATATTAATGTGTTTGGCTGGGTATTTATCTCTCACTTTAGCCCTCTTTTACACACATCTCTGGCTCTCTCTTCTCTAGCCCAACTCTGTGTATTTCTCCCTCTCTATTTGAACATTTTCTTGCGCTAGTTGTGTAAACACTTGTAGTATAATCTGGGCCATATTGTAGGCTAGATTGGTAGTACTATTGTATAGTGTTGGTGCGGTGATTTCTTTGAGAATAGGGTCGGTTTTTCTGGTTCCTTCAGAAGGAACGGTGTGGACGATTTTGTGCGTGAATCTTGTACTCTAAACTCTCATTGGAAGGTTATTTGTTAGTGAAATGGGCTTATTCCTGAGCCCCCAGATGTAGGTGATTTTACACCGAACTGGGTGACCAATTCTTGAAGTTGTGTTGTTCCTTTTTAATTTCTTGTTTATGTATGTTTTTAATCCACGATTACACTCAAAGATGCACACAAATTCCCAACATCAATCAAACAAAGTCAAGAAACGAGCTCTTGACGTCTATCAGCTATACGAGAAAAATTACTTATATGTGGGATTTGTGAGCCTCTTGACACAACCACTTACTAATTAAAATTATAGGGTCCAGCTCATTGTTAATTTAATTTGGTTCCAACCCATTTGTGATTACAACTAAATATATGATCAAGATAAGCTATTTGCTCCATGTTCAGAACACACTAGACTCATAATAGTATCAAGTTATTTTTATTTTTACAAATCTTTGAACCATTGAATTTGGTTGTGAAAATAACAATTATAAATAAATCAGGACAAGGTGAATTAATATAATACTATCGAGTTTAACATCATCAAAATTCGACTATGTGGCAATTGATAGGGTAAATTGTGAATCATATTAATGTTTCAATTACAATGTTAGAATATGCTGTTGACCTGTTCTGGAAAAGAGGGAGGGATAATTTTGAAAAGAATTCCATATGCATGGACATTTAACATTGACTTAAAGAGGGAATTTTCGCGGGTCAAACAGGGTCGAAGCCAAATTTTTTGGCAATCTTGCTATATCAAGTCGCAAGTTACCCAAACTTAAACCCAAATCCCTTTTTACCAGTAAAATCATTTTTGAGTTGCTATTGATGCATTCAAATCTAACACTAACAGGTACTTATTAATGGTTGCTTCTTTTGTGAAAATGGTGTTGGAGAAATCTATAAATAGATTCTATATCTTTGGATTATAGACGATAAGTTAAAATTCTCTTTCTTGTCTTCCTTTTCTAATTATTATTATTATTTTTTAAATATGACTATATTAAGATATGACTTTCAAAATAATAATAATAATAAATAAATAAAAGAAGATGTTATTTTCAACTAATTTGCAATGGAACTACCTTCGTCTTCTATCGGAGAGAGAACAGAGTTTGTCAAATTGTTCGAATTGAGCAAAATTTGGAAGATGACAAAATAAGTTGCACATTGTGTTGACGACCCTAAATGTGGTTTGTGTTATGACCATTTCAAAACCCAATGAGAAGGAGGATAGTTAAAGTTTTAGGAGAATATAATTGTAATTCTATTAAAAAAGAATAAATTCACTAAATGCATTATCCATATATATACAAATAAACAAGAGAAAGGAACATTCTACTAACTAAAATCTACGCAGTACACATATAGCAATGAAGGAATCAATGGCCAGTAATCAAGAGCTGATTTTAAGCTCAATCTTAACTAAATATGGTGCTGCAATCTTCTGGTAGAAGAGAGAGAGAAAAAAGAAGACAGCAAGGCAGTGAAGAAAGGTGTCTTTTAGCTTATTAAATGAAAGTGTGTTTGTGATATTACGTTTTTCTTAACTCCTCCCCTTAAACTGGAGGGTAAGGTAGTAAATCCAAGCTTATCTTTGAGGAGAATAAATCTTGAGTGAGACAGACTCTTGGTTAACAAATCCGCTATTTGATCCGAGGTAGGAACATACTTCACTTCGAGGCTCTTGGCAAGTACCTTATCTCACACAAAGTGGACATCTAACTCAATGTATTTAGTTCTTGTGTGATAAAACAAATTAGCAGCTAGTGCACTTGCACTTTGGTTGTCACACCTCAGAATTGGAGTTGATCTTTGAGGTAGTTTCAGCTCTTCAAATAAGTGTTGAATCCAGGAAACTTCTGATGCAGTCGAAGCAAGTGTCCTATACTCGGATTCTGTGCTTGATCTGGCAACAACTTGTTGTTTTTTTGAAGACCAAGCTACCAGACTGTCACCAAGGTAAACACAGTAAGCAACCACTGATCTTCTATCATCTGGACATGCTTCCCAATCAACATCTGAGTAGGCATTTATCTCCATGTTATCACTTGTTTTAATCCACAAACCGTGATCAATTGTGCCCTTTAAATACCTGAAACCTCTCTTCAATGCCTCCCAGTGAGTTGATGTTGGTGCTTCCAAAAACTTTCTAAGTTTATTTACAATGAAAGTTATGTCTGGTATGGTATGAGCAAGTTATTGAAGGCCTCCTATTGCACTTCTGTAAAGGGAAAGATCTTTGATAGGTTCACCTTCATCCTTTGACAATGTCTTCCCAACAGCACTGGGAGTGATGTACGGTTTAAGATTCTGAAAACCAACCCTTTTGAGCAAGCTATATATGTAACTTATTTGTGTAAGGTGAAATCCTGCCTTCTGTCTGTAAACTTCAATTCCCAGGAAGTAATGGAGATCTCCCATATCCTTCAAAGCAAACTGATTGTGTAGTCTGTTAATAAAATTTTGAATCACGACACTGTTATTTCCTGTTACAATAATATCATCAAGATAGACGAGGATAAAAATAATATCACTTTCATATTTGAAATAAAAAATGAGGTATCTGCTCTCGAAAGCCTAAACCCCCAGTTCACCAGCGTGTCCTTTAGCTTGTCATACCAGGCTCTTGCCACCTATTTGAGGCCATACAAGGACTTTTCAAGCTTACAAACATATGTTGGTCTTTCCTTGTCAATAAATCCCTCGGGTTGATCCATGTAAATTGTTTCATTAACCTCCCCATTCAAAAAAGGCATTATTGATATCAACCCGTCTTATCCTCCAATTCTTTGAAACTGCAAGTGTAAGAATAATCCTTAAGGTCGAAGCTTTAATAGTTGGGATGAAAGTCTCATTGAAATCAATCCCTGGAGTTTGGTGATACCCTATAGCCACCAATCTGGTTTTGAACCTCTTCACTGACTTATCTGAGTTGTGTTTCAACTTGAAAACCCATCTATTTCCAACCACATTGTAGTGTGATGAAGGAGGCACGAGTTTCCGAGTCTCATTTTTTATCAATGCACTATACTCTTCTACCATTGCTCTTCTCCAGTTTGTATTTTTCAGTGCCTCTATTGGATTATTTGGTTCTTCATCATCAGTGATTTGCTCCACAAAAAAATATCGTAGGTTTAAAGATCACATCCTTACCTCTGGTGATCATGGGATGCTGGATTATTTCCCTATTGTTTTCAACATCCGCATTCTACAAATTTCCACTAATTTCATCAGTTTCAGCATCACTATCCTGTGAATTTTCACCGGCTCCATCATTTCCTACATCTGTACTTTGTAGTTGAGACTGATTCTCATTACTGATACCCTCATCAACAAACTCATTGTTCTTATTGTAGAAAACACAATAACATATATATCCTTATATATGTTCTACAAATAAATTAAGAGGAAGAAGAAAGAATGGAAGAAAAGAAAGAGAGAAGAGACAACTCTTAAACCATACCATTCATTATAATACTCAATCCTATATATACATACAAAATAAAAGCATATGCTTTAGAATATTCTAAAGCATATAAAGCATATTCTAAGCATATTCTAAGCATATTCAAAAGCATATTCTAGAATGTGCTAATTATTCTAACATCCCCCCTCAAACTCACGATGCTATAGCATGAAGCAACAAGAGTTTGTCAAGTAAGAATCGGAAACGAGAAGTCGGATGGGACTTGGTGAAGAAGTCTGCAAGCTGCAATGATGAAGAGACAAAAGGTAAGGTAATAGTCCCATGCTGAAGATGATGACGAACAAGGTGACAATCAATTTCAATGTGCTTCGTGCGCTCATGGAACACTGAATTATGTGAGATCTGGATGGCACTCTTGTTATCACAATACATAGAGGTGGGAGATGAAATAGAAACACCCATATCTGCAAGTAGCCAACGTAACCACACAATCTCAGTAGTAGTGGAGGCCATAGCGCGATATTCTGCTTCAGTTGATGAGCGAGAAACTACTGTCTGCTTCTTACTTTTCCATGAGATAAGAGAGTCACCCAAAAATACACAGTAGCCAGTAGTGGACTTACGATCAGTTGGGTTCCCAGCCCAATCTGCATCAGAGTAAGCTCGAAGCTCTAAGGAGGAGGTCGATGGGAATAAAATACTCTGAAAGCAAGAGCCACGAAGATAGCGCAAGATTCTAACAACCGCTGCCCAGTGAACCATGGTAGGTGCTGAAACAAACTGACTGACAACATGCACAGCATAAGCAATGTCTGGCCTAGTAATGGTAAGATAGACAAGGGAACCAACAATAGTACGATACAAAGTAGGATCAGACAGTGGTTCACCATCAGAAGATGAGTAACGAACATTAGCCTCAATAGGAGTATCAGCTGTTTTAGTATCAGTAAGACGAGCACGCTCAACGACATCTGCAGCATATTTAGACTGAGAGAGCATATAACCTCGAGGAGAAGAAGCAACCTCAATCCCCAGAAAGTAAGTTAAGGGACCCAAATCCTTCATTTCAAAAAGACGAGCCAATTCTGATTTTAAATTGGTTATCCCTACAACATCATCACCAGTAATGATCATGTCATCAACGTACAACAGAAGGAGAATACGACCAGTGGAAGTACATCTACAGAACAAAGCGGAATCATGATGGCTAGATGTAAAACCAAGAGAGAGCACAACTGTAGAAAACTTCTCAAACCAGGCACGAGGTGCTTGTTTGAGACCATATAGAGCTTTCTTAAGTTTGCAAACAAATCCAGGAGAATGAGGAACACCATGTGGAGGAACCATATAAACATCTTCTTGAAGATTTCCATTCAAGAAGGCATTTCTAACATCCATTTGAGAGAGACTCCACTGACGAATAGAAGCAACCGCAATAAGTGTACGTACAGTAGTCATTTTTGCAACAGGGGCAAATGTCTCCTCATAATCCAAGCCATACTGTTGAGAAAATCCCTTAGCAACCAATCGAGCCTTGTAACGCTCAACTGAACCATCAGATTTGGTCTTGATCTTATAGACCCAACGAGATCCAATAGCATGTTTTCCTGGTGGTAAAGAAACTAATTCCCAAGTGTCTGTCTTATGTAGAGCATTAAGTTCATCAGTCATAGCCTGTTGCCAAAGAGGATCTAAAGCTGCTTCTTTGTAAGATGAAGGTTCAGAAAGCTTATGAATGGAAGACAAAAAACAACAAAAGGACTCAGAATAACAAGAATAATCAAACTCGGGTAAGTGAGCAGACTTACGTATACGTTGAGGATATCGAGGAGGAGGAGACTGCGAATCCTCAGCCTCAGACGGTGCTTGGGGATCCATAGGAGAAGGAAGGACATTCTGAGATGGCGCATGTGTACCTGTAGCAGATGACGAAGATGGAGAACAAATAGTAGGGACATATGTAGATGGTCTATCAATATCATCAGTGAAAGGATCAATACAAATGAGATCTGACGTGGTCATGTGAGAGGTATTATCTGTAATAGAAAAGAAGGGAATGTGTTCAAGAAACACAACATTACGAGAGACATATAACTTGTGACTGACAGGATCAAAACATCGATAACCTTTTTGTCCCTCACCATATCCTAAGAAGACACAAATAGCTGAGCGTGGAGTTAATTTGCTACGTTCTGCCGTAGGACGAAGAACAAAACAAGTGCACCCAAAGACTTTTAAGAGAGAGTAATCAGGAGAATAACTAAACAAGGTTTGAAATGGTGACAAACCAGATAAATGAGAAGATGGTATCCTATTTATCAAATAGACAGCAGTGAGAACTGCCTCCCCCCAAAAATCACTAGGTACTTTGGCAGATAGGAGAAGGGAACGAGCAGTTTCAACAATGTGTCTATGCTTACGTTCAGCAACACCATTTTGTTGAGGAGTATCAGTACAAGAAGTTTGATGAATTGTACCATCAAGAGCAAGCAACTCACGAAAATCATTAGAAACATATTCCCCACCCAAATCACATCGAAAACATTTAATGACAGCAGAATGTTGAGTTTTAATAAGTGCTCGAAACGAACGATAAATAGAAATAAAATCAGAACGTCGCTTCATAAGATATACCCAACAGTAACGACTATAATCATCAATAAAGGAAACATAATATCGGGATCCTCCTTTAGTAGAAACAGGAGCAGGGCCCCATACATCTGAGTGTACAAGATCAAATGATGCAATAGAAGAAGAAATACTACGAGGAAAAGGTAAAGCTGAAAATTTAGCAAGTTTGCATCCACTACAATCAGAAATATCATGAGGTTTTAAGTCTCCCAAACAACCTTTAGAAGCTAAAAATCTCAAACGACTAGCAGACACATGTCCTAGGCGAGAATGCCATAAATAGAAATTAGAAGAAGAAGAGTTCAAATGGAAAGACGATAAATCAGTACTAGAGGCTGCAACATGCGCTGGTCTCAGATTATCTAGAACATAAAGTCCTCCTCTTTGCCTATGGCCGATCCCAATCAGCTTCCGAGACTGCGGATCCTGTACATAACAAGTAGTAGAAGTAAAGTGAACAGAATTACCAGAATCACATAATTGACCAACAGAAATAAGATTTAAAGTAAGGTTAGGAACACAATAGACATCTGATAAAGATAGATTAGAAGTATGAACAGAACCAACACCTGCTAAGGACAACGGGGTGCCATCAGCAGTCATAACAGGTGAAGATGACATAGAAGGATATAAATAATCAAAAAGTGATGAGTTAGGAGACATATGCTTAGAAGCACCCGAGTCAAAAATCCACGAGGAGGTTTTACCTGAGGAGTTCTGAGAGGACAAACCTACATGAGTAGAGGCTGACATGACATGTGACTGTGAGGCTAAAAACTTCTGAAACTGCTCACTAAGATCAGTCAATCGGGAATCAGATGAGGGCGGTGGACCAAGTATAGAGGAGCCAACAGGTGGAACAATCGCTGTTGTGTGGGCATTGGATCTATAAGACTGCTGGGACTTCAACAACTTAGGACATTGAGCCTTCCAATGTCCCTTTTGTCTACAAAAACTACAAACATTATTTGGGAACCGTGTATGTCCTTTGGTTCGATTCTGTGTAGATGGTAAAGCAAAAACTGAAGTCCCAGAATGTGGAAGAGATACATCTTCAGTAAGGGATTTTAACCGTGTCTCCTCAGCAACAAGTTCACTAACAACTGAATCAACAGATGGAAGAGGAGTACGGTGCAAAATAGAACCTCTGAGTCCCTCAAAATCACTACGAAGTGCCATCAAAAACTGAACCAATCGTTGCTCCTCTCTATAAATAATATAATCCGCACTTGCTTTCAGACCTGCCGGTTCAGTAAGAGTTAACTCATCCCAAATTGATGTCATAGCAGTATAAAAATCCAGAATGCTCATATTCTTTTGTTGCAATGCTCGAATGTCAATCTCTAACTGATATCGTTTTGCAAAATTAGATTTAGTGTACAACTTCTGCAAATGGTCCCAAACCTCCTTTGTCGTTTCATACTTAGCCAACTGTGTACCAATACTATGTTCTACAGAATTATTTATCCATGTATGAATTTTTGAATTATTTGAATCCCAGGTATCTAACAGAGTTGCATAATTTGCATCATTATTTTCCGGTTTCTCAA
Organism: Ligustrum vulgare; assembly: GCA_963555705.1. Classification (NCBI taxonomy): domain Eukaryota; kingdom Viridiplantae; phylum Streptophyta; class Magnoliopsida; order Lamiales; family Oleaceae; genus Ligustrum; species Ligustrum vulgare. Next base: position 2,199,739 of record OY743182.1, on the reverse strand, counting down.
CTATTCCACTGACATAACCCCACAACTTTTTACCCTTAAGAAAGTGTTTCATAACATGACTCCAGTAAGCATAGTTTTTACCATTCAAACGCACATTAATAGCCTGAAGAGAATCATCGGATGCCATTATAGGAGAGAAAACGATACTAACCAACAAAGTCAAGCCAAAGCAGTGTGTAAAAAGAATGGATAACTGCAAACCAACACCACAAGCAGATAGAGGATGAATAGTCGATCGCAAATCCGTCAACCGTGCCGCCAGGAACTGTCGCACGCGCCCCCACGCGCCACCAGAAGATCCGACTGCCTGACTCACGCGCCTCCTTACTCCGGCGCGTGTACTCTCACGCGCCACTCCGGTCGACGCGGCTCCACCTGCAGATTCTGAATATGGTCTTATATCACCGGAATTCCTACTGCAAGTGCCTCGAAATTCGTGAAAACAGTACGGTTTAGGGTTTTCGCGAAGAAGAAAAATGCACGCTGATTTCGTTTTTCAAAGGCAATGTGAATCAAATAGCTCTGATACCATGTAGAAAACACAATAACATATATATCCTTATATATGTTCTACAAATAAATTAAGAGGAAGAAGAAAGAATGGAAGAAAAGAAAGAGAGAAGAGACAACCCTTAAACCATACCATTCATTATAATACTCAATCCTATATATACATACAAAACAAAAGCATATGCTTTAGAATATTCTAAAGCATATAAAGCATATTCTAAGCATATTCTAAGCATATTCAAAAGCATATTCTAGAATGTGCTAATTATTCTAACACTTATCAATGTTTCTTAGCTAGGAGGATAATGGTTATGCAACTTGATCAACATTAGAGTGGTCTATATTAGCTAGAATTTGTTGATCAGGTACACTGATGTTTTGAGGTAAGAATTGAAACCAATACACAACAATTTGAAGGCTTAAGGACTTTGGATCAATTTTGTGACAAAGATTGACTAGAAGGGAAGTTCAGCGTCATTAAACACAACATGTGTGGAAATATATGTTCTACCAGTTGGACTTAGGTATTTATATCAGTTTTGAGAAGAGCTATAACCTAAGAATACACATTTGAAAGAATGGAAGTTGAATTATTGTTTTGATATGGCCTTAGACATGGATAACAAACACATCCGAAGATTTTGAGAGGTTTATAGTCTTCACAATTATGAAGCATCTGATAGGGTGATTTCATTTGCAAAACTGGAGTTGGTGTTCTATTAATGAGGTAAGTGGCAGTTTGAAAGGAATCCCACTGGTAGGTTAAGGGTATTTTTGGCTGGGCTAGAAGTGTTAATCCCATTTCGGTTATATGCTTATATTTTCTTTCTACCCATCCATTTTGAGTTGATGTATAGGGACAAGAGTGTCTGAAATCAATTCCTTCTTGTGAGAGAAAGTGTGAGAAAATCCTATATTCACCACCCCAATCTGATTGCAAGGTTTTGATTTTCCTTTCAAATTTGTTTTCAACAAGCTTTTTGAATTAGATGAATAGGTTTAAGTCTTCTAACTTTCTTTTCATTGGGTATATCCATGTAAAACTAATGAAGTCGTCTACAAAGGTTATTTAGTACTTAAAACCAGATGTTGAAGGTATTGGTGCTAGTCCCCATAGGTTAGCATATATAAGTTCCAGTGGGTATTTAGCATGTGAGTTAGGTGAATTGAAAGGCAATGCATGTGATTTACTAAGTTGGCAAGCATCACAAAAGGTGTTGATATCTTTCACTTCAAATTTTTATTACAAGTTCTGAGAATATGAGATAATACTTTACCAGATGAGTGTCCCAGTCTCATATGCCATATGTCAATAAAGGAATTTAAAGACGCTAGACTACTGACTCTATCTGATTCAACAAAATATGCAGAATTATTGGGACCCTAGGCTGACTGGAAGTAGATGAGTTAAGACTGTTGGACTAGAGCTTGGGATCAGAAAACTCTAGCTGATATAATCCTTCTCTAAGCTTCCCTTGAAGCATTACCTTCCTTGTGAGCTTGTCCTTAACATAACAGTGGTTAGAATGCAACTCCATAAACACATTGTTTTCAAAAGTTAACTATGAGACACTAATGAGATTCTTTTAATTGAAGGCACATGTAAAAGTTCGTTCAACATTAAGGTAGTTTACCATATTCAACATTTCTTATCATGTGTAATTATTCCCTGACTCAATTTTCTCACAAATATTTTGTCTTTATAGTACATCATGTCTCGTGTCTTGTTAAAAAATAAAAATCCTATTTATTAGGTTTTAATGTAATTAACAATCTCGTGAATAAAAAGGCTTGTTTATAAAGTCAAAATTAGAGTCCAATGTGGGTTCGGCTTGCCACCACTAGCTCGTTCTGTAATGACCCGGGTCCCACTTAACGGGCTGTCTCGGCTATTAGATGACGACGTACTATCCTCACTGTACCAACATTGGATCTTTTCAGCATGCTTTATCCTCACTCACACGCTCCCCGAGAAAACTTCCCAAGAGCTCACCCATCATAGAATTGCTCCAAGCTAAGCATGCTTAACTGTGAAGTTCTAACGATGAACTTCTAGAAAAGAAGGTGCACCTTGTTGGTATGAGTAGTACTTATCAATATTTTAAGCTTTCCTGACACGGGTATTACAATCACCCCCATTAGACTCGCGATGTCCTCGTCGAGCTTAAACCATATGAGGATCCATTGTCAAGCATTGGGATTCTAGAGGTGGCTCCTATGGGTTCAATAGGTGGCTCCCGCCCTATGACGTAGCACTTGTCCCGCATAGCACTTAGTTCTCGATTTCTAGCTGGCACCGACCCTGATACGATTTTTAACGACCCATGTCCCATTTAACGGGCTGTCTCGGCCGTTAGATGACGACTTAGTGTCCTTACTATCCCAATATATTGGATCTTTTCAGTATGCTTTGTCCTCACTCACATGCTCCTCGAGAAAACTTCCCAGTAGGTCACCCATCATAGAATTGCTTCAAACAAAAGCACGCTTAACTATGGAATTTCTAACGATTGACTTCCGAAAAAGAAGGTGCACATTGTTGGTATGAGTAGTACCTATTAAATTTTTTAAGCTTTCCTGGCCTGGGTATTAAACGTTCCTTCGAGTAACCTTTTTTTGTTTTTAGTGAAAATCATGTTTTACTCACAATTTATGAGTCAACTTGTGAACTCGTGAGATGACAAGCAACTCATACGAGTGTTTATTGCTTGACTAGCACTAGGAGCTCGTCTCGCTCTACTTAACACCCCTATATGTACGTATGTAAGACAATTAGAATGACCTGTGAAATGGAAAACAAAAATGTATCTTCTAAGAAATATATGTCCATTTATTTGTATTTTGTACTCCCTTGTCTCACAAAGATAGACTCGTTTTCTTTTTTTGTTTGTCCCAAATTATATGCAACTTTCCTTATTTGTTTGTCCCAAATTATATGCCACTTTCCTTATTGATACTATATTAATGTCTTAATTTTCTAATATATCCTTATTTAATATTCATTGTTATCAATACATATGAACTATTCAATATTATTTAATGTAGGGGTATATTAGGTAAAATGTAAGTAAATTTATAATTTCAACATATATTAATTATGTTTTCATAATATGTGTAAAATAGAATTGAGTCTATCTTTATGGGACAGATGGAGTATTAATTAAGTCGTTTGCATGAGTTCTTTTGCCGCCCAACTTGATAGTGGGGAAAGTCGAGAGCCAGGGGCGGAGTTAGGAATTTCATGCAATTGGGATGAAACTTTTGGGGGGAGGCCCCCCTACCGGGGGTTTCAAGGGCAGAGTCCTCGAAATTTTTTTTTAACAAAAAGGATTGAAATTGACAATTTTGAGTACTAAAATAGATGAGTAAAATTTATGAGTAATTCTAGGAAGATATTTTTTAGGAACATTTTTAAGTGATATTGTTACATGACACACATACACTGGGTCATGAAAAAGTAAGTTGTGAGATAATTATTTTCACCACCTAATGAATGTGCGCCATATTACAATGTTACTTAAAAATGTCTCTATAAAATTATTGTAAATTTATAGACAAATCCTAACAAATAACATCTTAGATTATTATTTTTATCATTTTGTATTTGTATTGCTTATGTATAAATAGTATAATTTGCTGCCCCAAATTTTTTTTTGAACCAAGAGGATTGAAATTGACAATTTTAAGTACTAAAATAGACAAGTTAAATTTATAAATCAATCCTAACAAATAGCATATTAGATTATTATTTTTACTCTTTTGTATTTGTATTGATTGTGTATAATAGTATAATTTTACAAATACTTAACGAAATCAATATTGCGAATAACAACTTCGTACCGATAATTATTACTTCTACTTCCATAATAAATAAATAAATAAAAAGTTATGAACTAAAAATAAATAAATGAATAATTATCACTTCTACTAATTCAGCCTTGTTTGAAAAAAATTGAACCATTGAAAATTTTGGTGGACCCCATCAAGCCTTCATTTTTTTACTACCAATTTGATAAATTACTGTTAACCATCCAAATGAAGTGAATGAAACATGAGAAGTGTAAATCCGATCTGCAACATTCAGTCAATAATTGCAGCTTTTCTTTAACATTACAAACGTAAAATTTTCACAATCAAAGGTGCTCCTCTAGTCGGTCATCTATTTTTTGTGGACGATAGTGTGCTGTTTTGCAGAGCTGATAGTCGTTGTGGAAACAAAGTTCTCGAAGCTATCAAAACCTACGAAAAAGCCTCGGGTCAGGAGATCAATTTCCCAAAATTGAGTATTACTTTTAGTTCAAATGTGGATGGACTTTGCAGACAAGAGATGCAAGGTATTTTTGAGATAAATAATTCACAGGCCCATGATAGATATTTGGGTTACCTACTCCTGTAGGTAGAAAGAAGCGGACAATTTTCGGCCAAATTAAGGAGAAGGTTTGGAATAAAATGAGAGGGTGGAAGTGTAGCAAGTTTTCGAAAGGTGGAAAGGAGATATTGATTAAGGCAGTGGTGCAAGCAATCCCTACCTACACTATGAGCATGTTTCAACTCCCGAATATGCTTTGTAAAGAGTTGGAAGGGATGTTTTCTAAATTTTTGTGGGGATCAAAAGAGGGTAGAAGAAGTGCGAGTTGGGCGAGTTGGGAAAAAATGTGTATGCCTAAAGCGAAAGGTGGGTTGAGCTTTAAGAATCTTCATTTATTTAACCAAGCCCTTTTAGCTAAACAGGTGTGGAGGTTGGTTACTAACCAGCAATCACTTGTCTTCAACATTTTAAAGGAAAAATACTTTAAACATGAAGACTTGTTGTACACCAAAGGAAAATCGGGTTGTTCTTATGTTTGGAGAAGTCTATTATGAGAGAAAGAGCTACTTATAAAAGGCATACATTGGAAAGTGGGCAACTGGAGAACAATTCGAGCTTTTTGGATCCTTAGATTCCTAGGCCCCACACTTTTCGCCCTATTTCCAGATGCATGGAGATAAACAAAATGGTTGCTGACTTTTACTGATGAAGAACGGAGATATTGGAATTCAACTAAAGTGGAACAATATTTTAATGAATTCGATAAAGAGCTGATTTTGGGAATCCCTTTGGGATTGGAAGATAAAGAAGATAGCATTTAGTGGCACTTCGAGAAGAAAGGTGAATATGAAGTGAGGAGCGGTTACCGATTGGCAGTAGAAGAGAAGTTTAGTTCTTCTTGCTGTTATCCTTCCTTGTCTAAGCGATTTTGGAACAAGCTTTGGACCTTATTTGTGCCTTCCAAGATAAAATTTTGTGTGGTGAGCTTGCAATAATATCCTACCAACTCTTCTAAATTTGCTCCACAAACGAGTGGTATCCGAGGCTCATTGCGGAAGGTGTCCAATGCAACAGGAGTCGGTGGAGCATACTTTGTTTTGGTGCTGACGCAGAACGGAAGCAAGGAATTCAAGGGAAATCCTTAAAAGAAATATAAGACTTGGAATCCACCAAGCAACTTAGAATCCACCAAGCGAATTGAGAAGAAATCTCAAGAATTTTATTAATAATCTAAATGAATGAAAAAATAATGAATTAACACTATATTTATAGGGTCATAAAACAAAGAAACGTATTCTAAATCAAAATTTCTGCTACTTCCCTTTTTAGTCGGAGGTTGGACGTCAAATCTGTAAATTTCTGCTACATCCTTTTTCAGTCTAATTTTGTCTCGATTCTATCATACATCAGACCCTTCCACCTCCAAATAACTCGACCTCGAGTTATAATTTGAACTTGGAAACTTCCAAGCTATTAGCCACTAGCGACGTCTTGCCCCTTTGAATTTAAATTTCTCAAACCTGAGGATTAGCACTCCAATAAATTATGATTTCATGAATAAATCATCATCACTACCGGGTTATTCCTTTAAGACATAATAGCTAACATGTTTAGCATGTAAGCAAGCCACTGAAATTGTTTCCTCGATTTTTAACTTTTCGATTTTATCCTTATAAATAAAATTCACATGTTTATCTTGAACGTTCTTCCTGCCACTAGCGAACACATCTCCCGTCTCATTACAAGTAACACCCTCTTTTTTCTCAAATTTGAACCACTCAGTTGATTCTTCTTGGGTTTGGAATAGGTCATCCAAGCGGGCTTGAGTTGGGTCAACAAAAATCTGAGTTTCAGTTGGGACAACAACATGGGCTTCATCTAAGAAAAAATCTTCACCTACATAGATGATTTCTTTTGGTTCAACTTTATTCATACATTCCTTGTCTTCTAAATACTCTTCTTCTAAGGAAATACTTCCATCTTTATAGATTTCTTCTGCTTCTTGGATGTTAATATGAGTATCAAGTTCTTGAAGATCGATAGTGAATTCTTGTACAACTTGATAAGACTGCTGAAATTCCTGATTTTGAATGCAAAATTGTTGTACATAGTTTAGAGGAAAAAAAGGTTTAATCATTAATTACTTCATTCTCTGCCAAGTTCGAATTTTATTTTTGCCTTGTTGGATACAGTCTGTCTACAGTCCATCCCACCAAATTGATGCACATCCTTTGAGTCGATAGTTCACTTCTATGACTTTTCGATGCTCCTTGATTTTCCAGTAGTCAAAGAACCTTTCAACTTCATCTAGCCAATCGACAAAATTTTCAACTCTCAAGTTTCCAGCAAAGTAAGGAATATTTTCCTTAATATGATACTCCTTGCGATTATTGTTGTTGTTTCACAGAGGAGCAACATCCTCCTCTGATTCATTAGCGACAATGTTATATCTTGTACCAATAGCGCCTCTGTTAGCCCATGTATCGTCCCCTCCATTAATGTCTCTATTACCTACACCTCTGTCATTGTTCACAACATTATTTCTAGCGTTGTTCCTCACAGCCTGAAATATGACTCGTTGTAATTCTTCAAGACAGGTATCGACCAGATTAGTTATCTCTGTTTTTAGTGCATCCAATTCAACCCTGGAAACTGGAACTTTGGCCATTGATATAGGATATATTAAACACGATCAAAAGGTAACGAAACGGAGAGACCGCGCTCTGATACCACTTGGCGAAAGACGGAAGCAAGGATTTCAAGCGAAATCCTTAAAAGAAATATAAAACTTGGAATCCACCAAGCAACTTGGAATCCACCAAGCGAATTGAGAAGAAATTCCAAGAATTTTATTAATAATCTGAATGAATGAAAAAATAATTAATTAACCCTTTATTTATAGGGTCATAAAACAAAGAAACATATTTTAAATCAAATAGAAAAAACATAAAACATATTCTAGATTAACTAAAATAAACAAAGAAACATATTCTAAATTATCTAGGAAATCATAAAACATAAAATAAAAAGAATTCAAGATAAACTAATGACTGAAATAACACTAAATTATTAAAATACTGTTTTCGTTGTCTGAATGATCTCAAATGCCCAAAATTCATCGTATGTCACAACAAAGTAGTGAGTTGCACTCGTCTTATCGAGCTACTCAAAATAGATATACTATGGGTCCGAAACGGAGGTCGAACGCCAAATGTGTAAATTTCTGCTACGTCCCTTTTCAGTCTAATTTTGTCTCGATTATGTCCGACATCGGGTGTGAAAATGCTAAAGGTATATGGAGACAATCGATTTTTTGGCCATTACTTAAGAAGATCAGAAGAGCCTCTATTATAGAAATTATCTATAGGGTACAACTAACTGTGAATAAACAACAAATTGAAACATTTTGTGTTATATTGTGGTGTATTTGGTTTAACAGAAATGCAATCTTAAACAACATCCGATACAGAGGAGCACTAGAGACGGTGACGGTGAGATGGGCAGTCGACTATCTGGCAGAATTCCAAAATTCCAAAAGGGCTTTTAACGAGCATCCAAAGAAGGAAAATGTTGCCATGATATGGAGTCCACCTTCTTCGGGATGTTATAAATTGAATACAGATGCCGCAGTTAAAGAGAGAGGGAAGACATATGGTATTGGAGCAGTAATTAGAGACGAAAAAGGAGTGATTGTAGCAGCTTTGACGAAGAGTCTGGATGGCAACGTTCCTGTTGAAATTGCGGAGTTCCAAGCTCTTAGAGAGGGTTTGATGTTGGCCAAACATCAGCGGCTCACTATTCAGTCAGTTAAAGTTGATGCCACTATGGTTGCAGCTGAGTTGAATCATCCCATCATCTACAATGGTACATCGAGTGTCCTTATTGAGGATATCCAAGGCTTGTGTAGAGTGCTTCGAGTTATCAAATGCAAGGCAATTTCAAGATAACAGAATAGTCTTGCCCATAACCTGACCTCTTGGGCTCATAGACGTAATCGTTCTTATAGCATGGAAAATAGTTCTGATATATTTTCCTTTCTATTCTAATTAATGGATTTTATGTCTTATAAAAAAAAAAAAGTGTGATTGTTCCCAAAAAATTTGTTCCCCAAATTTGCCTGCCCCTCAGTGAAATGATATAAGTAACAAAACTGTTGTTCTCAATATGTTTGTTTATCAGTGTATTTCGTATGTATTAAGGAATCTAATTCTTAATTTTATTTTGTGAAATGATGAAAGTGATTGTTCTCAATATGTCTGTTTGTCAGTGTATTTCGTATGAATTAAGGAATCCAATTCTTGGTTAAATTTATTTCTGACTTGTTATCCGTCTTGAAGCTTGGGATTGAAAGTCATTGCCCTTTATGGCAAGAAAATTTAGGTTAACGTTGGCTAGGATTTAAAGTGGAATTAAAAAAAAATTAACAGTTAAAAATGGACACATATTTATGCGGTTAACGCAATTTAGGTTACGTCGACGGGAAAGTGTAATTTGACAACTGCACTTTGTTTATAAACAAATAATTTGCTATTTTAAAGGTAAAATGTGATTGAAAAATAATTTGAAAGAATACATGTTATTTAAAATTACTGTATTATGTATACACTTATTTATAAGGGAAATATCCACAAATAGTCTCAACAACCATAATAGTTTGCAAAATAGACTTTGAAATCATAACATTGTGAAAATAGACTTTGACTCTTCAAACTTACTAAAATACTCTCATATATGGGATTTACAATATAAGCCATTAAAGAATAGAAAAACTCCATTCAAGTCCTTAGATAATTTTGTTTATATAATTTTAATTTTTTTTTGTTTATATGATATTTGTTCGCTCATAGTAGCATCCCCTGAATTGGTATCAGAGTCATATGGCAGATCTAAATGATAAATATTATATGACAAAAAATAAAAATAAATACATTATATATACATCAAGATTTATGATTATTCATATAATAATACTACCCGATAATTATAAAATAGAAATCTTGAGAACTCTAAAAGATTTAGACAAGGACATAAGAAAAGATATTTATGATCAAATAAATTTCGATATAATAAAGGAAGATTTTATCGTAAACGAAATATTAAAATTAATCCACAAAGATATACTAGAAGAATTATATAAAGATTATAGAAATGAATTATCATAGAACAGATCCTCAATTAGTTAGATTTCTAGACATCGAAACAAATGAAAAATTAGATTTAAATATAGAACACAGAATAAATTTAATGGATCAAATAAGAGAAGAAAGAAATATAAAACGACAAGAAAAACTAAAATTAAAATTATTAGAGAAAAAGAGAGAATATTATAATAGAATTTTGAAGCAATTACCAAAAATACAAATGATTTTAAAAGACAAAGAAAAAACTAGAAAAGAAAAATATGATGAAATAAAAACATTTGAAGACTATCTAAAATATTATAGAATATATCATAGAAAATTAATGCTTGAATCAATAGAAGAATATTGTGAATATCAAATAATGAATTATAAAGAAGCACAATATGAAACAGAACTTATTCTAGAAATCGAACATATCAAATGAAGAAATTTTGAAAGAATTTCAAAGAAAATCAGAAGAATTAATTAATCTAGATAAAATTAAACTAATCATAGAAAAAATAGATAAGTTAAATGAGAAAATAAGGAAAAATGATAATGAAAGAGTAATATCAATAGAAGAAAGAATAAAAAAATTAGAAATGAAAATAGACGATATGTATGACAGATTATTTAAGGTACAAAAAACTCAAACTATTAAACTAAGAGTATAAAATGTCAACAAGTGAATAGATTGAAGATCTAAAAATATTAATAAAATCATTAATAAGTGATATTCAAGAAGTAAGAAATGAATTAAAAGAAGTAAGAAATGATATAAATATACTAAAACTAAAAATTAGAGAATTCAAAGAAAATAATAAAAACAAAATCAAGAAAATAGACAAAAAACTCGTAGAAAAAAAATACTTAGAATAGGAAAGAAACAATTTGAATAAGAAATTTTTTTAATAGAAGCAGAAAGTATGGATGATAAGTTTAAGAAAAATATATTACCAAAAATATTAGAAGAAAAATTAGAATTACAAAAATTCATAGAAAAAAATTTAGGGAAACTAAAAGCTAAAGAAAAAATTGAAGAAGAACAAGATAAAAATGAATAAAGAATTAGATTTGCTTATAGAAAATTTTGACCAATTAAGCCTAGAAAATTTTGATGAATACCAAGTTTCAATGAATAATGGAGGAGCACCTAGCCCAGCTCCAATGGGAACTTCCAAATAAGAATTACCAGATCCAAATGAAAGTTATGCACATTTATATAGTAAACCACACCAACAATATTATGATAGAATCAGAGATAGATAATCACCTAAAGGGAATAAATATAAAGATAGATTTGAACCAAATAATAATTAAGATAAACCTATTAATCATGGAGAAACAAAATTAAATTTGGATTGTAAAATAGATACTAAAAAAATCTTATTAACTTGGGCAGATTCAATGATATTGTTCTTTTTATACAATAAAGATGACACATGGGAAAATACTGAAAGAGTGATAGACTTTTTAACATCATCTTTTGAAGGACATGTTAGGAATTGGTGGGAAGGAATAAGTATTGATACAAAAGTATTAATAAGAAGAAATGTACAAATAGAACTAATAAAATCAGATAGAAAAGGTATAGAAAAGTTGGTATATTTATTGCGGATGAATTTTTAGGAGAAAATTGGATAAATAATGCTGAAACAGAATCAATTAGAGACAAAGATAATGCAAGAATGAGATTAATAAATTTAACAAAGAATATTATTATGTCCATTTCTATAGTAATGAAAATCAAGAAGTATACAGAGATATGTATTACAATAAATTACCATGTTCATGGGAAATATATTTTAAAATAGAATTTGAGAAATTTATCAGAGATAACCTTGGAATACCTAAAATATTATGATCAAGGATAAAATTTCTATTTAAAAGATTAGCATATACATGTCAACAAAGACAATTATTAAAGAAATTAGGAAAATTAATTAGAATATGTTGTGAAGATATGGAAAAACCTACCCAATGAGGATGTAACCCTGAAAGAAGAAGAAGAAATAATAAAAGAAAATACAAAAATAGAAAGTTTAAAAAATTTAGAAACTTTGAAAAGAGATATATAAAACCAAAGAAAAGATATTACAAAAAAAGATATAATTCAAATAAAAAACAGAAAAATTTAACTTGTAAGAAGGACAAAAGTCAATGCAAATGCTGGAATTGTGGAGAAATAGACATATAAGTCCTAGTTGTAACAAAAAAGTTAAAATATTGCAAAAGAATATCTAGAAATAGAAAGTGAATTAAGTGAAATATCTGACATTGAAGAATACTATGATCAAGAATTCTATATAAGTGAAATAGATTCAGAAAGTAATGAATCAGAATCAGAATAGAGAAATAGAAAAAATAGAAAAAAATAAAAATATAGATAAACAAGAATATGAAGGACTGGAAGGTTATGGATTAAAAGTAACTTTTGATGATAAGTTCAGGAAAATATAAAAATTATCTTTAGATTTGAAAATAAGAATATGAGAAATATTAGACAGAATATGGAGAAGAGAAAGAGTAGCAATAAATGAATACCATAAAATTGAAAGAGCAATAGATGTTAGAACTACTCAAGAAACACAAATTAAATATTTTAACAAAAAATACGGTTACAGAATTATTAACAAAGATCAATAAAAAACAAAATGAAAAAAATCCAATATGTTTATTTAGCAGGTATCTAAATAATGTTTAAATCTTTATTTAGAGAATGATTAGATTCACCTTTGACCGTAAGTTTACACGATGGAAGATTAATAAATTTAAAAGAAAGTCATTTGGGAACAGTAGAAGGAAATCTAGCCTATAAGAAACTAATATTTACGTGTTACTCAAAATATTGTATATCGTTAAAAGATAGAGGATTTAATGAAGTTTTAGGACTACATTTCAAATTACATAAAGATGATATAATGGAACTAGGAGATAAAATTATGACTATATAAAATAGAGCATTATACACATTTACTAATTCTAATTATGGAAACATTTATTCTAAAAAATTATATATTGAAATTCATTAAGAATGCAAAGATTTTGGTAAAGCTGTGGAACTAGATAAACAAATAAATTTAGACCTAAGAAACTATGAGCTTACTATAACCAAAAAAACAAAAACAAAAACAAATCAGAAATTATAGAGTTGGGAGAAGAAGAGTACCCTAATAATAACATAATATTTGAAGATGACAGATTAATTAGAAGATCAACAAGTTTACCTAATAGAAAATAATTAGGAGAAACTAGTAATATAAGAGAAATAAAACTTCATAGAAATGCTGGAAATATGAAAACAGAAGGAGAATATTTCAATGAAAAAGAATATGTAAAATAGTCAAATGTATTAATTGATTCAGGAGCTAGTGAATGTCATATAGCTTCAAACAGGAATAATGGATTAATATCTCATAGAACTGATCTATATAGATATATAAATTTTAATGGACAAATAAATATGACTGAACTTGAAGTTAAAATACCAATAAAAATAGGAGGAATAAATCTCTTAGTACCATGTCATGTTGATAACAATATGGTAAATCCTCATGTATTATTAGGAATGAGTTTCCTACATGGATTGGAAGATTATAGTATAAAATGTGAAGGATTATACATAACTCATAATGATCAAACTAGAAAATTTGAATAAATGAATAACCAAATAAGTTTTCCATTAGCTGTTTATATACAAATTACCATTGTAGAAACAAATATAACAATCTGTGCATTAATTGACATAGGAAGTGATATAAAAAATTTCTTAATAAAATCATGGAATACTAATGGGAAAATAAAAATGACAGGAGTTATAGGAGAAAGTACTCAAATAATTAATAGTACTGATAAAATCGAAATAATACTAGGAAGTAAACAAATAGTTGTGAATAAGATATATAGTTATAATAAATTAGATTGTGATATATTACTAAGAAATGACTTTATACAACAATTTCAGTATTACAAACAAAATAATTACATGATAATGTTACAAACACAATGCGGACATTTACTAAAAATACCAAGAGAATTTAGACCTTACAGAGTTCAGCTAACACAACGTGATGATAAATGGGAGAAAAAACCAATTACACAAAATGAAATAAAAAATAAAAGAATAATGTATAAAAAAGTCTTGAAAACAAATATAACAATAAGTATGGAAAAAATAATTAATCAATTAGAAAAAAGTATATGGAGAAAATCCATTATCATTTTGAAAACCAGATCATCCTAGAGCTAAAATAGAACTAATAGAAAATGTTATTATAAGAGTTAGGCCAATGATATATATCATACAAGATATACTAGAATTTAAAACTCAAATAAAATAATTACTTAACTAAAAATTAATCAGACCTAGTAATGGACCCCGTAGTAGTCCAGTTTCATGGTAATGAAACATTTTGAACAAAAAAGAGGAAAAACTAAAATGGTGATAAATTATAAAGAATTAAACAAATATACCAAATTTAATGGATAATTTTTATCGAATAAAGAAGTATTAATAAATCTTGTAAAAAGAAAACAATACTATTCTAAATTCGATTGTAAATCAGAATTTTGGCAAGTAAAAATGGAAGAAGATAGTATTCAATATACCGCATTTAGTACGTCCCAAGGTAAATATGAATGAATGGTAATGCCATTTGGTTTAAAAAATGCACCACAAATATATCAAAGGAAAATAGATAACATATTTAGGAAATTTAATAAATTCTTAATTGTATATATTGATGATATATTAATATGTTCTAATAATAGAGAAGAACATAGAAACCATTTAATGAAATTTATAAGTGAATGCAAAAAAGAGGGAATTGTTCTTTCAAAAAACAAAGCTATAATAGAAAAATAAGAAATTGTTTTTCTTGAATTATCAATAGATAAGAAAGGAATAAAATTACAACCGAATATATATATATATAAAGAGATAGAAAAATTTTCAGATAAATTAGAATCAAAAGAACAAATACAAAAATTCTTAGGAAGTTTAAATTATGTAAAAGGATTTATTGAAAATCTTTCGAAAAAAAAGACATAAAATTCAGATTTTACTTAAAAAAACAAATACCAAAGGATGAAGTAGCGAGCACACAAAAATTGTCAAATCACTCAATGAAGAATGTAAAAATTTGTCAAAATTAAGATTACCAGATGAAAAAAATAATCTAATAGTTAATACTGATGCCTCGGATAAATATTGGACAGCAATATTAAAAACATATCTTAATGAAATTTGTAGATATTTCAGTGGAACGTTTAACCATGCAGAAATAAATTATACTGCTCATGAGAAAGAACTATTAGCAATTATCAGAGGAATAAAAAAGTTTTCATTATTTTTATTATAAAAAAAAAATCATTGTTGAAACTGATAATTCTCAAGTTGCAGGCTTAGTGAAAAATAAGTTATCACCAGAACTTCAATATAAGAGGCTCCATAGATGGCAAGCCTATTTGGTTTTTTATAATTTTGATATAGTTCATATTAAAGGTGTCAATAATTATCTTGCAAATTTTTTAAGCAGGAATATTGAATTTGCAGATGAATAATATCAAAAAATCATTAATAGACACCAAACAACGAATAAACTTCCTCACAAAGGAAGCTGAAGATATAAAACTTGGAATTGAGCAACTAGCAGAGACTCTCCAAGAAAGTTTCAAGCAATTGATGGAAATATCAAAATTTCATTACAATTATACTAAAGAATTGAGCGATAACATAATTGAGATTGAATCTCAGTTTGAATCGTTAATTACCAAACAGGTTGATACCAAACAGGTTATATCAAAAATACAAACAGGTACATCTTCTGGAAGCAGTAGCGGACCAACGATTAAAAGAGATGAACCAAGTCCCAAGAAAGTTGTCATAAATGAAGCTAGTCCTCGAAAAATAATAATCAATGCCAAAGATAAACATACAAGGGTAATCAAAATTCGTGCTGAGGAGGAAGATGATTCCCCCTTTTTTACCAAAAGAAGACGAATATTAAACTACCGCCAAATTTATATATGAACTCCAAGAATGTGATTGTTATTACATTTCATCTAGAGATCATGTATACCCACGATTGATTGTTATTCAGGAAAGAGATCCTGTTATGACAAAAATGACAGCAGATTATGAATTTTTGAATCTTATCTACTCAGGGAAAGACTTGAATGAGATTGAAAATTTTGATGATTTAATAAAATGAGAAATTTCAAAATTGACACAAGGAAGACCTATATATTTAAAATTTTATTCAATTAGTACTGAAATTGATGGAAGGATGTATTATCCTGCTAAGCATATTATCACAATTGGATATGTTGCTCGAAATTTTCAAATTGAAGTTAGAAAAAAACACCAAATCAGTACCAAATATTACAAGATCATGATTTAGATCTCGTAGGGTGTTGGGAATTAAAGTTCTCTACAATATTGCCAAAACTTGTATGATAAAAAATCCAAATGCATATGCCAGTACAATGGATGGACCCTCCTTACTAAGGAAGGAAAAGAAAAGTCAACAATCTTGAAAGAATATATCAACAAGTTTGATACTCATCATATCCATGGAAGCTTTGCTACCTGACAAAAAGCGTGTATAGCCAGAAAAAATAGATAACATTATATCTCAATTAATAGATATGGATGAATTATCTGAAAAATATTATATACTTTCAGAAAATCATGATCAATACATTATAGATTATTCTAATATATTACAGCTTAAAATAGATTTAGAAAATAAAATTATGACAAATACAGTCCAAACCTAATGCCAGGATATACAATCGAAGGACTAGATAACTTTTTAGAAAAATTAAAAAATAAAATGGAAGATATTAAATATCAAATGGAAAATAAAAACATATTTTCTGAATAATATAATAAACTTTTAGAAAAATACGAACAATATATTGCATATTATTGTATTTTACTAGATTAAAGAACGGGCTTATACCAAAAAAACTTGTATAATAATTTATCAACCTGATAATTAATGGATACTTCAGAAGTATCAACTTCTAATAACTGTGATCATAAACTATATTTAGAAAATAAAGAAATTTCATTTTTATCAACTATTGTTGAAAAATCTAAAAATATACATTTTGTTGGACAGTCTAAGCTAAAAAAGATATACGAAGATATTGAATATGCTATCCTAAATAGAATATAATTTAATTCTGTAGAAACAACAAAAAATATAAATACAGTTCATAAAATTATAGAAAAATACGAAGACATAGAAGAAGAAGTCTCAAAAGGAATAACGTTAGGATGTATAATTAAAAAAGATCATCTTAAATCTTTTGAAAATTATTACAATATAGAACATTTTAAAAAGAACTTAAAAGATTAAAAAGTATGAATATAATCAGAAGTCCTAAACTGAATCAACCTAACTAAGTTTGGGGATATATCTTACAAAATAAACAATCATTTTCATGAAGGGTAATTTAGACATTTCAACAAAAAAGATCTATTTTACTAAAGTGCATGTTCACGTGACTCTATTGTGCACTTTTGTCCAATTTGTCAGCAAAGCTGGATTTGGTAGCCCCACATCAATTTAATAAGTGATACCAATTCCAACTACCATCTTCTCTCACTTTTTTTTTTTTTTTTTTTTAATATTCATAAATAAAATTTTTATTTTTTGTTAATTTCATATTATATAATTTAATGAGATCTTCAAAATGAGTATCATATTAATATATAAATTTTGCTATTTTAAAAATAAATATCATAACCCATAACCTCCAAAATAGAGTGATTTTAAACTTTTGCCTTTTGACGTAGTTTCATACGTATGAAATTATACAAATTCGAAAAGATAGGAAATAAAATATACCAATTCAGAAAGATAGGATATTTCATACATATGAAACATAAGTATGAAATTAGAGTTATTTAAAAATTACAAAAGCTGTTATATGTTTGGTAAAAATCTACTATGTACATGTGTAATGTGACGTTTAACATTTAGTTAGAAATTAACTCACATATTATAGCAATTTTAATTAGTTAATTTTAACATGTAAATGTGACATTTAACATATAATTTTTTGCTTATGTGAGAAGCCTGTTTTTTTTATTTCGGTCAAACGGTAGCATATTTTTTAAAAGTTGTGTGGGCTCCACTTCTACAGAAATAAGCTGACAAGGTGGACAAAAGTACACAATAGAGTGCATGTGAAGGTGCCCTAGAACACCATTGATTTTATGTATCTCTCTCACAATTTTTCACGCCCTATCGTTATGTATAGGCTATATATAGCTGATAAATCCCTCTACTCATTATTTTTTCACTCCTTACTATTATGCCTATGTTTGTTAAAGATTAAAATCAAATAGTAGATTTTGATAAAAGTTAATGAGATGCGCGATTAAAATATTGTGAGATTCATAAAATATGTGATTATAATTACTTGATAACTTTAACTTTCATAAAAATCTAAAATTTAATTTGAATAAAAAAAAAGCTCGTATGAGCCTGTTTGCTAAAGTTAATATTTTCAAAATTTTCTTCAAATTTAATTTTAACCATAATTTCTATAAAATATATTATTTATAACACTTTTTAATTACTTTCATTTTAAATTTCAACCACACATTCTCTCCAAAACTCAAGTTAATTAAAAAATAAAACCTCAGACCAAATACTCTAGTAGATAATCTCTACTTTTGTTTCTCACTACAAATTGCCATTGGCGGTTTGCCGGACAGAATTTCAAAATTGACGCTCCTTCAGGCTGTCAAAAGTTTTCTTGTTCCAAGTCAACAAAAGTGGCTATGCATGAAGCGTCTGGCTCCCAAATCTTTATAACTTTTTTTTTGGTTCACAACGTGCTTATATTATAAAAAATTGTAAAAAACTATTGTAAGTCATTGGATTCTTTTGACAAAATTTTGATATTTCATTGGGCCAAATGCACAGAAAATACCTTCAAAAGTTTTGTGGAATATGAAAAGGTAATAAATATTTGACTTTTCAAAGGATAAATATGACATTAAGACCACAAACTGCCTGAAAATAAAATAATGTCATATCTAATCTGTACTGCTTAAACATTTTTTAATAATAAAATGATTGTTGTGAACCAAAAAAATGAAAAAGTTATGAAGACTTGGAGTTGACGAAGAAAAAAAATGATTTAGATTTTAGACACCCTACCAATTTCGTCCATACAACAATGCTACACTCACAATGTCATCAACAATGTGGATGACAATCCCCTCACATTTTGAGTGGGGCCATAAAATTTTAATTTTGTGGCCCCCACCCCAATATGAGAGGAATTGCCATCCACATTGTGGATGACATTGTGAAAATACCATATTTCGTAGAATCTCTCACCTCCTTTTCCTCCCCACTGTTTATATTGAGTTTATAAGCTCAATCCTTGCTAGAAGTAGAACTAAAAATTCCTCAAAAGTTTCAGATAAAAAAAAAAAAAAAAAAAATTCCTCAAAAGTTGACGCTGTTCACTCGACTCATCTCATACTCTGCTTCATCTGCCGTTCAGCCACCACATCCCCAACCACTGTCAGGTCAACAGAAACAGGTAACTGAATACGTTTCATCCATCCATATAGTAGAATCTCTAGCCTTCAGTTCTTACCATTTTTTTCTTTCTTCGGCATGTAGGCTCAACCCTTGGTAGCAGTATTATGGATCCCTCAAAGGCGAGAAGTAAGAATTTTAGAGAACCAGTTAACTGAATACATTTCATTCATCATGAAAGTTTCATCTCTTGTTTTCACTGTCTTATTAGCGCCTAGCAGATAGGCTAAATTCTTCGATGAATTATTTTATTTATTCCTCAAAACAGATATTGCTCTTCGTTCCTGTTTGGTAGGAATTTTAGAATAAATAAATGCTACTTGAAATGAGTAGAGACACACATCTTCCTAATGAAAATTGGGGATACCAGTATGTCCAGATGGGCACTCCTCATATTACAATGTATATGTGTCAACTAAAATAATAGTAAATAGCATTATTAGAAATTTTAATTTAAGTAAAAGTTAACAATTAATTTCAATCATACATTTCAATAACTTTTATCAAAATTTACTCAAAATCCAATTTTCATCTTCAAAAAACAGGTGGCGGAAAAAAAGCAAATCGAACCGCACGCGAAGTACCATTGCCAAAACCAAAAGCAAAAATCGCCAAAGATGGGGGATCTAATGGTTTGTGCGGCTGCTTCTCCAAATTATTTATTCCTCAAAACTGATATTGCTCTCCGTTCCTGTTTGGTAGGAATTTTAGAATAAATAAATGCTACTTGCAATGAGTAGAGACTCACACATCTTCCTAATGAAAATTGGGGATACCAGTATGTCCAGATGGGCACTCCTCATATTACAATGTATATGTGTCAATTAAAATAATAATAAATAGCATTATTAGAAATTTTAATTTAAGTAAAAGTTAACAATTAATTTCAATCATACATTTCAATAATTTTTATCAAAATTTACTCAAAATCTAATTTTCATCTTCAAAAAACAGGTGGCGGAGAAAAAGTAAATCTAACCGCACGCAAAGTACCATTGCCAAAACCAAAAGCAAAAATCGCCAAAGATGGGGGATCTAATGGTTTGTGCGGCTGCTTCTCCAAATTATTTATTCCTCAAAACTGATATTGCTCTTCGTTCCTGTTTGGTAGGAATTTTAGAATAAATAAATGCTACTTGCAATGAGTAGAGACTCACACATCTTCCTAATGAAAATTGGGGATACCAGTATGTCCAGATGAGCACTCCTTATATTACAATGTATATGTGTCAACTAAAATAATAATAAATAGCATTATTATAAATTTTAATTTAAGTAAAAGTTAACAATTAATTTCAATCATACATTTCAATAACTTTTATCAAAATTTACTCAAAATCTAATTTTCATCTTCAAAAAACAGGTGGCGGAGAAAAAGTAAATCTAACCGCACGCAAAGTACCATTGCCAAAACCAAAAGCAAAAATCGCCAAAGATGGGGGATCTAATGGTTTGTGCGGCTGCTTCTCCAAATTATTTACCAGTGAGTTGATATTAAGATATTATTTTTTATGCAATCATTACAATTTATAATTAATTTATAAATATCACAATTTTCGAAATTACTTTTTAACCGTACATATTTTATCTCTCTAATTTTTAATTACACATTTACTAAAAAAAATACTAAAATAATAAAAAATAAACGACGGCTTAGACTACCAAACGATCTGTTATCATTTCACCTCTAGCACCAGATAATGGTAAGAGCCCCTCAACTAACTTTTTGTTTGATGTACATTAAAAATAATTCATTTTTTAGAGCATTTATGACACATTTTAATAATAAAATATTATAAACATAAATTCAAATTTTTTCTTTTATTTTTAACTATACAATATCACATCAATTACTATTTAAAATAATGTACTTCAAACAAGGGGGCTAACTTGGAGATCTTAGGCCAAAAATTGTGGAATGGCTTTTCAAGAATAATTTTTAGCAAATTACATGTACCTTCTTTCAAATTTATGACAATTACAAAAACTTCGCCTCTATTTTAGTATTTTTAACAACTTCAGAAACCCCAATTTCAAATTTATGACAATTGCAAAAACTTCGCCTCTATTTTAGTATTTTTAACAACTTCAGAAACCCCAATTTACTTTTAGCCCTTGTTTGAGCCAGATTAGAATTTCAAACATTTTTTCCCTCTCTTTTAGTCACACATTTTTCTATACATTTTTTTTTTCATCTCTTAGCTTTGAAGGACAAATTCTTAAAAAAATCAATATTCCAAAATATTTTATCTCAAAAAATCTCATATATAGTATGCCGCTTTTTTATGGAGATTAAAATAAGATTAGCGAATTTTGATAGAAAAGTTGTTGAAATGTGTGGTTAAAAAGCTGTGAGATCAATGAAATATGTGGTTGTAATTATATATGCTCATCCAATTTTAATTTGTTCATTATTTTTAGTCCCTATTTGATTCTGATTAAAATTTGACTTTAATCTCAAGTTGAAGTCAATAATTATTGTTAACTAGATTTTTTCCCCGTGCGATGTACGAGATTTCTATCAATGAAAAAAATTTCGATTAAAATTTATAAAAATATGTTGATTATAAAATCATATCAAATAAAAAACATAGACAAATAATATTTTATTACAAAATGTTATCAAATTTGAAAATAATTTATTTCAATAATTTTTCATCCATAAATATATTACTTCTAGCCGAGTTTGGGCACGATTATGAAGGAAAAATCATTACAGTAGTAATCAACAAGTAATTTTAATATTGATCGATAGCCACACATGATTTACAAAACCCAAGAACAATAACAACATATTATTATTGCTTTATTCAATGTTACCTTTATAATGATAAAAAAATAATGATGGTAATTATAATCAAACATACAAATAACAATAACATATTATTATTGTTTTGTTCCGTGTGTTTGATACCTCTTAAAGCTCTATTTGGTACACATTATTCAAAATTCCATTTTTTTCAAACTCATCTTAACTACACATTATATTATTAAAATAATCTATATATAAACTCAAAAAAAATCTCTTATACTCAACCTCATATTCTTCAAAACTTTACTATTATAAACCACATTATTTTGAAATAATGAGTCTCATTATGATAAATCATGTTTGATGAAATATTGACCGAATTCAATCAATGTTACCTTTATAATAATAATAATAACAAAAAAATAATGATGGTAATTATAGTCAAAACATACAAATAACAATAACATATTATTATTGCTTTGTCATGTGTGTTTGATACTCTTTAAGGCTCTATTTGATACACATTATTCAAAACTTCATTTTTTTCAAACTAAACTGCACATTCTATTACTAAAATAATATACATATAAACTCAAAAAAATTCTCTAATATTCAACCAGATATTCTAAAATATTTTACTGTTACATCCACATTATATTGAAATAATGAGTCATTTTTACTATTACAATCCACATTATGTCGAAATAATGAGTCATTATGATATATCATGTTTGATATAATATTATATAGAAAGTGTACTCAAATATTTATATTCACGTAATTACTTTAACTAAATTTATTTATGTTGTTAATGCAATCACCTTATTATTACAATGTGATATTTAAATGTAGGTTTTCATGTAATTTTCTCATTTTGATATGAATCTAGCTCAGATGTTTAAGGATCGAGTTGCCTCAACTAAATCCATTACGAACCGTAATGTAAATAGAGTCGAGGTCGAGTCAAACTCACCTAAACATATATTTTGTAAAAAGAAAAAAAATGGATAACCGAGCAATATTTGAAAATTGACTCCCATATTGAACTTGAACACACCAATTGACCATTAGATGTTCCTTTTTCTGCATACATCTTCCTCAAAAGAAAAGCTTAAGCTACACGTAGCTTTCATATCCTACCATTTATGTGGGTTCACTTGATTGAGGGGGACTTTTGGGGGGGAAACTTGGGTGGGAATTCTTTACCGACTATACTTCTTTATTTATATATATATATATATATATATATATAGTTATGTGAATAACATATTTTATGGGACTCGCAACTTAATTTTTAATTGCATCTCATTAATTTTTATAAAAAAATATTAAAAATCTGATTTTAATCTATACAAGATAGGGTCTTAATGAGAGAAAAAAAAAAGATGATATCGCTCTATACAAAACACAAACACGCACACACAATAACAATGTGTTCGGCAAAAAGGTGTTATAATTAACACAAATTTCAACCTCACTTTTTAATCACACATATTTTTTCTCTCCAATTTTTAACCACAAATTTTACCTAGAAAACACAAATAACACTAATCATTACCTATTATAATAGTTTCCGAATGGAGGCTAAAACATAAGAAATACAATTAATAAGAGTACAAATATTAAACAAAAGTAGAGAGGTGTAAGATGGAAACCAATGCTAAGACGGGAGGTTTTGGAAATTTTTATAAGAGGAAGAGAAAGTCTCTGTTACTGTCATAAACCTGATCCCATCATTTCCATGAGGATTATGTTATCTTATTAATAGTTTTTCTTTGTAACAAAAAAATAATAACTATCTCTACGGAAAAACTTCGTCATCTCATCAATTTAAAAAAAAAATGGTAGCCCTCAGGGCATAGCTCAAGTGATGAAAGGCGAGGATGGAAAAATTCAGTCTTGCTTGCAGCTATCGGGTGAGGGTTTAATTCCTGAAAAATGGAAGAAACCTTTGACAAGCGAAATTAAAGGGCAAGACCTCAACCATGTACCAGTTGAGACACATCTTGCGATTTACATTCTTCACCAAGACTCAGACCCAAGATAGGACAGGGGAGGACCGTTGGGGTTGTAGTTCAACTTTTTAAAAAAAATAAAAATGGTAAATATTAAATCAACCACAGAAAGGATAATCTCTTTTGAGTTTTCAGCTAAAATGTAATATCGGAGACACAAAAACAAACCATTCAAAAGAAGCCAAAAAACCTACTACAGCCACCATTACTTTTTTCTTTATACTCTATTTTTCCGTTCCCTTCCCCCAGAAACCAATGTCCTGCTTTCGTGTATCCCCCGTCTGATGATCATTTTATCCAATGCTGGTCTCGATTATTAGTTTAGCATGAGCTCCTCCACGACTTTTTGACTGCACTAATTTCAATATGGGGCTTCAAGTGTATTCCCCCAATTTTGTAGTCCATTAATGCGGCTTGTACAGTCCCCTTTCTTCATACCATTAACCTTCATAATTATCGCTTCCTTACAGTGAACGCTGGTGAGCTTGGCTATGCAGAAACAAATGCCAACACTTTGGTGAGTTCCTTTCATTTCCTCCCATCAATTATACATCCTCCAACCATCAATGCTTCGAAAGACTCTGGTCGTCTGTTAAGGAGAGAAATTTTTTCGCTTCCAAGCATTAGGTCTTCTATGCTTTAAGTCTTACTTCCTTGAAGCCATCCAGAACTACTCCAACCTTGGAGATCGACCAGCTCTATCGCAAAAAATGGGAGTGCCTCTGCACCTAGAGCTCCTTCTAAATCGCATTCTTCTAGGAGGGGAACAATATCTAATGGTTCAATTTTTTCGTCCATCCAAACTATTGGATTTTCCTGAACTACAGCCAAAGGCAGAGCCTCTAGCGCCCAAAAATGGCACTTCTGAAAATTTTAATTATGAGTCATCAAGTATGCATTAAAATGCGTCTCCGCATCTTTCCATGGTTTCCCTTTGTACTTAACTTCTGCTTTTGTATCTCCCAGAAATGACATGCAGTGGTAAAGAAGAATAATAGAATAGAATGCTGAATGAATTTTATTAATGTACTATGGCAAATATATAGTACAACAATTTCAAATACACAAGGAAATTGATAAACTAAATCACCTAAATACAAGCTTTTTATCATAAAGATAAATACAATATATAACAATATTTACATGTTGAGTATATCTCTTAGAACAACTAGCATTTAGGAGGGCATGGTAACTACTTTATTAGTTTCCTTAACAAATAACAAGCCAGAAGAAAAGCAAAACAATGATTCCAGGATTTCAATTCGATAATATTATTCATCCCAAAAAATAGGTATATGTTTACGTATAGTGAAGGAGTCTACAAGAAAATAACCTTCCTATAATTATGTAACATCACACAGTATCTTATTTCCATAGAAATCCTAATTATACTTATTTACAATATTCTATTAATAGATAATTTGTTTTCCAATTCTACACTCCCCCTCAAGTTGGTGCATAGATATCTATCATGCCCAACTTGTCAGTTAAGCTTTCGAACACTCGTTTAGGTACTCCTTTAGTAAGGACATCCGCTAATTGCTCTTCTGAAGTTACAAATTGGAAGTTAATAACTTTTCTATCGAGATTCTCTTTAATGAAATGACGATCAACCTCCACATGTTTTGTCCGATCATGTTGAACTGGGTTATGTGCAATCTCAATAGCAATTGTATTATCACAATACAGGTCCATGGGCTTCTCAAGTTTGTAACCCAGTTCTTTCAAGACATTGCGAATCCAGAGCATTTCACAAAATCCATGTGCCATGCCTCGAAACTCAGTTTCTGTACTCGATCTGGCAACAAATTTTTGTTTCTTACTACGCCATGTGACAAAGTTTCCTCCAACAAAAGTGAAGTATCCAGATGTAGAACGCTTATCTGTCTTATCCCAGCCTAATCTGCATCCGTATACCCAACAATATCTAGTTCACCCTTTTTTTAAACAATAATCCTCTTCCTGGCATCATCTTCAAATATCTTAGTATACGACACACTGTATCCATATGTTCTTCACTTGGATAGTGCATAAATTGACTGACCACGCTTACGGCATAAGCAGTATCGGGTCTAGTATGAGAAAGATAAATTAATCTTCCTACTAAACGTTGATACCTCCCTTTATCAGTTGGGATTTGATTAGGATAGATGGCAAGTCTATGATTCATCTCAATCGGTGTTTCAGCTGGTTTACAATCAAGCATCCCAGTTTTGGTTAGCAAGTCTATGATATATTTTCTCTGCGAAAGTGATTTTCCCCCTTTTGATCTTGCAACTTCAATCCCTAGGAAATATTTCAGTGATCCGAGGTCTTTCATCTTGAACTCCTTCGACAAATTTTTTTGCAATTCATTCATCTCATTTTGGTATCTCCTGTAACAATCATATCATCAACATATACAGTCAAAGTCGTAATCTTACCATTCTTGCATTTGATAAATAGGGTATGGTCAGAATTGCTCTGTTTATATCCAAAGGCTTTCATGGACTTTGAAAATCTCCCGAACCAAGCCCTCGATGATTGCTTCAAACCATACACCGATTTTTTTAATTTACAAACCTTGCCAACGTCACTAGGATTGGTCCCAACTCCCAGGGGTACATCCATGTATACTTCTCCCTCTAAATTCTCATTCAGAAACGCATTCTTTTACAAAAAATTGGTGTAAAGGCCAATTTTGCTTGCTGCAAGTGAAATTAGAATTCGGACAATATTGGTCTTTGCCACCGGAGCAAATGTCTCCTCATAATCGATCCCATAGCGTTGTGTGTACCCTTTAGCAACCAACATGGCTTTGTAACAGTCAATAGTTCCATTTTCCTTAAGCTTCACAGTGAACACCCAACGACATCCTACAGTTTTCTTTCCCATAGGTATATCCACTAAGTCCCATGTTTCATTCTTTTCAAGGGATTCCAACTCCTCATTCATCGCCTTTGCCCATTTAGGGTCAGCCAATGCATCCTGTACATTACTAGGAATAGATACAGTAGATAATTGATCAACCACAAGTGCATTTGACTTAGAAAGCCTATGATTAGACATAAAATTGGATATGGGATATTTGGTTTTGGATTTAATGTCTGGTTTATACTGTTTCTTAGGAATACCTTTGGTAGCCCTTTGTGACTTCCTAATTTCTAACTCAGATGACTCATTTAAGTGTAAAGGTACCTGAAATAGATCATTCTGAACGAAGTCTTCGATTGGTGATGTAGAAGGGTCGAAATCAAAAGTGTGACCTTCAACTCCTTCACTAGGGTCCATATGATTGATCATTTGTTCATCGCACGCTTCTATACCATGTGATGATGGATCGACTTCTTCTGTCTCAAGTGGTGTTCCAACACTTTCAATAGTAGTTTCAGACACTCCTCTTATTTCTCCAAATTTTTCTTCGAAGTTCTCCAACTCTCCAAATATGTCACTCTCAATGGTAGAGTAATGATTCCCTCCAAAATCGCTCTCCCCCTGAGGAGAATGCTGAGGAGCTCTCCTAGAGTAATAAGGCTCATATTCATGGAAAGAAACATCAAGAGATATATGTAACTTGGTGGTAATTGGATCGTAACATCCATAGCCCTTCTGAAATTCTGCATATCCTACAAATATACACTTTCTCACACGAGGGTCTAGCTTGGGGTCAAATGTGTGCCGTTGTTGCTTTGGTATGTGTACATAGGCTGTACACCCAAGTACTGGAGGTTCCAAATTCGGCATGGATGGGATGGACAAAAGTTCATGCATCTTCTCATAAGGGTTCTGAAACTCAATCACCCTAGAAGGGGTTCGGTTGATGAGATAGGCTGCAGATTTCATGGCTTCTCCCCAATATGTTCGAGGTACATTCATGCCAAACAATGAAGCACGAACCACTTCCATCAACTGCCTATTTTTTCTCTCTGCTAAACCATTTTGTTGGGGAGTATACGAATTTGAGGTCTGACGACGAATTCCATTTGATCGGAAAAATTCCATCATAGGACCATTCACAAACTTGCCACTGTTGTTAGACTGAAAAACTCTAATAGACTGGTGAAATTGATTTGACACCATTTTATAAAATTCAGTGAACCGTTCAAAGACTTCACTTTTATGCTTCAACAATGACACCCAAATCATACGCGTGCAATCATCAATAAAAGTTACATAATACCGAGCAGCAGAAAGAGAAGGAATTTTTGCAGGACCCCAAACATTATGTGAATTTTCATAAATGGAACCAAACTTTTATTAAACCTTGGTGGATAGGAAATACGATGGCTCTTGGCCAGTTCACATACATCACAATGAAATCTTGAGTCAATAACATTTGAGAAAATTTTTGGTTGAAGTTTTTTAAGATAACTAAAAGATAAATGACCTAAACGACGATGCCATAACCAAACAGCTTCCTTTGCACTATCTACCCCGTTAATCTGATTAACTTATCCCAAGAAATTCTTCTGTTCCTCTCCAAATTTTGTCAGATTCTAACACCATTACCAAGAATCCGCTGCGTCAGAATGTCCTAAAATACACAAAATAAAGGATAAAAGGTCATAGTACATGCAAGAGCAAGGATAATTTGACCAACAGATAGGAAATTATAAGCCAATGAAGGAACAACTAAGACAGACTCAAGTGTGAGGTCTTTAGACAAGGCCACTGAACCTTCTCCGATGACCAGAGTTGGGGTTCCATCAGCAGTAGAGACACTATTTTGAGAGGATTGTTTGAATTCTGTCACAAGCTTAGGATCATTGGTCATATGGTCACTTGCACCTGTATCAATTATCCATGCATTATTCAAAGTAATTCCATTCTTCATACCTGATTGTGCTATGTTAGCGTAGGCTAAACGTTCTTCCTCTTTTGTAGCAGCTGTGTTCTTGCCCAACTTTTTCGTGGTTTCTTGGTGAAATCCCACCACTCGGGATAACCAATCAATTCATAGCACTGCTCCTTGCTGTGACCCAACTCACCATAGTGGCTACACTTTTGGTTTGCATATAGGTTGGATTTGCTTGAGGACCGACGAGATACAACTCCTGCGAAGCCTGGAGAAGAATCCTTATGTCGACAACCATAACCGAGGATTCGGTTGACACTGAGCGTCCCATAGCCTGTCTCTCCGATTGTACTTTACGAATGTAAGCATAGCTTTGTTCTAAGGAGAGTTTAGGTTCTTTTCGTAGTATCTCTCCATGCACTTGGTCATATTCAGAGTCAAGTCCACTCAAGAACATGTGAACACACATCTGTGACATTGCCGAAGTTTCTTGAACTACGGCTGCAATGTTATCGTTCTGTGAGGCCACCCTCTGATCAATTTCTTGGAACATGGCCACCAATTCGTTGTAATAGGTAGGAATCGGTTGTCCACTTTGTTTTGCTTCAAAACAGTTCTTGTTCAATTCAAAAATTCGGGTTTCATCGGAGTCATCATAAAAAGTTTTTTCAACAGCTTTCCAAATATCCTTCGCAATAGGAAGATGAATATACATGTTCATAAGCGAAGGTTCCATGGAGTTAATCGGTCAAATTTTCACCTTTTCATTGTCTATAGCCCAAGCTTCATATTCTGTAGAATACATATCGGGTTCCTCCTTTGCTCCAGTCAAATATCCAACCTTTCCTCATGATCTAATCCGCATGCGCATGAGAGTAGCCCATAAGGTATAATTGGATTCATCTAAGACAATGCTCGTCGAGAACATTGAGCTATCTTGGGTGGTGTAATTGTGATGGACAATTTGTGATGGTGGTGTAATGGTGATGGATGATTCAAGATCTTTTGCTATGTTCATCGTCTTGTTAGCCATTGAAAGTCGTTAAAGAATTCATATATATATTTTTAAAGTGCTTTGATACCAAGAAGAAAAGCAATACAATGATTTTTGGATTTCAATTCCATAATATTATTCATGCCAAAGAATGGGTATATATTTACGTACAGTGAATTAGTCTACAAGAAAATAATCTTCCTATAATTATGTAATATCACACAATATCCTATTTTCATAGAAATCCTAATTATACTTATTTACAATATTCTATTAATAGAAAAAATCTTTTTCCAAATCTACAAAGCCCCCGCAAGATGGAGCTTCTATTGGAAACTCAAATCTTGGAACGAAGAGAATTAAAAGTAGTGGTAGATAAAGATTTTGTGAGAATGTCTACAAGTTGATCCCGAGTAGGAATGTAAGAAACATGAAATATGCCATTAGAAAAATGACTTCTGATGAAGTGGTAATCAATAGCTATGTGTTTCATTCGAGAATGAAAGACTGGGTTGTAAGAGAGAGAGGTGGCACATAAGTTATCACAGAAAATAGTAGGACAAGAAGTTAAAGGGACAAGAATTTCAACAAGAAGATTTTTAATCCAAATAACCTCCGAAGAGTAGGAGGCAAGAGCACGATATTCAGCCTCAATGGCTGACCGAGCAATGGTGCGTTGCTTTTTGGAGCTCCATGAAACAAAAGAATTGCCAAGATAAATAATGTAGGCAAAGGTGGAAGATCTATCATTTGCATTGCCAGCCCAATCAGAGTCTGTGAAAGCAGATAAGGAAGATGTGTGGTATTTTGGAAGTAAGAGTCCATGATGAATGGTCTACTTAAGATAACGAAGGACACGCTTTATAGCAGTCCAATGAATTTGAGTTGGATGACTCATGAACTGAGAAAGTTTGTTGACAGCAAAGCAAATATCAGGTTGTGTGAGAGAAAGATATTGAAGAGCTCCTCCTACTTGGTGATACTGTGTTGCATCATAGGTGGAAGAGCCGTCAAGTAGTCTAAGAGAGCTAGAATTAGAGATGGGAGTTGAAATTGACTTAGCTTCGGTTAAGTTAACCCGAGCGAGGAGATTAAGGATATATTTATGTTGGTTTAGAAGAGAAAGGAGGGAGTCCTAATAACTTCTACACCAAGAAAGTAGTGAAGTTGACCAAGATGTTTGATAGAGAAGCGGGTAGAAAGACTATCAATGAAGGCATTAATGGAAGATGAGTTATTTCCAGTGACTAGGAGATCATCAACATAGACTAAGAAGTAAATAGTCCTATCCAAAGATACCCCAGAGTGGCATATACGACACAAGATTAACCTCTATCCATCAACTGATTGATATGTCTGGGGGCGGGAACAAGAGTATCGATCTCCTTGAATGGAAGAAAAGAAAAAGAGATGGATCGCTATTGGAAGCAATAAACCCATATTGGAGAAGAAATATTTTTAGTTCTGTGTACCATGCCTAAGGCGCTTGTTTAAGACCATAAATAGCCATGTTCAAGCAACAAACATGCTTAGGATACCGTGAGTCAATATGGCCAGGAGGTTGGGACATGTCGATATCCTCATAAAGAGTTCCATGGAGGAAGGCATTGTTGATGTCTAGCTGATGAATATGCCAGTCAAGATGAAGAGCAAGAGTGAGGAAGATGCGGATGGTAGTAGGTTTAACTATTAGGCTAAAAGTTTCGTGAAAGTCAATGTCTGGGAGTTGATGAAACTTTTGGCAACGAGTCCGGCCATATAGTGAGAGACAATGCCATTGGGATTTCATTTGAAAAGAAACACCCATTTGCACCTAACTAAGTTGACATTGGAGGGAGCTGGAACTAGATTCTAGGTTTGATTAGAAAGAAGAGCATTGAGTTCATTAGTCATGACTTGACGCCAGTATGGGTATTTTAGTGCTTGAGAGACACAAGATGATTCTATAGAGTTAGGAATAGGGTGACGAGAAGTGATGTTGTTGATGACTTTAGGGCGAAAATATTATTTTTCACACGAGTAGTCATTGGATGAGAGTTTTGAGGTAGGACTGGAGGTCCAAGAGGCAAGCTTGTAAAAGGATTGGAGGAGTGTGATGATAATGAAGACGACGAGGAGGACTGGGCA
Organism: Ligustrum vulgare; assembly: GCA_963555705.1. Classification (NCBI taxonomy): domain Eukaryota; kingdom Viridiplantae; phylum Streptophyta; class Magnoliopsida; order Lamiales; family Oleaceae; genus Ligustrum; species Ligustrum vulgare. The sequence continues at coordinate 2,167,566 of OY743182.1, read as the reverse complement.
CTGGCAGAACGAAAGGAAGTTGGTTTAGGGAGGTTCAATAGTAGGTGGGAATAGATGATTGATGGAGAAGTGTAAGGCCAGTCTCAACAATGTGATGATGGCGACGTTTGGTGAAAACCCATTGTGTTTAGTAGTGTAAGGAGGAGTGAATAAGTGTGTGATGCCAAATGATGCAAATGTGTTACGTAAGGCAATGAATTCACCTCCACCATCAGAGTAGAAGGTTTTTATTTTGCAATTTAGTTAATTTTCAATTTGTAATTTAAAGGTGCAAAACACATGAGCAACATTAGATTTTAAACGAAGAGGAAACAAAAACAACCAAATGAACTTAGAATAATGATCAACAAAAATAAAATAGTATAAAACCATCCAAGGAGGAGATCGGACTAGGTCCCCAAACATCAGATTAAATAACTTCTAAAGGACGTGAACTAGTAATACTAGAAACATTAAAGGGGAGCTTATGGCTCTTATTGGAAATACATGAAGAACAATAAAAACTGGATGAGAGGCTAGAGGCCGACTTCAAGAGGCCGGAGTTGAGAAGATGATTTGTGATCTTGACTAACGGATGTCCTAAGCGACCATGCCATAAGGAGGATGAAACTGTGGATGTGTTGTGAACTTGAGGATGCGATGAAGATGGGGCTGGAGATGGCCAAATGTAGAGATCACTTCAGTTTGAACTGCGGAGTAGAATTTCCCAAGTCGTGAGGTCCTTCACAAGAAAATAAGATGGAAAAAATTCAATAGAGGTTGGATTTTGTTCACAAAATTTTGAAACAGAAATTATATTTTGTTGCATTTGAGGAATACAAAGAATACTAGAAAGTGTAAATTTAGAAGAGAGATTGCAGGAACCTGTGTGGGAAATAGAAGTCGTGTTACCATTACCAAGGTGAACTTCGTGTGAACCGTCGTAACCATGATGGATAGAAAGATTGGAGAGCTGAGATGTTACATGATTTGAGGCCCCAGGGTCAACCAACCATGTCCCAGGAACACCAGAGACTGTTGTGGAATTCACCTGTAGGCGATTCGATCGAAGTGTAGGAAAAGGCTTATAACAGATATTGGCTTTGTGAGCACATTTGCCACAGTACTGGCAGATAATAGGAGGTTCATCGCGCCTGGTCCTGGGAGGCAAACTTGATGGAGAATTAGGAGAAGTCGAAGATGGTGGAGTAGGCAGGAGACCTGCTGTTGGTGATGACAAATGAGAGAAGCCGCACGGATATGAGGTCGGCGGTTGTTGTGAGTTGCAGGAGAGTTGGTGTTGCTAGAAAAATTAATCTGAGCGGAAGATTGGATGATTACAGTGTCAGCATCCTTCAGATAGGTCTCATGATCGACTAGTTTGTCGTATAGCTCCTTTAAGGCAATAGAGGAATCTCGAGTGCGGAGAGCCTTAATGACTTCTTTATAAGCAACACCCAAACCACGGGTAAAGTATATTAAAAGATCGGCGTCTGATAAGGGAGGACAATTCATCAGCAATAGTTTTAACTTGAAGGAGAAATTTTGAGATGGGTTGTGTGCCTCTAGTGAGATGAGACAACTTATCTTTTATATGATTAATGTAGGATTGAGATCATTTAGCAAATATTATTTCTAAATGAATCCAAGCTACATGAGAGTTTTGTTAGGAAAGGCGTGGATCGCGTTGGTCAACAAGTATAGTGGAATTGAGAAAATGCGGTTAAAATGGAACACAAGTATTTACGTGGTTCACCAATAATGGCTACGTCCACGGGCAAGTATAGGAGGATTTCACTATAGTAGGAGAATTACAACAACCTTCTCTCTAAATACAAGGAGATAACAATATTTAACCTCTCTTGTAATAGGAGAAAACAAGGTAGGAAAATACTTAGGAGAAAACAATTTATTTCTCTCTAATTTTCTCTCTACTCACAAATGTTTCTCTCTACTATTTTCACTCTCTATTTTCCTCTCTACTTGGTGCATTTTCCATTGAGGTTTTGCCCTCTATTTATAGGGAAAGTTTGGACAAAAAATCAACAATGGATGGAAGAAAAATAGGTGTGAACATAGACTAAATTGTAGGCTAAATTTGTGGGCTATTGGTGGCTTGCCAAATTCAACCAAAAAATTCAACAAAGATGGCTTTATTTTTCACATTTCTCCCACTTAAAGTCACTTTTGTTGCAACCTTCCATCCTTCCCACACTTGCCATTCTCATGCTGCTTATGCTTCTGCTAGGCCGATAGAGGATCGGCTCCATGTGAACTTATCAGTGTTGATCGGCTTTGTGAACATATCCGCTAGGTTGTCCTCCGTATGGATCTTCTGGATATCCACACTTCCTTCTTCCACCTTCTCTCGTACAAAGTGATATTGTACTCTAATATGTTTCGTCCTTGGATGAAATGCTGGATTCTTTGCTAAGTGCAAAGCACTCTGACTATCACAAAATAGAGAAATCTTCTCTTGTTTGTGTCCGAGTTCTTCCATTAACATTTGCAACCATATTGCCTCTTTGCTAGCTTGTATAGCCGCCACATATTCTGCTTCCGTCGTAGAAGTAGCCACGATAGACTGCAGTTTTGAACCCCAGCTTACAGCTCCTCCAACAAGAGTAAACACATATCCAGTGGTGGACTTGCTTTTATCAGGATCACCTGCATAATCTGAATCTACATAGCCTCTAACATTAAATTCTGATCCTCCATAGCATAATGCAACATTTGAGGTACCCTTGATATATCTTAGGATCCTCTTCACCATATTCCAATGCTCTCTACCAGGATTTGCCATATATCTACTGACCGCTCCCACTGCTTGTGCAATGTCTGGTCTTGTACAGATCATAGCAAACATTAGGCTACCCACTGCTGATGCATATGGTACTCGAGACATCTCCATCCTCTCTGCTTCACTGCTAGGACTCATACTTGAGGATAACTTGAAATTAATAAGAAGAGGGGTAGAAATTGGCTTACAATCTTGCATATTGAAGCGTCGCAAGATTTTCTTCAAGTAGTTCTTCTGACTAAGCCAAATCTTCCTATTATTTCTGTCTCGGTGAATTTGCATCCCTAGAATCTTATTTGCGGTTCCCAAGTCCTTCATTTCAAACTCCCTAGCCAACTGTGCCTTCAAATCTTTAAGACAATCTTTGTTGGGGCCTGCTACCAACATGTCGTCAACATACAACAGCAAGATAATGAAATTACCATCACCAAATCTCTTGCAATAAGCACAAGGATCTGCACTAAGTCTGTTGTATCCAAGGCTCATAATGAAGGAATCAAATCTCTTATACCAACACCTCGGCGCCTGTTTGAGACCGTATAGAGATTTGTTCAACCTGCAAACCAAGTTCTCTTTTCCTTTTTCTTCAAAACCTTCTGGTTGGAGCATATAAATCTCTTCTTCAAGCTCACCATGAAGAAATGCAATTTTCACATCTAACTGCTCCAGGTGCAAGTCTAATGTAGCACACATCGCCAATAATACTTGAACTGTCGTGAGTCGAACAACAGGAGAGAATATTTCGTTGAAGTCAATGCCTTCTTTCTGAGCATATCCCTTTACCACCAGTCTAGCACGATACCGCTCCACGTGGTCATTTCCATTACGTTTGATCTTGTAGACCCATTTATTTCCAATGGCTTTCCTTCCTTGTGGTAGCGAAACAAGATCCCATGTCTTGTTTTTATGAAGAGCCTCAATTTCTTCCTGCATAGCTTCCATCCACTGCGAAACTTCTTGGCTATTTAAAGCCTCATGGAAAGTTGATGGCTCTCCATCCTCCGTCAGTAGACAGTATGCAACATTGCTCTCCATAATTTACTCAGAGTGCCAAGCTGGTTCTTTCCTCTCCCGAGTTGATCGTCTGATTTCAGGAACTGTAAACTCAGCTTGTTCTCCTTCTTCATGCTCTGGTGCTGCTTCAGAAGAATCCCAGACTTCTTGTTCTTCTCTATTTTCAACTTCAACTTCAACCTTAGTAGTTTCTGGCTCTTTGAAAGTGCTATCATTTTCTTGTACCTTGCCTTCCGTGAATATCACGTCTCTGCTGATTATCACCTTGTGGGCAGTGGGATCCCACAGGCGGTACCCCTTGATTCCATCAGCATACCCCAAGAAAATGCATTTTCTGGATTTTGAATCCAGCTTTGATGTTTCCCGGGCATTGTACATAACGTACACAGGACTTCCAAAGACATGTAAGTGAGAATAATCAACTGGCTTCCCTGTCCACATCTCCATCGGCGTCTTCAGATCAATCGCGGTTGATGGTGACCGGTTGATCACATAACAGGCGGTTTTGACTGCTTCAGCCCAAAATGATTTAGCTAACCCCGCAGTTCTCAACATTGCTCTCGTTCTTTCTAACAATGTTCTGTTCATCCGCTCTGCCACTCCATTTTGTTGTGGAGTATATGCCGTCGTGAAATGTCTTTTAATACCTTCTTGTTCACAAAAAGTATTAAATTCATTACCAGTATATTCTCCTCCATTGTCCGTCCTCAAACACTTGATCTTCTTCTCAGATTCAAGTTCTACCCGCGCTTTGTAGATTTTGAAGACTTCGAACACATCAGCCTTCTTCTTGATTGGATACACCCAACATCTCCTGGAGTAATCATCAATAAATGATACAAAATATTTTGCACCTCCTAGGGACATAACCGGTGCTTGCCAAACATCAGAATGAACCAATTCCAAGATAGCTTTACTTCTAGTAGTAGAAGTGCCAAACTTCAATATGTGCTGCTTACTAGTGACACAATGCTCACAAAAGGGTAATGATACCTTTTTGAGCCCTGGAAGAAGATCTTGTTCAGAGAGAATTTTCAAACCACGTTCAGACATGTGGCCAAGTTTGCGGTGCCACATCATTGTTAATTCTTCTGCTGAACCTGCCGATGCAACAGATGCTTCTCCTTCTTGTAGAGTATCTCCTTTAAGCATGTACAGATTTGCAGCTATCTTTTCTGCTTTCATCACTACAAGCGCGCCTTTGACTATTTTCATAGTCCCAGCTTGAACATGAGTTTTGCACCCAATGCTATCTAGTTGTCCCAAAGACAATAGATTTTTCTTCAAGCCCTTTACGTGCCGAACCTCCTTGATAGTGCAAATTGTACCATCATACATTTTTAATTTGATAGTACCAATACCAACGATCTCCAAAGCACGATCATTTCCCATAAACACTGAACCTCCCGAGATGTGTTCATATTGATGGAACCATTCTCTCCTTGGTGTCATGTGCCATGTCGCTCCTGAATCGATGAGCCAGACATCGGTGAAATGCTTTCTGCCTTCAACAACAGTCGTTGCCTCGCTGTATAAAATTTCGCCATCATATGAGGTGCTTGCTACACAACCCTGAGCTTTTGGTATCTCATGTGCCTTCCCTTTGGCTTCTTCATTCCTCTTAAGACTCCAATAATCCCTTTTTAAGTGCCCTTTCTTGCCACAGTAATGACACTTGGCATTCTTCTTACTTCTGGATTTAGATCTACCTTGGGTATGACTCCCACTGGGGCCACGTTCCGTTGATCTCCCTCTCATCACCGTCAAGGCTTCCGCCTGCTGTGAACTAGATAGTCTGTCCTCCTTGTTCTTGCGCCGACTTTCCTCTTCAAGAACCGCAGCTGCAATATTATCGAAGACTAGATCTTCTATGTTGTTAGTTAAGTTGATGATGAGTTGATCATACGAATCTGGTAGACTTTGAAGTAGAATTTCAGCACGTTCGCCTGCCTCTATTTTATGGCCCATTGATGTGAGCTGTGAAAATAGAGTGTTGAGGGTGTTGATGTGGTCTGTCACTGTAGTTGACTCCATCATCCGAAGGGTGTAAAGCCGTCTCTTTAGGAAAATTTTGTTGTGTAATGACTTGGCCTCGTACAGCTTCGTTAGGGTGTCCCATATCTCATTTGCTGTTTTCTTTTCCGCCACACTTGACAATACTCCATCAGCTAGTGCTAAGTGCAGATTAGCAATTGCATTGCTATCCATCTCGTTCCACTTGCCATCGTCAGTGATATCCGCGGGTCTCTCTCCAATTGCCGCCAAACAGTTATCTTTTCTCAAAACTGCTTTTATTCTCATTTTCCATAACGAGAAATTGTTCACATTGAACTTTTCAACCTCATACTTTGCTGCCATTTTTGTTCACGACTTGGTAATAATACCGAGTGATAGTGAACACCAACCCTACGCAAAACAATCTCAAGAAATCTTTTCTGATGTGGAAGATCAGACAAAGCTACAACCACAGAGCATATTAAGAATTTCAAAAGATGTAACCAGGCTCTAATACCACTTGTTAGGAAAGGCGTGGATCGCGTTGGTCAACAAGTATAGTGGAATTGAGAAAATGCGGTTAAAATGGAACACAAGTATTTACGTGGTTCACCAATAATGGCTACGTCCACGGGCAAGTATAGGAGGATTTCACTATAGTAGGAGAATTACAACAACCTTCTCTCTAAATACAAGGAGATAACAATATTTAACCTCTCTTGTAATAGGAGAAAACAAGGTAGGAAAATACTTAGGAGAAAACAATTTATTTCTCTCTAATTTTCTCTCTACTCACAAATGTTTCTCTCTACTATTTTCACTCTCTATTTTCCTCTCTACTTGGTGCATTTTCCATTGAGGTTTTGCCCTCTATTTATAGGGAAAGTTTGGACAAAAAATCAACAATGGATGGAAGAAAAATAGGTGTGAACATAGACTAAATTGTAGGCTAAATTTGTGGGCTATTGGTGGCTTGCCAAATTCAACCAAAAAATTCAACAAAGATGGCTTTATTTTTCACAAGTTTTCAGCAGAGGCAATTAGAGGGATAATAGATTCTGTGAGGGAAGCAATTATGGCATACAATATGAGCTGATCCTGTCTTTTCCAATAAATAAAATCTGGATTTGGTTGTTTGATATTGTTAACAGTGTGGGATTCAATTGGGGTAGGACGAGAGCCATTGAGAAAGCAAATCAGGTCGAGACCATAAAAGAGGGATGTGAACTGTAATTTCCATGAGAAGTAATTTGTGGTAGTTAGGCGAAGAGGTAGATGCGTGGAGGCATTAATTTGGATTAGTGGGAAAGAAATGGCCACAGGAGATACCGAAGTGACAGATTGGATTCAGGTGGAAGGATAGGAGATTTAGATGGAAGGATGCGATCAGTTTCTATGGGTGTGGTAGACATAATTATTGGGAAAGGAAATGGGGGGTAGAAATCTGTGAGAGATGAATGAAAGAAGAAAAAAGAAGCAAGATCAAAAAAATAAGTAAGGCTACTGGAAGAAGTTCAGAGATAGTGAAGGCAGTGGGAGATAATAGAGACTGGCGGTAAAGTGGAAAACCAAAATCAAGTGATTACTGCTAGAAGGAATTTGAACGGAAAAAAATTAGTTTGGAAGAGCATACATTGGAGGCAGATGTTAGCCCCAAATTAGCAATTTAATCTAGAGGGGGTGAATAGATTAAAATATATTTATTTTTAATTTGAAAAATATTCTACGATAATAAATATGTATATATCAATTTTAAAATTATAATAAATAGATGAAGGAAATATAAAATAAGGGTAAGAAAGATAACACCAAATTTATTGTGGTTCAGCTCAGCCTTCTGAGCTTACGTCCACTCCTAGAATATGTTTCGAGAATTTCACTCAACACCAACACCAACACCAACAACAAATTCTCTTTTCTTTTAATTGGCTAGGATACCAACGTACAACAGCAACAAAATAATCTTTCTCAACTATTATGACAACAGACCTCTCAATTTTTTTTTTTCAAAATATAAAAGACTTGTATGATATGATTGGTAAGAACTCTTTGACCCCCTTTTTTTTAAAAATTGATCACGTGCCTCTTCACACACGAAAACCTCTATTTATAGTCCTAGAGTTTCAATCATGTTTCAATCATAATTGGGAGGAAATCACATGCCTAGCAATTAGCATCTTCATGAGTGGAAACAAATTATTGAATTTAAGGTTGTTTGGCAAGTGAGCTTTATTCTCCAAGTAAGTTGATCTCAATGGAACAATTCCCCATAATCTGCTTCAATTTGTTCCCCAATTTTGCAAAATAAATTTTGCTTGGTGTTAAAATCAACCAATCAATTCATCCATATGACGAGATTAATTGATCCCTGCATATGATTCTTTTCACACATTATAACAATCATATAAATCAATTCCATACCAATTTAACAATCATACATACGCATGTGGGAATAGATCATATATTTTGACAATGATGGAATAAAGTATTATAAAATAATATTTAAAATAATACTTATTATAGTGAACACATGAATAGTTTGTAATTGATTATCAATTCCATATACCAATTAATACAAATGTATGAGGGGAAGAATTGAATAGCTACCGCCCAATCTGTCAATCAAAAGTGATAATTATCTATCTCACATCAAATTCAAATTTTACCTATTAATAATTAATTGCTTTATAAGTGAAGCAATATAAGCAGATTTATTAAGTAAAACCTAAAATTGTGCCATGATATAAAAGTTGATTGATATCAATTCAGTGCAAGATTTGTGCCGTGTAAATTATAGAAAGTGATCCCCTAGTCAATAAGTAAAATATTTACTATATGAATCTAACATGTATTTTAAATTTCACATACATCTCAATAACAAATTAAATACAAAAAGATTTTCATCCTTTAAACAATTATGAATGAAACTAATTGCAATAAATCCAACTAAGCATAATTTAATCTATTACATTTGTTGTCATCAAAATGTCCAATATCAAAATTTCATTTTAACATTCTCCCCCTTTTTTATGATGACAAACTTATTTCAAAAAATTAAAATACTTGATAATGAAAAACTCCCCCTTTGTTATGCACAATCTTGATAATGAAAAACTCCCCCTCAGTTATGCAAAATCCTTTATCCCCCTTCGGCATCATAAAAAATAACTAATCAAGTATGCAATCAAATAAGCATGTAAAGATGATGAACTCATTTTATTTTTTAAATATTCATAATACCCAGTTCACTTCTTAACATGGAAAAACGTTCATTTTGTAAGGATTTTGTAAAAATATCAGCAAGTTACACATCAGTTGACACATAATTTAAACAAATTAAGTTTTTTTGAACACAGTCTCTTAAAAAGTGATATCTAATTTCTTTATGCTTTGTTCTACCATGTTGTACTAGATTAACAGACCAATTAATTGCAGAAATATTATCGCAATAGATCTTTGTGGGATGAGAATTAGAGATACTATAATCCTTTAGAGTTTGTCTCATCCACAGCAATTGGGTACAACACGCAGCTGCTAAAATATATTCAGCTTCTGCAGTTGATAATGCCACACTATTTTGTTTCTTAGAATGCCAAGAAACTAAGCAGTTTCCAAGAAATTGACACGCGCCCGACGTGCTTTTTTCTATCTTCAAGTGCACCTGCATAGTTAGAATCACTATATCCCACCAAGGTAAAATCAACATTCTTTGGATAAAATAGGCCATAACTCAAAGTACCTTTTAGATATCTAAATATTCTTTTTACTGCAGTTAAATGTGATTCTTTAGGTGAACTTTGAAATCGTTCACACAAACAAACTGCATAATGAATATTAGGCCTACTAGCTGTGAGATATAACAAGCTGCCAATCATACTTCTATAAGTTGTAATATCGATAGTTTTACCATTTTCACCCTTGTCAATTTTTGTAGATGAACTGATAGGAGTAGATACATTTCTACCATTTTCGATTCCAAATCTCTTTAGTATACTTGGTTTGCCAAATACTGATTCCATCTCCACTTTGTTTAATTTGCAATCCGAAAAAGAAATTTAATTCTCCCATCATGCTCATTTCAAATTCCCTCTGCATTACCTTTGAAAATTCCTTGCACATTGATTAGTAGAACCAAAAATAATGTCATCAACATAGACTTGAACAATCAAAATATCATCATTAAAATGTTTGATAAAAAGTATCATGTCAACTTTTCCTTTCAATAAGTCATGCTTTTCCAAAAAATTACTTAATCTATCATACCAAGCTCGAGGAGCTTGCTTCAAACCATATAAAGTTTTTTTCAATTTATAAACATGGTTGGAAAAAGAATTATTTTCAAAACCAGGTGGTTTGTGCAACGTATACCTCTTCATCAATAAAGCCATTTAAAAATGCAGATTTTACATCCATTTGGTACAGAGTAAAGTTTTTATAGCATGCAAATGGAAGTAAAATTCTAATCGATTTTAGTCTAGCAACAGGTACAAAAGTTTCATCAAAATCAATACCTTCTTGTTGTGAATACCCTTGAGCTACCAGTCTTGCTTTGTTTCTTATCACTTTACCCGATTCGTCTATTTGTTCTTGAAGATCCATTTTGTTCCAACGACTGATTGTTGGGTAGGTCTTGGTACAAGATCTCAAACTTGATTTCTTTCAAACTGATTAAGTTCCTCTTGCATTGCCACTATCCAATCTTCATCCTCGAGGGCTTCTTTGATTGTCTTAGGTTCAATTTGAGGCATAAATGCTGTTTCTAAAATTTTGCACTCTGATCTAGTTTGAACACCTTTTTCCATATCCCCAACTATCAAATCTTTTGGATGACTTGGTTTGAATTTCCAAACTCTTGGGAGTTCAGATATTGATTCTTGATTTTGAACTTCTTTATCCTCAAGACTCATCTCTTTGGATTTTTCTTCGCTTTCTTGGTATTCTTCTTCATCATCAGAAGTATTTATCACTTTTTCTTCCTCAGCTTCATTAAATTTGACATTTACCGATTCTACAAATATTAGAGTTCTCCTGTTGAATATACGATAAGCTTTACTCTTTGTTGATTACCCAAGAAAAATACCTTCATCGCTCTTTGGATCCAATTTATATAAATGGTCTTTAGTATTCAACACGAAACATTTGCATCCAAAAACTTTGAAGTATTTTATGTTTGGTGCTCTTTCATTCCATAGCTCATATGAAGTCTTCTTCATTTTTGGTCACATATATACACGGTTAATAATGTAGCACGCAATGCTCACTGCTTCAGCCGAAAAATACTTAGGCAATTGATTCTCGTTCCACATGGTTCGAAACATCTCTTGTAGGGTTCTGTTCTTCCTTTCAGCTACTCTATTTTTACTGAGGAGTTCTAGGAGCTGAAAAACTATGCTCAATTCCTCTCTCGTCGCAAAATTCTTGAAATCTTCCTTCAAATTCTCCACCCGTCAGATCTAATTTTAATAACTTTAAGTTGTTTCTCATTTTCTATTTTCCTGCACAGCTTAACAAACTCGTTACAAGCATCACTTTTATTTGTTAAAAATAAAGTCCAAGTATATCGAGTGTAATCATCTACAATAACAAAGACATAATGTTTTCCACCTAAACTTGCAATACCAACATCCCCATGCAAATCCATGTGTAATAATTGTAGGGGTTTGGTGGTGGAAATTTCACTTTTGGGCTTAAAGGAAACTTTGATTTGCTTTCCTTTTTGACAAGCATCACAAAGTTCAACATTTTTAAACTTTATTTTTGGTAGGCCTTGGACTAAATTCTCACTTGATAATTTTTTAAGACCAACATGTTGCCTCCTATGCCAAAGTCTCACATTGTCTTCTTCAGAAAATAGACACTTAATATTTTGTAAATATGGATCATCAATATTTAAAGTCTACACATTATGCGATCTAAGTGCTTTAAAAATAATTCTGTCATCTTTTTCAATTAAACATTCAGTTTACATGAATCTAACTTCGTAATCATTATCACATAGTTGATTGATGCTTAGAAAATTGTATTTAAGCGCTTCAACATTTAAGACATTTTTAATAATAGGAAATGGAGATTTACCAATGGTACCTATACCAAGTACGCGGGTTTTGCCTTTGCCAAAATTCACTGTGCCTCCTTTCATGATAGTGAGTTTGCTGAATAGGTCCTTCTTTCCAGACATGTGTTTTGAGCATCCGCTGTCTAGGTAGCATATGCTGCCAGTTTGTCCTTTGAGGCATTCTTGATTTTTTCCACGGATGCATCTTTCTCCTTGGGCTATTATCTATAAGATAATTTTGAAATGGTTGTTGGGAACCCGGGTTGTTCTACTCACAAAAATTGATTTCTTGTGATAGATCATCCCGTTACAGGATTTTCTGTTCTATGTATTCAACTTGGAATAAATAATATTGTGCACATAAAACGATTTTGAGAAGATTACCCTTGTAGCGTGCTTTACAATAATCTTCATCGACTGCTGCTTGATTCCACCAAAGCTTCAAACCCTCAAGCTTTCCTCGGTGTTCTCCAATGGCAGTTGTGCAGGTGTGTGGTCACCTTTTTCAAGATCTAGGTTAAACTAGGATTAGGGTTTCTTTGTAAAGAGCAAACACACACTACACACTTTAGTGTGTGTCTCGCCACTTTTCCTATTTGGTTAAGAAAAATAGTCTTGGGAGACTATTTGTAACCTCTTTACACTCCAAAACCCTACCAGGCCTAGTACCATAACCCAGGCCCATTTCTGCACAACCCAATACAGGTAAAAAGCATGTATAAACCCATTATAGTGAAGCCACCGAGGGAACCTGATCGGACCCAATTAAACTAAGCTCCAATAAATTAATTATGACCCGATCAACTCTTGATCAGTCAAAATTAATTTATTAATCACGTTCTATTCCACTAAAAGAACGAGATTGCACTCTTAGTAAAATTGAAATTACTGAAACAATTAATCAATAATTATATCCTCTGACTTATTGTTCTTACATGTTACCCCCGTCGATCAACTCGAATATTCGGAGCAAGTTAAAATGACCAAAATGCCATTCTTCGAATATTCATAAATTCTCAACTCTCATCTTCTGTTTGACAGTTCGATGTGATCCCATCACATCATAGAATTCAACAGTCACTGTCGAATTACTGAGCTCAGATTCAACTGTCCACTAGAAGAACCAGTGAGATTATGATCATACCTAAAAGGTGACGGATTCCATAATACGAATATATGTTCCTCGTTAGTTTACTTTAATTCCCAAAGTACCGATATATTGATCAGCAATTTGATCTCACCCATTGATACCTCAAAGAACTTCAAGTTAGTAATCGAAGTCCATTATCCTATTAGGATTAAGGTCCCACGTACAATAATCAAGTGAAATTAAATTTGTATGGTCAATGTCACAAATTAATTTCACGTGGTCCCGTCCAATACGTTCCAAACGTACTCTCAATTTTATTACCAAAGTCAAAGACAGACTTTAATAAAATCGAGACGATCTTATCAAAATAAATTGTCCATATTTATTTACTGATCGTGAACGTTAATTTTAGATCGAATCACAAATTGAATCTTTCTGTGTTTAACAACTTAAACACTCAATTTGTAATATCAAATCGACCCGTGGACAAACACAACATCATATTAATACAACCAATTAATATTTTACTTTTAAATGTCGTGAATTATACTCTATGGGCATATATAATTCCAACAATGGTACCCATTTTTGTTTGGGTCCAACAAGATTTGTGGCAACCTTTTTAGGTTTCCAAAACATTTCTCCTTTATAATTAGGCTTTCTAAATCTACATTCAAAATTCATATGCCCAATTTTTCCACAACAAAAACATGTAATTTTGCTACCAGATGTGGATGAAGTAAAAGAATCAGGTATTGGTTTTTCAATTTTTGTTCCATGTGTTTGTGTTTGTGCATGTTGAGTGATAAAGCCAACTCCTTTCTTTTCAAAAGGTAACTTTTGTTTTCCAAGTAATTTATCTAAATTTTCTTTACCTTTAGTCATTCTAGCTATATCATTTTCCAAGTCGTCGCATTTTTTCAATAGTAATTCTGATTTAACATGCTCATCACAAAGCTTAATATTCAAGTCAACACACTTGTCACATGCATTATTGTTTACTAATTTTTCATTCTCAATTTTAATACTCTTTAAATCTCTTTTGGCATTTTTATATTTACCTATCAATTTTTGAAATCACTTAGTAGTTCATCATATGAAAAATTAGAATTATCAAGGTCATGTAATTCAGAAGATACCTGAGATGTTGATTCCTCAATTGTCATTTGGCAAATATTGGCTTGTTCATCTTCTATTGTCCAGATTCGGAATCGTCGGAGAAAATATCATCCCACGTTTCTGTTGTCGAAGCCTTCTTCTTCCCTTTTTGAAATTTCTTTCCACTTCTCTTTTCTTCATCCTTTTTAAGTGGACAGTCACTAATGTAATGATCTTTTCTTCCACATTTGAAGTAGCCTTCTCTATTATTCTTGTTGGTGTCGCCTTTTGTTGAGAATTTCTTAGATTTATGATTTTTCCTAAATTTCATGAATTTCTTGAAATTTTTGACAAGAAGTCCCAAATCATCTTCGCTCATATCACTGTCTTCTTCACTTTCACCTACAACCACAAGAGCATTATTTTTCTTTATTTTACCTTCTTCTCTGCCAATTTCGTTTAGCTTGATCTCATGTGTCATTAGATTCCCCACTAACTCATCGACAATAAGAGTAGACATATCTGTGGCTTCTTCTATCGCGGTCACCTTGGCCATCCATTCTTTAGGTAGACTTGAGAGTATTTTGGCCACCTTCTCTTACTCAGAGAATTGTTTGTCAAGTAATGCCAATTTAGATACTATAGCATTGAATCTCTTGTTCATTTTTTCAATAGATTCTCCCGATTCCATTTTAAAAAGTTTGAGTTTTCGAACGAGCATTCTAATTTTTGCTTCTTTGACTTGAGACATTCCTTCATGTGTGATTTCAAGCTTTCTCCAAATTTCTTGTCCATATTTTAGACCCACAACTCTTGCATGTTCATTAGCATTTAATGAACACGAGAATATTGAGAGCTTTGTTATTTGACGTCAGCCTTCGTTTGTCCTCTGTTGTATATTTTGAAGATTTTTTCTCCACATCAGCACCAGTTCCATGTTTCTTAGTAGGAATAAAAGGGTCATCCATAGTGATTTCCTAGAGCTCGTAGTCATGGCTCTTCAAATGTGTTTCCATTCTGTATTTCTAGAATGGATAGTTGGTTCCATAAAAAAGCGACGGCTTTTGAGAAGAAATTCCAGAGTAGAAAGCGAGCTCCTGGTTCCTTGCTGACATTTTTTATCGTGCACTCAACCTAAAAGAAAAACTTTCTGTTTCACAGTCACTCAGAGTGTTGGGCTCTGATACTACTTGTTAGTCCTAAATTAGCAATTTTAATCTTGAAGAGGGGGGGGGGGGGTGAATAGATTAAAATATATTTATTTTTAATTTGAAAAATATTCCACAAATTATAATAAATAGGTGAAGGAAATATAAAGTAAGGATAATAAAGATAACATCAAATTTGTATTGGTTCAGCTCAGCCTTCTAAGCCTACTTCCATTCCCATAATATGTTTCTGGAATTTCACTCAACACCAACACCAACATCAAATTTCCTTTTCTTTTAATTTGCTGGGATGCCAACGTACAACAGCAACAAAATAATCTCTCAACTATTATGACATGAGACCTATCAATTTTTATTTTTATTTTTTTCAAAACATAAAAGACTTGTATGATATGATTGGTAAGAACTCTTTGACCCTTTTTTTTTATAAATTGATCGTGTGCCTCTCCACACATGAAAACCTCTATTTATAGTCCTAGAGTTCCAATCATGTTTGAATCATAATTGGGAGGAAATCACACGCTTAGCAATCAACATCTTCATGAGTGGAAACAAATTATTGAATTTAAGATTGTTTGGCAAGTGAGCTTTATTCTACAAGTAAGTTGATCTCAATGGAACAATTCCCCATAATCTGCTTCAATTTGTTCCCCAATTTTGCAAAATAAATTTTGCTTGGTGTTAAAATCAACCAATCAATTCATCCATATGACGAGATTAATTGATCCCTGCATATGATTCTTTTCACACATTATAAAAATCATATAAATCAATTCCATACCAATTTAACAATCATACATACGCATGTGGGAATAGATCATATATTTTGACAATGATGGAATAAATTATTATAAAATAATATTTAAAATAATACTTATTATAGTGAACACATGAATAGTTAGTAATTGATTATCAATTCCATATACCAATTAATACACATGTATGAGTGGAAGAATTGAATAGCTACCGGCCAATTTGTCAATCAAAAGTGATAATATATATAATTCACGTATATACAATATATCTACACGTTCATAGTTAAATGGAAACCGAAACGAAAGGAAGAGGAAATGAAAGGAATGATCAACACATTTATCCCATTTAATCACCTTTAAACACTCCATTAACCTCCACATAAAACACCCCATTACACCACTTATAATGATCACATGAATGAGAACCGTTGTCTCTCCAAGGGGTAGAAATGGTGGTTTCAACTTCCTTCACCCATTCACATTCCTTCCACTATAAAAGGAAGCTTCTAAGGTAGTGTGCAAAGTCCTTGACTTCAAATACCACAAACCCACGAAAAAATCTCATTTCCAGGAAGTTTAAAGTTCAAAGTAAAAAGGTGATCGGATTTTGTATAGCTGGTTCACCGTCGGAAGACACCATTCACCGTCCAAGCTTTTATATCCAACACTTTTGAATTGAGGTAGGTAGAGGTGCAAGTAGTTATTTCATTTTCAAGTTATGAAATTCTCAAATATTATGTAAGTATGATACCTTCGGGTATGGTGCTTCGGCACTACTATAGATGAATGATCATTATCTGGCTCTACGTGTTATGATAATGCTATAGAAATTTGGATTTTGCCGGAAATCCATCTACGTGCAACGGTATGAAACTATAGTTCAGTTTTCTAGATTTGATAATGAAATGCACCTATGACATCTATTGAGTTTCGACTCATGAGTTAACTCCCTTCCACAGGTTGAATTTGTGGCATGAGGTCGTGGATTGTGGATCGAAAGATGGAGATGCGAGATGGTGTTAAGTGTCGGAGGTTTTCTTTAAAGACAATGGAACGAATAATCTATATTTGTTTTTTTAAAAGTGTTATACACTAAGTTCAAGTATCTTGTCATGATAATGGATGTTTAAATTGTTATGTTGAAAACATATATTTTATGTGGAATGTTTTGCAACATAAGGACTGGAATTTGGGGTAAAAGAAAAGAAAAACAGTGTCGAAACAGTTCTGTCCAGCTAACTTCGGGGCATTACTGTTCATAGCACAGACCTTGGAATGAAATTCCGAAGACACGGTGACACTCAAAACTGAATTATCTTTCTATGAGCACAAAAATCACTTAATTTGGAGTTGTATATAGGTCTGCACGAACTTTTGAAAAGAGACATATGTCACAGTGTTATTTCCGAACTCCCAGTCAAAACCTCATATCTTATTCATTACTTAGTGTTTTTGGATGGAACCAATTGGGTTTGATAACTTAATGAGTTAGCTATCATATAAACTTGGACTCAAGACATTCCAAGGTCTGCACGAATTTTTATGTCACTTTAAGTATATCTGCACAGTTTAGTTTTCAACTGGAGTCGTAACAGTGTTTCGAAAATTGTTTTAGTACTATGCATCTTGTCAACAGAAGCCGATTTTTGGATATGTTATACGTTAGTGAGTCTTTTATATATAGTTAAAATTTGATTGAAAAATAGAATGATTTACTATTTCAAATGAATTTTTATCCATCAACGCTTGCAACAAAAGAATAGGATTTGCCATTTCTTTTTTTTACATGAAGGCACAGCAATTCAAATCCACGTGGACAGTGCCATGCATTATGGTACTGTTCATAAAAAAAGGGGTTGCTTTTTAAATGAGGAGTAGGTTTGAACCTTCAAGCAACAACTACTTTAATGTAAAAAATGCATTGACAAATTGATATATTTTTGAAATTAGGCCAAAACTTGTTTTCTCATGAACAAGACTTTAAAAAAAACTCCCTAAATTCTCATCGTAAATATTTTCCGCAAAATAAATTCATTAATTTATTAATTTATTTCTAAGCTTACGGTCTATGATTTAAATGTTTTTGTGACGTTTCAATCCATACGGGTTTGGGGCGTATTGGAATACCCCGATTAAGAAAACTTAAGAGAAATGATGGGTATTACCCATACCAACAAGGTACACTTTTTTTTTCCAGAAGTTTATCGTAAGAAACTTCACAGTTAAGCGTGCTTGACTTGGAGCAAATTTTGGGATGGATGACCTCCTGGGAAGTTTTCTCAGGGAGCGTGCGAGTGAGGACAAAACATGCTGAAAAGACTCGTGTTGATACAGTACTGGAGACAGTACGCCGTCATCTAACGATCGGGACAGCTAGTAAAGTGGGGCCCGACTCGTTACAAAATATATAGTACAACAATTTCAAATACATAAGGAAACTGATAAACTAAATCACCTAAATACAAGCTTTTTATCATAAAGATAAATACAATATATAACAATATTTACATGTTGAGTATACCTCTTAGAATAGCTGGCATTTAGGAGGGCATGATAACTGCTTCATTAGTTTCCTTAACAAGTTGAAGAGTCCACCCAAGCTTTGAAATCCCTCAACCTGACATTTTTTTGGGCAAGGTAGGGGAGCAAGCTACATATGTGATTTGTCCCCTCGCAGCGGCGAATCCAGGATTCTGGTTGAGCTAGAGCGAAATATGACACTTTGACCGTTGACCCTCAATGACGAAATATCATTTAATTAAAAAAATATTAAAAATTCTACTAATATATAAATGCTTTAAAACATAATTTCATTTAATATGAAAATATAGTCCAACACAAATAAAAATAGTAGGAAAATACATGATATAATCATACTTCGTAATTATAAACTTAGACAACTGCATTCTCTAAGGTCTCATACTTTGAAAGCATTGCAAAATTGTCTCATTCTCAATGAGTTTAAAATTTTTGTGCTCTACGTAAATCAACAAACGATCATTCAACAAATTGTCTCTCAAAGCATCAAATGGATTGAACGGATGGCATGGGTAATGGATATAAGACTGTGTTTGATAGCTTTACGTTTTCCAAGTGATTTTTCAACTTTTACGTTGTTTGTTTGTCTAAATTTTTCATAGAATTCGTTTTCCAACTTGTCTCGAAATTTGATATTTTTCTTAATTTGGAGAGATTCATTTTCTAAGGGGGAGGAAATTTTACTTTTTATGAAAAATCTTTTACCATTTTCGTCACGTTTGATCCTTTTTTGTGTTGTTAATTGACTTATTTTTTTTCAAAAAATTAACATTATTATTATCAAGTACAAATGTATGAAAAAAATAAAAAATATATATATTAAAATAGCTAGATTTTGCTTTATTTTTCATGGAAAACAATGACAATTAAACTATAGAAGTTGAAAAATTCCCCACTTTTTTCACCTAGAAAATTAAACCAATCAAACACATTAAACTCTCAATCAAACACATTACTAGACTGTTACATTTTTTTAATAATAATAATAATTAATTAATTAATCTGAAAATCTGGTTGGATCCAGCACGAGCGGCCGAACCGGCTCGCCCATAGCTGGATCCGCCAGTGTCCCCTCGTCGTGGAACTTGTCTTTAATTTCATCGCGCAGGAAGAAGAAGGTGACCATGTAGGTTCAGCTCAAGGTATTTTCCACTCCCCAGCTATAGAACTTAGCAGATTGCACCTAAGCCAGATTCACCCCAAATGTTGAGGAAATCCCTTCTTCCAGCTCCTATTTCAGTTATGCATCCTTTCTGAGACCAACTGCCCTATTAATCACTGAACCAAGCAGCCCACCTCATTTAACACAAGCCCTATCTAAATCGTTAATCATAATACACTCCATCACAAATTTGGATCCAAATTCTCTACTTGATTCTATTATTGGTTCCTATGCAATTGATCCTTCACAACAGGCTCCTTCAGTGGGAGTCAAGAGTGTTGGTGAACCAATGGGGACATCCTCTGATGATGTTCCTAACCTAACTCATGTTGTGGTTGAAAGGCCTAAGGCTGCTTCCACTGAGAATGTGACATCGTTTTCAGCCCCTCCCACTGATATAACTTTTTCTTTCTTTTTTCAGTGAATCTACACTATTCTTTTGTCTATTATTCTCGTCCTAGCTTCATCTTATACATTTTCTAGGATACTAATTCAATCTTGGAGTCCATCTTAACATCTTTTCTGACTAGGACTCCATGAAGTTTGCTCATCCTCCTCCTTTGATTCCTTAAACGCCTATCCCTTTGGAAATAGCAGCACTAAAGGAGATAGGGTACGCATATACATCGCTTCTTGATCTAGATTTGCAAGCTGACTAAAGCCTCTGACGATCTGATCTCACTCAGTTCTTGTCTTCACTTACTCTACATATCTCGGCTAGTACTAAGTATGTGCTTCATGTTGGCCATTATTGATTATAGTGGAGATTGTTGGCCATCATTGAATAAAAGTGGCATCAATTAATCAAAAGTTTGGCAACAAAATGATGAAAGTTATTCTAGTGGAGCACTTGAATTTCCACCATACAAGTGGAAATCAAATTGATGGTTGTGATTCATTCTCTTGGCCTATAAATAGGCATGCTTCATTTGTGTTTTAGAACATCAAGAAGAAGAGAACAACTCCTTTGTTTACTCTTAGGAGAGTTTGTAGTACTTGAGTTTTGGAGAGTTGCTCAAGTGCATTTGTAAATTGTTCTTCTTTTATAGTTTGTAAGAAAGAGTGTTTTTGGTGAGGTCGAGTTATTTGTATTCCACATTTGTCATATTAGTGGAAATTTGGAATCTCCCTCCGTGGACGTAGGCAATTTGCCGAACCACGTAAATCTTGTGTTGTTCTCTTTCTCTTTCGAATTTGTTATTTCTATTTTTGCATTGGTCGAATCGTCGGTTAATTCGCTTCCGCACAACAATTGGTATCAGAGCCTTGACTCTCTTAAAATTCTAAGTATGCTCTGTGGTTGCAGCACTGACTGATCTTCCACATCAGAAAAGATTTTTTGAGAATAGGGATCTTGGTATATATTTTTTTGAGATTTTTTTTTTTTGAAAAAATGTCTAAAAATTCCTCGACTACACCGACGGAGACTGAGGACCCACCTCCAGCCATTTTAGATGGATCTTCAAGGCCCACTGTGTCTTCAACAAGAACAGTGGTAACTAATGCAAAAATAGACGTGGAAAAATTTGATGGCACAAATAACTTTACTATGTGGCAATGTGAAGTTATGGATGCGCTATTTCAACAAGAGCTAGACATTGCTCTTGAAGAAGATAAGCCAGCTGACATGGATGATCTAGAATGGACAAGAATCAATCGGAGTGCCTGTGTGATCATCCGTTCGTGTCTCACCAGAGAGCAAAAGTTCCCATATATGATGGAGAAATCGGCAAGCAAATTATGGAAGGAGTTGGAGAAGCAGTTTATATCAAAAAGCTGCCAAAACAGACTCTATTTGAAGAAGAAGTTATTTCGCTTCCGATATCAACCTGGCACAACTATGTACAACCATATTACTGAGTTCAAGAATTTGGTAGCTGAGTTGATAAATCTTGAAGAATCTTTCAAGGATGAAGATAAGGCCATGTTGCTCTTGACTTCTCTTCCCGATGAATATGAACACCTTGTCACTACGATACTTCATGGAAAGGATGAAATTACTTTTGATGAAGTATGTGCTGCTTTGTACAACAATGAGATCCGAAAGAAGGATCAAAAGGAACATGGAAGTTCAGCAGGAGAAGCCTATACTATAAGAGGTCGTGCTCAAAGTTGTAATCCCGGGAGAAGGGGCAGATCTCGTTCGAAGGGCAAGCCTGCTAAAGATGAATGCGCCTTCTGTCATGAAAAAGGTCATTGGAAGAAGGATTGTCCAAAGCTGAAGAACAAAGACAAGGTTAAAGGTATTGCTGGAGCTACTTCAGAAGCCAATATAGCCAAGTGTGAAGATGATGAGTCAGAATTTGTTCTAGCTAGTACATCAAGTATATCTCACTCAGACGAATGGATTATGGATTCGGGTTGCACTTATCACATGTGTCCCAACAAGGAGTGGTTCTTCAAACTCGAAGAACTAAATGGTGGTGTTGTTTACCTCGGCAATGATGAGATCTTGCAAACAAAAGGGATAGGTTCAATCCGTTTGAGATGTCATGATGGATCAACTAGAATTCTGACAGACGTAAGGTATGTACCAGATTTGAGTAAGAATCTCATCTCCGTGGGAGCCTTAGAATCTAAAGGCGTGTTCGTGACTATACGAGATGGAGTTCTGAAAATTGCTAAAGGCGCACTCGTGGTAATGAAAGGCATAAGGAGAAATAATTTGTATTACTTCCAAGGTAATACAGTTATTGGATTGGAGGCTACAGCATCAGGAGAAGACGAAGATTCAGAAATCACAAAACTTTGGCACATGCGGTTGGGACATGCTGGTGAAAAAGCTATGCAAACTCTGGTGAAGCAAGGCCTATTGAAAGGAGCAAAAACATACAAGATGGATTTTTGCAAACATTGTATTTTGGGAAAACAGACAAAAGTAAAGTTTGGTACTGCATTCCATAATACAGAAGGTATTCTGGACTATGTTCACTCAGACGTGTGGGGACCTACAAGGACATCTTCCTTGGGAGGTATGCACTATTTTGTTACTTTTGTCGATGATTTTTCCAGAAGAGTTTGGGTGTATCTGATGAAGACAAAAGATGAAGTATTAGATCGTTTTCTTATATGGAAGAAGATGATGGAGACGCAGACGGGCAGAAAAATCAAACGACTCAGATCAGACAATGGTGGAGAATACAAGAGTGATCCGTTTCTTAAAATCTGCCAAGATGAAGGTATTATGCGACACTTCACAGTCAGCAATACACCACAGCAGAATGGGGTGGCTGAACGCATGAATCGAACACTGCTGGAGAAGGTTCGATGTATGTTGTCTAATGCTGGATTGGACAAGAAATTTTGGGCTGAGGCAGTAATATATGCGAGTCATCTCATTAATCATTTACCATCTGCTGCCATTGGAAATAAGACACCTATGGAGGTTTGGTATGGAAAACCTGCTACTGACTATGATTCTTTACATGTTTTTGGTTCCACTGCATTCTACCATGTAAAAGAATATAAGTTGGATCCAAGAGCTAAGAAAGCACTGTTTATGGGGATCAGCTCTGGAGTAAAGGGATATCGCTTATGGTGTCCTGATATGAAGAAGATAATTCTTAGCAGGGATGTCACTTTTGATGAATCTGCTATGTTGAAAAAGGTGACCGAGGGTGCTCAGCAGGTGGAGCAAGTTCCGCAACAGGTGGAGTTTGATGCAACTTTGATTGACCCAGCAGGTGAAACTCCAATAGCAGAGGAGTATGTTGAAGAACAACAAGAAGAGGAGGTTTCAACCCAAGAACCTCCATCGCAACCGAGATCAATTGCAGTTGATAGGCCACGAAGAGAAATTAGAAAACCTGCTCGATTTGTTGATATGGTGGCCTATGCACTTCCAATTGTAGATGATGATGTTCCTTCTACTTACAAAGAAGCTGTCAGAAGTTCTGAAAATGATCAGTGGAAGGAAGCTATGACAGATGAAATGCAGTCCCTTCAAAAGAACAAAACGTGGGAGCTAGCTCAACTTCCGAAGGATAAGAAGGCAATTGGGTGCAAATGGGTATTTACAAAGAAAGAAGGATTTCCTGATAAGAACGAGGTTCGCTTCAAGGCACGGTTGGTGGCTAAAGGCTACGCTCAGAAGGAAGGAATTGATTATAATGAAGTATTTTCTCCAGTTGTGAAACATTCTTCCATTCGTATTTTATTGGCCTTGGTAGTGCAGTTTGACTTGGAACTAGTTCAACTTGATGTGAAGACCGCCTTTCTGCACGGTGATTTGGAAGAGGAAATCTATATGACTCAGCCAGAAGGATTCAGGGTTGCTGGAAAAGAAAATTGGGTTTGTAAATTGAGCAAATCGCTATATGGACTTAAGCAGTCACCGAGGCAGTGGTATAAACGATTTGACAAGTTTATGTTGGAGCAAAAGTACACACGAAGCAAGTTTGACCATTGTGTTTATTTTCACAAGCTAAAAGATGGATCTTTCATATATCTACTCTTGTATGTTGATGATATGCTGATTGCATCAAGGAGCCATGAAGAAATTGACAGATTGAAGGCTCAGCTAAACCAAGAGTTCGAGATGAAAGATCTCGGTGAGGCAAAGAAGATTCTTGGCATGGAGATAAGCAGAGAAAGAAACAAAGGTAAGCTTTGTCTGACTCAAAAGCAGTATTTGAAGAAAGTATTACAACGTTTTGGTCTAGACAATCAGTCAAAACCTGTAAGTACTCCACTTGCCCCTCATTTCAAGCTTAGCTCTACGATGTCTTCCAACACCGACGCGGAACGAGAATACATGTCAAAAACTCCTTATGCAAATACAGTTGGAAGTTTGATGTATGCAATGGTGTGTACAAGACCTGACATTTCACATGCAGTTGGAGTGGTGAGTAGGTATATGCATAGTCCTGGTAAAGGACATTGGCAAGCTGTGAAATGGATTTTAAGGTATATTTTGAAAACCATTAATATTTGTTTAGTGTTTGAGCGGGATGATTCACTTGGTCATTGCGTAGTTGGATATGTTAATTCTGACTATGCTGGTGATTTGGATAAACGTCGATCAACGACTGGATATGTGTTTACTCTTGCAAAAGCTCCAGTCAGTTGGAAGTCCACTTTACATTCTACAGTCGCTTTGTCTACGACAGAAGCAGAATATATGGCAGTTAAAGAGGCTGTTAAAGAGACAATTTGGCTGCAGGGGTTACTTGGTGAATTGGGAGTCGTTCAGAAACACATCACTGTGTATTGTGATAGCCATAGTGCTATTCATTTGGCAAAGAACCAAGTCTACCATGCACGGACGAAGCACATCGATGTTAGATATCATTTTGTGCGGGAAATTGTTGAAGAAGGGGAGATCCTACTTCAAAAGATTCTAACAGCTGAAAATCCTGCAGATATGTTGACCAAAGTGGTAACAGCGATCAAGTTTAATCATTGTTTGTACTTGATTAACATCCTGCGAATTTAAACACCTACGAGGTGTGTGGTGCCAACAGGCACAATTGGAGACACTCTTTCTCATTTTGTTTGGAAGCAGTTCATTTGAATCAAGATTGAAGCCAGGGTGGAGATTGTTGGCCATTATTGATTATAGTGGAGATTGTTGGCCATCATCGAATAAAAGTGG
Source organism: Ligustrum vulgare (assembly GCA_963555705.1). NCBI lineage: Eukaryota > Viridiplantae > Streptophyta > Magnoliopsida > Lamiales > Oleaceae > Ligustrum > Ligustrum vulgare. The sequence continues at coordinate 2,142,318 of OY743182.1, read as the reverse complement.
CATCAATTAATCAAAAGTTTGGCAACAAAATGATGAAAGTTATTCTAGTGGAGCACTTGAATTTCCACCATACAAGTGGAAATCAAATTGATGGTTGTGATTCATTCTCTTGGCCTATAAATAGGCATGCTTCATTTGTGTTTTAGAACATTAAGAAGAAGAGAACAATTCCTTTGTTTTCTCTTAGGAGAGTTTGTAGTACTTGAGTTTCGGAGAGTTGCTCAAGTGCATTTGTAAATTGTTCTTCTTTTATAGTTTGTAAGAAAGAGTGTTTTTGGTGAGGTCGAGTTATTTGTATTCCACATTTGTCATATTAGTGGAAATTTGGAATCTCCCTCCGTGGACGTAGGCAATTTGCCGAACCACGTAAATCTTGTGTTGTTCTCTTTCTCTTTCGAATTTGTTATTTCTATTTTTGCATTGGTCGAACCGTCGGTTAATTCGCTTCCGCACAACACTTCAAAATTCCAGAGAGGAGATTGTTCTTACCAGTGTGGAGTTTGAAGGCTTTGAGGGTCAGTTTTCTATCTAATGTGGAGGAGAAGAAACTTTTACGTGTGGAATTTAACTCTGAGAAACCCTCTCCAAATGATTTGTCCACCGAAGTTATGAATTGGGATTCCAGGTCAATGAGTCGTGTTGTACTTATACTTGAATTTCGGGCGCAATTAGGTAGTAATCAAATTTTTGTCCTGACAGCTCGCCCAACTGACCCAAGTCTGAATTGCATGCTTCATACATTTCTTTTAACAGCTTGTTGTAGGATATCTTTATTCTCCTTGCCTCTATCTTTAAGTCAATCTCTTCCTCTGCATCAGTTATGTCCCCATCTTCTAAACTGATCTCCTTACAGTCAAGTTTATTTATGGTGGTGATGATCTCATCTTTATCTGCTCTTCTCCAGGAAGATCCTTCTCAGATGTCTAATCAGTTCAACATCCTGAAAATGATAGTACTTCCAGCTGTATTCTCATGTTAGGTGGCTCTTCCCAACCTGTTGGTAGTAGAAATACGTTGGAGATTCTTCCCCAACCCGTAGTTGGTGGAACTGCATTGGAGGAATCTTCCAAACTTGTAGGTGGAAAAATTACACCTGGAGGAAGTGACGGATCCAGAAACTTTGTTCAGCCATGACGGTCATTCAGAAATTTTGTCCAGCTCGGGCGGACATCAGTCAAATAACTGAGTTTTTTAAATCGAAACCCAAAAAATACCAAAGATTTTAACTATTTTTTTTTCCGGATCCAGCACGGGCGAGCGCGTTGGCTCGCCATGTGCTGGCTCCGTTAGTGCTTGGAGGTTCTTCCAAACCTATAGGTATTAGGTAATATGTGGGTGCCCCCATATTTCGCTAGTCGTGGCACCCTTTTCTTGACTTTTGGCTTCCTGTGTAGAACATAATAGTTAAATTCTTGCCCCGATGGTTCCCTTAGCGAACCAACTATTGATTACCTATTTCGTACAATTCTTTCAGCAATCTATTGTGCAAGATCCTTCTTCTTCTAGCCTCAACCTACAAGTATAGTTCTTCTTCTATGTCAGTCACGTCATCCTCCATAATGTCTTCCTCTTCATCAGCATGTGTAATGGTGAATACTGCTCCTTTCTCAACATAAATGTCTCTTCATCCCCTACACGACACGAACCTTCCATTTGTTTCCAAAATCTATTACCAGCAAGTAGTTGGGTGCCACAACTACGTGCATAGTGCATAATTGAATGATAATTGGATGGTCAACATAGTCCCCTCCTTTCGCTCAAATTTTTTGATTTTTAAAAATTATTTTAAGTTTTTTCGTGCAAAACAATTAAATAGAAAACTTAAAATGACGTGTGCAGGAACAAACTTCTTGATACAAATTCTAAAGAGGGGGTGTAATTGAAAGTAGAGTTGTTGCCTCCAAGTGGCACAAGCCCACGATTACAAAAAAGTAGAAATTTGTTGGAAAATAATAAGATAAAAGTAATTACATTATCTGTTTTGATAGTTAATTTGTTGGTTCTTCAAATGTCTTCATTTCTCGCTTTTATATGTCTTGTAATTGCTTCTCTGAAAATTGCTGTTTGATTTCAACAACCTCCAAGTCCTGCTTTAAGAGATCTCACTACCTGAACCTTCAATAACTACTTCCCATGGTTTACCTGATAACTTTCCTTGCCCATAACCACCAAATAACGGGGGAATTATGGGCAAATACGGAGGACCGCCATTTTTGCTCCATATTCTCTTATCTTTCTAGGACATTTTATGCTGGATTCTCGTCTAGAATATGTGTTCCACCCTAATCAGATGAATCCTATTTTGCTTTGTTTTCCCTAATGGGGTACACTCGCCCTTTACGCCAGGTGGCATTTTTGCCCAATGCTGACCATTTTGGATGCCTAGGTGTCAGTGTTCACTGATATCTCGCAATGCAATGGAAGATATCCCTACAAGTGTATGAGTCGTGAGAAGTAATAAAGTAGACCTAGGAGTTCAGATTAACGTCCTACAGAGATTGCCATTAAGTATCGAAATACGTTAGCTCTTAGTCGTATTTGAATGGATGAAAAAATTGTGATTTTTAAGACTAAAATTAAAGAATTAAACTAAGAATTAAAATTACGAATTTGCTTTTGTTTTAAAAGATGATTATAAAGTAGTTGTGATTCACTATTTCACCTAACCAATTAAATTAACTTCAATTCCAGTTTTATTTCCTAAATATGTACTCGGTCGAATTCACTAATGTATCTTGAAATTCCTCTCTCGAGTTTAAATCAATTCTACCTAAATAAGTCAACCATGTATCTCTATAGAGGGTCCGAATATTCCTTATCAAAATGCATAACATACAAGAATTCACACACGATCGCAATAATAACAAGAGTATATCTCTATCTTTTGTCCAATTACCGGATTTATTACATTGATCTAAATTATTAACTCACCTCTCGGATTATGGAAATAACTCATTAAATCATGAATAAGTGGTTAGTTCATTCATGCATGAGGAACAATAATAAATCAATACATGCAACAAAATCATTACTACATGAAATTTGGAATTAAAATAGTAAAACTAGGTTACATAGATCATCCCAACATAGAGTTTAGTTACACATCATAATTGAAGAGCAAAAACAACAAAATAAAACGTTCATTGAAAACAAGAAGAAGAAATGAAAGCATGCACCATTCTCAATTCTTCAATTATCTTCAATTTATGCCCCTTTGCAATGTTTGATTCCCCAAGAATTTGATGTTGAATTCTCAATTATGACTCGTTCTTAGTAAAGGCAAAGGATGAGAATTTGTGCCTCTCAAGTGGTATATATAGGTTTTGGAGAAACCTAGGTTCAAGAAGAGGGAAAACTGTTGAATCCTCGTGCAAAATGCCTGATTTCGGCCCAGTCGGATAACTGCACGATCGTGCGGTACAAAATGGTGTGATCGCATGAACAAGGTGATAACTCTCGAGTAATAAAAACGAGGCATCACGCGATTGCGCGGTATTGATTTCGGAAATCACGTGGTTTGGACTCCACAACAATTTCCACATTTTCACGGTTGTATAAGTTGGTCCCTACTTTTATTTGCAACCTCAGTCCTCAACTTTTCAATTGAAGCAATTTAATCCTTAAACTTTAGAATCTTCTCGTTTTGATTATTTCAACTTCTTCAATTGGGTCTTTCAACTTCTGATCTGCTTTCTTTGACACCATGCAAGTTTTTCGGTTGACGTCACAAACTCCTCATCTACTCAATTAAGTTACGATTATCATCCAATTGAGCGTTTTTCCCATCAATTGTTTCATTCTTCATCTTTCAGGATATTTTCTGAAATGTAAATAAATAAACACAAATTAAATAGACTATATTCTTAAACGACAATAATTTATTCTAATTTTCACATGTAAATAAGTGTACAAAATACACATATCAGTTAACAACGCGATTGCCTTTATTTTTGGATGATTTTGTGCATCAACAAGAAGAAAAACACAACTCAACTTATAGCTTAACTAATTTATTTATGAATCTAACATATTTTCTTTGTCTACTTTACAGCTTCGTTGTTTGAAAAGTGAATTCACAAGCGCAAAACAGAAAATCAAGCAAGAAAAATAAAATTTTGTTGAATTTGATGTACAATATAAAGAAGTTTATCATATGCTCATCCATCCCATGAAAATAGACTTATTATTTTTTTCACTCATATTAAGAAAATGTAATTAATGTAATTGAAAATATAAAATTTTCTTACATTTTACGTAATATATCTCTACGTTAAACAATAATATAAATAAGAGTAGTTTATATTTGGTGATATATGGGTATATTATAAAACTTAAAAATATATATACTTTTAATAAGGAAAGTAATCTATAATTAAGAATAAATGAATAAGGAATACAAGCATCTCTTAACGAGATGGAAGAAATATTATTATTATTATTATTATTATTATTATTATTATTATTATTTCTTTTTTACATAATCGTAAAGATAAACTCATAAAACGATTAACAATGCAAGAAAAATAGATTTTCGTTTGAATTATGCATGCAAAATACTGAAGATTGTCCTATATTGAACAAACTATTAAATATCTTTAATAAACTCAATTTAGAGTCATCACAAATTAAGCAAAAAATATCAAAACAATTTCAAGATTCAAGAACAAAGAAAGACTGGAAAAGTAATTTATGCTAATTAAAAGAACATGAGAATATGTTTTGACATTGATGCTTTGATTGCGAGTTATAATTCAGAGAATTTTTTCTTTGATGATAATTGGAAATCTATTGTGTTTTCAAGAAGAGAAGAAATGAAAGGGGGAAAAAAACTATGAAGAGAAAATGTCTTTCGTTTCAATTTGTGGGCGGGGGTATATTGACGGATGGGATGGGTTGGATTTTATCTAGCTTTACCGATTTTTCCCAATAAAATATTCATTTTAAAAAAAGAGAAAAAGTTAGAAAATTTATAAATTTCAAAATTTTGGGACCTTTGTAATTACGAGTCTTAGACGATCGCCTAGGTGGATTCATGATTGAGCCGGCTCTGGTCATCAAAGAGGCTATACAGTTATCATCTGCATACTGTAAATGCTCCTTTAATAGTCTTTGAAATTTACAGGTTGCATAAAATGCTTATGTCCGTGCATGACATCTGGGACAAACAGCTGAGAATATAAACACAAGATCTACTGGTAAGTGAACAAGTAGAACAATGAATTTGATTTCACAATAAAAAAACACAGAAGTTTCTATAGAATTATTTTTTTAGTTCTCGTTCTCGTTTATAAATAAGAAAAGATAGATAATTTTTTTCAAAATAATTGCAAAATTGAAAATACAAGGCGCGAACTTGTCCATTATTTAGGACTTTTGTGCATGGCAACTTGGGGATGAAGCCTCCTTTTGATCCCCATTAAAAAAAATTCTTTGTTCTATAATACTCAATTTTTATACACACATTTCAATTGTTGGGTTTTTTAACCCAAAATTATGAATAAAGAATTCTTATTTGACAAGAAAAAAAAAATAGTCAAGTTAGATTAGGATTATTTTATTTGTATATATAATACCAATTGGAAAAGGAATAGAAAATTATTGGTATTATTAAATAAGGAAAATAATTAAGAGAATTTAATTTTAATTATGTAACTATTTTGGGCATATCTTATTATTATTATTATTATTATTATTATTATTATATATATATATAGGCAAGGAACTCTGCAAAACGGTAGTGTAACCAAAAGATTAACATGAGAGATAGAGAGAAGATGAGCAATAGAGAAAAGGGAGAGGGAAAAAAGAAGGCGTGTGCCTTCGAGCACGTGCATTGTTGAGTGATGTATGTTTTGTCAAAGTTGCGTTGAGTGTTATGGTGGAGTACACATGGGTAGAGAATGTGATTCGTCTACCATGGTGTTGTTGGCACACGAAAAAGAGTTCAAAGAGACTTTGGGGTGCATGGTGCGGGTTATGTTTAGTGTTGCAGAGATGGATTGCATATATGCAGTAATTAAGAATTGACTGTCGTGGTGAATTCATTGTCAAAAGGAGAGAAATTGTGGTATGATGAATTGGAAAAAAAAAAGTACGAGTGAGGGTACTACATACGATGTTCTTTCTAATTTTAGTAGAGAGAAGTTGTGAGAATGAGAGAAAAATTGTACTAGTGAGTTTTTTTCACTATCAATAAAAAATGTTCTTTTCTCGTGGTTGTCGGCGGTCAGCTAAGCCACGTTATCAATAAAAAGTGTTTTTCTCTTTATCCATTATTTTGGTTTATATTGTTTCACTGCGTGGTATGGTTGGGAATTGATTATTTGTTCCAACAATTGATATTAGATGGGGATCATGATTTTTCTTACCAGTGGTATCAGAGTGATGTGGGCGGGAAAATTTGATATTTTTCTCAACAGTGGTATTAGAGCTTATGGTTCAAACACTGGGATATTGAAGATGGCATGTATCAATTTAAGGTAGAGCCATTGTGATGAACTAACCTCGAGGTGGAGCTGTGATGGTGATCAAGTCATACAAAAGAGTTGTGGTGATCGAGTCACATCATCTAGTAATAATAAGGTGGAGTTGTAGTGATCGAGTCACGTAGGTTTGGAGCTATGGTGAGCGAGTCATGCAGTCAAGTCTTTACTGTTACTAAAGATCTTGAAATGGCCAAAACATGTCTTGTCGATAGTGATTAAAATTGAAGTTTGAAGTAAGAAGAAGTCAAATTGCTTAGTCAAGTTGAGGAGCATGTGCCCGAAGTGTTGCGTTGAGTTTTATGGTGATGTGCACATAAGTAGAGAATGAGATTCATCTACTATGGTGATGATGGCACATGTCAGAGAGTTCAAAAAGACTGTCGGGGTATAATACGCGTATTTAGTATTCTCAAGATAGGTTGCACATGGGTAGTAATTGAGAGTTGGTTGTTGTGATGAATTCATTTTGGAAGGAAAAAATTGTGACATAAAGAATTAGAAGAAAATTGTACTTGTTGAGGTATCACGTACGTTGTTCTTTCTAAATTGGATATGAGTTGTGAGATAAGAGAAAATATTGTATGAGTGAATTTCTTTAATCTAATAAAAATGTTCTTCTCCTGTGGTCGTCGATGGTTAGCTGAGCAATGTTAAATTTCTTGTTTTTTTCTTTTGTCCAGTGATTTGTGTTTTGTCCTTCTGTTGCATGATTATGTAGGAAATTGACTTTTCCCAATAGTGGTATAAGAGCTTACGGTTCAGACACTGGGATATTGAAGATGTTATAAGGTGGAGTTATGGTGATGAACTAACCCCTAGGTGAAGATGTAATGGGGATCAAGTCATACAAAGGAGTTGTCATGATCGAGTCACATCGACTAGTAATACTGAGGTGAAGTTGTAGTGATCAAGTCATATAGATGTGGAGCTATGGTGATCGAGTCATGGAGTTGAGTATTTCGCTATTATTAAAGATTTTGAAATGGCCAAGACATGTGATGTGGTTAGTAATTGCAGTAAGAAGAAGTCAAGTAGAGAAGCTTTGAATTTGATAATGTCTTCTAAAATAAATTGAAGATATGAAGAATTTTGGGTCAAGATGGAGATTGTTGGGTTTGACACAAAATAAGCACACAAAAAAATAAGAAAGCAAATATGATTGGGCCTTTTTTTTGTTAGCGTGAGTGATTAAAGCCCATTAGGACTGTCGGGTAGTAATTGAGAGTTGGCAATTGTGCTGAATTCATTTTCGAATGAAAAAATTGTGATGTGAATAATTTGGTGAAAACGATATTAGTTGATATATTGCATATGTTGTTCTTTCTAGTTTGGATATGAGTATCGTGTGAGTGAGTTTCTTTAGTCTAATAAAAATGTTCTCCTGTGGTTGTCGGCGATTAGTTGAGCAACATTAAATTTCTCTTTTTTCTCTTATGTTCAATCATTAGTGTTTTGTGTTTCCGCTGCATGATTGTGCGAGAAATTGACTTTACCTAACAGTGGTTCAGAGCTCATGGTTTAGACACTGGGATATTGATGATGTTATGTATCTTTTTGAGGTGGAGATATGGTGATGTACTAACCCCGAGGTGGAGTTGCAGCAATCAAGTCATGTAGATATGGAGTTATGGTGATCTAGTCATGCAGTCAAGTTTTTCATTGTTATTAAAGATTTTGAAGTAGCTAAGACATGTGTTGTGGTTATTCATTGTAGTAAGAAGTCAAATTGCAAAGTCAAGTTGAAGAGCTTTGAATTTGATTATGTCTTCTACAATTAATTGAGAATGTGAAGCATTTTAGGTCAATGCCAAAACAAACAGAAAAATAAGAAAGCAAATTTGATTTGGCCTTTTTTTGGTTGGGGTGAGTCATTAAAACCCATTTGGGCCTATGTGTTTGTTTTTCCTTTTGCATATGTATTTGATGTTGGCCGCATGGGAAAAAAAGGGAAGCAAAAAATTGATAGAAAAATGGACAGCAAGAAGAGAGAGAAAGAAGGCACATACAAACTACATTCTCATGTGCCCTACAATATGTGTTGTTTTCTCCGTAAGAACTCATGTCATTAATCTTCCATAAAACCAATGATACATTCAACCGGTCTCGCTCTGATACCAACTTTTACCCTTCCATCTGTCACCCTCATCATCCGAGTCATCTCTGTTTTTACCACGCCCACCTCTCAACATGTAGATCTTACTAATACCCCTTTATTTTCTTTCAGCTTTCACCTCCCTCTCCTTACTCTTCATGGAATCAATAACAATTTCAGGTGTAAGAGTATCCCTCCCATATTTTAGAGCATTCTTGACCTCCTCATACTTAACAAGAATGACATTTCATAAAATTATGACTTTATATTCTTTAGGTATCTTATCATCACAATTAGTAATATCTTGCACAGATTTATTAAAGACGTCAAGATTGTCATCCAAATCCTTAGAAGAATCAATTTTGAAAATTAAAAAAACTATCAAGCAAGAAAAGTTTATTAGGTGTGTATTGAGTCAAGTAAAGTTCTTTCAATATTTTCCATAGTTTTACAATGGAATCATGTTTAATAATTTTATGCAAAAACAAAGTCACATAAATGCAAAATGATAGAAGTGTATGCAAGTTCATCAAAATCCTTTTTCTGATAATCAATCATTGTATTTGGGAAATAATTTTCAATTACTTTAGAAACATTTTGACGTACCAAACACCTTTAATTTTCTGTTTCCATATAGAAAAATCACTTTTACCATAGAAAATATTCAAGGCTAGAGAACACTCCTAGTCAAGTTCAAAAAACCCCACTGCTTTCACACCCAAACGAAATCGAAACAGGGGCTGCACAAACACAACATGAAGGACTCGTTCACAAGGAACAACAAAGAGGCTCACGGTCACAAGGTTCAACCACGGAGGGAGGACATCAAAGCAGCGTCTTGCACAAAGAAACACTGGCCGAAGAAAACTGCAACAAGTCCGGCCGCAAAGGGGACACCGGTCGAAGAGGCAGCAAGGAAAAAGGTCCTATCCATGGTCAGAAAGAAGAAGGCAAGCTCCAGTCACGAAAGATAGGAGAAAGGGAGAGTGGGTTCAGCCGTTTCACAAGAGAGAAAGGAAGGAGTTGAATGTTCTACCAAAGCTGAGAGAGAAAAGGGAGAGATATATGGTTACTATGTTAATTAGGATTAATTTAGGTGCTCTAACTAAGTTTGGTCGTCTTCAAAGTCCACTCATCGAGTAACAAGGCCGAGGCCTAATTAAAACCTCAAGATGGACAGTAAGTCCATTAGCCTGTCTTTGTAAATGGGCCTCCTAATTCTGGAGATATTGTGCAATACTCTAATTCTTCTATCATGGGCTACAAGCCCGCGAATTATAATTAACGCATCTCGATTTATCATCATCACTTCCTGTTTGATTGGAACAAAAAATCCCAACAATCTGGAACTCCAACCAAAAATCAAACTCTTGAATAAAGAATGTAATTTTCTTTCTTTTATGTAATTTTCTTTCTTTTATGTTATTTCCTTTTTTAAAATAATTTACTTCTTATAATTGTGGGCTTGCATACTTGGGAGGCCAAATTCAATTATTGATTTCATTTATGAGACATTGTCTTAAGAGGTTTGTTCTGTATATAATCATATGAGTTTAATTGTTTTGCACGAAACCACGCGTTACATGGCCCCTGCTAGGGTAAGTTGATTATCAGGCCCATTAAGTTTTATGATTTTTAGTTTTATCGTGGTGACAACTAGGCTAGCACAAGGGCATGGTTCTCTGCTAAAAGTCAAGCAAATTTACAGAAGGCTTAATGTGAAACTTGTTATTCAAATAAACCGTACACACCGTTTTCATGTTTGTCGTGTGTTTATGAGAATGTTGTCCCATTGCAAGATCAATTCTTGGCCTTGCAGCTCCACTCCGTGCTCAAACAGACTTACCTTTTATATCTCTAGTATCATACAATCTTAGTACTGCAGGGAATGAAAACATCAACTCTATGTAGAATAATGCCTATGCATGAATGTATCATGTCATTATTTGATTTTTTACATGAATATTTTTTTTCAGGACGGCATAGATGATGGAGGAGTTGCGATTACTGAATTGGCAACTGCACCAACCGTTGGGCGTTGAAGGAATGAGAACCTAACTGACGTGGTGGTGATGCTTACCATTCATTTGGGTGGTAAATGATTTTTATGGTCAAGTAATGTAGTTAGATTGTCAACTTAATAAAGATTATGAATATTTCAATAAGCAACTGTGACATGTCAGTTTCATGTTGTAACAATATACACTATTTATTCAGTAAGATATTTTGTGTAACTTTTGGTATTTTACATCTACTTGATAAATGTCATGTGTATTCTAACTAATGAATACATGTACAATTGATTCATGCATTAGTTGATTCATGTATTCATGAATCATTTTGGCAATAATAGGCATTTAATGATTAGTACATTTGAGTTTTGACTAGATTAGATACATATTTGTAAAGCTTATAAAAGGCCAGTCATTTTATTCATTTTCATAAGTCATTTTGGAGTGTAGAGATTGAGAAATAATAATATCTTGCTTTTAGAAAAATAAATTGTAATAAAGTGAGTAAGGTCGAATTCACAGGGATTAGTTAGATTTAATTCTTCAAGAAATTTTAAAAATAAATTAAAAACAATTGTGATTTTGAATTTCGAGTATCAAGGAATAAAACAATTGCATGAAATTAAATTATTGAAAAATCAATTTAAACAAGTATCCAACCCAGGTATAATCTTAGTATTGATTCATTGAATTGATCATGGATGCAAAAATAATAAAATCTCTTACTCTTTTCTAAATTGGTTATAGTCGTTGATACGATCTAATAACTCATCTCTTCTTACTCTCTCGATAATCAAGAGACGCTTGTTAATTATTTTCTTAATCAACAAACAACAATAAATACGATCTTAAGATTTAATTTACCAATATCATTAATCTTTAGAGAGACTACCAATTTTAACCAACAAAAATACACATGTGATTCATTTAAGCTAGATTATATAGCTTCATAACATAAATTGAAAACATATATAAAATTAATTATGTTATTTGCCACGAATATTAGAAAATCTAAACAATTATGAATTTATATTTCTAATTAGCTAAGTACTGTTTCGAGCAATTAAACAATTTGCACTTTGTATAATAAATCAAAACAGCAACTTAAATATACATAAAAGATATATAAGTAGACAAGAAATAAAAGAATAATAAAATCAATTCGATCTCACAATTTTTCCAAAAACATAACCTCAATTATTCTTATACTGGAATAATAATTTAGCTATCCATCAACATTTAAATTGAAAACTTAAATAGAATGAATTAAAAACACTAACCAAACTCTAATGATGAAGATGGGATCGAAAAACGTGAGCTGCTCCTCTTATCTCTGATCTCAGCCTCCTCCAGGTTCTTTCGACTAGAGCCCTTTTTCTTTGTGAAGTGTTGTCAAAAGAAAATTCAGCCCAGCATTTGGGCCATTAAAAACTTCCCAACCCAAAACCAAAGTAGTGCTTCCTTCCTTGTCAAGTGTCGTGAACCGCAAGTGTACGAATCGCAAAGTAATAAAGTGGACTTAGAGTTCGAATATCGATCCCACGAGAATTGAGTAGATTTATATTCTAAACTAATTACCTTAATCGAAACGAGATAATTGATGTGGTTTTGAAGTTTTGAATAAAATAAACTAACAAACTAAAATGAATAAAATCTAGTCAAAATAATTCAAATTATGATTTTCTTAAGTGATGTTTAAAGGTGTTGGGTCATTCAATTTCACATAAGTCAATACTATTAATTCAAATTATCAAGTTTTACTCCTATATATGTGCTTGACTGAATTCACTTATGCATATGAAATTTATCTCTCGATTTTAAATCAACTTTACATAATTAATTGACCGTGTTTTTAGACAGCATGTCATAATGACTAAGTGCATGGAACAGAAGAATTCATTTAGCGACCGCAATGCAAAAAACATATATCTCTATCGTTTATTCAAGTACCAGATTTTATTCTTAGATCTCTAAGTATTAGCTCACCTCTCGGATTATAAAAAGACTCATTATATCATAAACAAGTGATCAATTCATTCATACATTGAACACGAAAATAAAATAAATACATTCAAATTATATGTAAAACTCAATTCATGAAATTAATAGTGTAAAACTTATGCTACATCGAAAAATCTCAACTAATAGTTTAGCTACTCATCAAAAAATAATTAAAAACACAAATAACATATAAACACGCCGAGTTTATCTAATTAACAAGAGAATAGAATTCTTGTACCAAGATTTGATCCTCGTTGCTAATCTTCAATCCTCTTCCCCTTGCCTTGATTTTACCTTTCAATATTTGAAAATAGAAACAAGAATTATATGTGGAATAGGCTGTGAAAAGGTCCCCAAATCATGCATGGAAAGTTGTATATATAGGTTGCTGAAGAAACCTAGGCAATTAACACAAGAAATCGCATATTGGGCCTATTCTCAAGCTAGGTCGAACAACTACGCGGCCGCTCAAAAGAAACTGTGGTGGTCACTCAGGTTTTATTGAATTAACTGTTGGATGCATGCCCACCACTCGCATGCTTAACCTCCTAGCAGGTTTTCATCTTTCAAAAGTATTTAAGTAAGTCCTCTCTCTTCAATTGCCAACAAGCCCTTCGTCTTCCAATTATTGCATTTCAGTCCCTACATTCTCAAATTTCTTTAAATCTTTGTTCTAACTTCTCTTCATCTTCAATTGAGCCATCCAACTTTAATTTCTCACAATTTGCACCTCTTAATAAATCCCGATTGACATGATTACCATCCATTTGTCATTTTAGCTCCAATTATCACCCAAATTTACATTATTTGCCTCATTTGCACAATTCACTCGATCGTGGGATATTTCCTGGAATATAAAAAAATACAAACAATTATGTAAACTTTATTCTAAAACAGTAATAAATAATTCTAATTTAGATATATAAATAAATGTATAAAATACACTTATCAAATACCCCCAAACTAGAATCATTGTTCACCCTCGAATAATGTAAAACTAAACTATAGAAAACAAAGATGCAGATAATTATTTTTGTCTTTTGTCGGTTGTTTACCATATGCCTCAAAAGTTGAGATCAACATCATACATTAGAAAAGAATTTTGAAAAACACAATAAAGGAGTTTCGATTATCTCACGCTAGACTTTAAAGTGTGTATGTGAATAGCCAAGGTCAAACACAAACTCTAGCAAGAACATACTTAACATGGTGTTGCTTATTATGCAAAAAGCAATCCCGAATCTCATGTGGTCATCCTACGATATTATAATGATTTACCTTACAACGCTCATGGATGATCACAACTATCTGTTTTTCTCTTAAGTCTCATGGTTCCCTCAATATTGGTCTCTAAACATTTTTACATTGCATTTTTCCACTTAAGATAGTCAGTATTAGAAATATGCATGCACAACAAGCTGCTGGTAAGCAATCTCCAATTCCCCACATCTAATTTTCAAAGTTAAAGTCAACAAAACTTATACCATGTTTTTTTATTATTTTATGGACAACTTTTTTCTTTTTATTGTCCTTATCTTTTTACCACTTTGTGCAATACTTTTTTTATTTTGCTTTCTATGTGACTCTTTTAGCGAGCTTTAAGTCAGTGGTTCACAAGCCAGACGACTTTAGGGCACCAGGTTCGGAGAACCCCTTAGACTTAATTATCAGAGTCACAAAGGCGACAAAGAAAAGTTTAAAGATGTTTTATTGCTTACCATTGATCTGTTGTACATGCATATTTTTAATTCTGACTATCTTGTGTGGAAAACTGTAATGAAAAATGTTTTTGAAACTACTATAGATAAAACCAGAGATGTGAGAGAAAAATAGTCAATTGTGATCATTCATGAGCGTTGAAAGGAAAATCATTTAGGTTCTCATAGGTTGACCACATGAGATTCGTGCGTGATTTTTGCATAATAAGCCAAACAGTATTAAAATAATATTTGAATAAGTATGCGTTTAACTCTAGCTATTCACACACACACACACACACACACTTGAAAATATGGTATGAGATAGCTAGAATTATTTTACTACGTTGTCCAGAACTCTATGCTAAAGTACAACGTGATTTGGATTATTGGGGCAAATATCAAATATGTTGACATGACAAAAATAATTGTTACTTTGCTATTTTGATTTATTAGTTTCAATCTACATTGTTTGAGGACGGACAATAATTCTAATTTGGGGTTATTTGATAAGTATGTTTTACACACTTACTTATATGTCTAAATTAGAATGATTTATCGTCATTCTTGAATAATTAATACATGATTTTGTGTTATTTGTTTACATTGTAGGAATATTCTCAAGATCATAAGAATGAAGCAATGAAGTGGAATAATGCAAGATTGGAAGACATTTGGAGCTAAATCGAACAAAAAATGGATGTTGATGATATCAACCGTGAATACCAAGAGGATCTAAGTAGAAGAAATAAAAATTCAATGGCTTAATTGAAGAAAAATCGAAGTTTGGAAGAAGAATCGAAGTGTGTTGAAAGTTCAATGACTAAATTGTCGCAATCAGAAGATGAATGATTCATGTGCAAATAAAAGTTCAATGACCTACTTAAACATATAAAGAAAGATGAAATTGCACTGGAAGATTGAACTGGGCGGCCACGACCATTTCACTTGGTGACCGGCGCCGCGCAACCATATGCCATCGTAACAGAACCCATTTTTGGTCTACTTTTCGATCACCAACATTTATACTACGCAACCGCGCAGCTGTCCGACCCAATAGGAAAAGGCCCATGCGCGTTTTTAAGTTGTGTTTTACCTAGGTTTCAGGGAAATTATTGGAATTTTCATGCACGAAAGAAGGACCTTTGCGCACATATTCAAGAGGCATAATTCCAATTTCTCTCATCAAGATCTTGGAGGCATAATTGGAGGTAAGGACGTGAGTATAGAAGATTAGCAAGGGGGATCAACTTCTTGGTGCAAGAGTTCTCTTCTTTGTTAATTTGATTTACTTATGATGTTTAGTTTTAATTATTACTGCGTTTTTATTATTTTCATGATGAACAACTAAACTATTAGTTGGGATTAACGATGTAGTGTAATTTTTCACTTTTAATTACATTGTTCAAGTTTTACGTTTTGATTGCATGTGATTGTTTTATTTTGTAAGTAATGCATGAATGAATTAACTGGCCACTAATTCATTAATATAATGAGTTGTTTTCAAAATTCGAGAAGTGAGCTAACGACCTAGATCTTGGAATAAAACCCGAATTAATTCTTGCATGTGGCATGTAATTGGAAGAACGACAAAAAGCTGAAAGAGTAATGAGATTAGGGCTATATTAATTGACTGTTGCACGTGTGCCGTGAACATATAATAGTGGAGAAGCAAGTGGAAGTTCATGCAAATTTGGCAAATTACAAAAGAGGTGGAATGTTAATGTGTTAAGGGAATTAAAGCCCAATCATCAATTGAAAAAGGGATACCATCATTACTTGAAGATAAAGTCAGCAACTGTGGTGGAATACTTGGGCATAAATAATGACAATGATCTCTTTCATTTTGTTATGTGATTCTTCTTTAATAAGGAAATCTTCTTGGACACAACTTCTACATATTTTAGGATTGTTATGTTTACCTATAAATATGTGTGTTAGAAAACCATAATATTGTAACCAATTGTGTAACCAAATAGAGAGAAAATTGTGAGCTTTGTCTTTGTAGTTTTTTGAAAACTCTTTGTGAGATAATTTAAAGTGCAGAAAACGTGTGATAGATAATAGCTCATTTTTAGTATTTTCTCTAGGATGGGTTGGATTGGGTTGGTGCGTGAAATTCTATATAATTGTAACAAATTTATTATATAGTAAAAGACTTTGGCGATTCGAAAATTTTGCGTTATTATTATTTTATTTTCTTATTTGCTCAATTAATTCTTGAACATCAAAAGATCTTTTGGGTTAAAGAAGGGAGAATCAATGTGTAATTCTCAACAAATGGTGTCAAAGTATCAGGTGATTCGAAAAAACAAAATTTAGAGCAAAAGAAAATATGTCTATCAAGTATAATGTGGAGAAATTTGATGGGATAATTAACTTCGACTTTTGGAAAGTACAAGTCAAAAATATTTTAATTCAGACAGGTCTATACAAAGCTTTGAAGGGAAAACCAACAGTTAGTTCTGACAAAGGAAAAGAAAATAAATCTAGCAAGAGTGATGAAGATTGAGAAGATTTGGATTGAAAGCTACCAGTACAATACGACTTTGTTTGGCCAAGAATGTTCTTGAAAATATTCATGAGATATCTGCTGCTAAGGAACTTTGAAAAATATTGGAAGAGCTAAATCAGACGAAGAACGTGTCAAATTGCTTGTATCTGAATGAACAGTTTCATTCATTGAGAATGAGTGCAGGTACAAAAATCTCTGACCATCTTAGTATTCTTAACGGGATTTTCTGAACTATAATCTATTGGAGTCAAGGTTGAAGATGAGGATAAAGTATTGAGGCTCATCTCGTCTCTTCCATCTACATTTGAGTACATCAAGGAAATTTTGATGTACGGGAAGGAAATGGTAGATTTTGTAGAAGTTACAAGTAAGTTGATCTCTGAATAACGGATGTTAGGTGAATGTGATAATTCATCTGGAAATAATTTTCTTGTTATTGAAAAGTGGAAGAAGTGTAACTCCATGAAGAAGAAGGTTGTATGTTGGAACTGTGAAGAATCTGGTCACGTAAGAAGAAACTGTCCAAAAGGTGGAGCAAACTCGGCAGACTACTCGAAGGTGGACAATGCGACTGTCCTGGTGAAGGGTGGTAACGATGTACTATGAGTAGAATGTGACGTCCTCATGGCATGATGTTAATTTCCATGATAGATGATGTGTTCTTAATGGCGAGTGCATGTGTTCGCAGATAACATTGATTTGACTTGAATGCAAGGTGTGTGGTTGAATTGATGTCGATGGTTGATGAACTCTTATGAAAAATCAAACAATAGGAGTTGCACCATAATTTTTCAACAATTTTGTTTCGACATGGATCGATGAAAAGCTTGGGGTTCGTTAATAATTCTGAATGATTATACTCATATGGTGGAGTATGAGATCGTCAAACTGTTAAAATGCTAGCATGTTACCTAATGGTTAGTTTAAATGTTTTGACTCGGATGAATTTGTGTCAAAGTGGAGATTGTTGGGTATTTTGACCCAAATTAATTCTTTCACGTGGCATGTAATTGGAAGGACTACAGAAAGCTGAAAGGGTAATGGGATTAGGGCTATATTAATTGATTGTTTCACGTGTGGCATGAATAGTTCAGAAACAAGTGGAAGTTCACGCAAATTTGGCTAATTACAAAAGAGGTGCGGTGTTAATGTGTTAAGGAAATTAAAGCCTAGTCATCAATTGAAAAAGGGATACTATGATTACTTGAAGATAAAGTTAGCAACTATCGTGGAATACTTGAGCGTAAATAATGACAATGATTTCTTTCCTTTTGTTTTGGATTCTTCTTCAATAAGAAAATCTTCTTGGACACAAGTTCTACATATTTAGGGTTGTTATGTTTATTTATAAATATGTGTTAGAGAGTCATACTATTGTGACCAATTGTGTAACAAAATAGAGAGAAAATTATGAGTTTTGTCTTTGTAATTTCTTGGGAACTCTTTGTGAGATAATTCAATGGGTAAAAACTATTTGTAAAATTTATTTGGAACTCGTGTTTAGTATTTTCTCTGGGGTCTGTTGGATTGAGCTGATGAGTGAAATTCTATATAGGGAAAATTACACACACACACATGGATTTCAAGTTCATAATTCAAAAATCAGATTTCAAACATTTTCATTCAAAAATCAGTTATCAATTCAGGTTTTTAATATTGATAATAATATTTAAACATAAAGTTAAATTAATCTAACCAACCCATAACCCACTCCATCCACCCGAACCTTTAACATAAACCCTAACTCTTCTACACACGGTCTAATGGTCACAGAGAGACAAAATCAGGAAGTGAAGATGGAGACAAAAATCAGGAGACAAAAATTCGATGATGTTGCACCACTGTTATCTTCTCCGACGATGGCGCACCGCGACTACTGCAACTTTCCTCTCAGAATATTGTGCCAAAAGACGTTTGTTGCTTTCCTCTCTGACGAAGACGCCACAGGACGTTTGTGATCTATAAATAAGTTGTGTCTTAAGAAATTTCATAATTGTGACATGAAAATAAATTGTGGCCAATTAATTGTTGTGACCTTAACTTCCGACCTATAAAATTTGTGGTTTGTGACCGAAAAATAGATTGTGACCAACTAAATCGATAATTTGTAACCAAATAATAAGTCAACCAAATAATTTTCTAAATTGTGACATAAAATTTATGATTTGTGACCAAGAAAACTAGTGATTTGTGAAAATTGTGACCTAAAAAATTCTTATTTTGTATCCGAGAAAAAATTGCGACCAATGAAGTTTGTGATTTGTGATCAATAAAAAAATTTTGACTCATAATTTGTTAAGTTGTGACCAATTGACTCGAGATTTGCGACCGAAAAATTATTTGTGACCTAAAAACTGTGATTTGTGACCTAAAAAATTGTGAATTATGACTTGTGACCATAATAAGTTGTGACCTCAAAAATTGTGATTTGTGACCATAAACAATATAATATACAATTAATTATGACCTGATTTTTGAAATAAAACATTGAGTTTCTTAATTTTAAAAATGTGTAAAACCTTAGTTATATATTCTTCACTTCTATATAATTGTAATAAATTTTATATAGTGAAAGGCTTTAAAGATCCGGAAGTTTTGCGGTGTTATTATTTTATTTTCTTGTTTGCTTAATTAATTATTGAACACCAAAAGATTCATTGAGTTAAAGAATGAGAAATCAATGTATAATTCTCACCATCTCCCTCTTCTCTCTTTTCTGTTTTTGTGCGTTGGTGCGTGATTCCTCTTGGTTGCTGCATAAAAAAACTGGTCTTAGAAAGCAAGCGTTACCATGTTTCAATTGGTGAATGGTCAAAAGCGCACACGGGAGCCTTATAATAATAGTTGAAACAAATTGATCTTTTAAAAGCTGAGGATTAATATGCTACTGAGACAATAAGTTAGGAACCAATGGTGCAATTCTCTGTAATAATAATCCAAAATTCCTCACAACTCAAAATCATTTCCTTATCAAGAAGGACTTTTGAAGTCAACGCTACTCGTATTTTAGTGAATTTTAGTAATTTTAAGGGGAAAAAAGGTAATTGGTTAATATTACATTGGTTTCAGTTCGGTCAATTTGGTCACTAGATTTTAATTAATTTTAAATTAGTGAATCAGCTTTAATTTTAATATTCATGTCAATCATTAACTTTAACTGAAATTTAATAATCGAGCTTTAATTTTTGTTTCAAATTGGTCACTAAAGTAGTTTCTTTTTAAAAATTATGCTAAGTGAATCATCGAATGACCATTTATTTTGATATATTGGAGAGAGAACTACTCTAAAAATTTATTGGATTGATCATAATGTTATAAAATATGTTGTTCAAATAAATATCAAATGAGTAAATCAAATTATAAGTTGAAAAAATAGAAGAGGTGCAAAAAACATATCAAAACAATGAAAATCGGAATATATGAACCGAATCGGACGGACCGAACCAGTAGGACTGGACCGGCCAGAAAATTGACCAAGTGCGCAATCGCTTGGTTCAATGTTTGGTGATTGCTTGGTACAAGCAATTTTGATTCTGCTTAAGAAATCGTATGGTAAAAGAATTTGATCGTTGGCAGAATTTTCGAAGTTTTGCAAAGCATATTTTCTCAATCATTTCAAATCTTTTGTGAAAAATGGTGTCACTTACGAAATGATTTGTGGGAACTCTATAAATAGAGATAGAATTCATGAATCTAAACACAATATTTACATCCTATGCATTGAGATTATCCCCTAAAATCTCTTTCTAAAAACATAGGATTATCCTTCATATTGTTCATCTTGATCCTGCTTTCCAAGTTTCAATTGTGTTTTTTGCAACTTGGTTCTAAACTTGAAATCCGTTAAAACAATTTGCATTCTATCATATCAAGGGGACGCAAATTAAACTTTTATAATAGCATACTTTGCACTTCAAGTCCTTTATTTTATTGTATCATATACTTTTTTGTATTCATTGTTAAATTTCGTGTCTCGGTCAAGGTGGATATCATTATTTTGAAGAAGAATTTCTGAACACATAATCCAAGTAAAAGATTCCTAAATGATGCATATAGAATAAATTACTGTTCAACGTCCAACATGTGGGGATGACGATGTGGTTGAGCAGGGTCGTGGCAGCCGTCCACGTACGTAACCCCACATTGCTTGTAATTTTCGCAGACAATGCATGGTGAGGATTAAAGTATCTCTCTCTTTCTTTTTACTTATTCGTCTATTTTTTATAATTTATATTTATTGATTTGGTTAAGTTTAAATTTAAAAATAAAAAATAAATATATGGTTTCATAACGACAAGGAAAAGGAAATGAAGTTCCATGAAAATATTTTCCCACCATCCCATAGAAATTTATTTTTCTTGATTTCAAAGAAGATTTCCACCTTTTCAACATGAGTGAAAAATATTTTCCCAATAAAATTGTGAATTAAATACTAAAGACGAAAAATTAGAATGAAAAATATTTTTTACTTATATTTTCTACCCCCAATCAAACACAGAGTCAAAAGAGGGATTCATATTCCTCACCCTCGCTTCGATTTTCTAATCAAAAGGGATGGAATGGAGCATTTTTTCCTCGTTTCAATTTTTGATCAAATGGGACGGAATGGAGCCCTACCGATATGAAACAAAATTGAAGGGAACCTTCCTTGATATTACATTGGACTTCAAGTCAACAGTTTAGAACCACAATACACGCTGCTGGCAATTTGACTCAGTTTAGTCTATTCTATTTATTGATGCAAATTGCTATCCATTAAAAAAAAAAAAAAAACTACTTTTTCTCTTTGTTTCCATTCCTCTTGTCCCATTTCCTTCCAGTTCAAAGATCTGAGAAACTTAAGCCATGTATGCTTCTAACGCAACGCAGTTCCAGAAATACTCAGAACTGACACCGCCTCCAGCGGCGCCAGAAAAGGATGCAGCAACTGGGATTCCAGTCAGTTCATCTGGACCATACTACTCTGATATCCCCCAACCACAAGTTCATATTCATATTCCACCCAAGCCAAAAGTTCCTTGGTCCACTGGCCTATTCGGCTGCTTCTCAGATGTCCGGAATTGTAAGTTTTCGCGGTCTCTCAGTATATATGAAGATCATTTGTGGGTTTCTTTGTTCTGAATTCTGAAGTGATGAGCTTGTAATTTTGGGAATTCTCAGGTTGTATAACTTGCTGGTGTCCATGTATTACTTTCGGACAGATTGCTGAGCTTGTTGACAAGGGATCAAGTTGTAAGTCTTTGTTCTTGAATTCAAAACAAAGTAAATGATATTAATTTGGTATCATTGTGTTGAAAACTGAGTTAATTGAATTGTCCGGTGCAGCCTGTGGACAAAGTGGAGCCCTTTACACAATTCTAGCTTGCGTTACTGGCTGTCCATGCTGTTACTCATGTTTCTATAGATCAAAAATGAGGAAGCAGTATCTGCTGCATGAATCCCCGTGTGGGGATTGCTGCGTTCATTGCTGTTGCGAGTGTTGTGCCTTGTGTCAAGAGTATCGAGAACTCAAACTCCATGGATTTGATATGTCCATTGGTAACTCTCTCTCTCTCTCTCTCTCTCTCTCTCTCTCTCTCTCTCTCTCAAACACACACACACACACATAATGGTGGAGCCAAGAAATTTAGGTCAAAATATATTCACGAGTTTAATCATTTTCTTGCATATTACAGGATGGCATGGAAATGTGGAGAAACATAATAGTGATACAGGAATGCCTCCAGTTGTTGAAGAAGGGATGAGTAGATAAAAAAACTAAGCCGTGAATTGTCGAAGCAGATTTCAACATATATATATATATATATATATATATATATATATATATATATATACACACACACACATACCTGTCAAATAATGTATTATATGAATAAAAATAGTAATTAAGGTGGTCATCCCAGTATGCTATGTACTAGAGTGGTGGTGTTGTGATAAGATTTTAGTTTGGAAAATTCTATTTTTACAGATGATTTCGCCAAATAGATTGGCGGAAATGTATGTGGCAAAATTATAATAGTTGATTTTGAAAGTAATGTGATGTGCAGAAAAATATATTGTTGTCAAGAATACAATCTATAATCCAATCTATCAACCTATTTATATATGTAGCGTCTCTTAGTTTATATCAAGTAATTGTGTGTTGACTATGTTTATCTATTAATTTTAACAACTATTTGAAAGTTGTGACAATTATAAATGCATTTTGATATATTTGACTAGAATCAAAAGTTTGATTTCATCACTTATTTAATTCACTCTCTCTGTCCATTCTAGGGCAGTGCTCCCCATATAGGGGAGCTTTACAAGGGGCCTTACCCCCACCCTGGAAAATTCTCCGGTACAAGGGGAATTTCCCATCCATTCTATGTTTCAACGTTGTCCTAACTTCAAAACATGTCAATAATCATAATGTTTACAATAACAACAATGGAAGTTGTAATGGGTATAAACCCAAGTGTTAATGGATCTCTTTTGGGCCTACAATAATAAAAGAAGTTATTGGACTAGAAATTGAAGTCCAATAATAATCCAATAATAAGATACCATAATTAAGGACAATTGGAATCCCATTAATTGGACCACAAATAAGGGAAAATGAATATATGAATGTTCATTCTTAATTGGCCCCATGAATCCTGCAAAATTGGGCTAGACTTTAGGAAAGATTGATAGTAATAAAATAATTGCCTAGTAATCCGATCTGTAACTAAGGAAAGAAAGAAGAGTACGGGCTGAAATCAAGAGAGTTAACGTATAGGGAAAGTCATCACATATAAAGAAGAAATTTGACCTCAACCTCAAGACACGAAAAAAAAAAGATTACATCAACAGATTGGCGCCCACCGTGGGGCACGAAAATAAGAACAATGGTGACAACTCGGAGAGCGCAAGAGGAAGGTCCATCGGAAACTAGTGTCCCACAACCAACAAATCAAGGAATAGTACAAGAAAATGTGCAGCAACCTGGAAGACAAAATCCCAACAGGGCAACTTTGTAGTAAGAAGCTCGAACGACGAATTACACGGCCGAACAAATAAACGAATTAATCCAAACAGCCGTTGCTGCAGCGCTGTCCACAAGAGGTATACAAGATCAACGAGTAGGAAGAAATTCGTCAACAAACTGACAACAAAACCTGGAATAATACCCACCTCGGGGATGCCCGAGAACAGAAGAAACGAGATAATCCGTTTACGAGAGAAATACTGGATGAACATCTCCCAAAAAATTTCAAGTTGCCAAGCCTACCAGAGTATGATGAGGTATCTGACCCTAGGGTGCACCTGGAACGTTTTGACAGCAAGATGTTATTATATGGCTTCAACGACGCCATAACATGCCAAGTGTTCCTGACTACCCTAAAAGGCAGTGCTCAGATTTGGTTCTCTCAACTTCTTACCGACTCCATCTCCGATTTCGAAAGTTTCTTTGATTGTTTCCTCAAGAATTTTTCCAGTAGCAAGAGGTACAGAAAGACCAGTGGACAATTGATGACGGTCAAGCAGTAACATGGTGAGTTCCTCCGACATTACATCCAACGATTTAACAAAGAAGCGTTGGATGTCCCTAACCTCAATGCCAAGTTGTCCACTGCAATCCTAACTAATGGGCTGAGACAAGGACGCTTCTGCATATCATTGACTATGAGCCCACCGACCGACATTAAGGAACTGCTGGCAAGAGCAGAGAAATATATCAATGTTGAGGAAGCACAAAAAGCAAAAGAGGAAACAGAAAAAGGCACTAAGAGGAAGGATCCAAAAGGATCCCCCAAGGAAGATCCAAAGAAGCAAAAACAACAAAAACCGAGCAGAGGCTTTCGAGGCAAATATCAGCACTACACGCCCATCAATGTCTCTCGACAGGAAGCAATCATGTCGGTCTCAAATAAAGGAGTAGTTTCATGGCCAAAACCATTAAAGATAGACGAACGGCGCCCGATGAGCGGAGCCTACTGCTGGTTTCACAAAGGACCAAAACACCGAACAGAAGACTACTACCAGTTGAAAGATGAGGTAGAATGCCTGATAAGATCTGGATATCTTGGACAATTCATAAAAAGAGAAAAGTTCGAAGATGAAAGACAGCAACGCGCCGCACCTCCATAGCAAAGGCCGCCTGAGCATAACCAATTACAAAAACTCAACCCCCCACAAGGAGGAGTAATCACCATCCTCACCGGGGGGCCTTCTTGTGGAGATAGTAGGTCGGCCAGGAAAGCATACCAACGAAATGTTCGGAGAAGAACCTCGATATGGGACCGCATTGGAAATCAAGAGGTTATGCAGATCAGCGATTATCAGGATGAACCGATCTCATTCACCGATAGAGACCTAGCAGGAGTCCACTTCCCACATAACGATGCGGTGGTTATATCTATGATGGTAGCAAATTTTGAGGTCAGGAGAACCCTAGTCAACACTGGAAACTATGCAGATGTGCTATTTTACCCAGCTTATGAGAAGATGGGACTCGATCCGAGATACTTGAAGAAGGTGAGCACCCCCCTCGTTGGTTTTGGAGGAGGAATGATTAGAGCAGAAGGGGTCGTGAAGTTGTTGGTGTCCTTAGGCGAGGAACCACGGAGAAAAATGAAAATGGCGAATTTCCTAGTAGTTCAAGCCCCATCCCCATATGATGCGTGTCACAATGCACCAAAATAATAAATAATTATCTTACTCGCAATTTATCATATTTGATTGTAATACCGGAAGTAAGAGTCGATCCCACGAGGAACGGGAACTAAAGTAGTGCTTTGTCAATTAGAATAGATGGGGGGTTTTCGAGTTCAAGAATTGTAAATATCGTGAAAATAAAGTAAAAACGTAAATTAGATAAAATAAAAGTCAATTATTTGCAAACCCTAGTTCTCAGGTTCAGTTGTATTCTATCGCAATGTTATCACTTTCCAAGTAACGCGTGTTCAATTTCCCTTTTGATTTATCACCCGTAAATAGTTAATAAGCTCTAACTATTCTCATTCCCCCTTAATTGCATTTAATTAGAATAATCTCTCTAATCAAACATTAGCCATTGAATAACCTAAAACAAGCACTTTACATTTAAGACAACAACTATATATTGGTTGAGAAGAATTAGGATGAATTAGATTATTAATCACACAAGCTCGTAACAATTAACCTAAGTTGGAATTCTTTATGAAAATATTAAATTTCCAATTGCTACTATGATTTGAATAAAAAGACGTTTACGGATCCAATCATTAAAAATAGCAAATCTCAATACAACACATTAAATGATAAGGCCTTAATCAAATAAAGAATTGCATTGATGAAATCAAAAACGCATAAGAATCCAACAAATCAAAGTAAAGAATTTAGAACAACGTTACTAGTTTGAAAAAGCAATAACAAATTGATATGAAATACAACTTCCCCTTAGAACTAGGTATGGAAGCTTAGCCGAGCATAGTCATGAAGAATTCTAGAATTTTTTTTCTTGATTCACCTTCTCGAGTCGCTTAATTCCCTTCCAATTCTTCAAGCAAGCCGCGCCTCTCTCAAAATAATAATTTCTCTTTTTCTTGTCATGAAATTCCCTTTTTATAGCCTAAATTTCGTGCCCTAGCTTTGGGCTCAAGAAATCCCAAAATTATGGAAAGAATTAAAATAAGAAAATTTTTTACTAGAAAGTTACGGCCGTGACTTTTACTTTACGGCCGTAACACGATTTCTGCATATTTTCCTTGAATTGAGGTTACAGCCGTGACATGTCTCTTTACGGCCGTAACTGTGTTTCTGCACATTTTTCACCTTTGAAGGTTACGGCCGTAAATCCTCCTTTACGGCCGTAAACGTGTTTCTGCTTATTTTCTTCTTGATTCATCATACTTTTACGGTCGTGACTTTATTTCCTTACAGCCGTAACCTTATTTGCACCTTAAGTCCCCAAACTTCAATTTTGAGTGCATTTTGTTCCTTTTTTCTTCTTTTCTCCTCTTTTAGGATCCTATACAACATGAAACATAAAATGCATTAATAATACTTAGATAGAATCCCAATATGACTTATTCAAGGATATAAGTGCATAAAATAAACGTAAATATCACACTTATCAAATCCCCCCACACTTAAACCATTGTTCGTCCTCGAACAAAGATTTGCAAAGAAAGGAATAGGATTCAAACAATAGATTACAATATAGAGACTTGAGGTTGCAACCCACTTATCTTTAACAAAAATGTTCCATTGCATGATTGAATTGTGTTAGTGTGTGCTAGAGATGCAACGCCTTTTATTTCCCATCACAATCATGGCTCGATATGGTTTATTTCCTTCCACCTCTCATGTTCACTCACCTCCCAACCATTATTGAGTGACTATAAGGAAAATAGTTTCGCCCAACTCTAGAGGAAATCAGTCGCATAAATCGAGTTAATTATGATGTGAATTCAGTCAACACAGTATCCCCGACCACATTCATAGCACCAACCCTAGACCAAGCAATTCAAACCACTCATAAGCATATGTAATGGGAGTTAACACCCTCACAAGATATTTCTCTCTTCGCACAAAGTGTATAAGGGGTTGAATTTTCGCTCAGCTCTCTGCATGGATAAGTCAGTACCACAGATTGCCTAGATGTCATAACCGGAGCCAACAATAACACAAGTGCAAAGCGAAGGTCTTTATTTGGTTGTAACGGGGCTTCAGGTCAGGTAGGGAAAAAGGATATATTTAGGCTGAGTTGAGAAGGAATTTCGCAAACTAAGTCGATTCAAAATACATCACTTCCTTCACTCTTAATATGAACTTTATTGTTCCCCGCTACCCAACTCTATTTACACTTGAATCTCTTCTTTTCCTCTTTTTTTCACAAGTTGAGTGTTTGACATCCTCAACTATTAATTTACATGACTAACTTCCTTTTCATTGCTTTTTCTCTTTCGATTTTTTTTTCGATTATAGACTGCAACTTTTTTTTTTTTCAAATCATTACGCAGTCATCAATTGGCACAAGATAGAATTACAATCCCCTGAATTCAGTCCATTACACAACCATTGCCCAACACAAGATAATCATTTCAACTTCTTAGACTTAGACCATAGCACAATCCTCAATCAACAAAAGCTTGCGAATCCCTTCTTTATGGGTTCAAAACACAGAAATGCGAAAGAAAAGGTATTCGTGGCTTGTATCGTGGCATCAAAGATTCAAAGAAAGGCTAAGGCTCAAACGGGCTTCTAATGGTCCATGTAGCAAGGTAGGCTCTTTTAGCAAGTCAAATTTGGTTTAACCTATTGCCTTTGCTATAATTTGCACTTGAATCAAGAAGCTACAACGGTATGCACAAGAAAGCACATCCAAGCATAACCCAACCATGCAGGACATACATCAAAGAATTACGAGCTCATAAGTATTAAAAACAGCTCTTAGGCTCAAAAGCTCACAAATTATGGTTTTCATGTGTTTCTCCCATCCAATTATGAATTATAGGTCATTGCTTGATCTTCATTCCAAATCTAAGTCCATTGGTCGAGGATAACGGTTAAAAGTATTCAAACCATCACTACTCACAAAAGTATAATAATTGGGACGTTCAGGGTTATATATGAAGGAATAATCTGTCTATTGTGAGTTGGGTTGACTAGGTTGTAGATATTTGACAATTTCACTTTTCATTTTCAACCTATTTGTGAAGTTTTGGACGAGATGATCTCTATGTGCTCAATTTATATCCAATTATGCAATGATTTTTTTCAAAAAAATGAACCAAAAGTGGGGTTGCTTCCTATCAAAGTATGGTTTAGGACCTAAGTAGCATAGATAGGTAGCAAAAGTAGATAACAAGATTAAAATGGGTGTTGACTCAACATGAATTTAATGTTTCGACTACAGAAAGAAGATAAAGACATTAAGCTCACAATCAATTCAATTCCCCCCCACACTTAAACAAAACAATGTCCTCATTGTAAAGCAAAACAATAAAAGGGGAGTTATGCACGAGGGCTACGTGCTTTTAAAAAAAATTTGAAAATCCGAATGTACGGCCGTAAGGTAGCGTATTACGGCCGTAAGGTGGGTTCTGAACAAAAGATAAAAAATTGCATTACGGCCGTAAAGTTATGTCTCACGGCCGTAAGCTGGCCTCTGATTAAACGTACTGGAATTGTGTTACGGCCGTACTTGAGTACCTTACGGCCGTAAGTTAGCCCTGATTTTTTTTTTTTTGTGTGAATGAAATGACTAAATAAAATAAAAATAACCAAAAATGAAAATACGAAAATAAAGAGTCGAGGAGGTAAAGAAACTCCCCTCTCGGGTTGCCTCCCGAGCAGCGCCTTTGTTTACTGTCGTTGGCTCGACAGGTTGTTTCCTCCTTCAACCGGGATTAGGTAGATTTCCAAAGCTCAACTTCTTTTTCATGCTCTTCATTAGGACCTGCAAAATAGGGGGTAGAAGCTCCTCATTAGAAACTGGTGATGCGATACATGAGATTGTACCTGGTTGTGGAAACTTTGGACAATCATTAAGCTCAGCAACAGTTTCCTGAAATGGAGAATAACTTACAACAGTAGAATGAACTTTGTTAGCATCATTAATGTGTTTCATGGAGTCATAAATATTGAACTTAAAAATTTCATTATCAAACTCCATGGTAAGTATACCGCCACTAACATCTATCTTAGTTTTTGATGTTTTTAGGAATGGTCTGCCTAACAAAATAGGAGTGGGGTTTGGAGAGTGATCATCATTCATGTCTAATACATAAAAATCTGCTGGAAACACTAAACCGCCTACTTGCACTAGAATGTCCTCAACTACCCCGTCAGGATAAGCATTAGAACGATCGGGTAGTTGAATTATAACATTAGTTTCAATCAGTTTGGAAAGTTTTAATGAAGCATAGGCGGACCTAGGCATTACATTGATAGAAGCACTTAAGTCTATTAAAGCACGATTTATCTTCTTATTACCTATTTGACAAGGTATGGTAAACATACCTGGATCCTTGCACTTGGAAGGTAATTTTCTTTGAAGAAGTGCAGATACAGACTCACCCATTCTTACCATCTCATTTCCCACCAGTTTCCGTTTTCTAGTGCATAAAGCTTTTAAAAATTTTGCATACCGGGGGACTTGCTTGATGGCCTCCAATAGCGGGATATTGATTTCAACCTTCCTAAACATTTCTAACATGTCCTTTTCTTTGCTCTCTTTGTTTGTCTTCGCTAACCTGCTAGGAAAAGGTGGGGGTGTTAGTTTAACATTTAAATGGGAGTTAGTTTTTACCTGAGGATTTTGTGAAGCTTCGTTTCTCTTCCCGACTCCTTCCTTTCCATCTTCCTCCACTTCGAGTGCAGCCGGTTCCAATTGCGGACCTTCAATTTCCTTTGCACTCCGGAGAGTTATGGCGCTCACGTTTTTGGGATTCACCTCGGGCTGTGATGGTAGCTTCCCTCCAGATTGTGCCTCCAATCTAGTTATGGCAGTGGCCATTTGGCTCATTTGATTTTCCAGGTTTTGAATGCTTGACTTGGTATCCTGTTGGAATTGCATCGTGTTAGTTGCCAACATCTTAACCATATCTTCAAGAGAAATACCTGAATTTTGAGGTTTTTGTTGATATTGCCCCTGTGGTTGGAAGGTTCCTTGCTGCTGGAATTGTCCTTGTGGCTTGTTTAAAGTAAAACCCGGGGGTTTGTTATTTTCGTAGCTCAAGTTGGGGTGATCTCTCCACCCGGGGTTGTATGTGTTTGAATATGGGTTGTACTGTTGCCTTTGGAAAGGGAAACCTCCAACAGCATTTACATGTTCATTGTTTTCTTCTTGCAATACCGGACAGGTATCCGTTGGATGTCCAAAGTTCGAACAGATTCCACAGGCTTTGACTTGCTTCAAATTTCCTACAGCAAGTTGCTTAACAAGTTCATTGTTTTATTATGTAAGTAAGATGCTGCACGAGGCTGAAGTCAGGTACACTGGAACGGAGAAAATAGCACTCACCCTAGTCACAAAGGCCCGAAAGCTAAGGCCCTACTTCCAATCGCACCAGGTGACATTGCCAACTGACCAACCTTTGCAACAGACATTAGCTAAATCAGATGCTTCAGGAAGAATGCTTAAGTGGTCCATCGAACTGAGCGAGTATGGCCTTATCTACAAACCGAGGCCCGCCATCAAAGGGCAAGCGCTCACAGATTTTGTGGTGGAATGCACACATGCAGAAGGGAAACCAAAGAATGACAATGAGCAAGAATGGATGATTCATGTTGACGGATCGTCATCATCTCAGGGAGCTGGCGTGGGCTTAGTTTTAAAAGACCCGACGGGATACGTGCACAACTTTGCACTCAGCTTTGAATTTCAAGCATCCAATAACGAAGCAGAGTACAAAGCACTCTTGATGGGGATCAAATTGGCAGCCCAGGAAGGCGCTCGGAAAATAGTGGCGCATAGCTACTCGCAGTTGGTTGTGAAGCAAGTGAAGGGGGAGTATGAGGCGCGAGAAAGTATGATGCGACAATACTTACAAAAAGTACATGAAGAGTGTGCGAAGCTCACATCATTTGCTGTTGTGCAAATCCATCGAGAAGAGAACTTTGAAGCTGATGCTTTATCTAAATTGGGAAATTCAGCATTACCCCGCAACAGTAATACTATATTCCTACAACAGCTCCAGCAACGAAGTATTGATGAAACTTTTCTGATTGCAAACCAACAAGAGGAGAAAAGCTGGAAAGACGATATAGCAAACTATTTGGCAGGAAAATACACACCTAGTACGAAAGAATAAATGCGGGTCATCGCAAGGAGGAGTGCGAGGTATACTCTAATTGGTGACGAACTTTATAGGCGCTCATTCACACAACCGCTCCTTCGATGCCTGAATGAGAGTGAGGCAGAGTACATTTTGAGGGAAGTCCACGAAGGCATTTGTGGTGGACACATTGGGGGAAGAGCTTTGTCCACTAAAGTACTAAGACAAGGATACTACTGGCCAACTATGAAATCAGATGTGGATGACACCGTGAGAAGATGCAGGGCCTGTCAAATTCACGGCAATGTTCTCCATCAGCCTGCTGCACCTTTACAACTCATAGTAGGGCCATGTCCATTTGATCAATGGGGGATTGACATTTTGTTACCTTTTCCACCTGCTCTGTGTCAAAAAAAGTTCTTGATTGTGGCCATTGACTATTTCACTAAGTGGGTGGAAGCGGAAGCAATTTCCAAAATATCTGAACAGGAAGTGAAAAAATTCCTCTGGAAAAATGTTGTCAGCCGGTTTGGAATACCTCGAGTACTGATATCTGATAATGGAAGGCAATTCCAAGGATCCAGACTTAGGAAATGGTGCGAGGAATTCAAAATCAAGCAGTTTTTTTACCTCGGTCAGCCATCCACAGTCAAATGAGCAAGCGGAAGCAGCAAATAAGAACATACTCAAAGCATTGAGGAGCAAAATTGATGGTTCAAAAGGGAAATGGCCCGATGAAATCCCAGGAATTCTGTGGTCATACTGCACTACAACCAGAACAGCAACAGGGGAGACACCATTCTCATTGACTTATGGAAGCGAATCTATAGTCCCAATGGAGATAGGGATTCCAAGTTTAAGGATTCAGCTACATGATCATGAGGCGAATGAAGAAATGTCCAAAGAGAACCTGGACCTATTGGAAGAGAAAAGGGACTAGGCGGAACTAAAAGATGCGGCGTATCGAAGAAAGATGATGAACTATTACAACCAGAGGGTACAGCCCCAAACCTTCCAATTTGGAGAACTTATGCTAAGGAGGGCCGACTCAACGACTGGGTCACTGCGGCCAAAAAACGCGCAAACTGGCTGACAACAGTCGACGACTTGGTCACTGCGGCCAACAAACGCGCAAAATGGGCTGACCACAGTCAACGACTGGGTCACTGCGGCCAGCAAACGCGCAAATCGGCCCACCACAGTCAACGACTGGGTCACTGCGGCCAGCAAACGCGCAAAACGGCCAACCACAGTCAACAACTGGGTCAATACGGCCATAAAAAGCACTCAGGCGACCAACCGCAGTACACAACTGAGTCACTGAGGTTTTCAAAACGCACAAAAATTTTGAAATTGCTAGGTCAACATTTTCATTAAGCATGCAGTACAACATTGACAATCTAAAATACGTGGCCACAAAATGATAACAAAAGATGTGCCAGCCATAAAAAAAAAATACATTAAGGAGAAACGCCCTCAATACGCTACACAAAGGCGCAAAGAACCATTTCGGATAACTACTATCATGACATAAAATTGGAATCTAGAATATATGCCGCAAAAATTAAGTGAAGAATCACCAAATATTGTTAATCCTCCATGTTATCATCGTCAAACTTTTCTTCTTCTTCAGCACCTAGCGGTTCACCGTCAAATTCTTCGACACGTAAGAAACTCCAATCTCCCTGCTTCTTTTTCGAAAGTTGTTTCTTGCAGGCCTAAAAGCCATTAGTGTACTGGGAAGATGACGCCTCAACTATCCCCTCAAAGTAATCAGGGGATATTTTGTACGCTTTGATAGCATCATCCACTAGGGACTGGAACTCGTCTGTATCACGATAAGAAGCCAGGGCTTTAGAAATCTCTGCCTGCGTCTCAAGCTCTATGGTAGCAACCTGAGAATGAAGGTTAGACACCTGGTGTTCCAACCCCTTTTCCCTTAATTTGGAATCCTCCAACTTTCTCAGCAACTTCTGGACTCGCTCATCACTATTCATCAAATTATTGGTCTGACGAGCTAGGGTGTTATGTATCAAGTTAGCACCAAAACCACCTACAAAAAAATATGTACACACACACACACACATATGATCAAATAGAGATATGCAGTCAAACCATAGGAAATTCATACATGTACCATACCTTAGACATGTCATGATAAAAGGATGAGACCATGTTCTCAGATGCCCAATCACTGACTAACTCCATATCTCTGTCCAAAGAGAGGCCCTGGAGAAGCACCATTGCAGTAGCGGGGCTCTCCAAAAGAGAATCAGTAGAATTCACCGTCCAATCAGGAATAAATTTTCTCGAAAAATGTTGAGTGCCATGGAATAAGTTAGAGCTCCCACCGAAATTCGGAGGGATGCCTGACTTATCTACCGAAGAGGAGGACTTCGACTTTTGGAAAAAGCTGCGAGAAGCATCATCCACAGTACAACTCGATGAAGATCCTGAGTTACCACTTGCAATCCTCTTCTTCATAGCTTTAGCTAACTGTGCTTGATCCATAAGTGCCGCTGCATTAGTAACGGGGAGCAAATATTAGTACAACCTAAAAGAAAGCATAATGTTTAAAAAAAAAACAAAAAAAAAACACACACACACACACACTATATATATATATATATAATACCTAAGCTCAATTTAGGATCAATCCTATCAAGAGAACTCACCCCCGCTAAAGACAAAGTTGCCTCCGTAACTACCTCCGAACACTTAAACAATCAAAGACTCAGAAACTTAATGAAATGCTCGATGTGAGGATCGGTGAACCTAAAGGACTTGAATTTTGCCACATTATCACTCCAATCTTCTAAAAAAGGCCAATTCTCAGCCCTGGCGAAGAAGAACTCAGGTTTCCAGTCACGGTGTGAACTAGGCAACTTTGTCAGAAAATTGCCTACCTGGTCTAGCTGAAAAATAATAAAAACCCACAGAGTTCTTCTTTATAAACATTAAACGGTGAAATAAAGTAAAATCAGCTCTAAATCCATACGCCTCAGCGATTAGAAAAAATGCAGTCATCAACAACCATGAATTGGGAACCAATTGGCAAGGACAAACGTTGTAGCGATTAAGGATATCTATAAAGAAGTGATGTAAGGGAAAACAAAGACCAGCCTCTAGCTGAGAGACAAACACGGTAATGAAGCCAGGGGGAGACTCGTGCGGTCTTTGATCTTCAGTAGGGGCCAATAATTCATAAGCTTTAGGGATAGCGAATCGCCTACGTAGAGACCTAAGATGGGTAGGAGTGATGGAAGAAACGACGTCCCTATAAGAAGTAAAGTTACACTCGACTACTTCATGTGCGTCGTCAATCTCTTCGTTGTCGAAAACGTCGTTATTCGCAGACATTTTTACCTACGAGGGTAATGGAGGTGATAAAAGTTAGAAAAATAAAATAAAATTATGTAGCGCGCCAACTCGTCGAACGAGCTGGACATATAGCCCCCAGCTCGTGCTGGGTATATATGATATACATTATATATTATTTTTTTTTTTTTTTTTTTTTTTACGTGTGACGTCCCCCCCTAGCTCGATTGACGAGCTGGGAATATGATACCCAGCTCGCCGGCGTGCTGGGCATAAACCACCCAGCTCGTCCTCGAGCTGGGTGTGGTATATATAATATATATACATACTCATACAATAAATAAATACAAAAGAAAAAGGGGAAGAAGACTTACCAAGTAGTGAGAGAATTTTTGCAAGTGATGTGGAGAAATGGGAGAAGGAAGTGAGGCCTTAAGGAGCGTTTATAGAAGTACCTCATGTTTTTCATGCACACGTGATTTCATCTGTACAGTGAAAAATCACTCATGCTTGAAAAGGGGGCAACTGTAATGGATATAAACTCTAGTGTTAATGGATCTCTTTTGGGCCTACAATGATAAAAGAAGTTATTGGACTAGAAATTGAAGTCCAATAATCCAATAATAAGATGTCATAATTAAGGACAATTGAAATCCCATTAATTGGACCACAAATAAGAGAAAATGAATATAT
The DNA here is from genome assembly GCA_963555705.1 of Ligustrum vulgare. NCBI lineage: Eukaryota > Viridiplantae > Streptophyta > Magnoliopsida > Lamiales > Oleaceae > Ligustrum > Ligustrum vulgare. Next base: position 2,106,779 of record OY743182.1, on the reverse strand, counting down.
GAATGTTCATTCTTAATTGGCCCCATGAATCCTACATAATTGGGCTAGACTTTAGGAAAGATTGATAGTAATAAAATAGGGAAAAGTATATAACTATACAACTAAAACTTTCACTTTTTAAATATAACAAACTTAAATTTTTTTAAAAAAAATCAGGTGTTAATTAGTTAATTAATTAATACAATATTATAATAATTATATTGAGTTTCCAAACAAAGGCTAATATTAAATAATAAAATCAAAACAATACATAATCCACAACAACTTTATCCCAACCCAACCCCGTACACCCCCACCCACCCCGACACCCACCCACCCACCCACTCCACCACCCCCACCCACCCCGACCCCACCCCACCCCATAAAAAAAATTTCCTTCTACTTTTTCACACCCACCCCCAACACCACCTTACCAACCCCACCCCCACTCCTCCCCAACCCAACCCGCCCACCCAACCATCCCACCACCACTCACCCACCACAAGAATGATTTTAATTCTATTTTTTTCTCATCTCACCCACCCACCCACCCCAACCCAACCACAACCTATCCACCCAATCACCCACCCACCAGTCCCATCCCATCCCATCACACCTACCCACCCACCACGCCCACCCACTCAACTCCAAAAATAAGTTTTTTTTTTAAATATTTTTTCACCATTCCCCACCCCACCCCACACGACCATACCCTACCCCACCCCCACCTCACCAAAAATGATTTTTTTCTACTACATTTCTACAACTCGCCCAGACTCTACCCTATCTTACCTCGCCACCTACCCCAACAACACCCACCCCACCCAAAATTAATTTTTTTTCTTCTAATTTTCAACTCCCCACCACCCTCGCCCCAGACCCTACCCAAACCACCTCATCCAAAATGATTTTTTTTACTACTTTTTCACGACTCGCCCAGACCCTGCCACGCCACCCATCCCCAACCCACCCACCCCACCTAAAATTAATTTTTTTCTCCTAATTTTCCACATCCCTACCCACCCTCCCCGACCATACCTCGCCACCCAACCCGCCCACCCCCATCATACCCCACCCAAATATGATTTTTCTTCTATATTTTCACATCCCACCCTAACAACTCCCACTACACCCCACCCTAGCAACCCCACCACAACCAACCCCAAAAATGATTTTTCTTCTATTTTTTCACACTTCACCTCAATCGCCCCATCCTAACCCACCGCACCCTACCCCCATCCAAAAATGATTTTTCTTCTAATTTTTACACCCCACCCCACCCAAAAATGATTTTTCTTCTATTTTTTCACACTTCCCCCCAACCGCCACACCCCATCCCACCGCACCGCAACCCGCCACCCACCATACCCCATCAAAAAATTATTTTTCTTCTATTTTTTCACACTTCACACCAACCACCTCATCGCAACCCACCTACCCCACCCCACCCACCCAAAAAATAATTTTTTTCTTCTGCTTTTTCCAACCCCTAACCCGACCTCGACCCCACCCTACCCACCACCCACCCACCCCCACTCCAAAAAATTAATTTTTTCTTCTACTTTTCCCCACCCCGACCACACCTCACCACAAAAAATAATTTCTTCTACTTTTTCTAGCCCCACCTGACCTCCACCCCACTATCCCCACTCCCAAAATCACAATCAGTCACGTAAGTTGACACGAGATCGCAGTTAAGGTACAAAAGGTCACACAGAGTCACAATTACAAATTTAGTTGTAAAACCCCACCCCTCCAAAGTCACAGTTGGTCACACAAGGTCAAAGTTCGGTCACAAAAAGTCGCAGTTTGGTCAAACGAGGTCACAGTTAGGTCACACGAGGTCACAGTTAGGTCAAACGAGGTCATGGTTAGATCACACAAAGTCACTGGTCGATCACATAAAGTCACAATTCGGTCACACATAGTTATATTTGACACAATTGTAGATCACATCACGTCCTCGTCCAATGGTCACACCAAGTCACAGTTGGTCACAATCTATATAATTGGTCACAATGATCCATAATTGATTACATATTATTTATTTATTGGTCATAGTTACCTAATAATTGGTCATAATCATCAATAATTGATCACAATTTATTTATTGATTGATCAAAACTTACTTATTTTCTTGATCACATTCGCACTTATTATAAGTCGTACAAACTCACAATTAGTCAATATTTTGATCACATTTACCTATAATTGATCAAAATTATCATATAATTGGTACATATTATTTATTTATTGGTCATAATTTACACGTTTCCTCAATCACAATTAGATAACATTTTTGTTACAATTACCTAATATTTGGTCACATTCCGTAATCTTAGTTTTCTTGGTCACATCCCCCATTTCTCACAAGTCACAATTAGCAAATATTTTGGGCACATTTACCTAATAATTGGTCACATCCCGTACTTGATCACACAAAGTCACGATTTGAACATACAAGGTCACAGTTCGATCAAAAAAAGTCTCAATTTGGTCATACAAGGTCATAGTTCAATCACACGATGTCATAGTTCGGTCACATGTGTTACCAAACTATGACCTTGTGTGATCAAATCGTACCTTCGTCTGACCAACTGTGACTTTATGTGATCGAATTGTGACTTTGTGTGATCGAATTTTGCAACTAAACCAATTGTGATCTAACTGTGACCTCGTGTGACCAAACTATGACCTTGTGTGATCAACTGTGACTTTAGGAATGTGTGGGTAGGTGGGTGAGGTTTTTCAACTAAATTTGTAATGTGATATTGTGTGACCAATTGTGTGACATGTTGTGACTTTGCATGTGGGGTGGGGTGGGGTGGGGTGGGGTGATCGAATTATTAGGTAAGTGTAACCAAAATGTCAACTAAATGTGACTTATGAAGAGTAGGGAATGTGACCAATTATTAGGTAATTATGACAAAAAATATTAACTAATTATGAAAAAAACGAGTAAGTTGTGACCAATAAATAAATAATATGTGACAAACTATAAATGATTGTGACCAATTATATTAAAAGTTGTGACCATCAATAACTTTTTGTGATCATTGGACGAGGAAAAGTATAAGAAAAAAATAATTTTTGGGTGGGGTCGGTTTGTTGGGTGGGTGGCAGGATAGGGACGGGGTGTGAAAAATTAGAAGAAGAAAAATCATTTTTGGGAAGGGGTGGGGTTGGTGGGTGACTTGTATAGGGTCGAGACGGGGTGTGAAAAAGAAAAAAATCATTTTGGGGTGGGGTGGGTAGTGGTGGGGTTGTTGGGTGACGGGTGTAGGGTGTAGGGTCGGGATGGAGTGTGAAAAAGTAAGGAAAAAATCATTTTTGGGTGGGGTCAATTGGTTGGGTGGGTGGCAGGGTAGGGTCTGGAGTAAGGTGGGTGGGGGTGTGAAAAATTCATTTTTGGAGGGGGTGGGTAGGAATGGGATGGGTGGGTATGGTGGGGTGGGTACAAGGGTAGTGTCTTGGTGGGGTGTGAAAAAGTGGAAGAAAAAAATCATTTTTAGGTGGGGTGGGGTCGATTGCTTGGGTGGGTAGCTGGTAGAGGTGGGGTGGGTGTGGAAAATTAGAAGAAAAAAATCATTTTTGGGTGGGGTGGGTGTGTGGCAGGGTAGGGTGGAAAAACATGGAGAGATAAAAAAACTCATTTTGTGGGGTGGGGTGGGGTGGGCAGGGTGGGGTTGGTGGGGGCATGAAAAAGTAGAAGGAAAAAAATCATTTTTGGGTGGGGTGGGGTGGGATCGGTAGGGTGGTGTCGGGCTGGGTGGTGGTAGGTGGAAAAGTAGAAGGAAAAAAATCATTTTTTGCGGTGAGGTGGGGTAGGGTGGGTGGCGAGGCGGGCAGGGTGTGTCGTGGTTTGTGGCTGGGATAAGATTAATTTGTCACTTTGCGATGAGGTGGGGTAGAGTCGAGTGGAGTGGGATTGGGTTGGGGTGGGATGAGGAAGTGTAGGAAAACATCGGGAGAATATAAAAATAAACTTATTTTTGGAGTGGGGTAGGATAAGGGTGGTGAGGTGGGGTTGGTGGGTGGGTGGGTGGGGTCGGGGGATATAGATAGGGTGAGATCAATTTGTCACTTTGCGATGAGATGTGGTAGGATAGGGTCAAGTGGGGTTAGGTTGGGTTGGGGTGGGATGGGGTGGGGTGGGTTGAGGAAGTGTAGGAAAACATCGAGAGAAAATAAAAATAAACTTATTTTTCGGGTGGGGTAGGATATGGGTAGTGAGGGGGGTGGGTGGTGGTGTCGGAGGATGTGGTTAGGGTGAGATCAATTTGTCACTTTAAGATGTGGTGGGGTAGGGTAGGATGGGGAATGATAGGAAAATATCGAAAGGAAAAAAATAAAAATTATTTTTGGTGTGGGGTTAGGTGGGGTGGGGTGGTGGTCTGTGACTGGGATAAGATTATTTGTCACTTTACGATGAGGTAGGGTAGGGTAGGGTCGAGTGGAGTGGGGTTGGGTTGGGGTGGGATGTGGAAGTGTAGGAAAAACTCGGGAAAAAATAAAAATAAACTTATTTTTAGGGTGGGGTAGGATATGGGTGGTGAGATGGTATGGGTGGGCAGGGTGGGTGGGGTCTGGGGATGTGGCGAGGGTGATAGCAATTTGTCACTTTGCGGTGGGGTGGGGTGGGGTTGAGTAGGGTTGGGTTGGGGTGGAGTGGGATGGGGAAGTGTAAGAAAATATCAAGAGAAAATAAAAATAAATTTATTTTTGGGGTGTGCAGGATATGGGTGGGCAGGTGGGGTCGGGGGATGTTGTTAGGGTGATATTAATTTGTCACTTTGTAATGAGGCGGAGGAGGGTCGAGTGGGGTTGGGTTGGGTTGGGATGGGGGTGAGATGGGGAATGATAGGAAAACATCGAAAGGAAAAAAATAAAAATTATTTTTGGGGTGGGGTGGGGTGGGTTGGTGGGCGGACGGACGGACGGACGGGCGGGAGGGATGGGGTGGGGTGGTGGTAGGTTGTGACGTCAAAATTTGAAATTTTGATTTAATATTATATTAGTTTTAATATAATGTATAGTAGATAATTATGTTTATCTTATATATATCATTATATTTATTTTTAATTATTAAACACCTAACTAAATGAATTAACACCTGAATTTTAAAAAAAAGATTTCTTTCACATCATTTTTGAATTGCACCTTTGAAACACAAGGTTTTATGTAATTTTCCCAATAAAATAATTGCCTAGTAATCCGATCTGTAACTAAGGAAAGAAAGAGGAGTACGGGCTGAAATCAAGAGAGTTAACGTATAGGGAAAGTCATCACATATAAAGAAGAAATTTGACCTCAACCTCAAGACACAAAAAAAAAAAAAGATTACATCAACAGAAGCCATACAACATCACCTGAAATTGAAATTCGAAGAGAAATATGAAAATTTGCTAGAATCTTAAATTAATTCAATGGTTATTGATTTCTCTTCTTTTCTGAGGGACTTCTTCCCTGAAGATCATGTCATAGTCCCTAAAAGAAGTGGAATTAGGAGGATGGAGCGCTCTTCTTCTTCTTCTTCAAGCAATAGATGTATGAAGTAAGATAGAATGGGTGTTTTGTAATGAAAGCTTCTTTAAAGCTATACAAAAAATGTCAAATTTTGTACGAATGCCTATCTTCTAATCTATGGATATGTGTATATCAGCCTCTTGAATTCCTCTTCTAAGAAAATATTTATAGGATCAGAATTAGGCCAAAAATAAATGTCCCAATTAGTTTTCAAGAAGTGGTTGATCAATTAAATAAATGTTTTATTGTCGGGATGGCATTGCGATCTGACAGGTCAATATTGAGACTTGTTGTTCCAAGTGTTGTAAGACCTGGCCTGGCACCGGGAAACTTGCGACCCTGGCCAAAACCTTGGTTGGGTAACCCCTAAAACCTGATTGAGTGAAACCCAATCAATGACACAGGTTGATCGAGGAAACTCGGGCAACCCGAACCCTGGTTGATCGGATTTTGCTTCTTTTTTTTTTTAATTTATGATTTTTAAAATTTTTAATATTATTTTAATGTCCAATTCGACACCTTGTTGACACTTTAACCCTTGATCCGATCCCTTGGTTGGATTAATGGTCAGGCCTGTCTTAAAATATTGGTTGCTATATCCTCCTTCATCCGTGGCCCAAGGGAAATATATTTTTAAATTGCATTTTGGTCCTTGGCTTCTCTCTTTTAGTGTGTCATTTTTCTTTGCACCTTTAGTTATTCGTCTTCATGGTTTCATAATTTAACCATCAATCATTCATAGTCGATATAAATGCAAGTTATTAAAGATTGTAATTTAGTCCTTGTTTGCTTTCAGCAAAAATTTTTTTTTTTCGATTTTTTTCTTAAATTCATTTTTCAACCATACATTTTTATAGAACCCATCACTTTTCACAATTTTCAATCATTTTTCAACAACACACACTCCCAAAAACCAAAAATCCCCCAAAAACTATATACACTTGAACTTTTCATATATTGAGGGTCCGTTTGATTGCAATAATGGAATTTGGATGGAAAAAAACGAATTCTAAAGAATTGAATCCTTGGAAAGTTATTTTCTTGAGAATTAAAAGTTTAATGTTTTTTATTAAAATAATTTTTTAGGTGGAAAAGTGAGGAATTTTTCAAATTTTATTTTTTGATTAACATTATTTTTCACGGAAAATTTGACAATATTGAATTATTTTAATAAAAAAAAATTTAAAAATTTTCCACATATTTGTTCTTGATAATAATAATGTTAATTTATTTTTTTAAAAAAATAATTAACGACAACAAAAAGGGGCAAACGAGGCGAAAAAGATTTTTCACCAAAGATGGAAAATGTTTTCCCACCTAATAGGTGAGAAAACAAATTCCTTCAAAAGATGGAATTGAGGCAAAGGTGGAAAACATTTTCTCTAGAAAATATTGCCTATCCAACAAGGCAAAAGATGAAAAAAAGAGACGAAAAACCCATTTTTCATGGAAAATAAAGGGCTATCTAACGATAAAACTTGTGAATCACAGTTGCTCCAGTGAAGCATCTAGTCTAGCAATTGTAATTCCGTTGATTATCAGTTACTCCAAATCAACTCCAAGGAAAATTTTCTGGTGCCAGCGGCAGACGCAGCTGTAGCCACCACAAACAAAAGTCATCTCTATTGGTTATTATGAAAATCCGGCCCTATTGGGTATTACGAGAATCCGGCCCTTCAAAGACGACAAAAGTCATCTCCGAAGGATCTAAATAGAGACGACCCGTCGTCTTTATTTCCTCCGGGGTAATTGCGACGACATTTAGAGACAACAATGTCTCTCTATTTGTGAAAATATTTAATTAATTTTTTATTTATTTATTTTGACCCGATTCAATTCCTTTTTAACCCCAGCACAAATTTCGATCCGAACCATCGACCTGCGAATTTTCTTTAATTCATATGATAATTGTGCATGATTTGGATTCAAACTCGGGACCTAAGCGTTGGATGTTGATGTCCCAACTACTAATTCAATTGAATTCTTGTGTTAAATTTTGTTTTAAATAATATATATTAGTTAACTTAATAATATTTTCTCGACAAATTAACTTTAATATTAATTATATAAATGTAAATAATCAAACAGGTCAACAAAGAAAATAGAGAAATTTTAAAAAACTAAAAACAAAATAGAGACTACAAAAAAGTTGTCTCTAATGGTCGACTAATATAGACGACTTTTTACATCGTCATTGACAACCAATAAAGACGACATCATGGAGTGGTCTCTATTTGTCGGGACAATAGAGACGACTTTTAATGTCTTCACTATTGGTTGCCAACTAATAGAGACAACTTAAAATGTCGTCTCTATTGATCGATCAATAGAGACAACTTTTCACGTCGTCTCTAATATTTCGTCTTTTTCACTCCTTTTTCTTGTCGTGTGGAGTGCTAGTGACTGGCACCAGATCAAACTCTCAACTCCAATTTCATTTCAATACCCAATTTTTCCATTACGTTTGCATCAAAATGCATTAAAAATAGGGTTTTACTTGCAATTAACGTATTCACACCTAATTTAGGTAAATATCCGTTCAATTAATCATAAATCGATTAGCATATAACGTAGTGACAATTGAAACACACCGATTGGCATACGAATTTCGAGAATTAATTATTATCAATAAATTCATTCATATTATCGTTAATTACTATTAAAAAAATATAGAATAATGCTACTTGACCCGAAAAAAAGTGGATTGAAAGTTTGCCCGAATAGTTGATTTGGATATTGAAGTGATGGGTAAAAAACAGATTATTGATATGTGTGTGTCAAAAAATTTGCCCTTATAGCACGGTTGAAAAAAAAAATATTTGTTGTGTTATATATCACATGATCATTGTCAATATATTCAATGTTGTTTTACGAGCATCATGAACCATGCCATATATAAGTACAATCTTCGTACCATCTTAATGAACTTTGGAAAAAAAATGTTAAACATCATGCCGATTATCATGCCAAACCTCGTACATACTTGGGTATGCGGCCTAAAAACCCTCGTCTAAAGCCATATGATAATAATTAACCCAAAATAAAAAAATGAAAATTATAAAGAACACGAGTGTGACAATTTCTAAATATTTTCTGCCTTCGGATGACCCTTCCCAAACTCAATTCTTTTTGTCTTTTAATTTCTTCCTCGGCATGATCCCAGCCTTTCCAACTCCCTCCCAACGAACCAACCAAGAGAAAAAGAATTATTAAATACTTCTATATTCATGTTGGTATTATTTTATTATTAAGTTATTACATAATATTTTCATTTTTTGAAACGTACGTAGGCCGTAGTACTTGCATTGAACATCGACATACAAGTCACAATTTTGAGTCTAGATCTATTGTGACATTAATTGTTCATCCAATTAAAATTGTACATATATACATGTCAGCAATCAGAAATTCAGAACTCCACGGTTTCATTATAAATTTCATAAATATTTTCCTCTGCATCATATTCATCTGAAGAAACCATGAATACTTGTTCTGAATCAGGGCCACCACATGAAGCACTTTTCTTTGCTTTAGCTTTTCTCCCTGTTTTCGAGCTTCTTTCCATGAGTCAAGTCTGCAAATCACTTAGAGATGCTATAAACAATGACGTATTGCCATGGTTTAACGTAATAGTCGAACCTCCTTTGAACACACGTCTTTTAGACGATATTCTGATGAAAATTACATCGAAAGCGAATGGCCAGCTAAGGGTTCTGGCTCTGGAAAACTGTGTGAAAGTTACAGATGATGGACTTCTAAAGGTTTTAGAGGAAAATCCTTTCATCTCCAAGGTATAGTTTTCTTCTTGTGACAAGATATGTTGGCTTTGATTGATGTTTTATACACAATTTATGATGTATAACAAATTGCAGTTTTGGCTTTGGAGCTCAGATTTGGCCCCATAATACCTTTTTGAAAACATCCTTTTAATATTTTAGTATTATTTCTGTCATTTAATTTATTTCAAATTCTTTCAGTTTTAGTTGAAAGAGACTAGATTTTATGTTTTAGAACCCGATAAACAAAGGGTTAACTCTTTATATTTCATATATTTCAATTAATAAAATTTGAGTTTATTCTAGATTTCTTGTTTCTTTTAAGGTTTTCGCCTGAGTTTCTTGTTTTTTGGCCTAAATTTCTTGTTTCGCACTACGTCAAATTGTCAATTTATTATTGATTATAAAGATTAGTTTCTAAATTTTGATAGTTATGTACTTTCCCTTGTCAGCTCTATATCCAAGGTTGCACAAGTTTAACACCAGAGGGATTGATTAAAGCAGTGAAGTTGCTGACAAAAGACAACCACAGACTAAAGAGCCTAAAAATCACTGGCATCTACAACATGAAGAAAGAAGACCTTGACACGCTTCACAACTTACTATATTTGAACCAGATACAGCAGAAGAAAGGGAGGATCTTATATCATGAGCACAAGAAATGGTCGAGCCTTAGACACGAAGAAACTGATCGTCCGATAGACATAGATGTATGTCCCAAGTGTTATGAAGTAGGAATGGTTTTCGACTGTCCTGGAGTTTTCTGTCCGAGGAAGAAGCAGCAACAGATAATTGAGTGTAGGGGATGCTACCGTTGCATTCCGAGGTGTGATGAGTGTGGCATTTGTATTACCGGTCAAGAACTCGCAGAGGCAGCTCGGTCAGGCGCGTTGTGTTTAGAATGTTGGCTGGAGCTCCCCAAGTGCAATTTCAGTGACAAGTCACATTTTAACCAGCATGCCCATCAGGGCTGCAGATTTTCAGGCTCTTCTGGTTTTGTCTGCACTTCTTGTCATGCGAAGTTCAGTTGAAAATTCATGTCCCAGGTCTCTCGGGGCATCAAGAGAAAAATAAGAGTGAGCCAAGGGGAGAAACCAGGCCTCTCAAATATGTTCTGCTTTCCATTTCAATTGAATAAACTTGAGATCCATTTATGCTCTAGTGCTCTTGAAGGGCACCCACTATGGTACCCATCAAGACACAAGTTGTGGGGCCCACTAGCTATTGTGTCTTGAAGGGGACCATAGTGTGCCCCTTCAAGGGGACTAACCAACAAATGTGACTAAAGGACACAGAAGTACATATGCAAAACAGGAATAGAGAGATTTTCTAATCAAAAAAAAAAAAAAATTTACTTTCAAAACTAATAAATTGGTTTGTTTTTACAAATTAATGAACCATTCTACACCGTATTACCAGACAGCTCTTTCTTTAATGATCATCATCCCATACACTCCTTGGAGTAGTAACAAAACTGGGTGTGATGAGAAGTTACGGCAACAGCAGAACAATTGTTTCGAGGTTGTCAATGCATTTACAACGACGCACGATAAAGAAATACTATTACAAAAACGTAGCACTCCAAAGTAGAACACTAAGTACCACCAAGGTCGTGAAAGCATCGCTGCTAACAAAATATCGTGAACGACAGCCAGATGCTGTGGAGTTCGAGGATGGAATGGGAAGGGTACTATTTGTGAAGGTACCATTTCTTCCACCACTACAAGAATGAAAAACCAGAATATAATTCAGGGAAATTCACAGTAATTGAACTTGGACACTGTAAAAGAGTATCAGAGCAATCCGAATAACCAATTAAGTTTAAATAAATCATACCTTCCAGGAAATATGCAAGAACCATGACCTGCACCAGAAAACACAGATATTATTAGCAAATCTTACCAAATTATCAAACTTCAAATGACTCTCCAATTGCACAACTAACATTTAGGTTATAAGAAATTCTCCATATCTATCATGTATTTTACAGGAGGTTCATTTTTGTATGCCTTTAAATAACTTACATCTCCTATACTCTCGCACTACTCATTTGATGGGATTCTTAATTCTCTGCAAATGAGTAGCCTAACATTCAAACGTCATAGTTTTACACAGAGAGCATCTTACGTACTAAAACAAGACGACTCATCAAACGAGCGATTTAACAAGATTCCATGAAAGCACGAAATGTTTTGAGTGCCTTCTTTTGTTCATCTTAGATTCAATCTCTTTTCACTGATTTTATTAGATCATTGCTGTTCCAAATAGCATAAAGTAGTATCTGATAAATGTGCTACGGAATGGAAAATATTTTGGCCACGTACTTGGATCTGTGGTGGTGACAGTGGCTACCCCATTGAAGTTACAGGTTCCATCATCCATAGCCATCCTGTGATAATATGTATCGAAAGCATACGAGGCATGTGCCAATACGGTATCTGGTTCAGAGCAAGGTTGCCCTTGCAACAGAGGAGAACAATCCACTTTTCCCGGTCCACAAGCCCAATCTAGGGCAGCTTGTAACATCTTCTGGTCAGCACCTTCCCTTGCAACACAGAATGTTTGATTTGTAGTATCATTGGCCAAAACAGTCCCAGAACCTGTCAATCGCAGGATATAAATTGGCACCCCATTTGAATCAAAAAGCCCCCAGTTCTTCTCTGAATTAGGCCCAGGCCTAAGATCTTCATTGTAAAGTTCATAAATATACGTACTAATTGCAATCCCGGGATGTTTGGGGGTCCCGGTGACGTTTAAAATGTGTTTAATAAGGTTACTGTTGTAAGTGTTAGCATTGTCAAGAGTTGCGTCTGGTTCAGACGAATCACCCTTGGAAGGCCAACCTGATTCGGTTACAACAATGGGAATATTAGTGAAATTTAAATAGGACATTGCAAAGTACCCTGCATCAACAACCGCATCAAAGACATTGGTGTAATGCAGGAGTGTGTTAGGATCAACAGCTTCCTTGTTAGGAGAGAGCGGACGAAAAAGAGCATAATCCAAAGGAATTACACCATTGGATTGCATGTAATCATAATATGGATACACATTTAGCATAAGAAATGATCCAGTAGACTGCAAAAATTTGAGCAATGGGATCATAACAGGGTCCCAGGAGCGATTAAAAAAAGCTTGGGAGGGTGGAAATGAGTCGAGGATTAGAGATGGAGGATGTGGAGTAGAAACTTTAATTCGAGAGTCAAGATTTGCAGCCACTAGAGCAGAATGAATGAAATTCATAGCCGAAACTAGGATAGGAGCAGCATTTGGAAGGGTGCTTAGGACTTCGGATCCAACAGCTATTGCAGTGATGTTGGTGGCAGGAGCATGCGCAAGAACATTGCGAGAAACCCAGTTGGCTGCAGTTGCATTTGACTGCCCAATGCCTAATAGCTGATCGTTGGGAACAGATATAGTAACTCGTATTCCAGTATTAGCAAGTGCAAGTAGCATGGCTCGGTCTGCATCAAAAAGCCTGACATGGTGGATTTGCTGAGCCTTAAGAAGCGCTACCACCTGTGTTGGATTTGGCATGTCTGAGAGTGCCGTGCCTATATTTACGCCGATGAAAGCATCTGCAAAATAGGAAATAAGAGAAATTAGGGGAATGGGCTGATCAGCAAAGACACTACAAATAACATCCAGATTATCAACTAACGGACACGGGAGTGTGATTTTGTCATATCAAAGAATCATTTGTCAAGTACTGATATTTACTTAATTGGAAGTTTCAGTGTAGAATGGTGTGTTCCGCTGGTAAAAAAAAAAAAAAAAAACTTCGATTGCCTAGAAGTAATTTCTTCAAAGACTAATACTTGCATTTAACAAAATGCAGGTGACCTCAGCGCAGATATATCTAAGTAGAAATATGTGTAATTGGTTACAAAACATGATATGACATGACATGGTTTTAATAGTGTGATTTTTAAATGAAGGTTCAAAATAATCCATGCTAGTAAAAATTGATTTAAATTTATATTGTTCTCCTCGGTGATAAATAAATTTGGGCTATCAATGTTGAGAATTCAGAACCCTAATATTTGATCGAGAGCAATTAATATCAAGAAAAAAGAAAACAAACAATCAAGAAAAACAAGATTTATTGAGGTTCGCATCAATGTGAAACTACATCATGTTCCATCGCTGCAGGAATTCACTATAATGAGTAAAACATCTTTACAAGAGAAAACGCACATCTATCTTTTCTAGCATCTCTTTTCTCTCTATTTTGATGGATGTCTAAAAGCCTAAGTATTGCGCCCTATTTATAAGATTGAACAGGGCAAATCCAAATTACACAACAACTCAAAGGTTATTGAAAGGTGAAACTTAATATTATAATTTATCCTTTCTATCATGGCCTGCAATACCCTATTAAAGAATCAAAGGCTAAGTCAAGGACAATAATAACATATTCATTGAAAGCCTATTTCCTAGATAAATAAACATGAACTATGTATACTAATATAATTCCCTGACAAATTGCATCTATCGTTTTTTATAATGTAAAGGTAAAAACAAAAAACTGCTAAAGGAAGTTTGCCCTATTACTCTAATACTTCAATTATTAATATTAAAATATAATAAATTTCTATACTTGAAAGTTCCTACAAGTTAGATCTAAACAAGATAGAAGATAGTCCATGTGCATAAAAACCAGTAAGGACAGAAGAGTTCTTCATAAAATATGAGAATGCCACTACTGTGACATGTTAACACGTCAGATTTCAAACTATTAAATGACAAAATTGCCTTTCGAAGCAGAGTCCGTTGGATCCCATATAGTGTTATTATACTTATACACACACAAAAGGACAGCTACTTGAGCTGGTTAGCAATAGAGCTATTTCCAAATCTTGATTGGGGACGCATTAATTAAATAATAATATCAATAAATCTAACTCCATGTTTGATGCCACTAAAAATCTTATTAAAATATAGGTCAAAGTCAAATAATTAATTTTAATCACACATTTTACAGGGCCCACAATTTTTAAACAACACGTTACATCAATTTTATTAAAAATCTACTAAAAATCTAATTTTAATCTCTGCCTCTGTTCGGCAACTCCATTTAGCCATTGTTTAGTTCTCTTTAAAATTTTCTCTTTTTTTCACGGTACTTAATCTTCATTTTGACAAATGACAGGCCATGCCCCCTCTATGTGAGGGGGCGGTCACCTCGGGGTAACCCCCAAGGTGATTTTAACATTTTTCAACTTATAAACAATTGTTATAAAAAAGTAGTCTACATCAAACTATTTCACCCTTTTTCACTTGCTTACATTTTAGACTTCACTTTGAAACCACTTACGACCCAAATCCTACTAGGAATGTTTCAAGAACTAAGGCTTTGTTTGATACAAGTTATTTTCCTTGGAAAATAATGTTAATCAAATAAAAAAAATTGAAAAAAATTTCCATTTTGCAAATGGATTAAGGTGCTTTAACTGATTATACCCTAATATTTTCCGAGCTAAATTTGTCAATCAAACACTAACAAAATGGAAAATGTGGAAAATATTTTCTTTGAACAAGACATTTTCTAGGAAAATTTGGCTAATCAAACATAGCCTAAACATTTCAAAGACTTGAGCTAAATATATTAGTACATAAGAGCACTTTTTTTATTTTTTATCAGAAGTTCAGACTGCCCAAATCCAAGCGAAAAAGCAAGCCCATCGAAAACCAATATGAAGGGTTAACTGGATAGAAATAAATTAAATGTAGAATATAGTAACCAGAAGATGAAAAAATACAAAAGAAGTTAACAGAAGCAAGATAAATAGGAGAAAAAAAAAAAACTGACCTTCATCAGCGGAAGCAGCAGATATTACTAAGAGAAGTGCAAAAAATAGTAAACCCATAATTTATTCTTCCTTAATCTTTTGCCCTTCAACTTCAAAGCTTCAATCTTTAAAAACAATGTAATAAAAACGGCCTGAAGCAAATCACTTGATAGGAAAAAATTATGGCTTGAGAATAAGATGCTGAGGTATCTGCTTTTGAGGAAGGAAAGAGTGGTCAATATACATATACATATACATACAATATACAGTGCTTAAAAGAGGGAAAGGAGACTCTGGAAAACGGTCAGAGAGGCAATTATTTTATATTTAATGATGTTTGTATATTACTTAAGAATCTTGGGGTGTCAAATTGGACGGTCCAGATATGCTGGCTTTTTCTTTTTTCTTTTTTTTGTTTCGTTCTTTTTGGAATTTAATGCTTCTTGAACCCACGGTGGACCAGAGAGTTCCCTTCTAACCTCCTCGAGTTTTAGCCCTGATTTAGATTTTAATTTAAAATTTTATCAAAGTTAAATTAACAATTAATCATAATTATATATTTTATGGATCGCACAAACTTTTAACTCTATATATTATTTTAATTTTTATCAAAATTCATTAAAAATTTGATATTAATCTCCATAAAACAGGACTAGATACAATTTTACTGTATCCATTTGAGTGATAAACAGTAAAATTTGGGGATAGAGAGGGTAGGGTAGGATAGGGCAGGAGTGGGGTGGGGTTGGAGTGAGGCTTTATTTTGGGTCTTGAGTAAAGAGTTTTTGAGACAGACGAGGAGCGCTTTACGTAGCTGGACATTCACCGGTCACTGTGTACCGAAAATTTAATACTGACTCGTGCATTGAATTGCAATTTTTTTTAAAAAATAATTTACTGTATACAAATTGTTACAACTTATAATAATCATAAATACTAAGGTAAATTTCATTAATAGTTTAGTGACTTAATCTGAAGGAAAATTAAAAATTCTGGAAATAAATTATCGTTTGAACATTCTGTTTGGTAAATATTTGCTTATATAAGTTCGTCTATAATCGATCACTGGCAAGATCTTTTTGAACCTTTTGTTTTAAAAGTTAACTATTTCGATTGGACAAAATTCCCGCTCACCGTTTTAAGTTTTCAAAAAAATGGATTAATAAATTATTGTCACGTAATTATTATAAACTATATTTATAAACGATTTCCTAAACAGAATGTTAAGCGATAGTAGCCAGTGGATCCCACTATTCATTCATTTGGCTTATTCAACATGCAGTACCAACATTTTTGACTTTCAGAAGTTCTTCAATGGCTATAGCTTACAAGCCATTTTTACCATCAAACAACTGCATAGTCTGCATTCCATTAAATATGAAAGAACACATAAAAGCTAAATCTTGATTATCTCTGTTGCAAAGCACGGGTCAAGTCAATATATAGCAAAAAAGTTCAGATTACAAACTATAATAAATCACAAGCAAACTTGAAAGTTGAAAGGCTTGAGATTTACTTGCTACATACATATGCAAAACGGAAAGTTGCGAGTTAAATTCTCAGATTTCAGTACTAGTTTCCTTGAAGGCAGACTGAGAAATAGGGCTCAGCACATCAGAAGTAGCCGAGTAGCCAAAACTACCCCGACTTTGGGGTGGCACAGTCGGCAACTTTCTTACAGAGGTTGTATGGTGCTGAGTTCATTGCCCTGTACGAGCAGATGAATTGAAGAACTGAACATTTCGATACTGGTAATTTTACACTGTACTAAATAGGAAGCAAGAGATAATATGACGGTTAAACAAGTTGATCCTTTTTTTTGGGTAGCCAAAAAAATAGAATCGGGGAAAAATATTTTGTTGCCAGACATTCATAAACAAGATTCAAAATTCAAAATTCAAAAATAAATTCAAGAATGGACAATAGTTTACCTCTCCTTGCGTTTCTCGAAAAAGCGAGTCAGGGATGCTTTGCATGACTGTGGAGCGGCTGCGCAAAAATACTTCTTTTAGTACAAGTTAGGGTATTTGGGCAGACATTGGATTACCGGTTATTACGAAGTTAATTCATGGTATTGAGATTAGGAAATTATTTGGGACTTCAAAAGCACAAACACATTTTATGATCCGATTTTTGGAAACATTTTTTAGATAAGATATATCTGAGTTGCAACACCGCAGAATAGAACACTAGTTTATTATGGTTCTATAAATAGTTCAAACGAAATAAATTCATCCTTTATATATAGAAAAATCAAGATGTGAAATGTGACGATCATGTTACTTCACCCATCATATCATCAAAAAAATCAACACTTACAATCTTGCCACATCAATTTTTGTCAACAAGGTTGTACAAGTAGCATCATTTAGACATATATAAGCAATCGAAAACATATAATGCAAGAACACATAGTTGCAACACAAGTACTACAAAAGGTCAAACCATTTACCAAAAAAAAAAAAAATGAACGGAAATGTTTTATTTGAAAGAGTTACTTCATCTTTGTAGCACATTGAAAATTGAGGCACATTTAACTGAAGCTGAAAGCATAGTGTTTAAAAATTGAAAATTGTGACATTAGAGCATAACATACCAGATGATATTATGGCTGTTGCCGCTATAGATCCAAGTGACGTTACCATTCTTGGAGGCTCGACTTTGCTAACAAGATCGGCTGACAAGCCAAGGGAATTAGATCCCTTTACCTCTTCATTGTTTGAAGCAGGTGTACCGCTGGAGTGATTGATGGGGTGAGAAGAAACAGATATAGGACTTGAGAGAGCAGAGCCGGGTGGCACATTCATGCATTGGTTCACCAATGCTCCATCAGGTGCTGCAACTTTCGATGTAGGTTTATCAACGCATAGTCTTGGTTGAGCCATGTTAGATGAGACACAACTATTTCCAGCCAAAAGTATAATTGCCTGAGCCTGGAGAATGCCCCAGTGAAAGAGTAAACAAGTTTAAGAAAATTTCATAATAATAAAAAATAACACAAGCGAACGCACAAAGCACCTTCTCTGGGGAGATGTCATCAAAGACGTTCACTTTTCCAGCATGGAAGATGGTCAACTGAGCAGAAGCTTTAGAAAGAAACCTAGAACAGACAAACATTGAAAACGAAGTTTTGATTTTAATGGGAACTGATCCTCTTCCTTCATCCCTTTCTTAAAACAACTTAAACTGTACATTTATCAAACAAACACGATACCCAAATCCTGCAAAAATGAGTGGGTGTAAAACATTGTTACCACAACTACAGTTATATTACTGTTCGTCTGGTGATAGCCATATAGTTATATATGTATATATACACATACAACAGACAATATCAAATAAGGTTGTAGTGTACCATTGTTTGCTTGTACCAACCACAGAAGCAGTGGGAAGAAGATATGTGAGAGGAATCCCGCCAAGAAATTCTTGCTTCCTGGTAGCATCCTCAAAGTTCTGACCATAACACATAAAATGAGTCTTCAAAAAAAGAGTGGTCATGGAAGGGAGAACTGAGTGCTGCTGCACATCATAATTTATGTACTTTTGAGATATTAAATTGTACGAATTCAGAGTGAGAAACAATAAGTTGAGCTCTCTGTATTATTATATGAAAAACTATGTAATTACAATCCAGTGAGAGGTTTTTATACAAGGCAGAAGAAAAGAATTAGTTTTAACTAACTAGCAACTAACATAACCCACTAACTAATCACGGATTAACTAATGATAGCTACAGTTAATGACAGTTAACAAACTAACTAACCATATTTACACCATAAATACCATTCACGAGGATATTTAAAAACTAGCCACTGTTTGATAAAAGTTTTTTGTTTTTAAACAAATAATATGATGTTTTCAAGGTAAACTATGTGGTTGAAAAGTGACTTAGGGAAATATGTGTTGTTAAAAAGTGGTTGGAAAAATGTATTGTTTATAAACAAGTTATCAAACGGAGGCATTATCAAATGTCGATTTGCAATAAAATGCATTTAACAACTGAAATTATGCAAGGACTGAAACTATCCACTTTCATCTGAACCTTTTCAATAGTCAAGCAACAAAACCTAACTTAGATAAAAGAGGAAAAAGTTTCTTCCAACACAATGAGAGTTCAAGCCTTACACCTGAACTTCACTGATGTCACTCAAATTTGGAACAAAATTCAACCTTGATGTTGCCTGATTGTCGTTTTTGGTTTGCATCAAATATGTCTGAAGAAGATTTTGCAATGTCACCAGGAGATGCAAGAGGATCAGACTTGATCTTTAACAGTGCCTGATCTTGATCAGATTTGGAGGACACAAAATGAGGGAGGGTTGTCTCCTTGTTTGACAACAGCCATGGAACTCCTGAACTATTGTTGAACCCTTTAAACACAAATAACATTGCAGAAACACAATCAGATATAGAGGAAAGCATGTAACAAGAACATGAGGATTCAAATATAACAATTCGAAGAAGGTTAATCAAGAAATATAACCAATTTAAATCTGTTCAAGTCAGATTTTGTGGAGAAGACAGCGAAAAGTTTTACCAGTTAGATTTGAACACTTTTTAAATAAAGGAACGAATCGATCGGACTCAATCAGAATGAACTACTTGTCAATTTTAAAGCAAAATTATTTCCTTGCGACTGTTATAAGTGAGGAAACTACTTTTACCCTTACTGATCATTCCTCCCAAAATTCAAAAGTTAAGAACAAGTTAAAATTTTGATTTTAATCTAAATCAAAGTCAACAGTAAATCTCAACTACAATTTCGTGGGACCTACAAATTTTTTTTTTTTTTTTTGACCTACAGACATGTCATCAACTTTTATCAAAATTTACTAAAAATCTAATTTTAATCTCCACCAGACGGGCGAAATACACTCTTCTGCTGCTTACAAACAAGTAGTCAAATCTATGTGCCCACTAATTTGCTGCTAAGTAGGAGAGATTCATAAGCCTTCGTTTTTCGTATGAACAAAATAATAAGTGATCATTGTTTATAAACTATACAAGTGAAATTGCTTGAACAAGCCAGCTGGTAATCATTGACTGTAGAGAAATTTTTTGGATTTTACCCATTAAAGCATACCATTCCAAATCCAAAAATAGCATGAAAAATGGAGATTGAAAGTGGACCAAACATATCGCAAGATAGTAGAAGAAATGAGATTCAAACACGACCAATTAACTAAATTCAGTATCAAAATACAAATTTCAGAAATGTCATCAGTTTGAACTCAAAATATTTGTGTGCACGCGCGTCAAAATGAAATGGAAAGATAAATTACCAGAATATTTGAAGTCTTGTACAATTTCTTCTTTATTTACAGCAACTGGATTCATAGACCTCAATCCCATGCATTCTTTCTCCATCTTACCTCAGAATTTAAGAATAGATAAAGCAAAATTCACAAAAAATAAAAAAAATAAAAAAGCCAAAATTTCAAATTTGAGAAGGATCAAACAAGGCTCAAAGATCTCAGCTTTTCTATATAAAAAATTAAAAAGAAAAGAAATTATTTTCGAAAGCAGAGTTCATATGTAGAAGAACCTTAAGAAGCAGAAAGAGAGGAGAAAAAGTTTCACCTAAAATGTTACAAACTTCAGTCTGCAGCAAACAGCAGAGAAAGGAGAGCTTTATTTATGTTTTCCTTGTATCGGGTTTTGCATACACAAGAATGGGTTTTTGAATAATTCATAAAAGTAAAATCTAGTATGATATTTTATTTGTCGTGTAAGTTAAGTAAGTGACTTTATTTTAAAGTATGAGATTAGCTTTAAAAATAACAATGCGTTTTAAACATGTGTAGATAAAATTTTAAATAAGTTTAGTCCATGTTTGACTATCATTATTTGAAATTCATATTTTTTTCGTATTTATTTTCAATCATATATTCACATAATAAGATATTTCACACGTAAATTCAAAATTTTTCTATATTTTTTAACCACACATTCTTCTAAAAATTACTATTCAAAAATTCGTTTTTTCAAAATAATGGTTATCAATCCGGACTTTAATTTTGTTAACGTTCCCCAAGCACCCGAGTAAAATTCGATTATGGAAATGTTTCTTAATTGCATTGCATGTTAAACAAAATACGTATGGCTGGCAATGAGAGTGCTTACCCCTCGGATTCAAGGTCTTAGAATGGTGGAAGATCTGAAAACGGCTAGTGGAGGTTGGAATATTGACCTTATTGAATCTTCTTTTTGGCCTATTGATTCCTTTCGGATTCTCCAGCTTCCCCCAGGTGGCCCCAATCAACTAGAGAGATTGATTTGGAATTACTTAAAGGATGGTCGATATTCAGCCAAAAGTGGTTATTCCTTACTTATGAATAATTACCGAGAAGGGGATGAATGTAGTGGAATTAGCTCGGATGATTGCTGGGGAAAGTTATGGGAACTTAATATTCTTCCAAGAGCAAAGCACTTGGTTTGGCGAGTCCTTAACAGGGTTATTCCAACAATGGATAACCTTTGGCACAGACACATCCAGGCCTATATTCAATGCCCAAAGTGCGGTTGTTATGAATCTTCTTTCCATGTTTTTATTGAATGCCCCTGGTCGAAGAA
Organism: Ligustrum vulgare; assembly: GCA_963555705.1. NCBI lineage: Eukaryota > Viridiplantae > Streptophyta > Magnoliopsida > Lamiales > Oleaceae > Ligustrum > Ligustrum vulgare. The sequence continues at coordinate 2,085,133 of OY743182.1, read as the reverse complement.
TTTCTGGAAACATTTTGGCTTATGGAATATTTGGAAAGAGGCTCGGCTTGCTGGACTTAACGTGGAATTTTTCGAGATGCTAACGGGCATGCAACGTTGTCTTCCATTACCTGTGAGGGAGAAGTTGTATTGGCCTGTGGTCTATTTGGAAAGCTCGAAATGATTTACTTCATAGGGGAAAGACCCATCATGCAGGGCTCTCGAGTTGGTCTGCTGAGGTGATGCTACGAGATTTTAAGCTTGCAAACTCAAAGGTTATCGATCCTTGTAGGGTGATGGAGAATAACAGGATTAAATTGAAAGGACCCAATCTCAGTTCGAATGGCCTGAACCTGGCCATTGATGCTGCAGTGAGGAAGAAAAATGGATTTTTAGGACTCGGGGGCTAGTTTAGAGATGACAACGGAATTGTGTTCGCGGCCTTTCAATACCGAGTTCGCAGTTTCGCTGATGTGGAGTTTGCTGAAGCTTTGGCCATCAAGGAAGGCATTTGCCTTGCTCTAGGGAGACATCTTCCCTTAAAGGCAATTGAGAGTGATGCGTTAAATGTTGTCCAGGGACTGGTCACGCATGACATTTGCGCCCCGAATGTCGGCATTTTTTGTGAAATTCGTGATCTTTTGATTCGTAGTAGTTGTGGCTCTTGTTACTTTATTCCTCAGACGAGGAATACGGTAACCCACAAGTTAGCAGAATCTGCTGTCTTTACTACATGTAATCAGTTATGGGTCGATTGTATTCCTCGTTTTGATCTTCTGGGGAATGAAACCTGTCCTTTGTTGTTAATGCAATAGTCTGTTTCAAAAAAAAAATGTATATATGCATCTATCTAATGACAATAGTTTTTCGTTCTTCTGGTCCCTTTAATTTTATTTTTTTAAATTTTAATAACCAAGAAGAAGTTTCTAATTCATTTTGAAAATTTAAAAGTTAGCATCTAGTCTGTCATCATAAATCCTTAGTATTGGGAAAGAAGATTACGTCATCCTTATAAAAAAAAACCTGATGCGCTATCCAATGACGAATTCAGCACAAAAATTCAGCTAGAGCAACGACAGTTGACTGTGGACCGTTGATCGACGACTATCAACAACCGCAATAGTAAAATTGTTTATTATTATTTAATTAAATAATATTTAAATTAACCCATCAATATAGAAATACGCTAAAACAATTATTCAATAAATCACTTCAAAAATCCAATATTCATAAAATCTCAATAATCACATTTCACAAATTATATACCAAACCAATGTTGATTTGGGATATTTTTTATTTACTCACATAATCATGTATTACACACTATAATCATACTATCCAAAAAGCAAGAATATTTTTTTTTTTAATTGGACGAAATTAATAAAACAACAAACTATAAAGCAAAGAAGAAATAATATCATAAGACCCAGATAAAATCATGTAAAATCATAATCTATAAGACCCAAATGAATCCTTAAAAAAAAAAAAAATGCATAAATCAGTATACTAAAAAAAAGAGCTAGATCATTATCTATCTACACTACCTTAAAAGTGTAGATAAGGGAGAATCTTTGACTTCACGATTTTGTCCTCACATATTTTGCTTTAAATCAATTATGCCCTCTTATATTAATTAATTAGTTAAGTTAAAAAAATGAAGAGACTTATTTTGTGCACCTCCCTATATTCTATTTTTTTATAATATATAAAAATTGAGATTTAGGATAAACTTTTAATTACCAATTTTTTATTCATGTCATTAAATATTTTATTTCATTATAATCTTTCAATTATTTGTTATTAAAATATTTTTATTGTCTAACAATTCACAATGTTATAATATAATTTTACATTATTATATTTTCTCATAATATTATACTATCTCATTTATTTAGTATTAAAAAAATTATGTTTTAATTTTTGCTTATATCTAATTTCAAAAATTGAATTGTCAACTCAAATTTCACAGTTTACACTATATATATATATATATATATATATATATATAATCTTATGATATTCAACTCAAAAGTCTACAATTTCATTAATATGTTAATTTAATGTCATATGTTACACATGAAAAAAAAAAATTTGTACAAATTTAATTCAAAATATTGGAGAAACTTTTGATTACAAATTTTTTATTCATACCATAAAATATTTTATTTCATTATAATCTCTCATTTATTTATTAGTAAAATTTTATATATCTAACAATTTACAATGTTATAAAATTTTACATTAGTATACTTTCTCATATTATTATACTCTCACATTTATTAATTATTAAAAAAATTATTTGTTGTTAGAGTTCGTATTTCTGATTTATAAGAAAAAATACCTTATAATTTTTACAACGTCCTTTAATAATAATTTATTCAACATCTTCATTCACAATGGTTTCATTTCATGTGTATTATATTTAATAATTTTAACATTAATAATATCATTCATAATATACATAAGTTGTTCAATGCACATAATAATAATAATAATAATAATAATAATAATAATAATAATAATAATAATAATAATAATAATAATAATAATAATAATAATAATAATAATAATCATCATCATCATCATCATCATCATCATCATCATCATCATCATAATAACAATATAGAATTCACATAAATCCGCACATAGTTTTCTGTCTATTTTTATTTTAGGTAATTTCGAATTTTATCAATTTATTTTAATAATTGGATTAGGGGAGTTTAATTAATGCAAAATCAATTTATATGTGACATATAGTAAATTATTTATGGATTTGTGGAAAAAAAAATATCTATAAAAGTCAAATCATAGATTATTTTTATTCCTTTGTTAATTATTGCATTATTCTCTTTAATTTGTCAATAACGCTCTAAAATTGTTAGATTTTTTGTCAATATTATCCTCAATTTTTTTCTTTTATTAGTCCGTAATATTAATCTAAAATACGTTTAAATATTCTGTAATAATTTTCTTTATAAGGATTGGAGATGTATGTTTGAAGTTATTGAAATTAAAAGAAAAAATGACTAAAATGAGTAGTAAATAAGCTTTTTCAAAAATTTTCACATGATCTTTTCTCAATTCAAATCATGGAATTTAACAATCAATAGTTTGCGAAATTTATTAAAAATCCGCATTATTGAATTTTCCTTACAAATTTCCAATTATTAATCAAACGATAAAAAAAGAAAAACATGATTGAAATTTTGAATGGTTTTGTAACTTCCTATTATTCAATACCTATTTTCATATTCAATAATATCTAAACTCTTACGTACGTTTGCAAATTCATTGAAGAAATAATATCCTTTATTACTAAACAAAACCCTACAACATGTCATCGGTATTTTTTTCAAATTAATTTTCGAACACACTACTTACTATTTTTTTGTTCAAATTTACATATTTTTTTTATTTTCATTTTCGACTGATTACTTCTCACATTGAAATTTATTGCCTCAACAACTTTCAAAAAATGTTATTACTTCAATGAAGATATTATGCATCGCATTCATCATATACGTAAGACGTGCAACACACGTACTTACTACTAGTACTTAAAAAAAGGGCCAAATCATGCTTTAAAAAAAAAGCCCAAATCATGGGACCTTCTTCTTCCTGTATCTTCTTCCCCAAAATGTATGATTGCAATAGAGTGATAGACGATGGACGACGACATCTTTCATCTTCATTATAGCTTTCCTATCTTCAACAATGGTGCAGACATGAAAGGCTCCGTGTAGCTTCCAATTCATTCTCAAGTTTTAGTTCCTTAAAAATAATAATAATAATAATTGAAAACAGATCGGTGGGGGATCGAGCTAGCGCGACCATGCTAGCTCGACACCGGCTAGATCCGTCTCTGGCACTGTGTCCCTTCAACCTGTAAAGGATAAAATTTACATCGAATAAAGATGAAAATACATTAAGATTTGAATTACAACGCTTAAAAACGTTCATCTTTTAACTTGAAATTGGTAAGAGAAATTTTAAGTTCAAATAAATATTTCAATTCCATGAAGACTAAACACCAAACAACTGGCCATAATCATATTGATTGAGCTTTTAATATTCATTTAGTTGGAAATATAGCTTATGTTTAACATTCAAATTACTTTTCAACAATATATTTTACTTCAAAAATATCAAAAATTGTAGTGTGTTTGATAAACTTGTTTATTAACAAATTTATAGACATTATATATTGAGTTATGCTACACTCACAATGTATTCAACAATCAGGATGACAATTAGGATACGTGGCACGATCATGTCTTTTCACACATCACATCATCTTTTTAATCAACAACAACAACAAACATTTCTACATCACCAATTGTCATCCTCATTATGAACAACATTGTATAAGTAGCTTTATTCTTATATATTTCTTCAAATCAATTTTTAATAATGCGTATATTTTGAAATCATTTTTAATCAAATATTTTACTTTAAAAAACTCAAATTCTTTGTTTTTAAACAAAAATTAACTGTCAAATATGAGATTAGTAAAGTACAGTTGCCGTGCACTGCTAGGTGTAGGGACAGTTAAGCTTGTGTTCGGCTACTTTATTATAAATTTATTTATTTATTTATAACATTAAAATTCTTAATTGTACATATTTTTTTAAAACATTTTTTAATCACAAATTCTACTTAAAAAATACAAATATTTCATAAATAACTTCGGCTACAAGCCGCTGAACAAAGGCTAACTTATTGAACCGGTATAAAATCGGGGGAGCAAGTAAGCATTTGTTTGGCAAATATGTTTTTAAACATGATTTTTTCTACATAATTTTTTAAATTATTTTTTAATCATAAATATTTTTCTCTCTTTATTTTTCAATCACGTATTTTACTTAAAAAAAAATATATGTTTTTAATCAAAAAACTTTTAACAAACAGAGGAAAATCACAACGTGCAAAATATGTAATTAAAATCGCACCCTTAACCCACCAGTCTCCAATTGGTTGCTATCCCCGCGTGTTTACCTAATCATAGATCAGGGTTGCATAGTATGTATGATTCTTTGTAGAGAACTATTTTTTATAATTTCAATCAAATATTTTATTTCGAAAATAAATAAATAAATAAATATTTTTAAAAATAAAACTTTTAACAAATAAAGCCTAAATTAACTTTTTACTATTTACCAACAAGAATAGATGAATGTCTACACATAAATCACCTCACACCAGTGGCGGACGCAGAATGTTTGTACTAGTGGGACACACGAATGGTATGGGGGTTCGGAAGCAGCGCCCTCGAAAAATTTTTTTGGTAAGAAGAGACCGAAAAATGAAAAAGTACTTGAAAATATTCAATCCCCAAACAAATAAATAATTATATTAACATTGTACACTTGTATAATATAATTATCATAAATCACACTGCCTCCAAATATTTTTTTTGGTAAGAAGAGATCAAAAAATGAAAAAGTACTTGAAAATATTCAATCCCCAAACAAATAAATAATTATATTAACCTTGCACACTTATAATATAATTAGCATAAATCACATCCCCCACTGCCCACGACTCCACTTCCATAGGTGCACTATTTTTATAAAAAAAAATTATATGTAATGTATCATTTTCAAAGTGCTAAGTCCTGAGTACACAGGTGCACTATTATATTTATATCTTAATAAATCAAGTTTGAAGATTAAAACAAAAAAGTTACCTTACCTATCAAATTTTGCAGTTAGGCAGATGCAGAAGAAGAAGCCAAAAAAAATAAAAATAAAAAATCAAATTTCTACTGGGGAAATGTGCCCCAGCAGGCCCCACTGTGAGTCCGCCCCTGCCTCACACGACTTTAGCTTGTTGGGAAGTAATGTAAGTTAGAAAATATAACATATCAAGTAGTAGAAATAAATAGACATTTTTACAGCTAAACGAGAGAGACAATCTAAACTCATACCTATAGCAGAATTCTATTTTCATTTTTTTTTTTCTTGTGGGGGTTTCAGGCTCCCGGGGGGGGGGGGTGTGTGACATAATGTAGTGCATGAAATAGAAAACCAGAAATTTTACAACATATATCTAGGTCAAAATACAACAGTATGAAGCTTTTTTCTGCATACATTCCAAGCAATGCATTCTGAGTTTAATACCTTATTGAATAGGAGAAATTACAATGGAGGAACTGTCGAATCAGTTTTAAGGGGTTCGATGATTTCGAGCAGTTCATTACAGAGACCAGTAAAAACAACAGCATCCGTTTCAATAGGTTTGAACTTGATAAGCGCTGCAGGAACCAAATCCTCATCTTCGATTGTCACATTTCGTCCTCCTGGTGCAGAAAAATGTGGGATCACCCGGCGTTTGATTAAAACGGGATGTAGCAGCTCAAACTCTAAGCTTGGTTCTTTCAATGCAGAGCTTACAAACTAAAATCAAGAAAACAAATGCAATGATCAGCATTACACAAGTTAAAGCACAATAATTCAGATTAGAACAACTATATTGTATGGATAAGCATTTCAATTCTGTGTGTTTATCCTAAAAGAAAATCTAAAATAGGACAGAGATACAGATTAAAGTTCTGTTTGGAAAATGTTTCGGCTGCAATAAACTGGAGCGAGATTTTAGTTGTGTTTGAAAATTTGGTCATTATTATACATCCCATAAAAGGAAAGTTTCTTCTTAAAATGCACAAAAAACTATAAAGTCGATGAATATCCCCGCCACATCCTATGAGTTCAACGTTTAAAAAAAAAAAAAAAATTACTCCAATATAATGGAAGAGCCCAGATGATGCATTCTTCATGGCTTATGACACTCCTCTTGTTGCATACCAAACCAAACTCAGGCATTACAATATTACATTAAATTGAATCGCTTGATCTAAAATCTTAAACTATTAGATATTATCTTCTGACATTCTCCCTCAAATGTAACAGGGATTTACTTTTTTTTTTTCCTATTAAAGACTAACGTGTGGACAATTCATTTAAATGGGCAACAACGAAACTTGAATCCAGGATTGAATGCTTTGATACCATGTTGAACCTTTTGATCTAAAAAATATACTTTATTCATTTATAATTTCTAATAAAAATCAGACCTCAAAAAGAAAAGAAAAGGAAAAGGAAAAAAAAAAAGAACGAAAGAAAAATCTAATGGAATTCCATTTTGGGGGCAAATTAATAGTACTTAAATTTTATTCAATCGAGTAACTGCACTTTAATTTGAATCAAATACTTATAATTAATTTCAATTAAGATAATTTTGTCCAATTCCACTAACGAAAAACGATGATGTGGCAATCAATAATGATTATTATGGTACGTAACGGTTAGTTGTTGACGTAAAATAAGTACAACTTCACTGAAATATATAATTAGCATCATTTATTGATTTCAATGTCATCGATTTCCGTTAGTCGAAGTGACAGAAATAGATGGAGTTACCTATTTGAAATCAAATTAAAGTGTAGTTACTGATCGAATAAAATTGAAATAATTACCTGGTCAAATAAAGTGAAACTATCCCAATAAAATGAATATGCTAACGAATAGCATATTGAATTGTGAAAATATTGAAACAGCTTGCTGAATTTATTGAATTCCATTAAGGAATCAAATACATATTTTATGTGATTCACAACTTTTTAATTATGCATTTCATTAAATTTTATTAAAATATACAAAAAAATCTGATTTTAATCTCTACAAACAGGGACTATCAAATTGCATTGTGAAATACTGCAACAAGCACGGTTTAGACTTTAGGGATGACAATAAGAAAACATTTTCCATTGAAATAGTCAAACCATGTATAAAAAGCTTGTATCTTGGAAAACTTTACATGGAAATCAAAATCAACCAAACACCCAAAGTGAAAAATAGGTTAATCAAAATTTACTTATATATCTATTAATTATGAAGTTCCTGAAATAGTTTAATCACATATCTCATCGACAGGTCTCATCTACAAGCTGTTGAATATATCCTCTAAATGGTCAAACCATGCTCTCATTTGAGTTAGCACATGTTTAAGATATTGACCAAACCAAATTCATCCACCGCAAGGGTGAATTCAGGAATTCGAGTGAGCACAAACAGTCGCTTAAGGGCAAGGAAAAAAATTAATAGCCTAATTTTAAGGGAATTTTTTTTTTTTTTTATTATTATTATTTTACGAATTTAGCACAAGTGGCCGAATATGCTTGCTTGCCCCGTAGATCTACCTTGCTCCACCCCACCCAAACCAAACCAAAAAGGAAAAAAAAAAAAAAAAAAAAAAATGTTTCAATCGAAGTGTTTGAAAACATGATTCTAATTCCTAAAAATTCGGGCTTCCAGTCACCAATAAATTAGAAAACCATGTTAAAAAAAAAAATCCAAGGTCCAATAAAATAATTTCCAATCTCTTTAAGACTCAAGAAAGGACAGTGAGGAGATTCAAAGGTACTCTAACTTCTGAAACCATCACCATCACCAACAAGACAGCCCTGGAACAATGACATAAAGGTGACTTACACTACGCAATGAGACTCTGTTTGGTAATTGTGGTTTCGGAGGAATTTCGGTTTTTGGGAGAATGTATGGTTGAAAAAGTGTGAAAAGTAATGGTCCTATAAAAACGCGTGGTTGAAAATGAATTCGGGGAAAAAATGGAAAAACTATTGGGACCAAATATTGTATTGTATGTCTAACTCTGACTTAGGGAATGGTCTTAATTGAGGCTAAAAATTTCAGATTTGATGAACAACCACTTGAAATTTGAAAATGATCCTGCCGAAGTTTTATGGTGCTTTGCAGATTATGGTTGACCAGAGTTAATGGATTTGTATGAGTGGTAACACAGTGGTGATAGTTCGGCAGTGAAAAAGCAGAGTAAAAATAAGAATTGCTATATGAAATAGGAAGCAAAGAATTACATTATGTCGCTGTATATTGGTCATTATAAAGGTAAGTGAAAATTTGATCTTACAGCTTCTTAAATTTACACCAAACCAGTTTCATATAGGTCATTCGGGGTACTCAAATAATATTATTTCCACGAGTATGAGTATTAAACAAAAGTTAATCAAACTAACCTCGTATAAAGCACCGGTAGGCTCTGTTGGAGAAAAGATACCTTGAAGCACCACCCCGTCAGGAAACTGTACCCTGATAACCGTTCTATTGTACCTCTTTTTAGCAGCTTTAGCCTGCTTTTCTCTGTATGATTTAGGAATTAAAAGCTTCGACTCTTCGATCTTCTTCTTCTTCATATCTGCTTCTCTTCTTAATTCTTCAGCGGAAAGCTTGTAGAAAGAATCTGGTAGCTCAATTTTTGCTGCTACACTTTCAGGGACCGAAAAGAACACCTGTATCTAATAGGATGAGAAGAAAGGATGTAGTCAGAACTCAGGCAGATGCAAACGATGGAGAAATAAGGTAAACATTAGTCCAAGGGAAAGAATGAGACACAGTTGTACAACTTAATTAAAAAAAAAAAAAAAAATTGTAATGAAGGAAGGAAGGAAGAATGTAGAATCTAAAACACATTATTAGAAAATTAAGCAAATATGATATATTTGACTAGTATTATAGATAGATATGCAGGACAGTTAAGTCCAAACTAATCATAAACCCAAGGTTCAACCGAAGACAGAAAACTATAACGCAAAAATCAAAAGAATGAATGAATATTGTAATATGCTGTTTCCACTGAAACATGAAACTAAGACCTGGGTCAAATTAGTACTAGGAGATAACTTATGTCAACAAAGATACAAAAAAATTATCATATTCTTTCTGCTCTTATTGAGACAAATTAAAATGAAATGTAATGTTACAAATCCTAACAGACGAGACTTTGGCTTCAAATTATGGAGCTAGATTTGCGCGCCCCCCCCCCCCCCCCCCCCCCCACACAATGAACACAAGATTATTCAAGCCACAGTTTAATCTCAAAAGAAAGTTGAGTACAAACAAGACATGACTTTTCCATGTCCTGAACACACACACCAAAAAAAAAAAATCTAACTGCCAACTACATTGGCGAACTCTAACTTCAACCCCATTTATTAAAACTGAAAGTAACACAGTTCCTTACCAGGATACACCGTGATTTCACTTATCAGGTGTTAACTTTGCCTATGTTTCTCCAACTCCAAAGGTAGTTCCAGGCACATATAAAGGATTATGATTGTGGTAGGTTAACCATCATGCAAAACTTTATATGCCTTATGACATGAATAATTCAAGGTTTTGTCACCAGCATTTCTCAAATTTCTACAGCAATGTTTGAATAACATATTTTCATACGTATTTACTTTGGGGTTGTTACATATCTCCATAAGACATCTAAAGATGGAAGGTGAGTCAAGTAATGTATGATGAGGAAGTATCAGGTATAAATACTTTATTATTTATTTTCTTTTCATCCTTCTTTTTGCTTGTTTGCTGTTTAATAACATACATGAATACATGACTTAAAGCCTAACAAGCTCTCAAATGGATATTGGTTTTCTGGTTCATACATCAAAGGCTCTACTTCTTCCTCGTTTGTTTGATCACACTTTGAACATCTTCATTATTACCCTTTAATCAGTATTATATTATGGCAAGTGAAACAACAGTACGGAACCAAATAGCACAATATTTGTTCCATCATTGGGTATGTTTAGAGTCTTCAGATAATCAATGTGTATATTAGTAATGTGCACAATTGGCTTCTCCACTTAGAAACATATCTATTTTTTCCTTGATAAAGTACACCTCAGATTATCAAGCTCTGAATCTAGGTCCATAATGTATTCTCTAATTTATTTATGACTAATGCATCAATCATTAGCCTGCAACCTCTTGTGACTTAAACTTCTAGGCCTTCATACTTAATACAGAACTTTCTTTTGATAAAATAACCTTATAAAAACTATTAAAATAGAGTTTAAGACGTTCCTACAGAAGAGAAGTAAGAAGTATGAAAATAAGAGATATACATGCATCTGAAGTGGCAATGGATGATCAATATCTCAATGCTACATATCTACGTGATTCTTGACTTGGCCAAACACAGCAGTCAGCATGACCAATGGACAAATAACATATTACCATGAAGCTTCTTCACTAATTCCTATCAACGACTGAGATGAATGCAGAAAAAAAAAATCTGTAATTTGTATGATTAAATCATCATTAACAAATATATTGAGGAAGAGAATGAGACACACATTAGGCCCTGTTTGGTCCAGGATAAATTCAACTACCTTTTCCTCAAATTCATTTTAAACTACACATTTCGGGACCACTACTTTACACACTTTTCAACCACACATTCAAAAATTACTCTATAACTTTCATTTTGCTCCACAATTCATTCAACTTACTCTACAACTTCACAAGACTCACAGAAATTACTCTATAACTTTGAATTTCTATAACACTTGACCTGATTAATATCCTAAAATTTTCGCTGAAATGTTCAGAACACAATTTAAAACAGAAAGAAAAAGATACAAAGTAGAACACAACATGAGCAGTGGAGATGAAAAAAAGTGTATACCTGTCTATCAACGTTCTTTGGCTCAACTGTTTCCTCTAGATTAGCTGGAGCTGCAGACGGTGGTTCCGCGACCTTATTTGGCTCCAATAACGCTATGACATTCTTCACCAAAGCAAGTGTTTCCTCTGATGGAACATCCATCACAAGCCACATCTCCTCGGCTTCCTCTTTCAACTCAAATCCCATGAATTCAAATAACTCCACTCCTCCCAGTACATCTCCAATCGCATCCTTTATCTTCGGATTCCCCATCCTAATCTTCCTAAACTTTGTATTCTCTGGCTCCTTCACGATATTCCTCAAAAGCCTTGTCACTACATCTAATGATCCCCCAGACGGATTCCCTGATAAATATGCAGTAACACAATCCTCCACTTCATTCTTGCCACCCTCAATTTCTTTCTCACCATCTTTAAAATCAAATGATTCTTTATTATTCAAGCAAATCTCAACATGAGAAGACACCTCCTTTTCAGATCCATAGCCCTTACCACAAACTGGACACTCAAATATTTCCAAAGCATAACCATTGGGATTCCTTTTCCCAGAGGTGATCAATGAGTCAAATGGGTCAAACCCATTTTTAGACTTCTCATTACTATCTGAATCAACCCGAATTGCAGGTTTTTTAGACTCAATTTTCTGTTCATTACTCAATTTTTGAGTTGCGGGCTTGGAATTTGATGATAAAGATTGATTTTGATTTGTAGTACTCAAAGATTGGGAGGATCTGGTTGCATTGAAGTTTGCAGGGCCCGACGAAGGAGAAGAAGAAGAAGTGCCCAAGACTCTACCTTGGCCACTGAATTTGCCTGAAGAAGACGATGAAAATGGTTTGTTGACTTTCTTCATGAATCCCTTCATTTTATCTTTCATCTCATCCATTTTCTTAATTTCAACGAAATAGAAACCAAAAACGAATCAAAGAAATCGAAACACCTCAAAAACAAAAACAACGACACGGAATCTGAATGAATAGATTTATCAGTTTTCAACAAGATATATGATCGAATGGTAATTTAAAGGTACCACGGAAATATGAAACTTAAGCTGAATATAATATTTCTTCTTGTATATATGTGAAGTGAAACAAGGTATGAAGAGACAAGGAAAATAGGAGCTCAGAAATCTATGGAAGGGAAGGGTCGCTTCTTTGAGCAAAGGGTTTGGAGCAATTTGCTGAATTTTATTTTTCAATGACATGTCCAGATGTGTATTGGTTGATGTCAAAAAACAAAAATGTGAAAATGGAAATAGAAAGTAGTTTTATTTTTTACTAGTAAGTCTTTGTTTGATCTAACTGAAAGTCAAAATCAACAATTAATTATAATCATATATTTCATGAATTCACAATTTTTTAATCATATATTTCATTAATTTTTATTAAAAATTTGATAAAAAAAACTAAAATTAATCTCCATTAAACAAAGGCTAATATCTATTTAAAATTTATTTTTGACTTTTATAGAAAAATATTTTTGAATTAAAAAAGAAACTGAAACAAAGCTAAACATAAATATATTTGTTTATTATTTTATCAAAATTAATTAATTTCAACTTAATTAACTCAATGAATGTATCAAAATCATAAATAAGGAAAAAAAACAAACATTTAAGGTGTTTAAAGGATACATTCGAAATTAATAAAAATGTTTTAAATTTTCAAAAATCAAGTCATAATTAAATTCAATTAATCAAATAAATATTTATATGTTTTTTTATTAATTAAATATAGTATGTTCACTGTACAACTAAATATAAATATATTTTTTATTATTTTATCAAAATTAAAGTCAACTTAATTAATTCAATGAATAAGTCCAAATCATAATTAAGGAAAAAATACATATTTCAAGATTAATAAAAATGTTTTAAAATTCAATGAATAAGTCAAATTTCAAAATTAATAAAAATGTTTTAAATTTTCAAAATCGGGTCATAATTAAATTCTATTAATTAAAATAAATAATTATATATTTTTTATTATTTAAATATATTATGGTCACAATACTGTACAACTTAAGGTCATAGTAACATACAATTTGTGGTTACAATTACAAATTAAATTTTATGGGTCACAAATTATCAAACTAGTTAGCAACGCACACAAATTATCAAACTAGTTAGCAACGCACTATTTTTCGATCACAAATTTTATAACTTATCAATCTATCATGATTTATTTCTACGTCATTAGCCCAAACTTTTGTTGGCTACAATTTTTTTCACGATCATAATTTATCAAATTAATTGATCACAACTTATTTCTCAATCATAAATCACAAATCTTTTAGGTTACAACTGATTTCATGATCATAAATTATCAAATTAGTAGGTAACAACTATCTCATGATCATAATTTATCAAATTAGCCGGTCGCAACTTTTTTCTAGATCACAAATTATCTATTTGGCTACAATTATTCAAATAAATGTCACAAATTATCTTTTATCACCTCACCTCACCTCAACCTCAACCCCAATCCTACACCATCGATGTTAACTGCATTTTTATACATTTTTTATATCTTTAAATTAGTATATTTTGAAATATCTTGAGCAAATATTTACTAATTTATGCATATTTTGTGTTTAAATATGTTAATATCCAAGTTTGAGGCCAAAAATCACAAAATGGGTGCAAATTATGCTGAAATTGGAAGTTTGAGGACCATTTTGTCACTTTCGAAAAGTGGTGGACAAGCTGTCAAATTTAACCCAGGGACTAGATTGCTAAATTTCAAAAGTTGAAGGACTTCAAATGCAATTTTTGAAGAACCTATTTGAAAGAAATTTGAAAATTTTGGGACTAAATTGATCGACATTGAAAGATGGAGGACTATATTGCAATTACGGAAGGGACAAGCTGCAAAGAACCATCCCAGTCGAGCCACGCGAATGCGTGGCTCGAACCAAGTTGCGAACGCGACTCAGGCCATAAAACTGACCTGAGAAAAAAGCTCGCGAAATTTTCTAACCTCTCAATTGCGCGGTAAAAAAAAAAAATTCAAAATTTTTTTTTGGGCCAGTCCGGGTTAACTCGGCGGCTCGATTCAGCCCAAAACGCTTTTATACGTAGATTTTGGTAATTTTTAGGATTTTTGGTTGATTTTTAGGATAAGATAAATACCCAAAATCCTCATTTTGTTAGGGATCATGTAAGTTCAAGCCTCTTTATAATTTTTCTTGTATTTTCTCTTAATCTTTACATCATTTAATGCAACGATCAATTAATGTTTTAGTGTTCTTCTTCTACATTTCATCATCTTGTTGCTATTTAAACTTTTGATTTGTGGTATTTTCTTAAATTTTCTCTATAAAGTCCATTTATTTTGAATGCATTTAATGTTTAATGCTTATGTTGTTGAAGTTATTAATGAGTGATGGAGAAACTAGGTTCAAAGTGAAAAATTCTTGAATTTTCACTTTAAGAACTTAACAAAAAGGAGAGTTTTCTTTATTATCTTGTTTTTAATTTTTATTTTGATTTTTATTGATATGTTTATGTTATTTTGTTAAATGTTGTTGTTATTTTATTGTGGTTTAATATTATTGTGTTAGAATATTTGACTAGTGTATTTTCAATAAAGCATTTTAGGTTGTTTATGGAATTGAGTATTTATGTTTATATTTTTATGATTAGGAATGTTGTTTTATGTTTGTATAATTTTAAAATGTTGTCAATATTTTGTATTGTACTTGAAAGTCATTATAAATGTTAGATTAAATTTAGAATTTCCGATGTAATTTAGTTATTTGATTAACTACTACTAAGTGATTTTTGAAAGAAGAAATTAGTGTAATTATAAAAACTAAATTTACCTTGACTTATGTTCTCCAACTTATTTTAATCACCAAGTTCTTGTTGCCACTAGTTTAGTTTTGATAATTAGTTTTAATTCTAGCTTTTATAAATTGTTGTCTATTTGCTTTAGTTAACTAGTTTTCATATTGCCTTACTTTAATTTATGTTACTTAGTATTCACCATCAAACCAAACGTTTATATTACTTGACTTTTCTTTTAAAATGAAATCAATAAATTTAGTTATAAATCAATTAATCCTCGTGGGTACGATAACCCGGACTTTTTGAGTCTACTTTACTACTTGAACGCGAATCTTGCACTTGCGGTATACGATTTTAGCGAACAATAGACACCTTCATTACATCATATCCACCACCTCTGACGCACCACCACCACGTTCACCACTCCACCACCTTCAATGCACAACAAACACAACCGCCCCACCACCACCATGAAGACCACTTCCACCACTATTACCGCCACCATTGACACCACCTAACTTATGCTATGACACTCCCACCCTCACATGCATTTGGCAACAGAGATGGTGTTCAGACTAGTAGAGCCAATAAAACTCAATAAGGTAGTTTCATTGAACGACACTTGAGATTCAAAAGATGCGCTTCTTCAATGTGGTGCGTCAAAGATAGGGGTGGGCGTCGGGTGGTGATGCGTGTCGCAATGTACCAAAATAATAAATAATTTCTTACTTGCCAAATATTAATTAATAATGTAGTAGCGAGAGTAAGGGTCGATCTCACGAGGAACGGAAACTAATTTTAGTTGTTCGATCAATTAGAATGGAATGGGGGAGTTTTGTTGTATGAAATTGCTTGAGTAAAAAATATGCATAAAAATAAACAATTAAATATGACTAGAGAAATAATATGAGAAGAAATCTTGTTCTCGGGTTCGGTTGTGTCCTTAATTAATGTTATATCTTTCCTTGTAACGTGTTTCTATTCCTAATTCAATTATCAATCATAAATAATCAACAAGCTCTGATTATCTAAATTCTTCCTTATGTGTATTGATTCAAAATAAGCTCTTTGAACCAATTCTAGCCATGGACAATCCTAAACAAGCTCTTAGGATTTAATGCATGACTAGTATGAAAATTTAGAAGAATAGATTGAATTGGATCGTTAATTAAACAAGCTCGAATTAATCAATCCAAGTTGAATTATTACTAAACCCGCACGAGATTTATTTGCTACTAAAGTAAAGACTCAATGATAATTACGAATCAAGAATCTAAACATAGCATATTCATGAATTCAAAGATCAATAATCCAATTGGCCAAATTAAACTATTAATCAAATAAACTCAATTGAACATTCAAAACATAATAATCCAACAATTGAAATAAAGGAATAAATTCACGCTACTAATTTGTAGGAAAATAAAATAACATAATTAAATTGACACAACTTCCCCTTTGAACAAGATATGGAATTTCGCCTAGCATGGTTGTGGTAGATCATTCAAGTTGCTTCATGAATTCCATTGTTGTTGATATTCTTGCACTTGAAAATCTCCCAAGAATGCTCTATGTTTTTCTCTCAATTTTCCTCAATGTGTAGCCTCTTTCAAAAATAATAAAAGTCTCTTTTTATTGTCATGAAATTCCCTTTTTATAGCCTCAATTTCGTGCCCTAGCTTTGGGCTCAAGAAATCCCAAAATTATGGAAAGAATTGAAATATGGAAATTTTTGACTGAAATAGTTACGGCCGTGAATTTCCTTTTACGGCCGTAACACGGTTTCTGCATAATTCTCGCAAATTGAAGTTACGGCCGTAACATATCCACTTACAGCCGTAAAGAGGTTTCTGCTGATTTTCTTCTTACTTCAACAACACTTTTACGGCCGTGAGTTTGTTACCTTACGGCCGTAACTGTATTTGCACCTAAGTCTCCAAACTTCAGTTTTGAGTGCATTTTGGTCCTTTTTTCTTCTTTTCTCTTCTTTTATGATCCTATACAATGTAAAACATAAAATGCATTAATAATACTTAGATAGAATCACATTATGGCATATTCGAGGATATAAGTGCATAAAATAAACGTAAACATCACACTTATCAGGTGGTTCGGTTCAAGTATATCAAGAACCGGAATCGAACCATATTTTTTCGGTTCTTGTAAAATAGAACCATTCGGTCCCATTGAATTGTAAGAACCAAACCATTCGGTTTCGATTCTAATTCGGTTCTACAATAATAATTATTTTTCGGGAGCCTTATCGAGGAACATCAGGCATCGGGATGTGAGCCAATAGCCTGAAATAAACATCTACCAAATATACCAAGATCAATTATTTCGAAAATCCTTTCACCCCGAAGAAAGTATAGGATTCTCAATGAAACAGAAGATATTCATAAACCAAAATAGGAAACAAATGGCCTAGCTAGAAGGTTTTTCGAGCATGGCAATATAGTAAACTTGTGGGATGAATCATGATTTTTAAATGCATTATTATTAATTGTTTATATTTGTATTTAAATATTTAATTAACTCCATCGAGGTCATTTACAACTTCACTTATTAATAAGTTATTCTCATTCGATTTTCATTTACTAAGAATCTTAGTCCAAGTGTGAAGTTAAATGTTACAATGAGGTAGAGACGTAACAAATTTCATAAAAAGAAATTAATCATTTTCACTTTACCCTAAAAAATTACAAATTCTTTTGATTTTTAGTTTTAGGACAACCAATTAAGACCATAAAAAAAAAAAAAACAAAGATCAAAGACCAGGTCTAATTTCAATTTTTCGGTTCTTAAAGCGGAACCGAGAACCGAACCGAAAATCAATCGGTTCTCGGTTCTAAAATCGATTTCCTATTTTATTTTTTTAAAACCATACGGTTCCGATTTTTTCGGTTCGGTTCCGGTTCGATCATATCGGTTCCGATTTTCTTTCCTACCCCTAGCCGAAGACGTCGGAAGCAGAAGAACACGAAGGCATTGCAAGCTACGATTGTAGGAGGGGACGTCAATAGCACCACCTTCGCTCACCATGCAGTGGAGCATAGCGGAGCGGTTACGAGCGAGTGATTGAGCACCGCTACAACAACTTCTTGCAGACGTTGTGCTTGTAGTGTGGGGTTTAAGACTTGGGCGTCCCTACCGGCTACCGAAAATTGAATGGGTGTGCCACCGAAGTGTCGTGTAAAAGATGTGTGAAATGAATTAGGATTTGTTTGGTTAAAATAGAGTAGGTAATAATATTTAATTTAATAATAATATTATTAATATTAAATAGATCATTAGCACCTGATTTCTGAAATGTATAATTCATGATCTGGTTATTGAAATGTGATCTTTAAAAATAGAACTTCATGTAATTTCCTCCTAGGGATGGCAAAAAAACTCGTTTTGACCCGAACCGACGGGGCCCCGACCCTAATGGGGCCAAAAAAATCGACCCGCGAGTCGATGAGGCGGGTTTGGGTTTGAAATTAATTACCCGAAACGGGTTCGGGTCGGGGCGGGTTTTAGTTGACCCACCCCGCTAGTGAATTGTATTTTAAAAAAAAAATGCAATCTTAAAATCAAAAAATCAAAAACGCAACCCAATCTGATAAGGGGAGAATTTTAAAAATACCCAAGTCAAACAATGGCCAAGTCAAAATACCCTAACTTTTCAAAAACTAACCACAATACCCCTTTTTCTTTAAAATGACCTGTATACCCTTAATAACCATATTTCTCTTATACACTTCATTTATCTCATATTTATATTGAAACGAAAATAATAATTTATTCTCTCATTTTTTTCTGTTTGTGCTAAAAAAAATCCGCAAAAAATATACAAAACACAACTAAAAGATTTCATTCGCTACTTCTTTTCGGTAAGTTGATTTAGCAATATTTATTATATTGTATTTAATTTTGTTCTTGTTGTGTTAAACTTATTCAATAGATCTATTTGTTAATTTTTTAGTTAATAATAATTATAGATCTATAATTATGTAGTAACAATTAAAATTAATATGGTGAAGTGTGATTTTTATCAGTTTAATAGCAAAATCGAAAAAATTGAACATAAGAGCGGAAAAAGGAACTGCAATAAGTCCGGCCGGACCTTAGTAGAAAGGTCCGGCCGGACCTTAATTGGTCCGGCCGGACCTTTCTATAAAGGTCCGGCCGGACCTTTCTACTAAGGTCCGGCCGGACCAATTATGGTCCGGCCGGACCAATAATGGTCCGGCCGGACTTCCGGCAAATTTTTTTTTTTTAATTTTTTTATATTATAAATAAATTATAAAATTCTAAATAATTTTTTTATTCTTAATATTATTTATCATATGTTACAAAAATGATTTCATTACTAAATAATGTCATAATGTATTAATAATAATTACAAATAAGATATGTAATTATAATTTCATAATTTCTTAATAAAAATGAATTAATAATTAGAAATAAGATATGTAATTATAATTTCATAATGCAAATAACAAATTTATTAATAATATCAAAATAAATATAATTATAATAATTAAATAATGTTTAATTTTTCTACTTGTTTATTTACGTGCGGTAGTCTACAATGTAGAATGATTAAATATTGCGGAAGCATGGTCCGGCCGGACCGAGGCTCCGGCCCGACAACTATTTTTTTTACAATTATTTTTATCAGTTACTCTGATTTCCCTAAATTGTTGTTTTGAAATTTTATTATTTTTAATTAATGCAGATATGGCTTTCATACCAGTTTCTTATTTTGGTGAATTCGTGGTTGATGAAAATCTACGATGGTCATGGAAATATACAAGTGATCAAAACATTTCTGTAATTTTGTTAACTCCAGGTATGTCATTTACAGACATGTACAGCAAACTACAAGATCAACTCGAAGTTAATCCATCTGAATATGATATGAAATTTGGATTTCTATATAACTCTAATTCTACTGTTGCATTGCCACCCTTATTTGTTACTTCTGATGTGCAAATTACGTGGTTAATTGAGGCGAATAAAAAGGAAACTATTCCTCTCTGTGTAACTTTAGTACGAAAGGATACCCCCGATAATCAGAATGAAGAATTCGATGGTGGGGATCAGAATGTGAATGATATTTGGGACACGTTAGAAATAGTTCGTGAGGATGATGATGTTATCCCTGACACAGTTCCTCTTATCACCCATAGAGGTTACGATGTAGTCGGAGACAATCAGGAGGACATTCCATTTACAAACAATGATCTGATTAATTTATCCAGACGTCAACATGAGCACTTCGAGAACTCACAGGCTGGGCCAAGTTCACGATCGACTAATTCTTCACGTGTGGTTCCAGATGATGAAGATTTGGAAGTCCAGCAATTATTTAATACCAAGCAAGATCTCCAAGAAGCGGTGCACAGTATTGCACTTAAGCACAATTTCGAGTTTAAAGTGAAGAAGTCAGACAGGAGTACCTACACAATTGTCTGTGTAGATGATAATTGTAGTTGGCGTCTGCGAGCAACGAGGATGGACACAAATCAATTCTTCGTAGTTCGCAAGTATACACGAGAGCATACTTGTCAAGTGGGCATTCGTCGAAATGATCACAGACAAGCTCGTTCATGGTTTATAGGACGACAGATAATGCATAAGTTTGATGACCCAAGGATTATTTACAGACCCAGAGACATCATTAACGATGTGCAGAGAGATTTTGGGGTGACCATGAGCTACCAGAAGGCCTGGAAGGCTAGAGAATGTGCGTTAGAGGATTTAATGGATTCACCCGAGGAAAGTTATGCGAAATTAGCCAGGTATTGTCATAACATGTCGAGAACTAATCCTGGTTCGACATTCTTTATTGAGGCTGACGATAACAATCACTTCAAGTATTTTTTCATGGCTCTTGGACAATGTATAAATGGATTTAGAAGATCGATGCGACCTCTAATTCTAGTAGATGGTACAACATTGAAAGCTAGATATGAAGGGAAGTTAATTATTGCTACATGTCAAGATGCCAACATTCAAATATACCCTCTTGCGTTCGGCATAGTGGATAGCGAAAATGATCTAGCGATGAATTGGTTTTTCTCAAAGTTGAGGGAAGTAATTGGAGATGTCCATGAGCTTGCTTTTATAACTGATCGCGGAAATTCTATCATAAATGGTATAGCTGAAGTTTTTCCCGAGGCACACCACGGTTATTGCATGTACCATATACAAGGAAATTTGAAGACGACGTACCGTGGTACTGGGATCGTTGCCTTGTTTAAGAGAGCGGCAGAGGCTTACACTTTTGAAGATTATAATAAGTTCATGATTGAAATAAATAACAAGAGTGAGAAAGCCTCGGAGTACTTAATAGATAAATTGGGGATTCAACATTGGGCACGGTGTCAATTTCCAGGACGTCGATACAATATGATGACGTCAAATAATGTGGAGTCTTTGAATGCATTATTTAAGAAGGATCGAGAGTTACCAATTCTGGCAATGATTGAGAACATTAGGGACAAGTTACAGGTTTGGTTTCACGATAGACGCGAGGAATCTCAAGCATGCACATCTTATCTCACCCCTGCCATGGAAACCAAACTCTTCAAGACATTAGACCTGGCTAGAAGGTTGGGCGTGGAGCCACTGGATCAGTTTAGATTCAATGTTGTATGCGGACGTAATGTTGGGTATGTTGTGGACTTGAATGAGAACACGTGCACGTGTAAACAGTTTCAACTTGAGCGCTTTCCATGCGCTCATGCAGTTGCAGTTGCTAGACATAGGGGCTTTTCACCACAGTCATTATCAACTGAGTACTATACGACTGCTTTTTGGAGAGAAGCATATGCTGAAACTATATTTCCTCTACCAAATGAGGGTGAGTGGGAACTTCCCGAACACTTGCTCCCGCTTGATAATTTACTGCCGCCGAATGTCCGAAGACGTACTCCTGGACGTGTACGTACGTCTAGAATACCATCTACTGGAGAGTTTCCCAGACCGCGAAAGTGCGGCAGGTGCGGCGCAGTCGGTCATACTCGCCAAACTTGTACTAGTCAGATTCCCTTGAATAATTAATTTTATCACTATTAAAACTTTTACTGTAATTGTAGTGTTGTTGATGATAAATTATCTTATTTTGTCTATGTTAATAAATTGTAATTGTATAGTTTTCTATTTTGGGGTTTGGGGTTTAGGGTATAGTTTTCTAATTTGGGGTTTAGGGTATAGTTTTCTATTTTGGGGTTAGGGGTTTAGGGTATAGTTTTCTATTTTGGGGTTTATGGTTAGGGGTTTAGGGTATAGTTTTCTATTTTGGGGTTAGGGGTTTAGGGTATAGTTTTCTATTTTGGGGTTAGGGGTTTAGGGTATAGTTTTCTATTTTAGGGTTAGGGGTTTAGAGTATAGTTTTCTATTAGGGTATATTTTTCTATTTTGGGGTTAGGGGTTTGGGGTTTAGGGTATAGTTTTATATATATATATATATATATATATATATATATATATTTCGTTCCAAAAAATATATTGTTATCTATACTTGTGAGGCAATTTATTCAACTAAAGAAACTGACAAATAAAAACTATAATAAATAAATTGACGGTAATAAAAAAATTGACAAATAAATATATATACACAATTACATATAAAAACTATATTTTTACATTTCTAAATCTTATGGATCACAATTGTAGTTAAATAAATCAGTAGCCAACTTTATTCTCCACTTCTGTATATGTTCTTGATTGGTCATCTTGACATCTCGTCCGATGCTCAAGAACTCAATATATTTTATTGCAAAAATCCCGCAATCTCCACTGTAAGTTAAAAAAAAAAACTTTAGTGAAATAAATGAATATAGTTAAGAATTTAATTAAATACTAGAATACGAGTGTAAGAAAATTTACCTGACACCTTGTTTGGAAATCCCCTTGATCCTCTCAATGGCTAGTACATCATCGACATGAATTCCAGCACGCTTAGCCATTAGAGGAACAATGAATGCCAAGGGCATCAGAGTTTCTTGGAGCTGGGTCTCTGTGAAACAACCATGTTCGGAGTCGTACACATACATTTTCGATTCGGCGAACACGACCTCAACAGCAATGATGTGCGAGTTCCCGATCACCGGAATATAGATGTGTGTACAACCCGTCCACGACTGGCCACACACGGGCTCTACCCCTACCACGTAGTCCAACATGTAATCTGGCAACACGTACGAGGTAGGGTTGGTTTCGAACATTGAGTACTCAATGTCGACAGCATTTTTAAAACCGCAACACAAGATCACTCGCCGGGGAAAGCCGAACGATTTCGGGTACCTACTAGCCCGATCGCGCAGCAACTCCATTGCAAGATCAACATGCTACAACATAAAATATAAGCGAATTAAATATTATTTAATCAACAAATAATATAGTGAGTTCACATAATTACGATTATGCACTCACATCGTCGGCAAGCCAAGCTCCGCTTCTGAGGACTATTGCGAACCAATCTTTGGCATCCGATATTGTTGTCTTCCCAATAGCGAAGCGAAACCTGAATGAATAAATAATTAGAGATTCATATATAATCATTTTTACAGTTAAAAAATAAATAAACAAGTAGAGAACAAACTTACTTCGACTTAAGTTGAGAGTACCACATATCAAACACCTTTTGCTTCGCCGGATCGACTTCGCGGAATAAGTTGACATAAGTGCCGTCCACGAATGTCCTCTTCTTCGCCTCGGTCGTGAAGGGAGAAAGAACATGCTGTGAGGGTTGTCTTGTCCTCTTACTTATAATCTTGTCCTTCACCTCGACAGTACGTTTCCGTCCCCTCTTCTCGACCATATCCACCTCAGTCGACTCCTCCTCCGGCACCCGAGGCACCACCACCTCCGGCCCCCGAGGCAACACCTCCTCCACCCCCCGAGGCACCACCTCCTCCGCCCCCCGAGTCACCTCCTCCTCCACCCCACGAGGAACCACCTCCTCCGCCCCCCGAGGCACCACCTCCTCCGCCCCCCGAGTCACCTCCTCCTCCGTCCCCCGAGTCACCTCCTCCTCCGGATCTCGAGGCACCACCTCCTCCGCCCCCCGAGGCACCACCTCCTCCACCCCCCGAGGCACCACCTCCTCCGTCCCCCGAGTCACCTCCTCCTCCGGATCTCGAGGCACCACCTCCTTCACCCCCTGAGTCACCTCCTCCTCCGGCTCTCGAGGCACCACCTCCTCCGCCCCCCGAGTCACCTCCTCCTCCGACACCCGAGGCACCCCGTAGAAATCTTGCTCCGTCATCCGAGCTATCATATCATCCATCTCATCATGCTCTGGCATCATATATGAGGCTCCATGCCCATCTCGGAGCTCATCCCTAAGGGCGTCGACCTTCACTTCGAGGGCGTCGACCTTACCTCCGATGGCGTCGACCTTACCTCCTAGGGCGTCGACCTTCACTTCGAGGGCGTCGACCTTACCTCCGATGGCGTCGACCTTACCTCCTAGGGCGTCGACCTTCACTTCGAGGACGTCGACCTTACCTCGGAGCTCATCCCCAAGGGCATGCATCTCATCACGAATGACCCCCACCAGACGCTCAAACAAATCATCAAAGTGAGGTACTGGGCGCTGAAAACAAAAATGACAATTGATTATTTAACTCAAATATTATAACATGTAAATGTGATCATTAAAATACTATTGTTTATTGAAAACTGAATCTATTAACATACCGGGGGAGTGGGGGTGCGTAAAGGTCCGCGAGATGCCCCCGGTGAATGAGATCTCATGAGCGGCGGGGACATGTCTCGTATTGGACTGCTTTGATCCTAGATATAACGAAAGTGGAAATTAAATGTCGAATAATGTTTATTTAAGATTCTACAAAATTTTCGACAGAGTCTCCCCTTAAAATTGGACTTAGCCACCCTATAAAGGACATCAAAATGTCATAATAAAGCAAAAACATTCAACCACTCAACCACGACAATTCAAAACACCAACCACAACTCAATAATACTCCCATATCACTGACTACTCCAAAAATAATTCTCAACTCAAAAACATATCAAATTCAAATTATAAACTCCAAATAATATAATAGGAAATAAACTAACCCCCAGTAAAATATTATAGCTTATTGAATCCATGAACATACCGGAGGAGTGGAGGAGCGTAGAGGTCCGCGAGATGCCCCCGGTGAATGAGATCTCATGAGCGGCGGGGACATGTCTCGTATTGGACTGCGTTGATCCTAGATATAACAAAAGTGGAAATTAAATGTCGAATAATGTTTATTTAAGATTCTACAAAATTTTCGACAGAGTCTCCCCTTAAAATTGGACTTAGCCACCCTATAAAGGGACATCAAAATGTCATAATAAAGCAAAAACATTCAACCACTCAACCACGACAATTCAAAACACCAACCACAACTCAATAATACTCCCATATCACTGACTACTCCAAAAATAATTCTCAACTCAAAAACATATCAAATTCAAATTATAAACTCCAAATAATATAATAGGAAATAAACTAACCCCCAGTAAAATATTATAGCTTATTGAATCCATGAACATACCGGAGGAGTGGAGGAGCGTAGAGGTCCGCGAGATGCCCTCGGTGAATGAGATCTCATGAGCGGCGGGGACATGTCTCGTACTGGACTGCGTTGATCCTAGATATAACAAAAGTGAAGATTAATTATTTAACCCAAAAGGTAAATAACAATCTAAAATTACATTACATACCAGTCCACGCATGTAGTCCTGCTCCTCCTCTACGGTCGAAGCCGTCAACGCATGAAGGACTTCGAGCTAATATATTAACATTCAAACAATTTATAAATCATGTGTCAAATATTATATTACTTTAATAATAATTTATAAACGCTCACGTCAGGATCATCGAGGATAGCCGAAAGCTTCTTAGATGTTGGCGCCTCCGTTGCTATCCAATTTAACATCCGAGGAAATCGCGTCCCCGTCTTAACTGCCCACCTGTCACCTAAGGCGGGAATTACCTCATATACCCATATCTGTGAAACTTACAATTATTATGACGATGAAAAACATAATAACCTAATTCAAAATGAAAAGTTTAAAATTATTACCTGCAGAGCAAAAGGGAAGCCGTACGCATCATACTTCCGGGGGCCCTTATTCACCTTGGGCATCGAATGAATTTTCTTAAATATGTTAACGGTATCGACATAAATTATAGACCCCCATGGATAGTTGTTGAAGGCTTCAATATCATCAACAAGTTTCAAACCATATAAGTCGATACCATTCTTTGCTTGCTTGCCCTTCACGAAGCTCTCAAGAATATAGACCATGCATAATTTCAATCTGTCCAACATATCGGGACAAGTCTTTATAGTATTCCAGAGCACCTCCCTGTGAATGACCCTTTGTTCTTCAAAGTATTTCAGATGAAGCCTCGATTTTTTTGAACGTAATTGTGGAGTTTTTTTCGTTTCGCGATCACACTTTAATCCCGTGATGAGGGAAAACTCAAACCTCGAGAATGTGACTATCTTGTCATCCCCGAAGCAAAAACTATATGCATCACCGTCTACTGACTTCAGAAGTCGAAGTACCAGAGAATCTATAATCTGAGCCGCAAATTGCATCTTGGTCAATTCCTTGAATCGCCATAGGAATGATCGCTTCAAGATATCTTGATGATACTCATCAAGAGTCTTTAGAACTTCGTCGAATTCTATTTCCCTGTACTGGGAAACTTTAGCAGGAAGCCCTCTCAGTTCAAGACCAATAGCATACTCCATTCTGCAATAATTTCAAATGTTAAAATCAAAGTTCAAAAAAGTATGCCGCAATATTTAACCATTCTACATTGTAAACTACCGCACGTAAAAATGAACAAGTAGGAAAATTAAACATTACAGGAAAAACTTTATTATTATTATTTTTTATTATTATGGTTTATGTATAAACATAATTAATTATTTTTTTTATTAAAGTTGTGTAATTATAATTATAATTATAATTATTAATGTTATGAAACTATTGTATATATTTTTACATTTATGAAATTATAGTTCATATTTATTATTTCTAATTATTATGAAAAATATTAATAAATTTTTATCAACAATATTTAATTATTATAATTATATTTATTTTGATATTATTAATAAATTTCTTATTTGCATGATGAAATTATAATTACATATCTTATTTGTAATTATTACTAACAAATTATTACATTATAATTACATTTTCCAACATTGTGAAATTATTAAATTTTTGTTACAATTATGAAATCATAGTTAGCCATTTGTTAATTCTAATTATATTTAGTAATGAAATTATTTTTGTAATAAATGATAAATAATATTAAAAATAAAAAAATTATATAGAATTTTATAATTTATTTATAATGAAAAAAAGACGTCGTCAAAAACTTTATATAAACAATATTAATTATTATTGTATTATTTTTTTTTATTAAAGTTGTGTAATTATAATTATTAATGTTATGAAACTATTATATATATTTTTACATTTATTAAATTATAGTCCATATTTATTATTTCTAATTATTATGAAAAATATCAATAATTTTTTTATCAACATTATTTAATTATTATAATTACATTTATTTTGATATTATTAATAAATTTCTTATTTGCATTATTATGAAATTATAATTACATATCTTACTTCTAATTATTATGAAATTATTAAATTTTTATTACAATTATGAAATCATAGTTAGGCCATTTGTTAATTCTAATTATATTTATTAATAAAATTATTTTTGTAATAAATGATAAATAATATTAAAAATAAAATAATTATTTATATTTTTTTTTAAAAAAAAAGGTCCGGCCGGAAAAAGGTCCGGCCGGACCTTAAAAAGAAGGTCCGGCGATCCGGACCTTCAAAAGAAGGTCCGGATCTGCCGGACCTTCAAAAGGTCCGGCCGGACCTTTTCACAAAGGTCCGGCGCCGGACCTTCAAATAAGGTCCGGCGATCCGGACCTTCAAAAGAAGGTCCGGATCTGCCGGACCTTCACTTTTGAAGGTCCGGATCGGCCGGACCTTCAAAAGAAGGTCCGGATCCGCCGGACCTTCAAAAGGTCTGGCCGGACCTTTTTTCATAAAGGTCCGGCCGGACCATTTCCTTTTGATGTCGGACCTTACTTCATCTTCTTCACTCAACAATGGTGGATCAAGAAAAATTCTATTTTCATAAAAAAAGTTTCAAAATTCAAGTTATAAATCTACGAATCAAAGTTAAAAATGTAATCTAACCTTGTTTAATGTTTGAATCTTGAATAATTCGGAGTGAAGTTCTTCTTCTTTGCAAAGACCGAACTATTTTATGGAGAGAAATTTCGCCGGACCCGAACAATACAAATGGTGAGGTGCCGGACTTTTTTGAATAAGTTATAAGGATATTTTGGACTTTGTAAATAATAAATCTATTTCGCTTTTTTTTTTCAACTTACAAATGGGTCAAAAGGTATTTTGAAAAATGGGTCGGAGGATCCGGCTATTGGCCACTAATTCCTCATCTGATAAGTTCACTGACTCACTCCTCAAACCTCACCAGTCAATCCGCATCCGCAATCACCTCTTCTCTCTTTGGCTTGGCGGCACAACGGCAACGCAAGTCTTGCCTCCCTGCCTAGCTTCCAGCTGCTGCCTCCGATCATACTAAGTTGCTCAATCCTTTCCACCGGGCACCGACTACCGGACTTCGGATCTGCCATCCGCCCATCAGGTATGTATAATTAATATTCTCACATTGTTTACAAAAAATGGAATTTATAAGCTGTATAATTTTGTTGTTGTGCTGATTCAAGTAAACTATTTTGCTAAAGATTATAGTGTTGTATTTTGAGCACACGAGTAATTAAAAGAGTTCCTGAGCTATCGCCTATCATTTCCACCAATGAAAAAAAAAATGACTACAAGGCTGTGTTGGGTCGTCAGGGTTTGGATTAATGGTTTGATATGCATTTTGATTTTGCTGTGGATCTGTAGTTCTGCTTTGATCATCAGTCATGGTAACTTAGCTATGATACTATATAAGAAAAGGATTGAAAATGAAAGTAAAAGCAAGAATGTAAAAGAAAGGATAAGAAGTGTGAAATCTGATTTCTTCTAATTGATATCGTACACACACACACACACACACACACAAACTATAAGAAGGATCTGGACTCGAAGAAAAATATAATTACAAAATAAACTGCTCCACTATACAAAATATGCTGCTACACTAAACAAATGGCCTTCACATTTTTATTTCATTAAATTTATGTTATGCTTTCTACTTTTATTATTGTTTAAGTTATTTTTAATTTTTTTTATGTGAGTAGATGTCAGGATCTAAATGATCTACACCGCTACCAAGTATAGGGAGCACTAAACATGGTCCAACCGGTGATAGCACTTCGAACACTCCGAATAGTAATATCCCGCAAAGTGATACAATTGAAGAAAATGTGGATCAAACTCCAAATCCAATAGACTTAAGTGAAGAGGAGCATGATAGTGGACAGTCAAAGAGGAAATTTTTTTCTAAGGTTTGGGGACACTTTACATTTGGAAAAAAATAATGAACAGATGAAAGCTATATGTAAACATTGCAAAACAAAATTAGGGGGTGAATCCAAAAATGGTACCAATCAATTGCATAATCATCTCAACAGATGTATCTTTAAAACGGATAGTCATACTAAGAGTCGGCAAGCGACATTGAAATTCACCAAAGAAGTTTCTAGTGGTAAGGTTACTATGAGCAATTACAACTTCGATCAAGATAAGTGTAGGTCGAGTCTTGGGAGAATGTTAATTCTACATGAGTATCCTCTATCTATGGTTGATCACATTGGCTTTAGATCATTCATGAACGACGTTCAACCATTATTTAAAGTCCCTTCTCGTAATAAATGTCACAAATTATCTTTTATCACCTCACCTCACCTCAACCTCAACCCCAATCCTACACCATCGATGTTAAGTGCATTTTTATACATTTTTTATATCTTTAAATTAGTATATTTTGAAAAATCTTGAGCAAATATCTACTGATTTATGCATATTTTGTGTTAAATAGGTTAAAATCCAAGTTGAGGCCAAAAACCACATAAGGAGTGAAGATTTTGCTGAAATTCCAAGTTCGGGGACTATTTTGTCACTTTCGGGAAGTTTTGGACAAGCCGCGCAATTAACCAAGGGACCAAATTGAAAGATCTCAAAACTTGAAGTACCAACAGTGCAATTTTAGCAAGAATAAGACAAGGCAGCATGGCTGGGAACGTGCTTCTGCTGGAGAGTATGGGAAAAAAGGAAAGGAGGAACAAGGCATGATGGGGACTGCAAGCTGGAGCTGGGGGATTGTGCTGAGGATATACATATATAAAAAACCTGCTGCTGGAAGGAGGGAAGGAGGAGAGTCTCACTGCTGGTGACAGCAGCAGCGAGGAAGAGGAGATAGCCAGGGGAAGAACCGGGTTTCATTCTCAGCTGGTGACAGCAGTTGAGATGGCTGGTAAAACAAAGAAACAGATAGAAAGATAGGAAATTGAAGCTGATAGGTAGAAGCTGCTGTTGCTGAGTTGCTGGAATTGCTGGAATTGCTGAATTGCTGTTGCTGTCATTGCTGGTGCTGGAGCTGCTGGAAGTCTGCTGTTCCTGAGTTGCTGGAATTGCTGGAATTGCTGTATTGTTGTTTTGCTGTTTTGCTGCTGAAGAAGGGCTGGTGCTGGAATATTGCTGGAAATCTGCTGGTGCTGCTGCTATGCTGTGCTGAAGAAGGGCTGGTGCTGGAATATTGCTGGAAAAGGTGCTGGAAAGCTGCTATTGCTGTTTTGCTGCTGAAGAAGGGCTGGTGCTGGAATATTGCTGGAAATCTGCTGGTGTTGCTGTGCTGAAGAAGGGCTGGTGCTGGAATATTGCTGAAAAAGGTGCTGGAAAGCTGCTATTGCTGTTGGACGTGCTGGTGCAGTGCTGAAATCCAACTGGTTTACTGCTGGAACTGTTGGATTGCAGGGACTGAATTGCTGGACAGAAATGGAAATGCAGGGACTGAAATACACTGGCCATGAAAGTTGGAGGACTATTTTGCAATTCAATAATCTTCAAACTCCGGGTTTTTAATTTTAATGCTTATTGTTATTTTAAATTTCAAAACGCATGTGTAGCTAAATTTGCATGTTGGGATGATTGATTGAGTTTAAATTGCACTTAGTTATTTTTAAAGTTATTTACGTTTTTTGCGCCTTTTAATTTCATGCATTTTAATTATTGTCGTTTAATTTCAAGCACTTTAATTTACGTCATTTAATTTTGTGCATTTAAATTTAATGTCATGCATTTATTTTGAGTAGTTAGTTTTATTTACAAAACTTGAAAATTAATTAAGTGTCTTTTAAATGAAATCATGAATCCCAACTATTTTAATTTTCCATTTTCCGCATTATTGTTAAATTTTAGAATTTACTTGTTTAAATTTCGCATTCAAAACAAAAAAACTCAAAACTTTATTTTGTGACTCTTTTGTTAAAATTAAATTAACTCACTTGTGTAATCGAAGTATACATTCCTCGTGGGATCGACAATCCGGACTTTTCTAGTCCACTTTACTACTTGAACGCGACCCGTGCGCTTGCGGTACACGATTTTAGCGAACAAGTTTTTGGCGCCGTTGCCGGGGAATGTTTTTATTTTGATTATACTTTAGTTAATTTTAGTTTTAACAATTTTTATTTTTTGTTACCTTTGATTTACCTTCACAATTCTAATCTTTCTTGTGTTTGGATTTCTTTGTATGCATATCTGATTTTAGTATTGGCAAAATAGGACAAGAATTGCAATGTACAATCTCAACATGGGTGATGAATACCAGCTTGAAGAATATTCAAGTTGTGAAATTTGTTACAAGATGCATAGTAATGGACCATGTTTGTTTTCGCGCAATAGTATGTTTCAGTCGAAGCTTCTTAAGTTTAGACTCTATTTGAATTGTCGAAAACAAGCAATTGACACATCCGATGCTAGTTACATGCTCTTGGGAGATTGTATACCTGATGATTGGGATGCGGACATTACTCTTGTGGGAAATGGTCCGCCATTTTTGAATGAAAAGGTACTTGCAGAATATTACTATGAACTTGCCAAGCTGGATGAGGATGATATGCCTATAGGAGATACCGTATTCTGGGAAGCATTTCAAATGTGGGGGTATGATCCACTCGTGGGAATAAATAGGAAAAACTTGTCATTGCCAATGGATTCATGTTTTGAATTGATCATTCAATCCGAGGAAACATCAACTGATGTAGATGAGCTTGAAGAGAATGACACTTTAATCACACTAGAATCACATGAAGAAGTGACAATTAATGAGGAAGAGAGCAAATCAAATTCTGTCAACTTCATTGATTGTCCAATAATCGATTTCGTGATTAAGCCACTTGAGGAAGTGCAAGTCTATTTAGTTGAGATCGAATTGGATGAATCAGGCAATTTCCATAACTGTGGAAAAGGCAACGTGCAAGTATTTCAAATAAGCGAGGAGTGGAGCAAAGCCATAATAAGCAAAATGGGCAGGAAATCGAAAGCTATGTTCAAAGTGCCATGAAATGCTTATGCGGAAAAGTCGAGCTTATGACTTTAACCAAGCGCTTTTTGGGAGGCAACCCAAATTTCTTTTCTTTTGCTTTACTTGTGATTATTTACTTTATTTATTTACTTTCTTTTTAATTAATTGTCAAACTTTTGTAGGTAACAATTTTTTGAAAATCCTAAGCGACATTGTACTCAACAAGTTTGGGGGTGAACTACATTCGACGAAAGCTTAGGTCAAAATTCAACATCACAAACAAGCATTGAATCAGGGAAGTTTCACTACCTCTTTTCTTCTTTACATATTGTGTCTATTTTCACATTGAGGACAATGTGTAATTCAAGTTTGGGGGTGTTGACTTCATTTTGCATTTTATCATGTTAGATAGCCTTGACGGCTTAAGACATTGTGATGTTTGATTTTGTTCATTTTGTTGTGGATATTGACATGCTAGATAGCCTTGTCGGCTCAAAATGATTTAATTTTTGAAATTGCTGATTAATTCACGAATCATGATCAAATATGCTACTTGTGTCTATTTTTTTTTAACTTGCTTATCTATGAGTGATCCTGAGTTCTCTTGAGCACAATAGTCATAACTAATTGTTGTTGAGATTTGGAATCCAGTGAAGGTTGGAAAAATTTGTGAAGTAGAAATTAGGTTGTGAGTTTGTATATTCAATTTTTATCAACCTATCCAATTCCTTCTCTATGCTATTAATCTCTTGATCCTTTGTGAGACAAGTTAGGGGGTGGTCGAGCCGGTAAAGGAGACGGTCTAGATATGTAGTGATTCCATGCATGCTTAATCTAAATTTGTGTGGAGTGTTGTTGACGTTAGTATAAGCTAAGTGATGACCAAATGCTAGAAATCTAAGCTCATTTTAATTATTGCATTGCCCTATCTCGTAGCCTTTTTGACTCGAGTAATTAAGCCCGTAGGAGTATCTTGAAACTTGGTGCCTTAAGTTTGAAACTTGGGAGTCATCGGCCTAAAGCTCGCTACATGGGTCAATTAGAAAGCTTAATGAGTAGGGTACACACACACACATACACACACACTTGTTTAAAAAAAAAAAAAAAAAAAAAAGCACATCATCATCATTGCATTTGCTTAATAAGTCTACCTCACTTCGTAGCCTTTTTGACTCGAGTTAGTAAGTCCGTAGGGGTATTTTGAAACCTGATACCCTTTGATCTTAAAACAATCGGGGAGTTGCCGACCTAAAGCTCGCTACATGGGTCAATTAGAAAGCTTAAGGGAGTGAGGAAGTCACGAGCAATCATCACATTAGTTTGTAGAAATCATGCATTTGTATTTGCATAAGGGCTTAGATTAATAGTGGGTTTGAATTGCTTGGTATAAACTTTAATGTTGAAACACTCATCTAGTGGAGAGTCACTGCATATCTAGATTGTTGAGATTGCTGGTAAGTCATAACCAAGCTTTAGTGGAAAAAGAAATGTGTGAATTGAGAGTCACCCCTAGGATTGCATTTCGGGAGAGAAAAGAAATAATATGGGGGGGATGAATGTCACGAGGGTAAGAAATGAAATTGACCACTAAGGATGGATAGTATTATTTTGAAATTTATCCTTCCTACAATGTTTCTTTGAACCTTAGTGATAATTGGAAGTGACTATGCACACACACACTGATCAACACATGAGATAAGCTCAACTTCTTTTTGTAGCATTATTTTGAAAACACAATTGTGAAATCATGCAATTTTACACTCAAGAAAGAATTTACAAGTCATCTAGCATTGTTGATCATTCATTCATCTGTTTTTGTGTTAGTAGATATTCTTGCTCGAGACAAGCAAGAGTTTAAGTTTGGGGGTATTTGTTAAGTGCATTTTTATACACTTTTTATACCTTTAAATTAGCATATTTTGGAACATCTTGAGCAAATATCTACTGATTTATGCATATTTTGTGTTAAATAGGTTAAAATCCAAGTTGAGGCCAAAAACCACATAAGGAGTGAAGATTTTGCTGAAATTCCAAGTTCGGGGACTATTTTGTCACTTTCGGGAAGTTTTGGACAAGCCGCGCAATTAACCAAGGGACCAAATTGAAAGATCTCAAAACTTGAAGTACCAACAGTGCAATTTTAGCAAGAATAAGACAAGGCAGCATGGCTGGGAACGTGCTTCTGCTGGAGAGTATGGGAAAAAAGGAAAGGAGGAACAAGGCATAATGGGGACTGCAAGCTGGAGCTGGGGGATTGTGCTGAGGATATACATATATAAAAAACCTGCTGCTGGAAGGAGGGAAGGAGGAGAGTC